>JAWHQI010000513.1:0-600000 GCA_033032865.1 Dactylorhiza incarnata
AAACCCTAAACCCTAAACCCTAAACCCTAAACCCTAAACCCTAAAAAAAACCCTAAACCCTAAAAACCCTAAACCCTAAACCCTAAACCCTAAAAACCCTAAACCCTAAAACCCTAAACCCTAAACCCAAAAACCCTAAACCCTAAACCCTAAACCCTAAACCCTAAACCCTAAACCCTAAACCCTAAACCCTAAACCCTAAACCCTAAAAACCCTAAACCCTAAACCCTAAACCCTAAACCCTAAACCCTAAACCCTAAACCCTAAACCCTAAACCCTAAACCCTAAACCCTAAACCCTAAACCCTAAACCCTAAACCCTAAACCCTAAAACCCTAAACCCTAAACCCTAAACCCTAAACCCTAAACCCTAAACCCTAAACCCTAAACCCTAAACCCTAAACCCTAAACCCTAAACCCTAAAACCCTAAACCCTAAACCCTAAACCCTAAACCCTAAACCCTAAACCCTAAACCCTAAACCCTAAACCCTAAAACCCTAAACCCTAAACCCTAAACCCTAAACCCTAAACCCTAAACCCTAAACCCTAAACCCTAAACCCTAAACCCTAAACCCTAAACCCTAAACCCTAAACCCTAAACCCTAAACCCTAAACCCTAAACCCTAAACCCTAAACCCTAAACCCTAAACCCTAAACCCTAAACCCTAAACCCTAAACCCTAAACCCTAAACCCTAAACCCTAAACCCTAAACCCTAAACCCTAAACCCTAAACCCTAAACCCTAAACCCTAAACCCTAAACCCTAAACCCTAAACCCTAAACCCTAAACCCTAAACCCTAAACCCTAAACCCTAAACCCTAAACCCTAAACCCTAAACCCTAAAAACCCTAAACCCTAAACCCTAAACCCTAAACCCTAAACCCTAAACCCTAAACCCTAAACCCTAAACCCTAAACCCTAAACCCTAAAACCCTAAAACCCTAAACCCTAAACCCTAAACCCTAAACCCTAAACCCTAAACCCACACTAAACCCTAAACCCTAAACCCTAAACCCTAAACCCTAAACCCTAAACCCTAAACCCTAAACCCTAAACCCTAAAAACCCTAAACCCTAAACCCTAAACCCTAAACCCTAAAACCCTAAACCCTAAACCCTAAACCCTAAACCCTAAACCCTAAACCCTAAACCCTAAACCCTAAACCCTAAACCCTAAATCCTCGACTGGCGCCTTTTTTTTATTCATAAAACGAAGAATAGACTGCGGTTTATATGAAAACCGCAGTCTATAGGGGGAATAGACTGCGGTTGTCGTATAACCGCAGTCTATTCCTCCCTGGCTTAAAATGTTAGGGTTAGAATAGACTGCGGTTTATACAAAAACCGCAGTCTATTCACCCTTTAGACTGCGATTTTTGTATAAACCGCAGTCTATGCCAGTTTTATTACCCGTCTGAGCCGAAAACTTATAATTGCAATGCCAATGTTGAGTTATATCTCTGATTTGTATCCTGTTATATACTCATATTCTGTACTGGACTACTGGCCGACTGGGTGTCTGGGACTTAAGTTTAAAAATGTAAAAAAAAAAAAAACAGAATAGACAGCGGTTTATATTAAAAACCGCCGTCTATTTTTCAAACTGGGACTATACACTGCGGTTTTATCAAAAAACCGCAGTGTATAGTCTTCATAATGGGGTATAGACTGCGGTTTTGGATAAAACCGCAGTCTATACATACTATGCACTGCGGTTTTATCCAAAACCGCAGTGTATAGTCTAGTTTTTGGGTATACACTGCGGTTTTGGATAAAACCGCAGTGTATAGTCCCAGATAATTTAAAAAAAAAACAAGTCGTTAGGTAACGACTAGCTCGCCTTGTTGTCGCCTTGGCGTCCGCCTAGGCGTCAAGGCGCCCGGCGCTCGCCTTGGTTCGCCTTGACGCCGTGACAAAAATGCATATTAGCAGAGGACACATTTTATTAGACTTAAGTACTTACAGTAAGAAATACCTGTTCCAAACTTAATCCTTTATGCAATAGAGATTCAAAAATGAATGATAGATTTGGTTTCTGGATGAGGTTTTTTGTATGTTTCCAAGCATTGCATTTGTAAATTTTATTGTAATTGATAAGCATAAATGCCATTTCTTTAATCCCTTAATTCTGTCACATTTGTGAAAAGAATATTAGAATTTCAGGGTTTTATGGAGGATCCAATCTTGAATTTATGGTTTTAGGGAAGATACAACCTTGAGTTTAGAAAATTTTCTTAACCTAGATCAGTGCGAGAATGTTGGAAATGTACGTCATTGAAACATGTTTTGACCTCAAAATATGTAGACTTATTTGCAATCTATTAAAAATGGATGATGTTTTTGTTCTTAATTGTAGAAGACTAATTCTAGTGCTTACTTTAGACAGGTAACCTGCCATCATAGGTTTTGAACATAAGTGGGATTTTCTCTCCGTAATTAGCAATATTGTTTGCTGAAACAAAATAGTAAGGTTAATGGTGATGATGATTGTTAGGGATATTTTTATCACTTAATTTTCTTCAGCATAGTGGAATCATTAGTAGTCAATTGATTTTCTTGAGAACTTTTAGTCGAGGAATTCCTTGTACTTATTCTCCACTGGTCAATTCGATGATATGGTTTGTTTTATACACATTTTGTTTATTTAGTTTTCCAATGTTGGATATGAAAGTATTGATTAATCTAATAGTGTGTCACCTAATGTTTGAGGCTTCTAAGATATAGAAAACAGACAGGTGTGGAGCTATCTCTGTTCCATGGTGTAGTTGGTGTAAGTTTGTTGGGGTGCTAGTTGTTTAGTTGAGCATTGAGCAGTAATTGCTACTTAAGTGAGATGAATCATAGTATTCTTATTTCATAATACATTAATTAGATTTGTTCAGAGATGATTTTTTTAATGAAGTAAATTAGTGAGAAAAAGAACATTAAAGATAAAGAAGTTCTAGTTCTACCTTTTAATAATCATAATGACTTCATCATTAGGGAAACCTCAGACGAGCCGTTACTATTCATCATTCTAAATTGTTTTTGGCATAAACATGCAAACTTTGCATCCACATTATGAATATCTGAAAGTGCGAAAAATGTACCGATAATCACTCTACCGATAATTACTCTACACGGGGTGGGGGTTGAATAGAGTCTTTAAATAACTTTACACAATCAATCACAATCAATGCACATATTTGCAGAATATATAAGAATAGTTAAGTAAATCATAAAAAGTAAATCTATCTATAGAGCAAGCACATCCAAACGACACATAGTTTTATAGAGGTTTCCCTTATAATTTGGTACGTCCCCTCTTCTATCAAAGATAGGAATTCAGTATCCACAAATGACTAAAGTCTTTTGATAAGTATACTTAAAAAATCAGTCCACGAATCTTTTGATAATGAGATTCTTGATAAATAGACTCTTAAAATCATTGAGTCTTTTGATAAGGAGACTCTTAAAACCAAACCATTGAATCCTTTAAAGGAGGATTCTAAAAACTCTTGCTATTGAAGATGATGAATGTTGATGATGAGAAGAAGACGAATTGATGAAGCCTTAATTCAATCTCTGATCTATTATTTTCAAGGAGAAGAAGAAAGAACCCAGAGGTGATTTATTTTCTTTATTTCTGCTCTTGTTCTGAAGCGAGCAACAACAACCCTTTAGAAGAGATGAGTGAAGAAGCAGTCAAGATGACTGAGAGAGGGAGAGAGGAATTCCAGAGGAATAAGAATCCAAGTGCTTTTCAAATCCTCCAGAGCTATCCTTATATACATATCTTATGCCGAGAATTCTTCTCTTGATCTAAGTATGACACATTTATAATTGTAGAGAAATACAGAACCTTGTATATTCCTTTTTATGTACCAAATACAATGTATGAATACAAATATATAAGAGGGAGAAAGAGGGAGAAAATTCTTATACACAATGTGGGACTAAAAAGAGAGGGAAAAATAGAAAAACTATGGGCTCCAGAATGAGCCATTAGATGGGCTTTTCTAACACTCCCCCGCAAGCTGGAGCGTACAAGTCGTAGGCAACCAACTTGGACAGGAATTGGTAAAATAAGGTGCTTGATATGGTCTTGGTGAGAATATCAGCAACTTGGTCAGTACCCGAAACATGCTTTAATTCTATCTTCTTCATTTGAACTTTCTCCCGGATGAAGTGACAGTCCACTTCAATGTGTTTCGTTCTTTCGTGGAAGACCGGGTTCTTAGCTATGTGTATAGAAGCTTGACTATCACATAGTAAGAGAGCAGGTGAGGAAAGTTTTACTCCATGATCAGCAAGAAGACTTTCAAGCCATGTGAGTTTAGAAACCACTGATGCCATCGAACGGTATTCCGCCTCTGCTGAAGATCGAGCAACCACAACTTGTTTCTTACTACGCCAGGTAACTAGGTGACCTCCAAAGTAGGTACAAAAACCACTAGTAGACCGTCGATCATCCAGGGAACCAGCATAATCTGCATCAGAATACGCAACCAATGTTGGAGTAGAGGACGAGGTTTTGTATACCAGCCCTTGACCAGGGGCTGTTTTTAGATATCTTAGGAAGCGTTCGACGACCTGAAGATGGGACATTCGAGGGGAATGCATAAACCGGCTGACAACCCCAACAACAAAGGATATATCCGGTCTCGTGACTGTAAGGTAAATCAGTTTTCCAACAAGTCGTCGATAGTACTCTGGATTTAGAAGAGCAAGATCATCATCAGAGGCATGTGCACACAGCTTGTGATTGACATCCATAGGAGTGTTAATTGGCTTGCATCCAGAGTAGCCAGCATCCTGAAGAAGATCGAGACAGTACTTCCGTTGAGAGAGGACAAATCCATCAGGACGTCTCGCGATCTCAAGACCAAGGATGTATCGAAGGTTCCCCAGATCTTTGGTTTGAAAGACGGAACTAAGATGCTTTTTGACCGCTTGTATTCCCTTTGAATCATCTCCCGTGATTAGGATGTCATCGACATATACCAACAGAAGAACCGTGCCTGTAGTTCGATGTCGAGTGAACAGAGAGAAGTCTGCCGAGCTTCGAGTAAAGTTAACCTCCCGAACAGCTTTACTGAACTTATCAAACCATGCCCGGGGGGATTGTTTGAGACCATAGATGGATTTCTTAAGATGACATACTCGGGATTCCCCCGTGATCTCAAACCCAGGAGGTTGCTGCATGTATATTGTTTCTTGTAGGTCGTCATTTAAAAAGACATTCTTGATATCCAGCTGATGGAGAGGCCATTGTCAATGCACAACCACGGAGAGAAGGACACGAACTGTGTTGAGCTTGGCCACCGGAGAGAACGTTTCCTCATAGTCGAGACCTTGTTGTTGAGTGAAGCCACGAGCCACCAGTCGGGCTTTAAGACGGTCAATTGTCCCATCCGGAGCGTGCTTGATTACAAAGACCCATTTGCAACCAACAGTAGTCTGACCTGGAGGGAGAGGAACCAGATCCCATGTCTGATTAGCCCAGAGAGCTGTCATTTCGTCGTCCATGGCTGCCCGCCAGCCCGGATGTTGGAGAGCCTCCTGCACATAGTTAGGAACAAAAATAGAGGATAGAGAAGTAGCAAAGGTGTGTAGCGGCGGGGACAAGCGATGCAAAGATACATAGTTCGCCATGGGGTGAGTGGTGGAGGCCGGTGCTGGATCAGCAAGTTGCAGAGTGTCAGAGGTCGAAGCCGACTGCATTGGGGCGACGGAGCGAGGAAGGCGACGAGTGTAGACACGGAGAAGAGGAGGCTTGTTGGGAGCGAGAGCCGGGACAGAAGGAGGGATGGTGGAGAGGTTACTGGGATTACAGGTCTAGGTAAGGATTGTGGTGGAAGAGGGGGGTCTTGGTTGGAGAAGAAAGGTTGATCTTCCCTGAAGGTAACATTAACCGAGACTGTCACCTTACGGGTAGTAGGAGAGTAGCAGACATATCCTTTTTGAGTACGGGAGTAACCGACGAACATGTGTTTGGCTGCACGTGGTGCCAACTTGTCTGTGGACGGACCAAGCAAGTGAACATAGCAGGTACATCCAAAGATGCTAGGGGTGTGAGAGAATGGTGGAGTAGAGGGGAAGAGGAGACTGAACGGAGTAGCATTATGAAGGACGGAGGAAGGGAGACGGTTGATGAGGTAGCATGTTGTTGACAGTGCAAAGTTCCAGTAAGCCTTGGGTACCTGCATTTGAATCATGATGGAGCGAGCAACATCTATTTTTGCGTTCAACAACACCGTTTTGTTGGGGTGTATAGGCACAAAATGTTTGTTGAATAATCCCAAATTCTGAGCAAAGGTTGGCAAATTCATGGTAGTGTATTCGCGAGCGTTATCCGTTCAGAGGGTTTTTATTGGTTCAGAAAACTGAGTGCGAATCTCAAGGACGAACGTGCGGAACACACGAGGAAGCTCAGAGCGATCACGAAGTAAGTATAGCCATGTCGTTCGAGAATAATCATCAATAAATGTGATAAAATAGCGATAACCAGAAACACTTGTTATTTTATACGGGCCCAAAATATCAGAATGTACTAAAACAAAAGGAGCAGAGCTCCGAGTACAATGAGGAGAAAACGATGAGCGGTGTTGTTTACCCAGAATACATCACACCTACAAGAAGGAAGATAAATCTCTGGAAGAGCCTTCTGGAGGACTGGAAGAGGAGCATGTCTGAGACGTCGGTGCCAATCAACTGAGGAGACGGAAGAGAGGATGGTAGGGGGAGCTTCAAGAAGGTAGAGCCCATTTTGCAGTCATCCTTTACCAATGATACTTTACGTCCGTCAATCCTGCATAAGAAAGGAAGAGGAGGTGAATGCCACAGAGCAATTCAAATCTGTAGTGAGGCGACTGACAGAAAGTAAATTGAACGGGGACCCCGGGACATGAAGAGCCGAGCGGAGAGATAAAGATGAATTGAGAAGAATATCAGCAGAGCCGGAGACAGGGACGGTGTCGCCATTGGCCACAGTGATATTTTTAGGATGTGGAGAGTTCAAGTATTGAGGTGGCTTCAGCGAGGTGATGTGATGAGTAGCACCTGAGTCCACTATCCAGCATGGACTAGTGGAGAGACAAGCGATACCTTCATTGGAGATGGCGGCGGCGGAGGCAACAGAGGCAGGCGGGCGGCTGAGCATACCATGAAGTTGCTGGAGCTGGAGGCGGACATCTTCAAGGTCAGCACGAGTGGCAGAAGGATTGTCGACAACAACAGAAGAAGCTGGACGAGGAGGAGGGCCATGTTTGCGGTAGTAGGTCGCCTCGAGGTGTCCATCCCTACCACAGAAGGAACACTTAGGACGTGGTCGGCCACCACGACCTCGTCCCCGAGAGCCTGAACGTCCCCCACGAGCAGGAGGAGGGAGCGGTAATAATGGTGCAGATGAATGCTGAAGGAGGGCCGGTGAGCGAGGTCCAGTAGTATCAGGAGGCGGTGATATCTTTAGCAGCATGGAGCACACGTCAGAGAGAGAACGAATAGCAGTAGACGAGAGGATCTGAGCCCAAATGCTCTGAAGATGAGGTGGAACACAAGTCATCATCATAGAAATACAAACTGCTTCCTTCTGAGAACGTTGGACAGCAAGATCCGCAGTAGACGGTTGATGTCGGATCCAGGGTTCGGCCAGAGTCTTAGCCTGAGCAACAAATGAGATCATATCGGCAGCACCGCCAGTGTCAAGAGTCTGAAGGTCCGTGATGATGTCATAGAGGTGCTGGAGACTATCCTTGCCGGAGTACAGGGAATGGAGCTCATCCCGCATTGCCTTAGCCGTCTCGTGATACATGGCCATTCTGTAAGGTTCGCTATCAAGGGAGTTGAGAAGCCAAGTCTGAACTCGGCCATCGTCACGTAGCCAGTCATCCGGAGGAGTAGAAGGAGCATCCCTAGTGAGATGGTGCAGAAGTCCTTTAGACTGGAGCACCCTACGGACGGAATGCACCCATTCAATGAAGTTCTTCTTTCCAGTGAGAGAGATGGTGGTGATCCTCAACTCGTCGCGTAGGTCATGAGTGGGGAGCAGGCGAGCTGCAGGAGAGGTAGCGGTCTGCCTATCGGGATGCACGGAAGGATCACTGGAGGAACCCATTGCAGAGAGAACGGCAAGGCTGTTGAAGAGGAGAGGAGACCGCTGCGTCCAGAAGATGCGGTCTGAGAACAGGAGACAGGCGGTCTGACACCACTTGCTGAAGCGCCGAGCGGCAAGAGTAGACCGAGAGCAGACCTCAGGAACAAGCGGTAAGAAGAAGACCGTGCGAGACCGTGTTTGCAAGCAGAAGCAGCCCGCGGGCACACCGAGCAGACTGCAGGAACACCGAGCAGACCACGACTAGCAGGCAGACAACGAGTAGACCACAGCGAGCTGAAGCGGTGGCGGCCAGATATAAGTCTGGTGACCTGAGAGGAGAAGCAGTCAGCAGGCACTGAGCAGGCCGCGGGAACACTGAGCGGTCTGAGAGAGCGGCCTAAGAGAGCGGCGACTGAAGCGGTTTTGCGGGTAGGGCAGCGGAGAAGGAGCAGACCGGCAAGCAGAGCCCTGCGAGTAGGCCGCAGCGAGCTGGCAGAGAGACCGAGCAGTCTGTGGAAACGAAAAAAAAGTGGGACCCACGGAGGAGAGGAGACAAAGCTATAAAAGAACACGAGGAGGAAGGATAGGAGGTGGATCCACGGGAGGCGCAGACCGCAGGTGCGGTTGCGAATTGAGATAGCAGGGGCTGCGGTTAGCAGAATGCTAGCCGCCTAGGGAGGACCGAGGCGAACTTTCGTAAGATCGAAAGCTCGCAGACCGCAGGTGTGGTTGCGGATTGAGAAAGCAAGGGCTGCGGTTAGCAGAATGCTAGCCGCCCAGGGAGGACCGTGGCGAACTTTCGTAGGACCGAAAGCTCTGATACCATGTAGAGAAATACAGAACCTTGTATATTCCTTTCTATGTACCAATCACAATGTATGAATACAAATATATAAGAGGGAGAAAGGGGGAGGAAATCCTTATACACAATGTGGGACTAAGGGCCAGTTTGGGTGAGCTGTTGCTGATGAAAAGCTGCTGATGGAAAGCTGCTGATAGGAAAAGTGTTGTTTCTAGAAAACCGAGTTTTGTTAAAAAACAGTTTGGGTGAAATGAAGTTTCTAAAACAGAGTTTTGGAAAAGTTGTTTGAAAACAAAACGAAATTTTGAGTGAAAATCCCCCCCCCCCCCCCATAAATTACCATAAATTACTATTTCTTAATTACTCGAACAAATGCCATGGAGAACAAATCCATCCTCATTGCATATTCATATCATCAACTACTAGATTCAAATCCATTAGAACTTAATCATAGCCTGATTTATCTCAAAATTCATATCTTTCAATCTATAAAGTAATCGTCGTAAGGCTTATACGTTGAATACTTCTCGACTTATGTCGATACTTTAGGTCTACTTGCATATTTTGAAGAATTCGACGTAAGCTTACTTAAACGTCGAATACTTCTTGACGTATGACGATATCTCATACTTTGTGCTATGATTACTGCTTGCATGCTTAAACCTTTGAGAATTCGATGTAAGCTGAATTCTCTATCGACTTACGTCGATTATTTCTCGACGTGCGGCGATTATTTTTTGACACAGAGTGAACATTTCAACTAGACACAATGTCTTTCTATATAGACTAAAGATATCCTAAATCATTTAATTAATCTAATATCAAATCAAAATGTTTTTTTTCCGACAATATCTCATCCTTAGAATAGATAACTTCCATTTGAATTTCCATGGAGACTTCAATTTATCATTCAATTAAAACAAAGAGTGTCTAATAACATTGTTCCCTCCATAGTGTAGTACTGGGTCTTCGCTTCCCAATTTACCCCTTAATTATCTTTTTAACTCCTTCAAGTGCACCACAGTGCGCACAAGAGAGAAAGTGAGGTCCTCATGCACAAGTGTTAATTTCCAATAAAAAATGTCTTACTATCGGGCATCAAAGGTCATGCATGCATCTTATTGCAATGGACATAACATTGGTGGTATCATGCATATTTCAGGAAAGGCGAGAGAAAATGAGTTTTATTAATATTATCAAGTTTGAATTCCTTGATAAAATGGTGTAGTGTTCTAACAATTAGTTTATTTATCTTATTCTTTCATTAATTTTGTTAGCATATTAAGTTTATTTTGTCATTAGTGAGGATCTTCTGTAATTTCGAGGTGGATATATCATATTGTATCTTTTCTACCTGCTTTATGTATTGGCCTATATATTTAGCCATGCTATAATTAGAGTCAAATGAATACAACGTTACAGGAGTAGTTTTTTTCAATTTCTTCTTATTTCTTTCTACTTTGATATCAAAGCTCTAGATTTTCATTCAAATATTCTGCTCACTGGGTCTGTGGTTTGTTTTCTCGAGTCTGGTTGAACCTTTGCCTTGGCACAAACAATCCTAGCTTGGGGAATTTTTTGCCTTAAAGAAACTCTTCCCTCTCTTTTGCACATGACTTGTAACACCCTTCCATAGTGTAGCAGCATATAAAAAGCCTTATCGACACTTGTTTTATGAAGTAAATCAGAAAACAGTATACAAATCGATACAGTGACAGAAAATGCAGTAATTGAAGCTAATGCAAACAATGGAAGTAAAATTGGTGCTTGATTTAAAATGAGTACCTTTATATTTGAATCACAAAGTCAATTAAATGAACAAGAAATAGACATTGAATACTTGAATAAAATATTGTCTTATACATAACAGAGTCACTTGGTTCATTACATTCAAATTCAAATGTCTGCCAAATGTTCTAAAACAAAATACAAAAGACAACTAGGGCTCTGTTTGGCACGGCGGTGACGGTCATAACAAGTTGTCTTGCCAAACATGCATTCTATGACGATGGCATTTTTGTCCAAACTCACCGGAGCAAAAAGCCGCGCCAAACGGAGCCTAAGACTACCAAAAAAATCATTGGTAGATCATCCTAAATGAGGCTTCCAACCTATATTTCTGGAGAGAGAAGCCCACAAAATGGGAGCCCATTGAAAAATAAGGAAAACCGTCCCCTCAGAGACACTAAAAAAATATTTAAAAAACATGTGTAAACACGCATGAAGTTTCAAATCTAAAAAAAAAGGAAGTCTATGGGCCCGTTAGTTTTAGCGATTTTGCACTTTTCGGTGGGACCAAAACACCACCGCAATAAAAACTCATCTGAGTAACCTCTCATTCCTACCGCCACCGCAATAATTGTGTTTTTTGGGTTATTTTCTGATCGCAGCACTTGGCCTATGTTCTGCGCATTTTGAGGCTTCACGTTTCACTATTTCCAGGTTCGCCCTGTCTTTCTCCCGGTTCAAAGCTCCAAGCCCTTTTTTCTCGTTCTCTGCGACCAGCTCGAAGCCCTTCTTCCCGTTTGTTTCAAAGACCAAGATTCTTCCTCCACTGGTTCTTCTTGAACTTGTTCTTCTTTCTGTTTGCCGACGAAGCTCAATACTTTCAGAAATGCTTGCCAATGAAGCTCCAGCTCGCAGATCTGAAATTTTGGAGCTCCAACTTACATATCTATACCCGAGGAAGCTTCAACTCGATCTGTGCCCGACAAAGTCCATTCATAGCTCTTTTTGGTAAAAAAAAATTTAAGGTATCTGGATGCAAAATTTTTAGGAACCTGTTTTAGATATGAAAATTTGGACATTTTTTGGGGGCTCCTTTTTTATTTCAGATATGAAATTTCAAAAAATATTTAAATTCTTTTTCTAATTTTAGGTATGTTTATGACATTTATCTAGGAATTTATGATTGTTTATGATATTTATCTAGGATTTTACAATTGTTTATGATCCTTAAGTTGGGAATTGTATGATCCATATTTTCTATTGCAGTGTTCTATGTGTGTTATATTGTGCGGATGCATGAAAAACCATATCGTGTTTTTGTCTGCTTATAATTATGTTATTATCAATGCAAAAATGAAATATGTACCTAGGGGCATTTTTGTTATCTGATTCATCATAGACACCACACCACTGCTTTATCAAACGATTAAAACTATATCCCAGTTTTGTACAGCTCTATAAATGAAGGTTTATCAAACAACTCTCTTCATCTCTCACCACTCCATTCCCAATGTTCTATTTGTCACCACAGTTTAGCACAAGACAACATATTAAATTATCATAATTTCTAGGTGTTATCATATTCATAATCCCCGAGTGTTAGCGTATATGGTTCTAATCATAACTTTAACTTATTATAATGTAGATATTTGTATGTTTTAAATTCCAGTGATTGTTGAGATAGATTTAGTTTCATATTTTCTCAAGTTTTTATCTTACTAGGCACACTATAAGATTTGAGTCTCTAATGAAAAATAAATATGCTCTAGTGTGTTCCTAGCATGGAACATAGACTCACATCCAATTGTCTCTAAATGAAAGAATGAGTCATGGACCCCAAATTGTGAATCATATGGTCTGCTATACCCTATAAGTAAAATGAGGTGCATCCATTATTAACAAGAGAAACACTCCCCTGCCCTATTGAAGTCACCATCAAATGGCCGACCTATTCATTCCAAGTATGTCATCCTATTCACTAGTTTAAGAGATTATTATTCACTTCATTATCTGCTCTATGTCTAGATTAACTTGTTATTAAAGTTAAATGTTAAACGTTCATGTAACATAACGATCATCATTTATATTTAGTATATTTTGTCTTAAAATGCAATGTGCTAAACATTACAAATTTTGCTTGTATTTTGTATCCACATATGATTTCACAAGCATGTAAAATCAATGTTATGAAATTTGTAAAATGTCTAACCGAGAGGCGGAAAAATCCTTACCTCGATGTTCCTAGACACGATGGGGAGACATGATTCTTCGCAAAGGCGTGAGTACTACACAAAATCTTCACTATTCTCCCTCTCCGATCCACACCAAAATGCTTCCATTCTTCCTGAAATAAATCGGAAACTCTAAAAGAAATCAAATTCTCAAACTTTAAAAGACTAGGAATCACTTCCTTCCTCTTAGAGTTGACTGAAAGCCTAAATAAAAATCCCTATAGAAGGGAGGGAAAGGAAGAGGAAGAGAAGAGAGGGAGAACTGTCCTTACATTATCCCTAACCAATGAAACCCTTCAGGGGAAACCAATAGTTACAGGTAGGGTTGAGCACTATGAAGCACATATACTTTCTTGAGGGCCGCGTACCTGACTGGGTATGTTTCCGGTACCGGCACGTACCCGATACTCGACGAATACACCCGCTACTGTAGTGTGAGGATAAGCTTGAATTTGATAGATCGTTCTGCATTTTGTGATATGACTATATTTTTCTAAAGTAAACAAAACACTTCTCCATGTATTTTAGAAAAGAAAAAATGTCTCATAAATGCAACTAGCGGTGTTTGTTTACTATAGTAACAAAATGTGATTCTGACTTAAGATTCTTCTTATCATTAGAACTACTAAGAATTTGATTTAAATTTGATTATTTTGTTAATTTACTATGTATTTGAAGATTAAATATTTTTTATACTTGCTCAATATAATTTTTTCTATGTTTTATATTCTCCCTCTTTTAAAAAGGTGGCATATATATACATGTACATTTATATATATGTATGTATATATATAAATCAATTTTATTAACATCGTGCCCCGAACGTAACCGTATCCTTATTTTTTGATTTCTACTTACCACCGTACCGCCGTACCACCGTACGTATCGTACTCGGTATTCGTACCCGTACCGGTGCTTCATAGGCTGAGCATATTATTCGACACTCGAAAGTAGCTCGAAAATCGCTCGAATTTTGAGCCGAAGCGGAATCGATTACAATTGATTTGACTCAATTTTAGTCGATTCAATTTGACTCGAATCACATTTCGAGTCGATTTCGAGCCATCCCATAATCACTCGAAATATGATTCGAATCAACTCGAATTGTTTAAAAATATTATGTATTTATTAATGTATTATTATTTTAAAGTTAAAAACACTAAAATTTAAATCTAGAGTAAAATATTTAAGTGTTTTATTTCTAATTTAGAGGTTGCCCAATTTAATTTCGAGCAAACTATGAATAAAGAGAAAAATTGCTCAATTTCGAGCTGGCTTGATTCAATTTTGAGCCGTCTCGATTCAATTTTGAGCCGTCTCGATTCAATTTCGAGCCATCTCGATTCAATTTCGAGTCATCTCGATTCAATTTCGAGTCGTCTCAATTCAATTTCGAGCCGGTTTGAAATCGAGCCATTTCGAGTCGAGCCGGCTTGACTCGAAATCGCTCTCGAATCGATTTCGAGCCGTGTTCGACTCGAATATTTTGATTTTGAGCCGAGCCCAAATCACTCGAACTCGACTCAAAATCATCCCTAGTTACAGGAAAGGATCAACGACAAGGTCACGACATCGTCGAAGAAGCCACCGAAAGAAAGTCTTGTCGACTGAAGGAGTGCAACAATTCACGGGAACGAGTCTGGAGAGAGAGGAATTCCATTCCCTCGCTCACGACGCACGCCGGAGAGGTGAAAACGAGAGAAATCGGCTAGAATGAGCATGTCTCACAATGTTTGTATATTTGCTATATTAGGTTTTCAATAATTACAAGTATGCCATTGTTCACTAGAATCATATTATCTTAACGTGAAATACTCCTACGCGCTTCTAAATCGCGCTTAAATTGAAATTGTGAAATATCCCACTAGACGAAATATTTCTAAAAATCGACTAATGCATATATTTAAGAGTAATGAGCTTAAGGACGGCCTTTGACAACACTAATATCGAGCGGACCCTAAAATTAAAATTTGCAAGCCGAGCCAAAAAAGTCGAGCTGTTACATGACTTCCTTAGGCCTCCTCAAAGCACGATTTTCTCCTCTCAAAGACGATGACACTCCTTCTGCACCAATATCATTTTCCAACGCCAACATCACACCCTGCACCATAATTGAATCTCGTTTTAAGTCCTTCCTCTGTCACTCATTAAATTTATGAAGTTCTTGTCTTGACTTAAATTTATGAAGTTCTTGTCTTGACTTAAATTTATGAAGTTCTTGTCTTGACTTAAATTTATGAAGTTCTTGTCTTGACTGTTCCAACACCGTCTACTCCACCAGTTTTAGACTCATCGAACCTCATGATCTTGCTCGTCTATTCAATTCACTGACCTTACCTCATCTGCACCATTGGACGTCTCTTCACCAAACACCAACCCAACTTTGCTTCGTTATTTCTTTGTCATCGTTACCTTGTATGGTTCCATCTCTCATCCTCGCCCACAACCACCATATTGAGTATGTCCTTAACTCCATGTTTGCCACACCACCTACTCCCCCCTCTTCCTTCTTTCTTCCTCTCCATTTCTCTAACTTATGAAGATGAAAACAAAACTGGAAATGTGTTGGAGCTGATGAGAGCATCAACTGCCTAAGAGCTAGCACTAGTAATGGTTATTCAATATGGAACTCCATAATAACCAAATTTGGGAATTAACCTCTGAAATATCATAATGAGCAAAATGCATTTTTCTAGGTAGAATTGAAAATATAGGAACCCTTTATGACGAGTTTTATAATAAAGAAGATTAGAGAATTGTTGATATTGCATAGGGATTTAAGCTTTCTTCTAGTTTTTTGGTTGTCCATCTCACTAGCATTCTAGATGCTGTAATTCATACTCGAGGGTTTTGAAGAAGTTGATTTGAGGTCATCAACCTTATCATTCTTGATAATGGTAAAGTCTGATGTTTGATGGAATGTTTTTTGGTTCACTTCCTGACAAAGAGGATATAATCCTTCATCAATTTTCTTTTCATTTATTATTAGTTTTAACTATTATTTTGGACTAGAACTACAACTCAGTAAAAAAAATTGAAACTCAAAATTAGCTCAATATTTGACTCGATTCAAAATTGAGTTAAAATGATTTGAGTCAATTTGAGTCGAATGAAAACGTCTGGAATTCGATTTCGAGCTAGGTGTCATGGGCTGCTAGTTCAAGGCACAACCGTGACCAGGAACACATGTACGGATGGCGCAATAAGTCGCATGACGAGGCGATAATGCTTCAAAGAGGTCTAAGATTTGGGTGCGGGAGCCCTTGGCACAAGTATGACTCCATACTCATGATGATCATGCACAAGGGGTGCTTGCCAAGAATAAGACTTAAGCGTAGCCATGATATCTTTTGGCGTAAAAGGATGCGGAAGTCTCCAGAGCATTTGAGAGAAATCTTGAAGATAATTGAAGATTCTAGAATGATATGGAGTCTTCCAGAAGATTCTAGAGTCATGTAGAATACGAAAATGAATATTGTAGAATTGTGTAGAGATTTCTAGAATATTCTAAAAGAGTTTAGAATAATCTAGAATATCCTAGAAGGGTGTGGAATCTTCTAGATAACTCTGAGTGTGTGTAGAAGTATCTAGAATAGTGTGGAGTTTTGTAGAAGTTGGGAGTAATCTAGTGTCACGACCCGTCTAATAACAATTATCAGAGTGCGCTACGGCGGGTCGTGATGCCGCAGACATGGATAAAGAGAAACCATGTCTGCCAGGCGGCATCACGACCCGCCGTAGCGCACTCTGATAATTGTTATTAGACGGGTCGTGACAGTTGGTATCAGAGCTAGGTTTAGCATCTAAAGATAAAGTATTTTAAAATTTCCATATATTTTGAAATCTATTATGTAAATATATGTGCATGCATCATTTCCTCACTCACCTTGTCGTTTGGAGTTTTCGACGTAACGTTTCCGTAAGAGAAGCTTCACGTTGGTGGCTTGTTGTGCGAAAGAGGGAAACCATCAAGATTTGGGAAGATTTCAAGAGAGAACTTAGACATCAATTTGATCCTAAGTTCTCGAATGAGAAGATGATTGCGATACCAACACGTCTTTGCTTCAAATGCAATGAGAGTCATAGATCGATGGATTGCCCGATGCGGATTTCTCGTAAGCAGGTATGCCTATTTTGCAAGGGAGACCATGACATGGAAAGTTGTCCAATTACGCACGGGTTTAGTGCAACTAAAGAATGCAACAACAACCATAATAACACTGTGAAAGTTGATGCACATGAGGAATCCATTAGTCAAGGTAAGGTGGCTCATGACTGTGACGACTTGGGGAGCCAAGGAGTTGCTGGTGGAGACCAACACAGATCAGGTCGACGCAAAAGTGTCCGATGCCGCACCCGTCCGGACCTCTACCGGCCCTAAATATTAAGTGCACGCCTGCGTGCGTCGCCATGTTTAGAGCTTTTCTTATATTCTCCAATGAAATATATATTTATATATATAAATATCTATATATATATCCACATATATATATATATGTATGCGTGTATTCAACATATTTAGATGAAGACCGGTTCAGACCGCACCAGCTGGTCCCTCTCCCCGTTCGGCCAGAAGAAAACCCCGCAGTTGCTGCTCGCGGTAGGGCTCCCAGCGCACTTCCCCGACCTTGGCGCTGCACCAGGAGAAGCTCCCGCAACCACGATCCAACCCCGACCAGTCTTGCTTCCATTTCTTGCCACGACCTCCCCTCCGACAGTTGAGGCCAACTCAACCATGTCGCCTCTTCCACGACGCCATCGGTTGGCGTAAACTTCTTTTTTCCGTTCATTCGTTAATTCCTGTTTTTGAAACCCTATAAAAGAGGGAGATTTGTGCGTGTGATGGGGGGAATGTTTCTGACGTCCTGTTTTGAGATCTGAATGAGTTTTTTTTTGTGGTTGTTTTCTGTTTTCCGTGAAGAAGGAATTCTGAAATGAAAATTACTGTGTGTTTCCACTCCGGTGAGAGTGATGATGAATAGTGCTTAGGAGTTGTAGGTGTTAGGCGAATATTGGTGATTGATTTTCTTGTTGTTGAATGAGAATGATTGCTGCTGTCTCAGTTTGATAATTTTGTTTTTGCATAGTGCTTCCTTTGTGAGTGTTGTATTGGAGTAGGAGGATATCTATGCCTTGTCTGCTTCCAGCTTAGGCATTACCGTGGAGTCAGATTAGGAGAAGAGTTTAACTGTTAGTCGTTGTTTGTCCGGGAGAAGGAAGAGAACAGTAAAATCCATTTGTTGTTACCGTTTGATTGATCCTTTGACTGCTCGTTTGCTGTGCTTGCCGAATTTTCCCTAGACAGTTAAAGATAATTCAGTTCTTGTGTGTAGAGATTTCGTGGAGTCACTCTTGTGTGAGAGAGTGAGTGAATTTAGGTTGTTTAGTTTGTGGCTTCCGTACATTAGGGAGGATTAGAGTTTCCGCGGAACCACTTTCGTGCAAGGGTGAGTGAAATTTCTCCTTGGTGCCCGTGTGCCACAACGGCCGACCTCGGAGCGGGAGATCGAAGGTGACAAGGAATTCCTCGCGGGATCGCCATCGACTTCGGTTGCGGAAAGACGCCTCTTTCCGTGGATAATTTGTTTCTTCCTCCTCCTTTGTGTGCATCTAAATTTTCTCTTTAGGATATTAGATTCATTGTTGGATTTTCGCCCGGATTTTGTCAGCGAACGCTACGTCGAAAACTCCAAACGGAAACGTATTTGGAGTTCACGATTTCCGTTTGCCACAACAAGAGGAACGGAACGAAAGTTGCGAACTTCCTTCCCGGATTTAGAATCGAATCATTTTTTTCAAGAAAATCCATTTTAAACAAAATAGTAATTTTTATGCTTTATAAAAATTTAGTTGCTTAATTTCTTAAAGTCGTGCGATGCCCGCTTAAATTTCAATTCGCAATTGCATGCATTTAGGGTTTCCCTGGAAATAGCCGACGGGCGCGCAAACCCTACTCGCCGTCCTGCATCAGTTGCTCTCCCAAAAGAATTCTACATCAAGATTATGCAAGATGTGGAGTTGAGTTGCCAAGGGGGCAACACTTCCGCGGAGGAAGAAGTGGTGTTATGCGATGTGGAGTAGGATATGGACGAAGAATCTGAATGCCGAGAGGGTGAAGTGCACAAGGAGGAACAAATCATGAGATTCAAGGTGTAGCAAGTTGAGGATGCGGAGTCCGAATGCCAAGGGGGCGAGGCTGATAGAGAGAACCCAGTCGAGGAGTTCAAAGGTGAGCAATCGGTGGAAGAGATGTCCAAGTACCACGGAGGCATGCTCACACAACTACACCATGCACAATGATCAATATGGAGCATGAAGAGGGAGCGAAGTCCATACACTAGGGGAGCGAAGATCATATTGAGGATTGGCTTAAGGGTAAGCCAAAGAAGGACGTGGAGTACCATGTGAAGTTGTGACCTTTGAAGGAGAACAACTAAGAAGATTTGCCGAAGAGTCACTAGTCGATGCTGAGTCGGTGACACTACTTGATGGAGTTGAAAATCACCACGCATCGTTGGATTATTGGAGGCAAGATCTTCTCAGTGATAGAAGGGCAAATGTACGAACAATGTTGTTACCTGATGTATGGTTGCGATGAGGGCGTCACAAAAATGAGTGTGGGAGAATGTCACGGGCTGCTAGTTTAAGGCGCAACCGTGATCAGGAACACATGTATGGATGGTGCAATAAGTCGCATGACGAGGCGATAAAGCTTCAAAGAGGTTGAAGACTTGGGTGTGGGAGCCCTTGGCAGATGTATGGCTCCATACTCATGATGATCAAGCACAATGGGTGCTTGCCAAGAATAATACTTAAACGTAGCCATGATATCCTATGGTGTAAAAGGATGTGGAAGTCTCCAGAACACTGGAGAGAAATCTTGAAGATGACGGAAGATTCTAGAATGATGTGAAGTCTTCAGGAAGATTTTAGAGTCATGTAAAATGCTCTAGAATATTGTAGAATTGTGTAGAGATTTCTAGAATATTCTAGAAGAGTGTAGAATAATCTAGAATATTCTAGAAGAGTGGAACCTTCTAGATAACTCTAGGTGTGTGTAGAGGTATCTAGAATTGTGTGGAGTTTTGTAGAAGTTGAGAGTAACATGAATAGTCTAGAGTAATCTTGAATGTTGTAGAATAGTGTAAATAAATGGTGTAAACCTTGTATATATTTGTTGAATACATAATTACAAGTATGGATACAAATATATAGGAGGAGAAGGAGGCTAGTCACTCCAATCTCAAGATGTGGGACTAAACAAGAGTAAGAGGGAACTACATAAATGGGCCTCATAAATGAGCTTTTACATCAATTTCTCTAACACTCCCCCGCAAGCTGGAGCATACAAATCGTAGGCACCCAGCTTGGATAAGAACTGGAGATATAGTGGACGAGGAAGAGCTTTTGTTAGGATGTCAGCAATTTGTCTCGCGGCAGGAACATGCTCCAATTCTACCTTCTTTGCTTGAACCTTTTCTCTGATGAAGTGACAGTCAACCTCGATATGCTTTGTTCGCTCATGGAAAACTGGATTGTTGGCTATATGAATTGCAACCTGACTGTCACACCGAAGTGTTGTCGGAGAAAGAAGTCTAACACCCAAGTCACCAAGAAGGCTTTCAAGCCAAGTTAAGTCTGACACAACAACAGCCATAGCCCTGTATTCAGACTCAGCCGAGGAGCAGACGACCACAGTCTGTTTCTTGCTTCGCCATGTTATGAGGTGTTGATGAGTCCCAATTATATACACATATATGGACTCATCTGGGCCGTTTATCTAGTCATTCCACTGCACTTTAGCCTTGTTTTAGCTCATATTTGTCATTCTATGCTAGGTGCACTTCTTGGCCTAATTTGGTGTGTTTTTATGTTTAGTCTCTTTTGATAGCCTTATCGTATTGTTGAGTGCCACTTTCAGTGGCCTGATTAGCATTTCTGTAGGAACAGGAGTCGTGCAGGTGTTCCCGGTACAATTATGTACAGGAACACTGCGCACGATCACTGGTTCTATTGCGCACGACCACTGGTCGTGCGCCGCTGATCGTGCGCACATAACCCCCATTTTATGAGTTCTGACTCGACCAGCGCGCACGACCACTTACGATAGTGCGCACGACCACTGGTCGTGCGCCACTGGTCGTGCGAACATTATATTTTATAAATTTCTTACATTGCAGGCTCCGCCCAGGCAGGCGCACGATCACAGGATTCTAGTGCGCACGACCACTGGTCGTGCGCCACCGATCGTGCGCACTGTTTATTCCAGCGCCTATAAATTGACCTGCTCGCGAATTAGGTCGGGATCCATCATCCGACTCCGCCCAGCTCCGCCGTTTTCCGCCCTTTTTGCAGGGTTTCGCCTCCTTCACCGCCCACCTTAGGGAGGAGCTCCGGGCAAACTTTTAACGCCAAATCCTCGCCGGAGCTTCCTCTCGGCCATCTCCTTCATCCAAGAGCTTCAAGAAGGGAATCAACCTAGCCTTCTTCTTCAAGATCGGAGCAGCTTGTGTGATCATTCCACCGGTTCGTGACACGAAGAAGACGGGTCCATTGGAGAGTAGTGACAGCTCTCTCTACCCCGGACGCAGTTGAGGACCGAGCTTGGACGCGGATTGACAACCCGACGATTCCTTCCGTGAACCCTCAACAAGACTTCAGAGTCGGTCGATTTCGCACACTCACCTCCCCTTGTAGTGATAGCTTAGTTGGATTTCTTATATGTTTGATGAAGTGTGTTTTGATTATTACCATTTATACTTGATTATGTCTATGTGATTTGAGTATTCTTGCTTATCATTTTGAGGTGTGCCTTGTGGTGTGGATTGTTGGTTGTGTTGTGCCGCCCTAACAATTGTTAGTGGTGTGCTTTGCGAAGAGGTGCTTGCGACCCTCATTCCGCCGTTCTCTCCATTCCATTCGTATGCCTACTCTTCCATCCGCCTAGCGAAGCGTGGCATAGCGGCCCGTGTGATCCATCATCCGACTCCGCCGGTGCGAACCATTCCATCCGCTTGCCTACTCTTCCATCCGCCTAGCGAAGCGTGGCATAGCGGCCCGTGTAATCCATTCGCCCTACGAAGCAGTGCGCTCAAGGCCTGCACAGTTCGACTCCGCTTGCCTACTCGTCCATCCGCCCTTGCGACGCAGCGCGCTCAAGGCCTGCCTAGTCTCCATCCCGCCAAGCGAAGCATTGCATATCGGCATTGCATAGGAGTAATTTAAGTTGTTTTCTTTTATTTTCCACAAACCAAATCCCCCATTTCCGCATCCATCCGCTCGAAAGGACTTCAATCTCAAGTCCTTCCTCGATAATAAACTCCACCTTACTGTGTTCCTTTGAGATCGATACTTGGGGATTCATTCCCATTTTATATTACTTGAACGATCGGTACACTGCCGTTTCGTGCCGCAGTCTTACTACCGCCTATAGCGGTGTGCTAAGATTTGCGCCATCAAGTTTTTGGCGCCGTTGCCGGGGAACACAGACGTGTGAGTTTTCTGGAGAGGGAGAGCTGTAAGATAGAAGCCCTTTTCCCTTTGTTTATACCATTTCTTTTGTTTATTTTAGTGTTAAAATTTGATATTTCTATTTCATTTCCTCCTTTATCTAGTTTCGGCTTTTCTATAACAGGTGTTCATTTAATTTTGGTTGCGTGTAGTTTTATTTTGCAAGGAATTGTTTATTTTTTTTTTATCCACATATTTCTGTGATGTATTCTGAAGCCGAGTGTCGCCTCTATGACACTTTGCGTCGATACATCGACGCCATAGCTGCTTTAAACGATGAGCATTGTATTAGGTGCTTGCTATGTCAAGGTTTAAGTCATATGGTGAAGGATTGCCCTCGTCTGTGCGATCCTTCCCCCTCTGAGGACGTGTACGCAGCATCCCCCCGTTTACGGGAGACTACTGCAGACAGGCCCACCAGAGTGTTGCCTGACCCCTACACTGACATCGCACATCATGCTCGATCTTTGCCCTTGGAGATTACTGAGGAATCTCTCGCCGCGTACAGCTCTTTCATGGGTCCCTCAATCCCCTTTTATGAGCTTCCCTTGAGTGACGATGTGCACTCATTCGATGGTCAACAGGGACAGGATTGGGAACTCATGGATGCACCAGTATGGTGTGCAGATTCTGGTTCTTCCTGCGGGGAGGCGTCTGTGGATATTTTCGCGGATGCGACTGCTCATTTATTTTCTGATCATGAGAGCAGTCCGGTTCCTCCACATTCCTTGCAAAATTCATCTACTTCTATCTTTAGTGAGTCGGCTGATGATGTCGTGCGGGTGTGGTTTATTCGGCGCCTGAGGTTGTGCCAAGGTGGGACGAGGATTTCATTCTCTCTGATGGGGAGTGTGATACCTTTGAACACGATGACGCACCGCGGTGGGATGAGGAGGATTCTCTTTCCGAGGAGGAGGTATTTACTTACTTCTTGGATGGGGACATCCAACTCACCACCGAGGACCCCGAGCTCCTAGGTTCCCCTCGTTACGACTCATATGATACCGACAGTGATCTGTGCTTGGATCATGCCAGGAGTGAAACCGGGATCACTCCTCCTTTGTTTGATTCTTTTAGTTCTTCATCTAGTTTATTTCCTAATCCTCTTTCTTTTAGTGATTATGCTGATAAGTTCATCCTTCCTGCTTCCCCTCTTGCATTAATGCCTGTTATTTCATTTATCCCTCTGCAGGCGCTTGAATTTATAGACCAATTCTTGGGTAATTTTGAGAGGCAGTCTTGGCAGGGAAAGCAGTTGGCAATGATGAATTCAATCGTCTATTCCACTTCATCATCATTGCCTGCTTTTTCCTTGAAAGACTGGGTGCAGGGTGGAAAGTGCTACTTCATCCATGACCGCCGATGGGAGGAGAGGAAGAGGATGAAGAAAGATGAAATATGGAGATGGAAAGCTCATGATCGTCTGGACTGCTGCGGTTGGGTCTTCGGACCCATTTCTTTTATCTCTAGTTACTACTTTAAATCAACGTACAGTTGATCTTTTTGGCATGCTTGTAATAATTAGGATATTTAGCTTTTTCTTTTATGCTTAGACTTTTATTAAAATTGCTTAATACAGGTATTAAGTCCAGCTTAAGGACGGTAAACAAAAGCGTTGCTGGGAGACAACCCAAGTTTTTTCTTGCTAACCCTTTAATAGTTTTGTGTTATATATTTTTTGCTTGGAGCCTTTTTGCCTGCAGGTGTGCGACAATTTCTTTTGGTGGCGGACTTGGACTTCCATCGCAGTATTAACGCCAATCTTCTGGTATGCTCATGTCTGAGCATAGGTACCCTCTTCCTTAGCATCTCTTTATTCTCATTGTCATAATTCATGTGATTGTCCAATTCAAGTCTGGGGGGAGTGTACCGAGTGTTCACTACACGTGTACACGTTTTTGCATACCAGAAGTATATTTTTATTTATGTCATATTATAGCATACACCACTGCACCCATTATGCACGCACTTACTTGCGAGTGCTACCGTGCCAAATTTCCTCTTGGAATGGAGCCGGGAAGTCAATTGTGTTAGCTAGGAATTGTGGTTTGGAGTACGATGTCGACTCCAGTAGTGTTCTAATCGAATACTCATGTTTTGCATAGAATTTTGCGTAGAAGCTATTTCTATTTTCATGCTTTGTATATTTATTCTTATCTAATCTAGTAATTAGAGTTTTATTTTACTCAAAGCATGAACCTGTGCCGATCTACCGGTAGTGTAGGTGAGTCGGTAGCGAACGCTAGATTCGTATTTCTCGAGTCGGGAGAAAGAGTTATCTTTCTCGGTGGCTAAGAACTTGCCCCTAGCGACTCTCGAAACATAGGCACCGGGTAGTTCTAATGCATTAGCATGATGTAGGCCATTCTTTGGACCGTTTGAGCTTTGAGCCAAAACCAGAGATTTATCCTTGCTAACCAATTTTGAGCCTATCCCACCTTTTCTCTTTAGCTCCACCGCTCTCGCTTAAGCCAAGATCATCAAACCTGTATACGCACGTGTTTTGAGCTTTATAGTATAACTAATTATTGTGATGTGCTGTTTTTGGCTAAGTTGAAAAAAAAAAGTAAAATAAAAAAGTATTAGTGAGCTAAAAATTGAAAAGATCAGCGCTCCAAAAGAAAAAAAAAATTCAGAGTTCTTTATATTCTAACTCAGAAATTCTGAATTGTTTGAGAGGAATTACTTTATATTAGGTGTTGGCAATGAAAACATCAGCTTTATTTGTTGCCGGGGTTTACAAAGTGTATTGCTCAAATGTGTTAGGTGCGTTAGCCTCCGAATTTATCATTGTATATCATACCGCAACCTAAGCCACATATTTACCTGAAAGCCCTATTGACTAGTGTGTAGTTTTACCTAATGCTGTGAAGAGAGTGCGAAAGTGCGAGCTTATGGCTCCCGACACCGATGGATTTCGGTGGAGTTAGTTCCGTATCCCGTATTTTGCGAAATACTCGTCTGAGCGCGTCTCTACATTCTCCCTACACGTGACTGGCAGATCACACTTGGTTCAGCTTTTGAGTAAACTAATCTCTTATTTACTATTTTAGATATTTGTAGATTACTTTGCATAATAGAAATTTCTTCTACGAGAATTTTATGCACATGATTATTTGATTTCGCATATTACTCCTAGCCATAATCACCTCTCTAACCCTTGTTTTTCCCGTCCGCCGAGAGTTGTTTGCTCGGGACGCGCAAATAGGTAAGTCTGCGGGTGTGATGAGTCCCAATTATATACACATATATGGACTCATCTGGGCCGTTTATCTAGTCATTCCACTGCACTTTAGCCTTGTTTTAGCCCATATTTGTCATTCTATGCTAGGTGCACTTCTTGGCCTAATTTGGTGTGTTTTTATGTTTAGCCTCTTTTGATAGCCTTATCGTATTGTTGAGTGCCACTTTCAGTGACCTGATTAGCATTTCTGTAGGAACAGGAGTCATGCAGGTGTTCCCGGTACAATTCTGTACAGGAACACTGCGCACGATCACTGGTTCTATTGCGCACGATCACTGGTCGTGCACCGCTGATCGTGCGCACTTAACCCCCATTTTATGAGTTCTGTCTCGACCAGCGCGCACGACCACTTACGATAGTGCGCACGACCACTGGTCGTGCGCCACTGGTCGTGCGAACATTATATTTTATAAATTTCTTACATTGCAGGCTCCGCCCAGGCAGGCGCACGATCACATGATTCTAGTGCGCACGACCACTGGTCGTGCGCCACCGATCGTGCGCACTGTTTATTCCAGCGCCTATAAATTGACCTGCTCGCGAATTAGGTCTGGATCCATCATCCGACTCTGCCCAGCTCCGCCGCTTTCCGCCCTTTTTGCAGGGTTTTGCCTCCTTCACCGCCCACCTTAGGGAGGAGCTCCGGGCAAACTTTCAACGCCAAATCCTCGCCAGAGCTTCCTCTCGGCCATCTCCTTCATCCAAGAGCTTCAAGAAGGGAATCAACCTAGCCTTCTTCTTCAAGATCGGAGCAGCTTGTGTGATCATACCACCGGTTCGTGACACGAAGAAGACGGGTCCATTGGAGAGTAGTGACAGCTCTCTCTACCCCGGACGCAGTTGAGGACCGAGCTTGGACGCGGATTGACAACCCGACGATTCCTTCCGTGAACCCTCAACAAGACTTCGGAGTCGGTCGATTTCGCACACTCACCTCCCCTTGTAGTGATAACTTAGTTGGATTTCTTATATGTTTGATGAAGTGTGTTTTGATTATTAGCATTTATACTTGATTATGTCTATGTGATTTGGGTATTCTTGCTTATCATTTTGAGGTGTGCCTTGTGGTGTGGATTGTTGGTTGTGTTGTGCCGCCCTAACAATTGTTAGTGGTGTGCTTTGCGAAGAGGTGCTTGCGACCCTCATTCCGCCGTTCTCTCCATTCCATTCGTATGCCTACTCTTCCATCCGCCTAGCGAAGCGTGGCATAGCGGCCCGTGTGATCCATCATCCGACTCCGCCGGTGCGAACCATTCCATCCGCTTGCCTACTCTTCCATCCGCCTAGCGAAGCGTGACATAGCGGCCCGTGTAATCCATTCGCCCTACGAAGCAGTGCGCTCAAGGCCTGCACAGTTCGACTCCGCTTGCCTACTCGTCCATCCGCCCTTGCGACGCAGCGCGCTCAAGGCCTGCCTAGTCTCCATCCCGCCAAGCGAAGCATTGCATAGCGGCATTGCATAGGAGTAGTTTAAGTTGTTTTCTTTTATTTTCCACAAACCAAATCCCCCATTTCCGCATCCATCCGCTCGAAAGGACTTCAATCTCAAGTCCTTCCTCGATAATAAACTCCACCTTACTGTGTTCCTTTGAGATCGATACTTGGGGATTCATTCCCATTTTATATTACTTGAACGATCGGTACACTGCCGTTTCGTGCCGCAGTCTTACTACCGCCTATAGCGGTGTGCTAAGATTTGCGCCATCAGGTGTCCACCAAAATAAGTGTAAAAGCCAGTCGTGGAACGCCTATCATCAGGGGACCCGACATACTCAGCATCCGAATAAGCAAGAAGAGATGGTGAGTTGGATGGTTTGTAGACAAGGCCTTGTCCCGGAGCGGTCTTTGGATATCTGAGAATACGCTCAACAGCTTGAAGGTGAGAAGTGCGCAGAGTATGCATGAAGCGACTCACAACACCAACAGCAAACGAGATATCCGATTGAGTAACCGTTAGGTAGATCAGTTTCCCAACGAATCGTCGGTAATATTCTGGATTCTCAAGAAGCTGGTCAGAATCAGACCCAGCAGCACACAAGTTCTGATTAGCATCCATAGGAGTATCCATAGGTTTGCACTCGGAGTATCCTGCTTCATGAAGTAAGTCGATGCAGTACTTCCATTGGGACATAACCAACCCATCGGGTCGTCGGGCGACTTCAATCCCAAGGAAGTATCTAATATTTCCAAGATCCTTCGTCTGGAAGTCCGAGTTCAGATGTTCCTTGAGCTGTTGTATCCCAGAGAGGTCATCACAGGTAATCAGGATATCATCAACGTAGACAAGAAGGATCACAGTGCCAGTTGGTCCATGCTTGGTGAATAGGGAGAAATCGGCGGAGCTCCGAGTAAACTCAAGTGCTAAGAGAACCTTGCAGAACTTATCAAACCAAGCTCGTGGTGACAGTTTGAGACCATAAAGAGCTTTTAGAAGGCGGCAAACACGAACTTCACGAGACTCCCCCGTGGTCTCAAACCCGGGAGGTTGGCTCATAAAGACACTTTCCTTCAGATCGCCGTTAAGGAATGCATTCTTAATGTCGAGCTGAAGAAGGGGCCAACGCCGGTGCACAACAACGAAGATAAGAACACGAATAATGTTGAGTTTGGCTACTGGAGAAAAAGTTTCCTCATAATCCAAGCCTTGTTGCTGAGTGAAGCCTCAGGCCACGAGACGGGCTTTTAAGCGACCAACAGTCCCATCCGCATTCTGTTTTACCGCAAAGACCCATTTGCAACTAACACAATGTTGTCCTGGAGGAAGGGGAACCAGTTCCTAGGTTTGATTAGCCCAGAGGGCATTCATCTCCTCTTCCATAGCTGCCCGCCACCCCGGATGCTGAAGCGCCTCCTGCACAGAGTTAGGAATAGAGATGGAGGAAAGAGAAGTAGCAAACTGGTGGAGAGGTGGAGAAAGCCGGCGTAGAGACACATAGCTAGCCATCGGATGAGCCGTAGAAGAAGATGCTGGATCGACCGCGGGCGGTGTGACATCTGTAGCAGACGGCTCCGGTAGAGAAATATCCTTGGATTTACGGCGAGAATAGACGTAGCGAATGGGCGGATGAATCAAAGGCAGGGATGAAGGTGACGATGGAGAAGAAGGCGTGACTGGAACGATAGGATGAGTAATAGAAGAAGGTATGGATTGGGGAGAGGAGGATAGGTGGAATGGTTGATCTTCACAAAAAGTGACATCGGCCGAGACAGTCACTTTTCCTGTTGTAGGAGAGTAGTATAGATAGCCCTTCTGAGTTTGAGAGTAGCCAACAAACATCTGTCGGGTAGCACGAGCAACAAGTTTGTCCGCTGGTGGACCGAGGTTGTGAACATAGCATACACACCCATAAACTCGGGGTGTGAGGGGGAAGGGAGCAGTGGATGGAAGAAGAAGGCTTAGTGTAGTGGCAAAGCTGAGAATGGATGAGGGCATGCGATTGATGAGGTGACATGCAGTTGCAATAGCAAAGTGCCAAAATTCTGTTGGGACCTGCATTTGGAACATGAGGGACCGAGCGGTATCGAGAAGATGGCGATTTTTCCGTTCGGCCACGCCATTTGTTGAGGTGTGTAGGTACAGGAGGTTTGGTGAATAACACCAAACTCGGAGCACAGAGCGGAGAATGGTCGACTTGTGTGCTCGCGGGCATTATCGGTGCGAAGTATTTTAAGAGGCGTCGAGAACTGCGTACGCGTTTCAGATAAAAACGCACGAAACACAGAAGTAATCTCAGTGCGAACATGAAGAAAATAAAGTCAGGTAACACGTGAGTAGTCATCAATAAAAGTGATAAAGTAGCGATGTCCAAATACACTGGGGGTCCTATATGGACCCCATACATCAGAATGAACTAAAGATAACGGAGTATCACCTGGGTACAAGGAGAGAAAGAAACACGATGTTGCTTGCCGTAGATACATGATTCACAAGTGAACTCTTGGAGGAAAACACCAGGAAGAGCTTTCTTGAGAATCGGAAGGGGAGCATGCCCAAGACGCCGATGCCAGTCAGAAGTGGAGATGGAAGAAAGACTGATAGGTGGGAGATCCAAGAGATATAGCCCATTCGTCAGCCGACCGCTACCAATGGTACTCCATGTACGGCGATCCTGCAAAACAAAAGATGAAGGAGAAAATGTTATGCAACAGTCAAGATCCCTTGTTAACTGGCTAACAGAAAGCAAGTTAAACGGGGAACCCGGAACATGGAGAACTGAGGAGAGTAGCAAGGTAGGAGTGAGGCGGAGATCAACAGCACCAGAGACCGGGGTAGTGTCGCCATTAGCAACAATAATAGATGGCTGGTGAGAGGTTGTCGAATACCGAGGCGGTTTCTGAGATGTTATATTATGAGTTGCTCCAGAGTCAACGATCCAGTGAGAGCTGTAAGAAAGACAGGATATACCTTGAGTAGAGAAAGTGGCAACCGAGCCAGATGGCCGATTAATACTGCCTTGGAGCTGCTGGAACTGAGTGCGAAGGTCTTCATATTCCTGGCGAGTAGGTGCACCAAGGTTGGTAGTGTCAGGGGCATCAGAAGGAGCTAGAGTAGCGGAGGAGGCCAGATGCGGAGGTAGGCCATGCTTGCGGTAACATGTAGCTTCAAGGTGACCCTCACGAGAGCAGTAAGTACACTTCAAAGAAGAGCGACCACCACGTCCTCGTCCCCGAGACGGGTGGCGTCCTCCCCTGGTGGAAGGGCCACGACCAGGGGGAGGAGTTGGCAGGAGAGGTTGCTGAAGAAGAACTGGAGAGAAACTTGTTGAAGCCTCGGATGGGGGTGTAACCTTGATCAGCATGGAGCAAACATCAGATAGGGATGGTGTGGTAGGAGACGAGAGGATCTGAGCTCGAACACTATGCAAGTGTGGTGGAACGTGGGACAACAACATGGAGATTGTTACAAGCCTCTTTCTGGTCTTTCTGAGTAGCGAGATCGGCAGTCGGAGGCTGATGCTGAATCCAAGCCTCATGGAGAGTTTTCACCTGAGCGACATGGGAGATCATTAGGTCTGGTGCGCCAGGCCGAAGGGTTTGAAGTTCCGAGATGATATCAAAGAGATGTTGGAGACTGTTCTGGCCAGAGTAGAAAGCATGAAGTTCATCCCGGATGGCCTTGGCGGTTTCATGATACATAGATATCCGATAAGGCTCCTTGTCCATGGAGTTGAGGAGCCAGGTTTGCACTCGACCATCATCCCGAAGCCATCCATTGGAAGGGTTAAGAGGAACAACCTGGGTTACGTGATGAACCAACCCTTTCGTCTGTAAGACCCGGCGAACAGAGTGAACCCATTCCACAAAGTTGGACTTCCCGGAGAGGGAGATAGTTGTAATCCGAAGTTCATCGCGGGCATCAGGAGCAGGAGCGGCCACTGTGGCTGGGGGGATATTGGTAAGTATGAGAATTTTCGGATTCCACCATTGAGTAGACGAGTCCGAGCGGATTGAAACCAGAGGACGGGCGGTCAGCAGGAGGTCGCAGGACGGACTGAAACCAGGGGGCGCTGCGACTAAGTCTGCTGGGAGGTCGCACGACCTGCTGGAGGTCGCTGCTGGAAGTTGCAGAGAGAGGACGCAGTGAGCAACTGCGGCGAGACGGCAACACGGAGGAAGGAGTGCGACAGTCTGCGGTCTGCGAGTTTGGCGAGCTATAGCAGCGAATAGAAGGGAGCTCGGCAGAGGGAGAGGAGAGCTCGCAGGAGGTCGCAGGAGGTCGCAGAAGCTCGCAGGAGGTCGCAGGAGCTCGCAGGAGGTCGCAGGAGGTCGCAGCAGCTCGCAGGAGGTCGCAGGAGGTCGCAGCGGCTAGAGGGGAAACCGCGCGAGATAGGAGGAGAAGTGGGACCCACAGATGCAGCGGGAGAAGACTATAAGAAGGCCCTGAGAGGAGGATTGAGGAGCTGCGGGGTGAGCTTGCAGGGGTGCGGTCAGAGAAGGGAGGCCGCAGGGGGGCGAGCTTGCCAAACGGGAAGAGCGGCGGAAGAGTTTGCGGAAGAGAGAAGACCACAGAAGGCCTGCTGTTAGAAACGAGGAGACCGCTTGCGGATCGCTTGCGGACAGTGCGTTCAGAAACGAGGGAACCGCAGGTATTGGACCGGTTGCTCCGATACCATGTAAATAAATGGTGTAAACCTTGTATATATTTGTTGAATACATAATTACAAGTATGAATACAAATATATAGGAGGAGAAGGAGGCTAGTCACTCCAATCTCAAGATGTGGGACTAAACAAGAGTAAGAGGGAACTACATAAATGGGCCTCATAAATGGGCTTTTACATCAATTTCTCTAACAAATAGTATGGAGGTTTGTACATAGCCCTGAAAAGAGTGTAGAGTAGTTTAGAAAAGTCTAGAGTAGAGAGTTTCTAGAGTCTTCTTTTGGTTGGATAGAAAACCTCTTGGAGGCTATAAAAAGGGGATGCATGCTCATTTGAGTCAAGCAATTTTAGAATCAATCCAAGCAATGTATGCAAGCCTCAAAGAGTCAAGAGTTGTAAAGCTTCAAAGTTGTGAATAGAAGTTTGAGTGATCTTGAGTGTTCTCCCTTTCCACAATATACCTGTGCGTGTGTGCATATAATTTCGCTACTAGAGAGAGGTAAAAGTTGACTTAGCTATTATGAAGGTGCAAAAATGATCTAAGGCTGCAGATCAAGGTTTGAGCGCGGCTCCAGCGCTGTGTCCGCGACATAGGGCTGGCTAGTTTGAAATCTGTTTTGAGCCAGCTTGAAATTGTAGCTACCTGTTATGGGCCTACTCCGAGCGGTGGACGGAGGATGACCGAAGGCGGAGATGACGACGACGAGAGATACAATGGAGCCGTAACCACGGTTGCCTAAGCGGGGTTTGCTCGTTAGAGGAGAGAGATTCCAAGAATCTCTCACAAGGGACACAAAATTAGAACTTCTTTTCTTGCATAACATTACAAGACACATAGACGTCCTTATATAGGACCCGATAATTGTATAAGCATAAATAACTAAAGACAAGGAAAATATTAAAATATATATGTACAACCCCCATATTTGTCGAGCGAACCCATCTTGATGCAGACGAGGTAGAGGCTCGGCTGTCGTTCAAGATGACCCCCTCCAATATCTCCAATGGTTTGAAGATGTCACAATCCGGCATATGACGAACGCTTTCAAGTGTAGGCTCTTCGCCATTTCTTTCAAGAGGAAGGCGAGGGACTGGTTCCATCAACTCCCGTCAGGGACCATCTACAGCTTCGAGGACCTGCGTCGGAGTTTCTTGCTGAGGTTCTCCACCTCAATGAAGAGGAGAAAGGGGGCTGAGGCCATTTTCCCGATTCGGAGAAGGTCGGAGGAGTCATTGGGGAGCTATGTGGATCATTTTCAGGAGGAGGTCCTTCTCGTCCACGAAGTGCCAGGGCACACCTTACAACTAGCATTTACCATCGGGCTACAATAGGGGCTGTTCAGGATTGAACTGGCTCGGGAACCTCCTCTGTCCTTCAAGAAACTGATGGAGCGAGCCGCTCGGGAGATCGAGAGCGAGGTGACCAACCATGAGTTCGTGGCAAGGTTGACCAAGTGGACAGAGGAAGAGAAGAAGGTGCAGGGAAGAGCCCAGGAGCATGGAGGGAAGAAGAATGAAGAGTCGAGGAAACATGAGTACCATGGATCCCCCGGTGGGCAGGAGTAGAGCTGGAGTTTTCAACCACTAGTCGTCCGGCCAGCCTGGAGACCACCGGGAGGGCCCCCTCAAGGCCAAGGAAGGGGGCATTTTCAGGAGGGAGGAAACTTTCAGGGAGGGCAAGGACGGTTCAACCCCGAGGGTGGCAACCCGGTTCGAGGCCGTTCCAACCCCTGCCCCAGCATGCCATGGCGATCGGTCGAGGAAGAGGCAGAAGAAGGAATCCTGCAAAGAGGTGGACCCCTTGGGTCGCAATCGCCCCACCTAATCGGCCAGGTGCGAATAGATCGCTGGTAGTGTTTTCTGTTGGAGCATGCATTCCGCACTCGTCCGGTTTGAGAATAACAAATCCCGAATGTATTTGATTCTATTTTTATTTATGGTGTGCAGGTAACAGGTATGAGATGTTCACAATTCTGCTGGAGCTCAATTTGAGTGTATGAAATTTTCACTGTCGGAAAATTCCGACAGCTGATGTCGCCCAGGCGACAACAGAGAAGTTACAACTACTTCCCTCCACGGCAGCACGACGAAAGGCAGTTTTGAGCTAAATCCGACAGCGATGTCGCCCAGGCGACAGCTCGGAGGTTTCAACAACTGCCCACGACACCACCACGACCGGCAGTTTTGCGCTGTCGAAATTCCGACATCGATGTCGCCCAGGCGACAGCTCGGCGGTTACAGCAACTGCCCGCACGACGGCACTCCAGCGGCAGTTTAGCGCTGTCGGAAAATTCCGACAGTCGATGTCGCCCAGGCGACAACAATTTTCTATAAATTGACTCCCTGTGTTCGTGCATTCAAGCAATTGAGAATTTCAAGTCCCTTCTTGAGTGTATACGAACCAGAGAGCTCCAGAACCTCAAGAACTCCCATTTTTGCTGAGAAGATTTGAAATTGAAGACGAGATCGGACGCGCTTCTTCATCAACTATCATCTCGAGGCTTCAACCTTCCTTTCAGAGATCTGAATTTCTAGGGAGTTCTTATTTTATCTTGTATTTTCATTTATATGCATTTTACTTTGTATTGGTAGGGAAAATCGCTTCCTTGTGAGGAGCGTCTAAGTCCTTGCGTGGCTTAGGGGAAAATCGCTTCCTTGTGCGGAGCGTCCAAGTCCTTGTGTGGCTTGGTGGGAAATCGGGCCTTGTGTGCTACGTCTAGATCTTGGGAAGATCTAGAGGATAGGCTTGGGCTTGGTCTAGGGAGAGACAAGTGATAGCCTTCCGATCCTTGGGAGAAGGATTGGTAAACAAAAAGAAATTTACATTTGTACGCCTCCGATTTCTAGCGATATAGAAATCAAATTTATGTAAACACTTTGTCATATAATATAATCATGTCTTTTTTGTGTTTACTTGATTTCTATCACTTGGCGTAATCTCTATTATATTGTGTTCTAAGTTTTCAATTCTAAATCTAAATTGTTTATTTCAATCTCTTTTATCATAAAACAATTTAGTACTTATTTTTAAAATTGCAAATTCATAATTTTCTATTCATTTAGCTAAATTGTTATTTTACCTTCGCATATTATAAAACAATTTAGTAATTTTCTTAAAATTATAAAAAAATTTTTATTCCCTTATTCACCCCCCTCTAAGGGCGCCGTAAGATCCAACACGTGGTATCAGAGCAGGTTATTCCAAACCGTTTAAAAACCAGGAATAATGGCGTCTCATGATCTCGCTTCTACTAATAGGGGAAATTTTCTTATAAATGAAAAATCTTTAGCACCACCTTTATTTGAAGGGAAAAATTATAATGGGTGGAAATTTCTAATGGAAAAATTTCTTAAATCTTTGGATATGGAAGTATGGAATATTATAATTAAAATGCCCCCAAGTATTTTAAATAAAAATAAAATGTTTTTAAATGCCAAATCTATGAATAGTCTATATTGTGCATTAGATCAAAATATTTTCAAACTTATTTATACACTTACTACTGCTTATGAAGTTTGGAAATTTCTTGAGAATACTTATAGTCTTCCTTCTACAGATGATGAACAAGAGGAATTCCTTATGGATCCAAGAGAAGAAATCGACAATGACTCATTCTTGGAGGATGATAAATCTAAGAGAGAAATCGACGAGGAATTTCTTATGGATCCAAGAGAAGAAATCGATGAGGACTTATGCTTGGAGGAAGAAGAATACAACATCACAATATTGGACTCATTTGTTGGCAACACATCAAGCAAAAGAGAAGACGGAAACAATTGCAAGGTAAGAAAATCAAAATCTTCTCTTTTTGTAACGAATTTTATTTCTACATCTCGTATGCTTAAAATTGCTAAACGTAAAATTTTAAAATTAAAAATTGCTAATTCCAAATTACGTTTAGAAAATAAATCTTTAAAAGCAAACGATAACGTAGAATCAAATATTGATGTGTTAAATTCTCTTTCATGCTCTTTAGTTGAAATTCCTATTCCTTGTCTTAATTGCAATTTATTAAAAGAAAAATTCAAGGAAATTGAAAAAGGGCTCTTAATTTCTAAAAGGCATAATGAAAAATTGTTAATTGAAAATGATGTTTTATCCTGTAAGTTAATACAATTAAAATCTTTTGTTGAAAAATTTCAAATGTCATCTAATGAATCTCGTCATAAGATTTTGAATAACAAGGATAAATTAACTTACAAAATCATTTCTAAAAAGGATCATTTTCATACATCAACTCAAAAGGAGTTAAGTTTCAAAAAGAATTATGACCCTCACAAAATGCTTAAGAGTCACTATTATAAGTCTCAATATATTTTCAATCATGACTCAAACTTAAAAACTCCTTTTCATGAAAATCAAAATATAAAATATTATCCTTTATATTATAAGAGTATGTCTATAAGAAAGAGTGGAAATGAAAATAATCAAAATAATGATCAATCTTCTAAAACATATTGTAATCCACTCTTTCAACAATCACTTCTAAAGATAGACAATCACTCTTATAAAATTTTAAACAATCCATATAATAAAAATCATTATGATTATCCACATCAAGCTATTTTGAAAAATAATTTAAATAAACATAAACCTCCAATGAATTATTTTTCAAACAATTCACATAATCATTATATGGATTTAAGTAATAAACAACCAATGTATGAATGGAGACCCATAAAGAAAAATGACATATCAACATTAATTAAAAAGGCTCATTCATCATTATCTTCTCAAAAGCCATCACGACATATTTGGGTGCCCAAAGGAACCATTACACATGGTCAACTTTGGATACCTAAATCTCTTATCATTTAGTATCTTTCATTTGCATGAAGTAGAAATAATTAAAAATGAAATATCAATACTCTATTTCATGATGTGCTTTATTTCTTTTTCTTTTGTTTGTTTTTGTATTTATTGATCCAAAATGCTTATGGTCCCTCTATATTTTATGAAATATGACTTTCACATATTAAGCCTAATGTTTATCAAATCAAATTGAATTAAAATTGAACATTAAGTCATATGATTTTTAAAAGAGACCTACCTCTCATTTTTTTTTTGTTATATATATCATTTTAAATCCTTTACCCATCAATGTCTTGAATTAACATTATAATTAGAATATTGAAACTATTTTTCAAGACTAATGAAATTAATTTTAAAAATGGATTTAATTAGTTTATTAAAAGGGCTTAAGCAAAAAATTAAAATGCGCAACAGTTTGATTACTTTCTATGTTATTTGCTGCATTTGATAGCCCTTATTATGAAAAATATTATCAAATAAAATTGAAAACAAAAATTCATCTAAACGCATGCTTAATCTTTCAAAAAGGAAGTTTTTGATCAAAACTTCAAATAACCATATCTTTTGATCCGCTCGTCCGTTTTTTCGCGTTTAATATCTTTTCAGAAAGAGCACAGAAATCTCCATCTATCGGCAAACTAACTTGCCCTTTTAAGTTTGTTTGGTCCTGTCAATTTGCCCAATTTCAACTCCGTTTTTAAATGCTATCTTAGTTCGCTTGATTGAGAAATTTCTGTGTTTAAGGATTTTTTTTCATCACATGATATCCTATGTATAATTGTTTCATATATTAATTTAGATAGTATGTGTGATGTGTGTCACCATTGTTTGCATGTAATTTAGACCTTAGAATCATCTTATATCATTAAGATCAAATCAAAAGTTTAATCATTTCATTATAGGTTTAAAGAAAATTAATTTGTAAACATCTCATATTACATGCAACATTATCTCCATTAATTCTATGTAATAACATTGCATTCAAATGTATCATTCTAGCATCACTTCTTAATTTGTGCTTAAATTTATATGCTAGGTATAACATTTACAATGTTATTAAAATATCATGATAACTATGTGATTTGAAATTATATAGAATACTAAAATTCCAACAAACACATAATTTATGAATTAATCATTAGAATATTTATGAATATTGTTTCATGAATCATATATTATCATGCAAAACCAAAGATCAATAAATTCAATTATTGAATGACATTTTATTTCAAAACTATATATTTGTGATCTTTGTCTTTGATATGATAGCTTGATCATCATTTTCTAGACTTACAATTCAAACGTGCTCATTCAAACGAAAATCACCAATTCATATTGTCATAAGTCTAGAAGAATTAGAATTTACACACATCATGATGATCTAACATATATTCTATGCAAAAATTCTCTTTAATCATAAATCATAATTCATGTTCTATCAAGACATATCTCAAATCGATAATAGGAATTATGAATCTTATGATAAAAATTATGAATAATGTTTTCTTTACATTATTTGATGTATTGATCTGCTTTGCTAGTGATTGCATGTATCTCTCATATTTGTAGACTCTAGAATCAACTTTGTAATGAAAGTATAAATCAAACTAAATCATCACTCCATTCTAGATCTATAATTTGAAATTCTATTTTGGAATACATGCAATATTAATATTAATCTTATGACCTGACTTTAAACCCAAAACTCATCATACTAGCTTTATCACTTATTGAATATTAGTAATTGTGCTAGTTATCTCATATCGTCATCTCATAAAAGTAGATAAACTATGCGGCTTTATATAATTCATCACATTAAACAAAACCCATAGTTTATGTATCAACCCTTAGATTTAAAAGCATAGGTTTTCCAAAAGATTATTTCACCTATGACTTCATATCTCACAATAGCGGGGGCGTAGAGTTGTATGCATTAGAGACCTAACTTATAAGACATGTCTTGTCCTTAAACGGGGAGGGTTCCAGTGGGGCCTTGCGAGGCACTGTGGGGAAAGAGTGCTAGGTTGAGTGTTCTCTAGTGTGTGCATATGAGACTAACACCCCAACCTACGGCATGCGTGCAGCTCCTCATGCCCCTCCGTCACTTAGTACGGGGCTAGGGTGTAGACATTTAGTCGGGGTAATCTTTAATCTTAGGACGTACTTATATTACTCTTTGCATGATCATTTTATTTACTTATCACTTAAATCATGCATATTTTGGGTTGTTTAATAAAAAATGTCCTCTTGTGTCTTCATAGTTTATATCTTCATGTTTAAATATTTTTGTAAAACACAAGAATTTGAAAAGCCAAAGTTTCATGCAAATTTGATCCACCTAGAGATCTTCAAAAATTCTGAAATTTCAGCATGAAACTACTTTAAGGACACTTAATCAATATCAATAATCAGAAATTTAAAATTTCTAAAAATCCACAAAAATATGTTAGTTTATGTGTACAAATCTAATTTTGTGTTTCTGTTTATTTTTTTTTATTCATATTATGAAAAATTTACTAAAAAAATTCAAAATTCAAAAATTACAAAAATATGTTTTTGTGATTTTCTGTTTTTATTTGATTTAAAAAATGATAAAACAAAAAAACTGTATGATCTTTATTGTCAAATATCAAGCATGTATGAATTCTATTATTTAGAATTATTTACAATGTTAAACCTTATTTCTTCAAATTACTATGAACATTGTTTTGCTTATCATGCTTTGATATATCTATTTAAAGTGCATCAATTGTATTGAAAAATTTGTAGATACAAGCTTAGCATGCCTCTAAGTATGAGTAAATGTTTTATGATTGATAATGATACATTTCACTCACTTATTTTGGTAATCAACATGTGTGTCTAAATCTAAAAATGCTTGCTTGTGTATTGTATTTGTACAATGAATTAAAACTTGCATAAGTTTATTGCCTACACTACATTTGAATTGCACTTATGAAATTTAGAAAAGTGGTTAAGTTAAAAATTTTGGTTTGCAAAACAAGTGTATTCGGAGAATGTTGTCTCACAAATATGAACAAAAATTATATATGTAGACAAATATACCTCCACCAAGCACTACTTGAACCTCCTGATAAGTCTTCATAAGCATTGTGAGGTTGAGCACCTTGAAAAGAATAGTAAAGTGTCTTGTGCAAACTTTGTTTATTACACCACTTTGTTAAAAATTATGTGCATTAAAAGTGTGTGAAAGTAATTTACTTGTGTTTTTATTGTGCACTTTACTTTACATATGTCTTGTATTTTGATGATTTAAATCAATTGTTAACATTGCCCAAAATACACTTATGTGCACATCATTATCTTTCATAACACTTCTTCTCATGAGTATTGGATTCTAATGCTTTATCTATACTACTCTTTATAGAAAAATGCACTAGATAACCTAGCATGATCTCTACAATATTTTGGTATCTCTTGAACTTTAAATTAAGTAACATTGTAGTATAATATCTCTTTGATATGTTCATTTCATGCTTGGTATTTTTATGAAATTTTTTTTTTGAGATTTCAACAAGGTTTAAACATCTTATAATTTTGAACTAAAACTCATATTTTTACTTATGCTTTTCATGCTTACAAAAATATGTTTATTATAATCTTCCGCTTGCTTACAACTCTTATCTTTTTATTTGAAATCTCTTATATATGCTATGCTTAAACTCTTTATCATTTATAAGAAATGCCTCCTTACTACCCTCACTTAAACCCTCTTTTGATTCTACCAAAAGGGGAGATTAAATTGCATAAATCTAAGATTTAGGGGGAATGCATTATAATGATATTAAACCAAAAAAAATGGGTAAATTTGTAGGGGGAGTAATCATATAGGAGATGCATACATTAACATATGCTTGATCATGAAAATCCTTCAATAAATGGTTCCTTACCTATCTTAAAAGATATACACTCATCCCTATATTCATTACTTTTGATAATATCAAAGGGGGAGAAGATACTAAGAAATTACTTAAATCACTTAAATTACTTAATTAATTAAGTGAGCTTTCATGTAGGTGGAGTTTATAAGTCGGGGGAGAATAATTTTAGAAGGAGCTAATATTAAAGGGGAGATCATATTAAGGGGGAGATCATATTAAGGGGGTGAACATGAAGATCATAAGTTCACACTTGTGCATACATAATGTACTTGTCACTATCTATATAGGATTTATTCGATTTATTAGTATAAGGATTTGTTATTATCAAAAGGGGGAGATTGTTGGAGCATGCATTCCGCACTCGTCCGGTTTGAGAATAACAAATCCCGAATGTATTTGATTCTATTTTTATTTATGGTGTGCAGGTAACAGGTATGAGATGTTCACAATTCTGCTGGAACTCAATTTGAGTGTATGAAATTTTCACTGTCGGAAAATTCCGACAGCTGATGTCGCCCAGGCGACAGCAGAGAAGTTACAACTACTTCCCTCCACGGCAGCACGACGAAAGGCAGTTTTGAGCTATCGGAAATCCGACAGCGATGTCGCCCAGGCGACAGCTCGGAGGTTTCAACAACTGCCCACGACACCACCACGACCGACAGTTTTGCGCTGTCGAAATTCCGACATCGATGTCGCCCAGGTGACAGCTCGGCGGTTACAGCAACTGCCCGCACGACGGCACTCCAGCGGCAGTTTAGCGCTGTCGGAAAATTCCGACAGTCGATGTCGCCCAGGCGACAGCGATTTTCTATAAATTGACTCCTTGTGTTCGTGCATTCAAGCAATTGAGAATTTCAAGTCCCTTCTTGAGTGTATACGAACCAGAGAGCTCCAGAACCTTAAGAACTCCCATTTTTGCTGAGAAGGTTTGAAATTGAAGACGAGATCGGACGCGCTTTTTCATCAACTATCATCTCGAGGCTTCAACCTTCCTTTCAGAGATCTGAATTTCTAGGGAGTTCTTATTTTATCTTGTATTTTCATTTATATACATTTTACTTTGTATTGGTAGGGAAAATCGCTTCCTTGTGCGGAGCGTCTAAGTCCTTGCGTGGCTTAGGGGAAAATCGCTTCCTTGTGCGGAGCGTCCAAGTCCTTGTGTGGCTTGGTGAGAAATCGTGGCCTTGTGTGCTACGTCTAGATCTTGGGAAGATCTAGAGGATAGGCTTGGGCTTGGTCTAGGGAGAGACAAGTGATAGCCTTCCGATCCTTGGGAGAAGGATTGGTAAACAAAAAGAAATTTACATTTGTACGCCTCCGATTTCTAGCGATATAGAAATCAAATTTATGTAAACACTTTGTCATATAATATAATCATGTCTCTTTTGTGTTTACTTGATTTCTATCACTTGGCGTAATCTCTATTATATTGTGTTCTAAGTTTTCAATTCTAAATCTAAATTGTTTATTTCAATCTCTTTCATCATAAAACAATTTAGTACTTATTTCTAAAATTGCAAATTCATAATTTTCTATTCATTTAGCTAAATTGTTATTTTACCTTCGCATATTATAAAACAATTTAGTAATTTTCTTAAAATTATAAAAAGAATTTTTATTCCCTTAATCACCCCCCCTCTAAGGGCGCCGTAAGATCCAACATTTTCAAGCAGCGGAACTCGACTATTGACAACCCATTTTGGCTATCCGCAGATCAGTTTTAGGAAAGCTATAAATAGACCCCCATGGGCACCTTGAAGGAGGTTTGGATTTTGGGTTCTGGAAGAGAGAGAGAGAGAACTTTGCCTTCTAAGGTGCCCAACTTAGCTTTGGTTTGGGAGGGGAAGATCTTATAGATCTTTTGGGTTAGTGGCAGGACCTCCTCGCTGCAGCTCGTGGTCTATTTTGTCTAAGTTCAAAATAGAGAGAGAGACTCTTTGACTCTAAGTGACCGGTCTTGCGCTATCACTCAAGCTACATCCCCGTTTCGAACGGTTTGATCCCGATTTCAGGGTTTCAATATTCTGGTGCGGTGAGCGTGGAAGTAGCTTGTTCGGAAAAAATTTGAGTAAGTCCCATGACTAAAAGTGAAGAGCCAGGGAACTCGCCCCCTCCCGGCGAGTATGTAAGAAATTTTGATTTCGATGATTTCAGAAAGTCGATCCTGGAGACCCTGCAGATCGCACTCACCCCCCGGGCGAGTGCTAGACACCACCAATACCCGCACTTGACTCACCGTCTCTGAAGGAGACATCACATGCAAGGAGACCAGGGAAGGAGACAACTTCGGAGGACGACAGGAACCTCCACACGTGGTTGCTGTTCCCCAGCCCGCCAGGTGCTGTTCCCCAGCCCGCCAGGTGCTGTTCCCCTGCCCGCCAGGTGCCGGCTACCCCAGCGAGGAGGTTAGGCGAGTGCTCCCAGCTCGCCAAGGAGGATGGGGAGCCCATTCTGCGAGCTGATCCTTTCGGCGCCGGTCCCGGAGGGGTTCAGAGAGCCCGCCATGTCCTACTATACTGGCAAGGATGACCCCCTCCAACATCTCCAATGGTTTGAAGATGTCGTCTCAATCCGGCATATGACGGACGCTTTCAAGTGTAGGCTCTTCGCCATTTCTTTCAAGGGGAAGGCGAGGGACTGGTTCCATCAACTCCCGTCAGGGACCATCTACAACTTCGAGGACCTGCGTCGGAGTTTCTTGCTGAGGTTCTCCACCTCGATGAAGAGGAGAATGGTGGCTGAGGCCATTTTCCCGATTCGGCGAAGGTCGGAAGAGTCATTGGGGAGCTATGTGGATCGTTTTCAGGAGGAGGTCCTTCTCGTCCACGAAGTGCCAGGGCACACCTTACAACTAGCCTTTACCATCGGGCTACAACAGGGGCTGTTCAGGATTGAACTGGCTCGGGACCCTCCTCTGTCCTTCAAGGAACTGATGGAGCGAGCCGCTCGAGAGATCGAGAGCGAGGTGACCAACCATGAGTTCGTGGCAAGGTTGACCAAGTGGACAGAGGAAGAGAAGAAGGTGCAAGGAAGAGCCCAGGAGCATTGAGGGAAGAAGAAGGAAGAGTCGAGGAGACATGAGTACCATGGATCCCCCGGTGGGCAGGAGCAGGGCTGGAGTTTTCAACCACTTGTCGTCCGGCCAGCCTGGAGACCACCGGGAGGGCCCCCTCAAGGCCAAGGAAGGGGGCATTTTCAGGAGGGAGGAAACTTTCAGGGAGGGCAAGGACGGTTCAACCCCGCGGGGTGGCAACCGAGTTCGAGGCCGTTCCAACCCCCGCCCCAACATGCTATGGCGATCGGTCGAGGAAGAGGCAGAAGAAGGAATCCTGCAAAGAGGTGGAGGGAGGAGTCGAGCTCCTCGTAACGTTGGGAGGGACGTCAAAGAACTGCCGATTCGTCATCGTAGACGCGCCGAGCAATTACAACGCTATTTTCGGGCGTCCCCTCATCAGTGCCTTCAAGTGTGTACCCTCCTCCTACCACCAATGCTTGAAGTATAACATAGGAGGGGTCCAGATCCGGGTCAGGGGAGACCCCAAGGTGGCTAGGCAGCGCTACGTCACGACTGTCAACACCATCTCGTGGAATGAGGATGCGGAGGAGGCCGACAGGGCGATGGAAGATAAGGCCAGGTTGGAGGTGACAGAGGAGTTAAAGGAGAAGGAAATCATCGCCCAGGGCGGGATGCCCGAGAAAGTCTAAGTCAGCTGAAGGCTGAGCGAGGAGGACCAGGAGAAGGTCCGGGAGTATATCTAGCATAACGTTGACGTCTTTGCTTGGAGCACCGCAGACATGCCAGTCGTCAATGCAGACATGCAGGTAATACTTAGAGTGGCGACGACCTAAAACTTGCTTATTTGTAATAAACAATGAACATCTTATCTCAATGAACTCTTCCTTGCGATGAATTTTGTTTCTGTCCGGTTAGGACAGTGCGCAGTGCACTGGAAGCTCCCCGCTAGGTAGAATAAAAATATTTTTGGTTAAGACCCCGAGAAGAGACCGCTGACCGGGCTCGTTGATGCCGGCAGGACAGGAGAACTCACTCGAGAGGCAGGAAAATCTATTTTTGGTTAAGGCCCCGAGAAGAGACCGCTGACCGGGCTCGTTTATGCCGGCAGGACAGGAGAACTCACTCGAGAGGTAGGAAAACCTATTTTTGGTTAAGGCCCCGAGAAGAGACCGCTGACCCGGCTCATTGATGCCGGCAGGACAGAAGAACTCACTCGAGAGGCAGGAAAACCTATTTTTGGTTAAGGCCCCGAGAAGAGACCGCTGACCGGGCTCGTTGATGCCGGCAGGACAGGAGAACTCACTCGAGAGGCAGGAAAGTCTATTTTTGGTTAAGGCTCCGAGAAAAGACCGTTGACCGGGCTTGTTGATGCCGGCAGGACAGGAGAACTCACTCGAGAGGTAGGAAAACCTATTTTTGGTTAAGGCCCCGTGAAGAGATCGCTGACCGGGCTCGTTAATGCCGTCAGGATAGGAGAACTCACTCGAGAGGCAGGAAAGTCTATTTTTGGTTAAGGCCCTGAGAAGAGACCGCTGACCGGGCTCGTTGATGTTGGAAGGACAGGAGAACTCACTCGAGAGGCAGGAAAACCTATTTTTGATTAAGGCCCCGAGAAGAGACCGCTGACCGGGTTCGTTGATGCCGGCAGGACATGAGAACTCACTTGAGGGGCAGGAAAGTCTATTTTTGGTTAAGGCCCCGAGAAGAGACCGCTGACCTGGCTCGTTGATGCCGGTAGGATAGGAGAACTCACTTGAGAGGCAAGAAAGTCAATATTTGGTTACGGCCCTGAGAAGAGACCGTTGATCGTGCTCGTTGATGCCGACAGGACAGAAGAACTCGCTCGAGAGTCAGGAAAGCCTATTTTTGGTTAAGGCCCCGAGAAGAGACCGCTGACCGGGCTCGTTGATGCCGGCAGGACAGGAGAACTCACTCGAGAGGCAGGAAAGCCTATTTTTGGTTAAGGCCCCGAGAAGAGACCGTTGATAGAGCTCGTTCATGCCGGCAGGACATGAGAACTCACTCGAGAGGCAAGAAAGTCTGTTTTTGGTTAAGGCCCATAGAAGAGACCGCTGACCGGGCTCGTTGATGCCGACAGGACAGGAGAGCTCACTCGAGAGGCAAGCAAGTTTATTTTCGGTTAAGGCCCCGAGAAGAGACCGCTGACTGGGCTTGTTAATGCCAGCAGGACAAAAGCTCACTCGAGAGGCAGGAAAGTTTATTTTTGGTTAAGGCCCCGAGAAGAGACCGCTGACCAGACTTGTTAATGCCGTCAGGACAAGAGAACTCACTCGAGTGGCAAAAATGTTCTATAAACAAAATGATCAATAATAGAAAGTTCTTTATAAATTAGAAGAGATTACATGGTTGGTGTACAACCCTGTATTCGCCGAGTGGGCCCCCGGGACCCAGGAGGTCTTTGGGCCAAGTGTTATTTTTTAGCTCCGTCCCAGACAAAGAAAGGAGCGAGCAGGGAGGGCGGCCTGCCCCCTGCTCGCCCAGCCCTTGGAGGGGGGGGGGGGGGGGCGAGAGGAGAGGGCGGCCTGCCCCCTCTCGCCCCATCCCCAATATGAAGACGAGAGGAGAAGGCGACCTGCCCCCTCGCCCCATCCCCAGGAAGGGGGCGAGAGGAGAGGGCGGCCTGCCCCCTCTCGCCCCATCTCTAGCAAGGGGGCGAGGGGGGAGGGCGGCCAACCCCCTCTGGCCTCTGTCACAGCAAAGGGGGGCGTGAGACGGGCGGCCAGCCCCCTCTCGCCCCCGCCCCAGCTAGGGGGGCGAGGGAGGAGGGCGGCCAGCCCCCTCTCGCCCCCGCCCCCGCCCCAGCTAGGGTGGCGAGGGAGGAGGGCGGCCGTCCCCGTCTCTCCCCCGTCCCAGCTAGGGGGGCGAGGGAAGAGGGCGGCCAACCCCCTCTCACCCCCATCCCAGCAAGGGGGGCGAGGGAGGCGAGCGGCCAGCCCCCTCTCGCCCCCGCCCCAGCAAGGGGGGCGAAGGAGGCGGGCGGCCAGCCCCCTCTCTCCCCCTCCCCAGCTAGGGGGGCGAGGGAGGAGGGCGGCCAACCCCCTCTCGCCCCCGTCCCAGCTAGGGGGGCGAGGGAGGAGGGCGGCCAGCGCCCTCTCGCCCCCGCCCCTGCTTGGGGGGCGAGGGAGGCGGGCGGCTAGCCCCCTCTCTCCCCCACCCCAGCTAGGGGGGCGAGGGAAGAGGGCGGCCAGCCCCCTCTCGCCCCCGTCCCAGTAAGGGGGGCGAGGGAGGCAGGCGGCCAGCCCCCTCTCGCCCCCGCCCCAGCAATGAGGGCGAGGGAGGCGGGCGGCCAGCCCCCTCTTGCCCCCGCCCCAGCTAGGGGGGCGAGGGAGGAGGGCGGTCAGCCCCCTCTCGCCCCCGTCCCAGCTAGGGGGGCGAGGGAGGAGGGCGGCCAGCGCCCTCTCGCCCCCGCCCCTGCTAGGGGGGCGAGGGAGGCGGGCGGCGAGCCCCCTCTCTCCCCCTCCCCAGCTAGGGGGGCGTGGGAGGAGGGCGGCCAGCCCCCTCTCGCCCCCGCCCCAGCTAGTGGGGCGACGGAGGAGGGCGGCCATCCCCCTCTCACCCCCGTCCCAGTAAGGGGGGCGAGGGAGGCGGGCGGCCAGCCCCCTCTCGCCCCCGCCCCAGCAAGGGGGGCGAGGGAGGCGGGCGCCCAGCCCCCTCTCGCCCCCGTCCCAGCTAGGGGGGCGAGGGAGGAGGGCGGCCAACCCCCTCTCGCCCCCGTCCCAGCAAGGAGGGCGAGGGAGGAGGGCGGCCAACCCCTTCTCTCCCCCGCCCCAGCTAGGGGGCTCGCCCAGCCCCAGCTAGGGTGCCCCCTCTCGCCCAATCCCGAGGAGAGGGGGCGGTCTGCATTTAGCGCCTCGGAATGGCGGGATTTGGCTATTGGCAGGCCAAATCTGGGGGGGTATTTTCGTAATCTCGTAGGCCAGAGTATGGTTATTGGCAGTCCAAATCCAGAAATCTATAAATAGGACCAAGGGGGCACCATTTGGAGGGGACTCCCTTTTGGCTACTCTCTCCTCAAGTTTCTTTGGTGGGTGAAGAGAGTCTCCAAAGGTGCCCAAGCTTAGCATTGGCTTGGGAGGGGAAGCGCTCTAAGATCTTCCGGGTGTGTGGTGGGACCTCCTCGCTGAGCCCTTGGTCTTGTTCCTAGTTCCCAAGCCTCCAACCTAGTGCTCTCCTTTGGGAGAAGTAAGTGTGAGGTCACCCCCCAATTTGTTACGGGACCGAACTCCACAGAGACCAATTTATTGGTTTCAACATTTTGGTGCGGTGAGCGTGGAGAGTGACCAGCACAAGAAAATCTCAAGCTGAGCTCCATGGTTGGAGGTGGAGGAGGATCCGACCCAAGTCACTCGCAGCCCCCGGTGGCTGGGGTGACGTTGGAGATGTTTGAAAATTTCAAGCGGGAGGTCCTACAGACCTTGCAGGTAGTTTTCCGCCACAATAGGCGAAGGTAGGAGAGGAGATGGTCCGGAGGTCCTGCCCCAGCAGGTGGGCGAGAGCACTTCCGGCCAGCAGTCCAGGAAGGAGGTACCAGCGGGGGGGAGTGGGGGGGGGGGGGGGCATTCGGCCCCCACTCGTCTGATCCCGAAGGAGGGGGCGAGTGGGGAGGTGTCTTTCTCCCACTCGCCCAGCCCGGAGGGGGCGATTGTGGAGGTGCCTTTCCCTCACTCGCCCAGCCCCGAGGGGGCGAGTGGGGAGGTGCCATTCCCCCACTCGCCCAGCCCCAAGGAGGGGCGAGCGGGGAGGCATCCGGCCCCCATTCGCCCCACTCCAAAAGAGGTCGAACAGAGGCGGGTGGACGAGTCGGGGGGGGGGGGGGGGGGAGTCCCTTTTACGAGTTGATCCTATCGGCTCCGGTTCAAGAGGGGTTCAGGGGGTCGGAGATGTCTTACTACTCCGACAAGGATGACCCCATCCTGCACTTACAATGGTTTGAGGACATAGTCTCAGTCAGGCCTATGTCAGATGCCAACCCGGAGTTCGCAAGAAGGTTGGCCAAGCTGAGTGAGCCGGAGGCAAGGCAACAAGGGGGGGAGTAGAGGCTCCCAAGAGGAGGTTCGACCAAGAAGAGGGCAACTTCCAGGGAGATAGGCCCGACCCCCCAGGGTGGAGGCAGGGACCGAAGGCACCCTCTCCACCACCTCAGCAAACCATGCCAATCGGGGGAGGAAGAAGAAGGAGAGCCAGGAAAGCAGAAAGAAGAGGAAGAAGATGGGATGTGGTTGAGTTACCCTACTGTGACTTCCACGAGGAGGAGGGTCACGTGACGTCCACCTGCCCTGAGTCTTGGAAATGAGGGAGGCAAGGGGCCCAAGGCAGCGACAACAACAATCGGAAGAGGTCAAGGAAGACCAGGCCTGGAAGTAGGAGACCATATTTTGGTTTCCATACTCAGTTTTTCTACCCTTAAGTCCATGTGTTGCGATGCTTCATTTCCATGCTTAGTTTTTTCTCTAGCATGTTAATATAATGAAAGTTTTTCAAAGTACTTAGCCCCGATGCTGGCCCGCTGACCAGGCTCCCACCAAGCTGGCAGGTCCGGGAACCGCTCGGAGGCAGGAAGGAAAGCACTTAGCCCCGATGATGGCCCACTGACCAGGCTCCCACCAAGCTGGCAGGGCCGGGAACCGCTCGGAGGCAGGAAGGAAAGCACTTAGCCCTGATGCTGGCCCGCTGATCAGGCTCCCACCTAGCTGGCAGGGGCGGGAACCGCTCGGAGGCAGGAAGGAAAGCATTTAACCCCGATGCTGGCCCGCTGACGAGGCTCCCACCTAGCTGGTAGGGCCGGAAACCGCTCGGAGGCAGGAGGGAAAGCATTTAGCCCCGATGCTGGCCCGCTGACCAGGCTCCCACCAAGCTGGCAGGGCTGGGAATCGCTCGGAGGCAGGAAGGAAAGCATTTAGCCCCGATGCTGGCCCGCTGACCAGGATCCCACCTAGCTGGCAGGGCCGGGAACCACTCGGAGGCAGGAAGGAAAGCATTTAGCCCCAATGCTGGCCCGCTCACCAGGCTCCCACCTAGCTGGCAGGGCCGAGAACCGCTTGGAGGCAGGAAGGAAAGCATTTAGCCCCGATCCTGGCCCGCTGACCAGGCTCCCACTAAGCTGACAGGGCCGGGAACCGCTCGGAGGCAGGAAGGTAAGTACTTATCCCCGATGCTGGCCCGCTGACTAGGCTCCCATCAAGCTGGCAGGGCCGGGAACCGCTCGGTGGCCGGAGGTTTTCAAAGTGTTTTTCCCCCGAGATGGATTCGCTAGCCGGGCTCTCACTAGCCGGCAGGGTAGGATGGCCTCTCGGGGAGGCTAAGTGTTTTTCCCCCCGAGGTGGCTCCGCTAGCCGGACTCTCACTAGCCGGCAGGGTAGGACGGCCTCTCGGGGAGGCTAAGTGTTTTTCCCCCGAGGTGGCTCCACTAGCCGGGCTCTCACTAGCCGGCAGGGTAGGATGGCCTCTCAGGGAAGCTTGAGTAAATTTTCACCGGGACGATGTGGGGTCTCCTCAATTTCACTCAGCGCCACTCGCCGAATATGCAGGGTTGGACTTTTCTTTCCGAGCGTGTACTCCGCTCGAAAAGAGCGGGGATTGTGTACAACCCTGTATTCGCCGAGTGGGCCCCCGGGACCCAGGATGTCTTTGGGCCAAGTGTTATTTTTTAGCTCCATCCCAGGCAAAGAAAGGAGCGAACAGGGAGGGCGGCCTGCCCCCTCTCGCCCCATCCCCAATAAGGGGGCGAGAGGAGAGGGCAGCCTGCCCCCTCTCGCCCCATCCTCAGGAAGGGGGCGAGAGGAGAGGGCGGCCTGCCCCCTTTCGCCCCATTTCCAGCAAGGGGGCGAAGGGGGAAGGCGGCCAGCCCCCTCTCGCCCCCGTCCCAGCAAAGGGGCGAGAGGGAGGCGGGCGGCCAACCCCCTCTCGCCCCCGCCCCAGCTAGGGGGGCGAGGGAGGAGGGCGGCCAGCCCCCTCTCGCCCCCGTCCCAGCTAGGGGGCGAGGGAGGAGGGCGGCCAGCCCCCTCTCCCCCCCTCCCCAGCTAGGGGGCGAGGGAGGCGGGCGACCAACCCCCTCTCGCCCTCGCCCCAGCTAGGGGGGGCGAGGGAGGAGGGCGGCCAACCCCCTCCCGCCCCCGTCCCAGCAAGGGGGGCGAGGGAGGCGGGCGCCCATCCCCCTCTCTCCCCCGCCCCAGCTAGGGGGGCGAGGGAGGAGGACGGCCAACCCCCTCTCGCCCCCGTCCCAGCAAGGGGGGCGAGGGAGGAGGGCGGCCAGCCCCCTCTCGCCCCCGTCCCAGCTAGGGGGCGAGGGAGGCGGGCAGCCAGCCCCCTCTCGCCCTCGCCCCAGCTAGGGGGGCGAGGGAGGAGGGCGGCCAGCCCCCTCCCGCCCCCGTCCCAACAAGGGGGGCGAGGGAGGCGGGCGCCCAACCCCCACTCGCCCCCGCCCCAGCTAGGGGGGCGAGGGAGGAGGACGGCCAGCCCCCTCTCGCCCCCGTCCCAGCAAGGGGGGCGAGGGAGGAGGGCGGCCAGCCCCCTCTCTCCCCCGCCCCAGCTAGGGGGCTCGCCCAGCCCCAGCTAGGGTGCCCTCTCTCGCCCAGTCCCGAGGAGACGGGGCGGTCTGCGTTTAGCGCCTCGGAATGGTGGGATTTGGCTATTGGCAGGCAAAATATGGGGGTATTTTCGTAATCTCGTAGGCCAGAGTATGGTTATTGGCAGACCAAATCCAGAAATCTATAAATAGGACCAAGGGGGAACCATTTGGAGGGGACTCCCTTTTGGCTACTCTCTCCCCAAGTTTCTTTGGTGGGTGAAGAGAGCCTCCAAAGGTGCCCAAGCTTAGCATTGACTTGGGAGGGGAAGCGCTCTAAGATCTTCCGGGTGTGTGGTGGGACCTTTTCGCTGAGCCCTTGGTCTTGTTCCTAATTCCTAAGCCTCCAACCTAGCGCTCTCCCTTGGGAGAAGTAAGTGTGAGGTCACCCCCCAACTTGTTGAAGGACCGAACTCCACAGAGACTAATTTATTGGTTTCAACAGTTGGGTGCTTTGCTCCCACTGATCCATACATAAAAAAAAACAAAGGGGGACTCACCCATACAAAAGGGAGGAGGACAATTAACTAAGCAGGAAGAGGTCTCTTCGACTCTCAATATCCGGCTGAAAGCGAGTCAACATCGTTTGGCCCCTGTGGTAGAGAAGTTAGAAAAGCGAAAAGTGGGAAAGAGTTTTCATTTAGGGGAGTGCAAACCAGGCCCCCTGATGACTGCTCGAGGAGCCTCTCGACAACCCCCAGGCGCACAACGGGTTCAACAGCTTTTTCTTTAGTAACTCGTCTCGCCGTATCGACCTGCTTGAATTGCCTTGAGAGTCTATGGCCTCGGCGAGCGACCATATGGGAGAGCACGGTTGCGCGGAGCTGCGCCTGCGAGCTCATGCATGCGAGGTCGTGCATGGATGTCTTTCTGAATGTAGCCGCATCCTGCCTGCTGTATAGACCATAAGTAAGTTTATATGCGGCATCGTTGGTAGACTTGCCCTTGACCCAAGAGGGCTGCAGGGATGAGAGTGAGACTCTGTTCGTCGTCTCGTTCCAGTAGAGAACGGGCTCGCCAAATTGGTGGGTTGGACTTTCTTTTTGAGCTTGAGACAAGCTCGCAAAGAGCGTAGATTATGTACAACCCCCATATTTGTTGAGTTAACCCATCTTGATGCGGATGAGGTAGAGGCTCGGCCGTCGTTCGACATGTTTGGGCAGGGGCGAGCGGGCCATACAGGGTCCGCTCGCCCGGTCTTTTCATGCATGCGACCTAGACAAGGAGGGGGGGGGGGGAGTGGACCAACTGGTCCACTCGTCCGCCCCCAAGGGGGGTGAGTGGACCAACTGGTCCACTCACCCACCCCCAAGTAGGGGGGGGGGGGGGGCGAGTGGACCAACTGGTCCACTCGCCCGCCTCCAGGTAAGGGGGGCGAGTGGGCCAACTGGTTCACTCGCTCACCCCACCTGTTCGGCCAGGTGCGAATAGATCGCAGATAGTGTTTTCAAGCAGCGGAACTCGGCTATTGACAGCCAATTTTGGTTATTCGCAGATCAGTTTTAGGAAAGCTATAAATAGACCCCCATGGGCGCCTTGAAGGAGGTTCGGACTTTGGGTTCTGGAAGAGAGAGAGAGAGATAGTGCTTTGACTTCCAAGGTGCCCAACTCAGCTTTGGTTTGGGAGGGGAAGATATTTTAGATCTTTCGGGTTAGTGGTGGGACCTCCTCGCTGCAGCTCGCGGGGTCTATTTTGTTTAAGTCTACAATAGAGAGAGAGAGACTCTTTGACTCTAAGTGACTGGTCTTGTGCTCTCACTCAAGAGGAGTAAGGGCAAGCTACATACCCGTTTCGAATGGTTTGATCCCGATTTCAGGGTTTCAACAATATAAAATACTAAGACTAGATAAATGGGCATGCAACCCATAACATCTCTCCCGACCTTCAAATCGAGCTTGTCCTCAAGCTCGAACGGGGCTTGCGTTGTTATATGGTCTAGCTCCTTGATTTTCCGCCAGAACAACTCCCCTTAAGTCTATGAGATAGTCTAATCTTCACCTGGGGGGGGGGGGTGAATATGTGATGTCATCTTTTTTATACTTCTAGTGTGGAATAATGAAAGTAAAAATGACACAGTCACAGAAAATTCACATCACAAACACAAAAAGTTATAGTGGTTCCTTGAGTTGGGTAGTTCACTTTCTCCCTTCGCCTATCTAGCAGTGTGTTAACCTCAACCACTTCCTCCAAAACTCAGATCCGCAGATCCTACAACTCAGAGACAACGTCTCCTACCTCAGAGGCACTGACTGACCTCCTACCTCAGATCCCAAGGATCCTATAACTCGGAAGCACTGGCTGGCTTCCTACCTCAGGTCATACAAGACCCTACAACTCAGAAGCTATGACTAGCCTCCTACCTCAGGTCGCACAGGACCCTACAACTCAGATTCAACAAGTTGAATCCTACAACTCAAATCTCAGGGAGATCCTACTGTATAAAAGTTTTGTGATACAAAACCTTTCTATAGACTCAGAAAAATAAGACTTGGTAAATATGGAGTCTTCTTGAAGCTTGATGTGGATTAGCTTCAACCTTGATCTTCTTGCAGAGGACTTGAAAGAATTCGTTTTAGTGAAGAAAGTTTCCTCTGCGCTTTCGAAGATCCTTCTTCCTCTTCTTGCCGATAGATGATTTGACTTTTAGTAAATCAGCAAGTTGAGTCGAACTCTTACTTCTGGAGAAGAAAAAATTTGCTTTAAGGAATGTCTTCTCCGTTCTTGAACTTCCTAATGAGAATGCCTCTTTTTGAAGACGACGACAGTGAGCTCTTTTATAGGGTCACTTGATAATGGTAAAATCCTCGGACTGCCTTTATGTCAGAAATCTTTTGTCTTTATGGACAAATCTGATTGACTCAATCTGCGACGACATTGAATGAGTTAACAAATCTTTTGCGCTTTAATTTGAATTCTTGCCTTTCCCGCAATTCGACTAGAAGTCTGGTCGAATCTGCTTAATGTCTAGTCGAATGCTTACTTGTTGTCTTCAAGACGACATTTGACTTCACTGTTTTCTAGTCGAATGTTTGTTTGCTGTCTTCAAGATGACATTTGACTTCATTGTCTTCTAGTCGAATGTTTGCTTGCTGTCTTCAAGATGACATTTGACTTCACTGTCTTCTAGTCGAATGACTGAGCTTGTCAAGTCTAATTCTATGTTCAACACGATAACTGCCTTCTATAGTTCTGAAATGTCGTGTTGGCTCCTCGACGACCTTTCACTTGTCTTCGACGACAATTGATATCATCTTGACGATAAAGACTTAGCTTATTCTCAGCTATGTATTTCTGAAGTATCGTGTAGGTTCCTCGACGACATTTCACTTGTCCTCGACGACAATTCACTTCACTTCGACGATAAAGGACTTAGCCAAATTCTCTTTATGAAAAGCTTCCAAACATCTGTTGATCATCTCCAAGACATTATGAGAATAGTTGAACCTTGTCAAGACGATATCGTCTTGGATAATGTATTACTAAGACAATATTTGGAGTTTGGGCTGCTTTTTCTAATCAAGTCAATATTTGAATAGCTAGTCCTTGTCAAGACGATATCATCTTGGATAGTGTATTACCAAGACGATATTTGACTTCAGCTGAGAGTCTACAAGATGATATAGCCAAGTTAGTCTTCTGGTCGAATCTGGACTTAACAAAACTTCTTTAGTTAAAACCTTTTGCATGAATCGTCTTGATGATTCTTGTGGTCTACAAGACGATATCGTCTTGAAGCTTTAGGTCTTCACGCCGATATCGGTACCATCACAAGACGATATTTGGACTCTTCCAAGACGATCTGACTTAGTAATTTGCTGATCATCCTGAATACAGTTCCTTTGCTCTTTGCACCTTGCTAGCCCTTTCTTCCTGATGTTTATGAGTGAGTGACAAGTCTAATATAGTCTAGATCATAGGTCGACATGGTGTTTTGCATAATGAAGGATTACATTGGCAAAACTATGTCTGATGGCACTAAGTCTAGCCCTAAGTTAGACTTGCACTATCTAATACCTGAAAACACTATTCTAAACACATGAATTAAATACAAATTGTGTTTTTTCTTGAGTTAAGGACTTCTTCAAATCAGGAACATTGAGGGCAAAGTTTCCAACACTCTCGGTATCGCGTTGCTGTCGCATTGGGTGCATCGAGCTGCAGGGCGTCAAGGCGCTCCCCGTTGGAAGAAAAGATGGTGAGGAGTGAGTGAGACTAGGATGCCCGATGGCTGCAGACAGTTGAAGGTGGCGGTAGCTCGGGAGGAAGAAGAGCTGCATCGATCATGAACGACGACGCAAACTTGGGGGCGGTTGGCGAAAGAAATGGATCTGTAGGGGCCGGCAGGGCAGGTGGCCGTGGAAGAGGCAGAGAGGAGGCCGAAGAGGCCGACAAGGCAGGGGTCGACAAGAGAGGTGGTGGGGTAACATCTGCGGGGACTGGTGGCTGCGGGAAAGTAAACTGCGGTGCGAGGTCCACTGGCGGAGGGTGTGGCATGACATGAGCAACGACGAGTGGCGGAGCTTCTGCGGTCCGCGGTGGGCACGACCACCGCTCTAGTGGAATCTGCAGCGTGGAAGGTGGAAACTTTGACGGGAAGGCGACTATCAAATCATCAAGCTTGTGGATGAGCATGGTCGGCGTCCTGACGACATGCTTCCCAGGAGGTCATCATTTTTTCTATCGAACGGAGGGCAGCTAGCTATCTCCCCGACACCTAGCTTCAACTTCAATATTAACAGAACAATTGTTAGTCTTTGCTAAAGGTGAGGCAAAGAGAACTTGTCGTTGGGCTCAAAAAGGCAGGCGAACTGGGCTCAAAGGGAATACGCGCGCCGGGCTCAAAATGTTGTGAGCTCGAGGAAGCTTGCCGCTACTGTATGGTGGTCTCGAGATGGAAGGCGGGCGGCTCGAGTGAAAGGGCGTAGCATGTCCAAAAAGAAGTGGGTTGCTGCAGGGGGCTCGAAAAGGAAAACAACAGACATGTGGTCGTTGTCGGATTCCACTGTGGCGGGTTGGGATGAAAGAATCCACTGTTGTGGAAGAACGATCCCGCAGGTTGGCGATGGGGCTCGTAGGAGACGCAAGCTGCAGTTCGATGTGGAAGTGGCAGCGGCTCATAACATACAACGTTGGGATCGACGCTGGATCGACACCGTCTGGATTGTCGCGAAAGTGGCAGCGACTCGATGTGGAAGTAGGAGCGAGTCGCTGCTCCACTAGAGGCGTCGTGTGCGACGCGTAACCGCAGGAAGGTCGACTGAAGGCGTGATCGAGACCAACACCGCGGGGGCTGTTGTACGCGTGCAACAACGGAAAGGTTGCTAGCAATGAAGGAGGGACGTGCTAGGGTTGGCGAGATGTTGACAGCGGCTTCGACGGAAGAAGAGGACCGAGTAGCTCTGATACCAAGTTGTTATGGGCCTACTCGGAGCGGTGGCCGGAGGATGGACGAAGGCGGAGATGATGGCGGCGAGAGATACAACGGAGCCGGCACCGCGACTTGCTCATTAGAGGAGAGAGCTTCCAAGAAGCTCACAGGACAAGGAATTTGAACTTCTTTTCTTGCATAACATTACAAGACGCCAATGTGTCCTTATATAGGACCCGATATTGGCATAAGTGTAAGTAACTAAAAAAAGGAAAATCTTAAAAAATATAAAATATTAAGACTAGATAAATGGGCACGCAGCCCATAGCACTACCGTCCAATTTTATGAATTATAATTATGTGACCTATAATTTGTCGGATTCCACTGTGGCGGGTTGGGATGAAAGAATCCACTGTTGTGGAAGAACGATCCCGTAGGTTGGCGATGGGGCTCGTAGGAGACGCAAGCTGCAGTTCGATGTGGAAGTGGCAGCGACTCATAACATGTGGGATCGACACTGTCTGGATTGTCACGAAAGTGGCAGCGACTCGATGTGGAAGTAGGAGCGAGTCGGGGCTCCACTAGAGGCGTCGTGTGCGACGCGGAAACGCAGGAAGGTCGACTGAAGGCGTGATCGAGACCAATGGCGCGGGGGCTGCTGTACGCGTGCATAAACGGAAAGGTTGCTAGCAACGAAGGAGGGACGTGCTAGGGTTGGCGGGTTGTTGACAGCGGCTTCGGCAAAAGAGGAGGATCGAGTAGCTCTGATACCAAGTTGTTATGGGCCTACTCGGAGCGGTGGCCGGAGGATGACCGGAGGCGGAGGTGATGGCGGCGAGAGATACAATGGAGCCGGCATCGCGGCTTGCTCGTTAGAGGAGAGGGCTTCCAAGAAGCTCACAGTACAAGGAATTCAAACTTCTTTTCTTGCATAACATTACAAGACGCCAATGTGTCCTTATATAGGACCCGATATTGGCATAAGCGTAAGTAACTAAAAAAAGAAAAATCCTAAAAAATATAAAATAGTAAGACTAGATAAATGGGCACGCAACCCATAAAATTACCATCCAATTTTATGAATTATAATTATGTGACCTATAATTTGCCCCCCCTGATCGCTCTGGCTGCCCAATTGCCTGACGCTCATTTCTTAGCCTCTTATGACCAATTGCTATGATTTACACCCAATACCATTCAGGCAATCACGGATTTCAGGAATAAAACTTGAAATAGTTTCTGACTTTCTTCCCTCCTTCTCAGCTTGACGACAGCTTCCTTAGTTCCTCTGGCTGTCTTGCCCTAAACCTATTTGGTCAATTTCGAGTTGAGCCTGCTCGGCTTGAAATCAATGTTGATTTCAAGGTCGGGCAAGATTCAAAAACTACAATTTTCTGTGGAGTCTAGCTCATCGCTCAAAATTGACTTGATATCAGGCTTAACCAGAGCAACCTAGATTTTGGATGGAGTGAATGTTGGAAGTGGCCTGAATGGCTACATAAACACGTTCTGATGATAGGAGCACGGAAGAGGAGGGTACCTGGGAGAAGTAGTGAGCCTAATGTTTGATGCAAAATAGTTAATAGCTTCCACAAATTTGTCAGATGGGTCTTGATTGTTCCGGGGAGCTGGATCATTTTCTACCATGTTATGTGTGGACGTTTTTCACAATGTGCTCTGACCTTAGACTAACACGAGAAAGAGAAGGCTTCTCATCTTAGAGGAATGAAGGTCAGATTGCTTCTTCTTACAAATTGACGGGATATGACCAACTTTATAGCAATAGAAACAATACCCAAATCCTTCTCAGGTGGTAAAATATCCCACGCACAAACCCCTAAAATATCAGAAAGCTGCTTAGTTATATCCTTCTAAGCTCAACCAAGCAGATTCAATTTTAGTGCGCTTAAAGGTTCTCAAATCTACCTTGATTTGAATTGTAATCTGTTTGAGAATTGATTTTAAATATCTCTGATGAAAGACAGCTTCAATCTGATTCATTAAAATTACATTTGACCATGTTTTTCTTCTGCAACATGTATTCATCTTTCATTGCCAATAGCCGTAATGTGCGTATTAAAGATAATGCATGTATAACATGTTGATTCTAGTAAGATAGCTATGAATGCATCTGCTGTCCTTTTTTCTTGCACAACAGCAGTTTATTTGATAATGGAGTATCCGAAATGAAACAGAAGATCATGAAATTTTTTGCCACACGTCTCCATTTCAAACTTCCTAAATTATTTGTAAATTTACGGAAATGATTATGTACCATATAGCTGCTATCCAATTGCAAGAAACTTAGGAAATTATTACCAAATTGACGGTGATTTTACTTTAAAGTCAGACCAATTTTTAGGAAATAATATAGAGGTTAATTATAAAGTTCATTACAGCCCGATCTATGATGGCCTTCCTGATATGAGAAAGTCTGATCCTATGCTAGAAAATAATCATGGAGATATTCTTTTCCCATTTTTCTCAATCCTCTTTTATGTTGATACTGTTAGTGCTTTTAATATAAATGTTCCAAACTCTTTACTTGAAAATGACAGAAGAAAATTATCAGATACTAGATGGTTTTGCATGTGAACATTTGTACACCCGAAGTTAAACAAATATGAACATTTGTTCCTACACCCGAACTCACAATTCTTTTTTAGCGAATCTCAACAAAAGTCTGACTGTGTTCCCACATTATTTCTGAGTTAGGTTTAGATTACCTGAGGCCTCACATCTACTCATTAGCCATCATATGCTTGCTAATGAACAAAATAGATTTTGTATTTGGTTCTGTCACTATCTGAGTATTCACAATTGCTTTTTGACTGCATTAATTCACAGCTGGTGCATCATAAATGCTAAGATGACACTATGCTTATGTCTAGAAGTGTTATTTATGATTTCAAAGATTAAAAGCTCATGTTATATATGTGCTATATTTTGTTTTGCCCATAATATGTTGCCTCATATATCTAATGAATAATCAAAATCTTCACAAATTTCATCCAATTATCACTCTATATTCTTATTAGCATTTCTTTTCATACTAGCATCATAGTATTTTGGGATTTATTCTGGCTCTTATCCATGCAAACTGTCATCAACTGGTGTAGGCTAGTACTAGCGAAAATTATAATTCATTCCCAGTTTTCCTACTTATAATTTGTTGTTCATTCTTTTATGATCTCAGCAATGTGAAAGAGGAAAGTTGCTTCTATCCCATCCCCCAAGCTTCTGAATGCCTGCTCAGGATAGTTGAGCGAGCAAATGCTCCAGTTATTTATCTCTCAACGGATGCCGCTGGAAGCGAAACAGGCCTTCTACAATCACTGGTTGTTTTGGATGGCAAGCCCGTTCCCTTGGTCAAGCGACCAAGCCATACGAGTGTAGAGAAATGGGATGCCTTGCTGTATAGAAACCATCTAGGTGGCGATCCTCAGGTTCTCTTCTTCCCACACCTCAGCCGATTTCCATTTAATCACCCTACATGCGAAAGATGAAAGCATGTAAAAGTTAATAATAAAAATAATGAAAAATAGACAAATGTTCTTAAACGGGAGGAGCCGAAGTTGTACTGAGTCACCCGGCTGGAGATATGTATTTCAGCCCCTGGAGACTGCATGGGACACCATGCCCACATTATGAAAACCCCGTTGTCTATTTTTCTGACCCCAAACAGCCCCACGACAGCACTCTTACTTGGTTGCAATTCAAGTTGTAATTTGTGTTGGTTTCATCTTGCTGTTAGTCCACTACGGAGCCAGAGTATTGTCATTGGGCTTTTTAACGTCATTGGATAAACTGTCACAATTTTTTGTCTTTATGCTATTGAATATTTTCCTCTTTTCATGTTCCTGCCTTACGGTTGAGGCCATGCTGGATAAAACAATATCAGCTATGTCGACCGTGTTCATAGGAGCACCAGGCTCGACATTTACGGAAGACATACTACGACTAAGAAGAGGATGGGGAACTGCGTCTCAGTGCGACGAATACCTTTGCAAAGGTGAGTTGCCAAATTTTATAGCTGAAACTGATTGAGAACCTCAGGTCCCCTCTAGTGCTTCGGTTTTCGTGTTTGGCTGTGTATATTTTTGTGTGCGCTGTCTGTAAAAGAGTGCACAGTGTACCTATGTCATTATTTGATTCATATGTGCATTCATCTGGTTGGAATTGTTGGTTCTACATGTCACTATTTGAAGTCCCAATTGTTTCAAAAAGTTTGATTTTTTTCTCTTGGGAAAGTAAACTTATGCAAGTTTTCTATTTTGTATAATATTGTAAAAGGTCTTATAATCACCTAACCTTTTCCCACCACAATTATCCTTTGAAAACTTGGAATTATATGTTGATCTTTTCGAGTTATGGATGCGACGCAGTTCAGTAAAGGGTAGTTCTGGTTCAGGTTTTGGTTGTGCGTGCATATATTTGATATCTTGCAACTTTATCCCATCGTGTCTAGAGTTTTGGTTGTGCATTTTCTTGCGGAGAGCTTGGATGATATGTGCGCTCAGTAGTGCTTTTGGTCTTCTTGAGCAGAGCGTCGACTGGAAGAAAGTTTTTCTTGATTCTCTTGAGCGCACCAGGTGACGGTTCAAACACAAAGTTCGACTTGATCTCTTTAGCTTCAATGGATTTGTGTTTCTTTCCTCGATCAATTATAATGGTGTCTATCCGCAGGGAGAAGTGGAGTCAGGGTCGAAGGTTTACCTATGTATGTTTGTATTTCTTGTTTATGAACTTAAATTGTTTAAGATTGTCGAAGTGGTATCATGAGTAGTTGTTATAGAATACGTATGTGATCGAATCTTCCACAAATTCAACTTGGTTGATTTGTTTGGATTTAAGTAATATGTTATTTGGAAGATGAAGGCGTAGGATATTATTTGTTGTTACAAAGATCCACCGACCCTTATTGAAGGGGATGAAGCTGGCAAATATGAATGATGAAAATTGGATCAAGATAGATCAAAAAGTCATTGCCTGTATTTATCAGTAGACCGATGACAGTATTTTTATTCATGTATCCTTTAGAGAACTTGACGTAGGATAAAGTGAAGGCCGTGGTATGCACTAAAATAATTCTAATGAATGTATGCACGTGCAGTGACGACGGAGAGACCTAGCTGATGCAATGCTCATCCAAGGATCTGACAATTTAACAATGAATGCTGAAATTAATAAGCGAAATATGAACATACACAATTGAAAAAATGGTGGGTTTGATAGGCAACAAATCTTAGTTGGATTCGATCAAAAAGTTCTTCCACTAAATTCTCAGTGAATATGTCCCTCAGATAGAATGGTATCTAGGTAAAATAATACGAATGAAGATCCCTAATAATATGTATATTCACCAAAATAATCAACAAAGACAATAATAACTTCCACTTCGAACTTACATAACCAATTGAGGCCAAACTATGAGGCTTTGCTGCAGTTTCGTACTTGGACATCATATGTGAGGTAGGGGAACTACGGAGGATGATAGCTGTTTGGGGGTAAGCACAAAGGAGGGCCGCAAAATATAACCCCGGAGGGCTGGGATGTCGTGGAAGAAGCAACTTGCAATCCGGTGAAACAGAGGGCTGGCTATAGCAGTTAGCAGCAAGAGGTGGTTGAAGTGCCTGAAATTCGCCAAGGGGAGATCGTCCAAGCTACAGGATAGAGGGGCTCTGCTCTCGCGGAGGATTTCCCGCCTGGAACCAAAGGTGGGTCCGCAACCAAGTGTTTTCCATGGGAAACAAGTTGTACGTTCACGACTATTTGGAGAGGAAATTGGTGAATAAATTAACTTCTAAGGGAAGAGTGCAGGGGAATTACGTGTGTTACAATAATATATTATAATTGGTTTGTTATTTTTCTTTCTCGTATTATATTATTCGCCTCCATATATGGAGGGGATGAAGGATTGTAATGAATATAACAGTTAGTTTCTCTTGTCCAACATGGTATCAGAGCCGACGCTCCTCGTGCCTAGCCGACTCTCGATAGTTTTCTCTTCCGCTCAGCCCGCTCCATCGCTCGTCCGACAGTTCGCCTCTTCCACGCATTCGCCACCAGCGGTTCGCAACCCGCGTCCTCCTGTCCTGCACGTCCGCCTGTCTCGTGCGCCCGCCTGTCCCGCGCACCCTCCGCCTCTTCCGCACGTTCTCCGCCGTGGTTTGCAGCCCATGCACGCCCGTCTTCCGCGCATCTCTTCCCCGTCTTCCATGCGTCTCTTCCATAGTCAGTCGCTCGCCTCCAGCAGGGGCTCTTCCGCAGCCCTTTCTTTCTTCTCCAGTGAATGCCCGACGCTGTTTCCTCCATGCAGTGAAGCTCCTGCTCCTTTTCGACTCCATTTGTTCTTCTAGCCGTTGCATGAAGTGGATTTCTCTTCATCTCTTCTTCCAGATTCGTGTTTGCTCGGTGTAATCCTCCGTTCTTGGATGCCCTAAGTCTTGGGTGGTTTCCAAATTTCTATTCTTGAGCCATTATGTCAAGTAGTATTGATTGTCCTGCTCCCTCATCTGCAGTTGTTCCTCCAGTGGAGAGACTCTCCACGGGAGCCATGATCACAATACTCCTCAGATTACTACCATTCACCTGGATGACAACAACTACCTTTCGTTGTCTCATTCTATCACCTTGGCTCTCAAGAGCCGTCATTCTATCACCTTGGCTCTCAAGAGCCGTCGTTCTATCACCTTGGCGCTCAAGAGCCGTTGCTTCTTTGGTTATGTCTATGGTCAAACTTGGGAACCAAAAAAGTCCTCACCGGATTGAATATAGTGGGATTCAGAGAACTCCTTAGTCATGTCTTGACTCACAAATTCTATGCAGGAGCCCATCGCTCACAACTATTTATTTCTCGACATTGTTGCTGACATTTGATGGAGAGCGGAGTCTACTTACTATCAGAGGGGTAATGCTACTCAGATCTTCCAGGTGAGACGAAAGGTATCCTTAGTCCGACAAGGTGATCACCCTCCTTCCATATATTATTTGGAGTTTACACAGTTGTATCAGTAATACGATCACTTTGATCCCCTCACATTTGTTAGCCATGTTGACTTTAAATTGTTTCCATAGGACAAAATGCTTAGGATGTCCATGATCATTCACTCATATTATGTGTCTCACAATAGCGAGGGCGTATGATTGTATGCATTAGAAGACCTAACCTTTAAGTCATGTCTTGTCCTTAACCGGGGAGGGTTCCAGTGGGGCCTTGCGAGGCACTGGGGGGAAAGAGTGCTAGGTTGAGCGTTCTCTAGTGTGTGCATATGGGATTAACACCTCATCCTACGGCATGTGTGCAGCTTCTCATGCCCATCCGTCACTTAGTACAGAGCTAGTGTGTAGGCATATAGTTAGGGTATTATAATCTAGGACATACCTATATCATATGTTTTGCATGCATTCTTTATGATTATACTCTTCATGCAGTCTTGGGTTGATTGAACAAACTTCTCTTGTGTTTTGCACATTTTATCATTCTTTTGAGCTTTAATGATCTAGTAAAACACAAATATATGAAAACCAAATAAAAACTTAAAAACCATTTGTGAACAAATAAAACATGCTTATATAGCCTTCTAATTATTTCCAAATTCTTTGAAATTTCTACCCTGAGAAGGTCTATATACATACTACCTAGTCCAAAGAAAATAATTTGAAAAATCTCAAAAAATAGTGTTCTGTTTGGGCGTTAAGTAGTTAACGCCAGACGTTAGCTACTTTGGCCAAATTGATTTTCTGCTTTTTCAAATATGTTTTTGGTATTTTTCTAATGATCTTTCTCTGTTTCTTTTCTCAGATTTGAAATTATTTTGTTAGTAAATTGATTGTTTTATTCCAAAATACAAAAAAATTCAAATAATTCAAAATGATCAAAAATATGTTTTGCTTTAACTCGTTACAAAATTATGGTTTGACTATATGTCTTCACAAGAGCATACATTTTAGTCATTTTTGTTTCAAATGGTCAAAATTGATTAGGCATACACATTAAGATCTTCTTCAATGTCTAATTTTAATTTCAAAATTTCAAAATTTCTAAACATTGTTTTTATCATGCCTTGACCTTAATCTGATTATGTGCAATGAAATAGTCTATAGATAATTGTGTATGATTGCCTAGCATGCCTCTAAATATGAGTAATGCTTTATGTTAATCAATGACTTAAACACTCACTATTTTGGTAATCTACATGTGCTTATAATCTTAGTCTTGAATGATTGTGTAGTGTAATAGTTTTAACACATTAAGTTGTATATCTAAATTACCTACACCTTCATTCAAATTTCTTACACACATAGAAGTGTTATCTTAATTATATTAATGCTTGCAACAACAAGTGAATTCAGAGACCTTTGGCCCAAAATAAAAATATGAAATAATACGCCAAAGTTAACTCCACCAATCACTACTCACCCTCCTGATAAGTCTTAATGAGCATTGTGAGGTTGAGCACCTTGGAAAGAATTGTAAAGTGTCTTGTGCAAACATTGATTTTTTATCACTTCTATTTGTACACCGGATCACTAAAATAAAATATTTATAAAAATGCTTATGTGATCCCCCAAGCAATACTTCGCTCCCTGATAAGTCTTAATGAGAATTGTGTGGGCGAAACACCTTGGTAGTTGTACGTATTCTATGTGCTTTGAAATTTTATTCTGACATTGATGTGTGAAAGTAATTATAAGATTACAATCTTAATATGGTTGTTACTATTTCACTATACATGTCATGTGTTTTGATTATTTCACTTGTATACTTTTATCAAAACACCTTATGTACACATCATTGTTTTTCATAAAGCTTCTACTCATGAGAATTGGACCCTATTGCAAAATTACATAATTCTCTAACAGCTTAAGTAAAAGCACTAGATTGCAATGCATGATTTCTACAATGTTTTCTTTACTTGAAATACAAATTGGTTACATTGTGGTTCTAATTTTTTTGAATATGCTAAATCATGCTTGCCTATTTGCTATGACAATTTTCAAAGTTATTTGCTCAAATGTGAAGCGTCTAAGCATATTGTTGGAAATGTCAAACCAAAAACTATTTTTTTTTAAAACTTTGTTTTTATCTTTCCGCATTCCCACTTGTCTATATTGCTTGTTTGTTTTTACCATGCTCTCTCATGCATATTTCTAAAGGCTTCTTCACTTGTGCTTGCCAAACTATATTGCATTACTTTCATCAAGCAGTATTCTTCTTAAAAAGAAAAAGAATTAATTTGAAATGCAAGTGATAGAATTCCTCTGGTAAAACCATAAAATGATATGATCGTTCATGCTTATCATATATTTTTTCCGCTGTGCCACTCTCTCCCCTAGCTCGATCATGACTTACTTTATGTTTACACAAAACTCTTAATCCTCTTTTAGTTATGTCCCTCATTTGTGCCTTCCTTTCTCTAGTCTTTAATTTAAACTCCACCTTCTTTTGCTAATAACAAAAGGGGGAGAATAAAGTGCTAAATCATATTGATTAAACGGAGTAGGATTCACTAGATTAAGGGGGAGCATGTATCCAGTATATGGGAGTATACACTAAGGGGGATCATTTTTATAGGGGGAGCATTTTCTTAAATAATCCACAATTCCTATCATTACCTTGTAATTGCTTGTGTCATATATCTTTATAAAAACACAAATTTTTTATAATCTGATTTATCTCTAATTGGATTTGTTATTATCAAAAGAGGGAGATTGTTGGAACATGGTTTTCCGCATCTCTTTAATTTGAGAATAACAAATCCTACTTGTATTTGATCTTGTTTGCCATTGTGTTTTTTAGCATGTAGGTTTGGACAGATATGACACCAGGTTGCTGAAACAATGGTCTGACACTAACCACAAGCAGAAGGATTGAAAGTTTTCTAACGCCAGGCGTTAGGACTTAACGTTGGGCGCTATGCGTTCGACGAAATGGAGTTCGACGAAATGAGAAGCCCGTTCGACGAAATTGCGTTCGACGAAATGCTTACCACGACGTTCGACGAAATGCATACAACGGCGTTCGACGAAATGCATACCACTACGTTCGACGAAATGCATACCACGACGTTCGACGAAATTGTGTTCGACGAAAATAGAAGCCCGTTCGACGAAATGGCGTTCGACGAAATCAGTTGTCGTTCGACGAAATGACGTGAGAAAGAAACTCAATTTTCAGGGTCTTCATCTGTAATTGTAATGGGTTGTTTGTCCTTAGCTTTAACAAAAGCTACAGGATTTTTCCAAGCTGGCTGGCTGGAAGATTCACCAAAGTTTGTTGGTTCTGCACCTAACCCTAGATTTCTGAATCTCATAGAGAGATTCTCTGAAATGTCCTTAAGTTTTGGACTCCTACCATTTATAGTGTCTTCAAAGGCTTTTGTCTTCGCAAGCTCTTCCTTCATTGATTTGTTTTCTACATCAAGTCATAAATTGGCTTTTCTAGCTTACCGAATTCAACTCTAAGTTTATGGTTCTGATAATAATGGCTCTCATCAAGATATTTTTCTTTTTGTTTTTCTAATTCTTTTCTAAGCAATTTGATTTGTGTTTCTGCCTCTAAATGTTCTTTGCATAATTTTTTTAAAACATATTTTAAATTCATCATAAGTAAAATGAAAATCACTAAAATAGGATACATGATCTTCTTCTTCAATTGATGTCTCCAAAGCCATCAGGCGGACTTCTTCAATTGTTGTCTCTTCTTCACTTTCAGATGAAGAGCTGGACTCCGATTTTGTGTCACTCTAGCTTTCAGCAATGAAACTTTCTCCTTTCTTCTTATCCTTCTTCTTGAAGGATTGCTTCTTGTGCTCCTTCTTATGAGTCTTGTCCTTCTGATTATCAGGACACTCTGGAGCTGTGTCATGGCTTTCGGCAAGCAAAGTAGACAACCTCCTTGTTAGGAGTTTTATCAAACTTTGGCTTGCCTGAGCTTCTTTCTCTCCTTCTGGAATCTCCAGTCCTGATCCATCTTCTGAATCTTCTAGCTAGGAAATTGAACATCTTCTCTTCAGTGTTAGAAGGATCTCCCTTAGATGCCTTCAGAGTAATTGTTCTTTCTTTGGGAGTTGAGACCTTCTCCTGTGCTTCAGATTTAGCTCTACTTTTGAGTAGAAGCTCATAGGACTTTAGTTTTCTGAATAGGGAATCAGTGGTGATCTCCATGTGCCATCTGGATTCTTTAATAGCCCAGATCCTTGTGTCCCACATGCTTGGGAAGCACATGAGGAGTTTGTCAATGAGATCTCATTTTCCATTCCCTTGAGTTCATTGACTATTATGCTGAATTTTTCATACATCTCAGCAACACTTTCTTCAGTTTTCTTCTGAAAGTTCTCATATTGTGATATGAGAAAGGATCTTTTGTTTTTTATTTCATCAGAACTTCCATCCACTATCCTTAATGAGGATTCCTATATCTCCTTGACTGATTGGCAGTCAGCAACTTTCTGAAAGATTTCATCTAACATGGTGGATATTCATGGTCTTGACATCACAGTCCTTGGCTTTCTTCTCATCATCTGTCCATTCTGATCTGGGGGAAATTTCTTATGTTACATTCCCACTAGAGTCTTTTGTGTGATCCGTTGGAGGTCCTGTAAGAATTGAATTGAAAATATCTTCATCAATAGAGTTCATGTATAATTTAATTCTGGATTTCCAGAGTGTACACTTTTAAAGATAATGCACTAGAGGTCTTGTGGATGCAAACCCTTTAAAGTTATTTGAACTCATTTTTGAAAATAGATGTGTGTATTAATAGTTATAAGTGTTGGGATTCAAAACACTTCAATAATAAGAGAAAAGAGGCTCTCCCCTATATATAGGAGAGATATACAAGGGTAAGTAAATGCGACATAAAAATACATATTCCAACACTCCCCCTCAAGTTGGGCGTGTGATATCTTGCATGCCCAGCTTGCACATAATTTTTCCAAACACGTTCTGACTCAATCCCTTGGTGAGAACATCCGCTAACTGTTGATCTGAAGGAACAAAAGGTGTGCTCACAGCTCCTCTTTCTATATTCTCTTTGATGAAGTGACGGTCAACCTCCACATGTTTTGTGCGGTCATGTTGGACAGGATTGTGTGCAATGCTAATGGCGGCTTTGCTATCACAGTAAAGTCTCACGGGATCCTTGTTTTCCATGCCAAGATCTTTTAGGAGAGACTTAATCCACAGTCCCTCGCAAATCCCATGAGCCATGACCCTGAATTCTGCCTCAGTACTAGACCTGACAACGACATGTTGTTTTTTACTCCTCCACGTTACCAAATTACCACCAACTAAAGAGCAGTACCCAGAGGTGGACCTCCTGTCGTCAACTGAACCGGCCCAATCAGCATCAGTATAGACTTCCACGGTCAGCTCTTTTCCCGGGGCGAATAGGATACCTTTTCCAGGAGAGGACTTGAGATACCAGAGGATTCGATGAGCAGCTTCTAGGTGACGGGTTCGAGGTGAATGCATGAACTGACTAATAACGCCAACAACATATGAAATATCCGGGCGAGTATATGATAGATAGATAAGACGCCCTGCCAATCGTTGAAACCCAGTGATATCATCTACCAATTCCCCATCATCTTTACCCAATCTGTGATTAACTTCAATTGGGGTATCCGCGGGTCTACACCCACTCATCCCACATGATTGGAGCAGGTCAAGAATGTACTTTCTCTGAGATATGAATATGCCATGATTTGATCGAGCGACCTCAATTCCCAGGAAGTATTTGAGATTTCCCAGGTCTTTTACTTCAAATTCCTTTGCCAACCTTTGTTTCAGGTTTTGAATTTCTTCAGTGTCATCACCCGTGATAATGATGTCATCCACATAAACAATAAGAGTAGTGAGTCTTCCATGTTTGTGCCTTACAAATAAAGTATGATCGGCATTGCTCTGGGAATATCCAAACGCAATCATAGCTCTGTGAAATCTCCCAAACCATGCCCGAGGAGACTGTTTTAAGCCATATAAGGCTTTCTTCAACCTACATACCTTTCCACCAGATCCGGCTATGGTAAGACCAGGCGGTAATGACATGTAGACCTCTTCTTCCAAGTCCCCATGAAGGAAGGCATTTTTCACATCTAACTGAGACAAAGACCACCCTTTGCAGGCAGCACACGAGAGCAACACTCGTATAGAATTCATCTTCGCCACATGAGCAAAGGTTTTTTGATAGTCAATCCCCATAGTCTGAGTGTAGCCCCTAGCCACCAAGCGAGCCTTGTATCGCTCAACAACCCCTTGAGAGTTCTGTTTGATGGAGAACACCCACTTACACCCCACCACAGTCTTGCCAGGTGGCAACGAGACCAAGTCCCATGTGCAGTTCTTCTCCAAAGCCCACATCTCCTCAAGCATAGCCTCTTGCCACTTTCGGTTAGTGACAACATCCTGCCAAGTTGAGGGAATATAAATAGAGGAGAGAGAGGCAATAAAGAGTTTATGTGAAGGGGATAATGAGTTATAGGATACAAAGTGGGACATCGGATGTTGGGTGGAGATACAGTTACCTTGAGTCCCCAAAGAAGGATTAGATGTTGGAGCGGGTAGCCTGAGAGATGTCGATGTCCTTGACCCCTCTTTCGCCGAGTATACACCTGTAAAGGAGGAGCGGCCACAGGAGTCGGAATAGGAGTAGGCAAGGATGTAGACATAGCAGGCATAGGCACAGGAGTAGGAAGATATGAGGGAGGAATAGGTAGGGGAAGAGAGCTCACTTCCATTGGGTAAGTCTCCCCCTGAAGTGAGGGATTGTAGAAGGACTCAGACTCCCGAAACGTGACATCCATAGTAACGAATATTTTCCGGGAAGCAGGATGGAAACATTTATATCCTTTCTGGGTAGGCGAATACCCAATAAAAATACACTTGAGGGCACGAGGGTCAAGTTTTGACGTGGGGCGAACATGGACAAAACACACACACCCAAAAATACGAGGAAGGAGTTGTGTGGGAGAGACGGAAAGAGCCGCAAGGGGGGATTTGTAACCGAGGACACGAGTCGGCAGGCGATTAATAAGATACGCCGTCGTAAGAACAGCATCCCCACAAAAATGTTTCGGGAGGTGCATCTTCAGGAGGAGGCATCAAGCAACCTCCAAAAGATGGCGATTCTTACGCTCGACGACCCCATTCTGAGCCGGAGTGTAGACACATGATGTCTGATGTATAATGCCCTGATCACTAAGATAACGCTCAAAGGAAGAGTCAACATACTCTCGACCATTATCACTGCGCAAAATTTTAATGACAACGTTAAATTGAGTGGCCACCATCTTATGAAAACGTTGGAATAAGGGAAAGACATCATTCTTATTTTTCATTAAGTAAACCCACGTACAACGAGAAAAAACAATCGATAAATGTAACAAACCAGTGGAAACCCGAAATAGAGGCAACAGAGCATGGACCCCAAACATCAGTATGAACCACAGCAAAAGGAGAAGAACTAGGAGTGGACACATGATTAAAAGAAGTACGATGATGTTTACCAAGAGCACACACATCACATTTAAAAGTTTTCAAAGATACATTGGATATATTTGGAAATAACATATGCATAGTAGAGGTAGAAGGATGGCCCAGGCGGCAGTGCCAAGAGTCCACAGAGATCTGAGCAGCAGAAAGGGCCTCCGGAGATGGAGCAGAGCTGGAGGGGTCGAACAGGTAGAGGCCATCCCGCAGTCTACCAGAGCCAATCACCTTCCCCGTCTTCAGGTCCTGAAAGACACAGGAGGAGGGAAAGAATGTTACTGAGCAATTCATGGAATTAGTAATATGACTAATAGAAAGCAGGTTGCGGGTAAACTTAGGAACATGAAGCACTGAAGAGAGGGTGAGGGAAGAGCAAGGGATGGACCCTTTCCCGGCAATGGGAGACAAGGAGCCATCAGCAATGCTCACTTTGTCCCTACCAGACAAAGGTATATAAGATACAAAACCTGTAGCTGAGCCAGTCATATGGTCTGTGGCGCCAGAATCAATGATCCACTGGGTGGGAGAGCAAGCGGAGGCAGAGTGAGCACCTGGAGTCCCCTGGTGGGCATAGGAAGAGCTAGCAGACTCAGTCGAGTGGCCAAACATAAAGCGACGGAAGGCTTGAATCTCCTCAGCAGAAAGAGCAGAAGGAACTACAGGGGCATCAGATCCCTCATAAGAGGCAGGATCATCAACAACATCAGTGAGATGAGCCGAGCGAGAAGGAGCAGACCGACCCAGAGTGCGCCCAAATCCACGGCCACCACGAGAGGAAGGTCCACCGCGAGGAGAAGGAAAGCCATGAAGCTTGAAGCAAGTGTCCCGAGTATGACGTGCCTTCCCGCAATAATCACACGTCAAATGGTCCTTGTCCATATGTTTAGATCTAGTGTCCCGGATAGAGCGACCACCGGGATTGAATCGAGCAGCAAGAGCAGAGCCATCAGCAATAGTATCTGGTAGACGAATCTGCCGGCGATCATATTCTTGTTGAACCAAGCTATATACCTCGGGTAAGGAAGGCAGAGGAGAACGACCAAGAATCTGAACACTGATGGGATCAAGGTCACGGTGGAGACCATGAAGAAATTCAAAGATCCGATTGCGTTCCTCCTGGGCACGAACCATCGCTTCATCCTCAGGGGAGGCAAGAGTAAGGGCGTCAAAATGATCATATTCCTGGTACAGCTGGGTAAACTCCAGGTAGTAAGCAGCAGGGGGCCGATCCCCTTGACGCAGGAGGAAAATCCGACGCCGCAATTGGAAGATCTGAGCAGCATTCCCGCGACAGGAGTAGGTAATCTCGGCACGTTTCCAAATGTCGACCGCCGTATCCAGGAATAGGTAGTTGCGGGCAATAGACTCCTGCATAGAGTTGGTCAGCCAGGACATCACCAAGGAGTTATCAGATTCCCACTGAGGTCAATCCGGAGAGGAAGCAGTAGGAGCCTTGATAGTGCCGTTGAGGTAGCCAAACAGACGGCGGCTCTTGAGAGCCAGAGTAACAGAGCGAGCCCATGGAAGATAATTAGTGCCATCCAACTTAATAGTAGTAATCTGAGGAGTCCCGTGATCATGGTTGGCACGAAGAGATCCAGTAGAAAGAGGAGGATCATGAGGAGCACTCCCACCGGAGGAGACATCCGGAGTCTCACTACTTCCTGGCATAGCAAGGGAGGAAAAAACAACACAAATCCGGGAGCCTAGAGATAGAAAATCTCACTCATAGAAAGAGGAGATGCGTCGATGGAACACAATACCCAATAAGGGAGAGATACATTCCCACAAAAGGGAGAGCAGAAGCCGGAAGAGCAATCACGGACTCAAGCCTGCATAGATCCGGCGCCGACAACGGCTCAAACAACCACGCGGATAGGGCTTCGCCGACGGACGAGAGAGGACGGCGACGGGGCTGGAGAAAACTGGCCGACTAGGGCTGGCTGTCCGGAGGAACTCGGGAGAGCGACTGGAGGCGGGAGACGCGAGGAGCGCTGGAGGCGCGAGCGGGAGAGCCGACGACGCGAGGGGCGGGAGACGCGAGCGGGAGACGCGACTTCGCTGTAGAGACGCGAGGAGCGGGAGACGCGGGCGGGAGAGCCGACGACTTCGCTGTAGAGAGCAGACGGGAGACGCGAGCGGGAGAGCCGACGACGACGACGAACACGCAGGACGGCGTTAGGTCACGCCAGGATCTGATACCATGTTGGGATTCAAAACACTTCAATAATAAGAGAAAAGAGGCTCTCCCCTATATATAGGAGAGATATACAAGGGTAAGTAAATGCGACATAAAAATACATATTCCAACAATAAGTTTTATAACTATTCGGACATTTTTGATCAAGATGTTAACCTTTTCTGATCAACCTAGCTCTGATACCAATTGAAAGGGAAACAGTTATAACTCTGAGAATTCTCTAGAGGGGGTGAATAGAGATTTAAATTATTTACCAAAATCTTAACCAGATTCAGATTAACATCCACAGTTCTCACAACCAGAATTAAATATATAAGGAGACTCTTAGCACCAGTGACTCGGTCTTTTGATAAGGAGTCTCTTTGAACCAAACGGTCTGATCCTTTGATAAGGTGATCTAACCAAACAACTAGATCATTTGATAAGGATATATTGAACCACAGACTGAATCCTTTGTAGAGGGATTCTAAAAACTCTTTTCACATTTGAAAGAACTGAAAGAGAAAGAAAGAGATCAAGAGAAGAAGAGGAAAGTTGTCTTCAAATTTGAATCCTCCTTCAACAATTTTTGAGGATTCTTTGGCACTTTAGTGGGATGCACGGTTCTGTTGCATTTGATTAATCCTTGGAGAAGAGGAAATATGGATTATAAGTTTTGATCCACTATCTCAAAAAATCTACAGCAGAGAAAGAAGAAGAGGAACAAAAAGACTCAGTTAGAAGTGTGTTTATTTTATTTTATATTGATATGTATATTGATATTCATATCTTCTTCTCTTTGAAATTTGTGTATAAGTATTTCTTTTGTCATTTCAAAATGTTTTCTCTGTTGATTGTCTTCAGAAGGAATGAGATAATCTCTGATCAAATCTTTCTGAAATAGGCTTCAAAAATCTTGCCATCACCTTCAAATTTCTTTCAAATATTCCTTCAGCAATTATATAGAAATTTCTTTCCTTAAGCCTTCTTCTAACAACTCTTCAAATTTGAATAGATTCCATAATCACAATCTTTGAATAACTCTGAATAAATCTTCTGAAATTTTCGTTCTGAAGAGTATTCGATTCTACGTCGAGTACTGGCTGAAGATATGTCGACTTCTGCCTTAGAATCATTCTCTGCCAAAGTAATTATGAATTCGGTGTTACATCAATTACTTATCGATGCATGCATCGACTTCTGCTTTGGAGATGCGTCGACTTTAACTTCAGATTGTGCATCGAATACCAGTCGAAGATACGTGACTTCTAGTCAAGGTTGCGTCTATTTTTAATTGACACAAATATGGCTTGGTTGATTTTCTTCTTGATTTCATCTAGCCTAGAAGCCTTTGACTGGATTGACTTCCTAGGACTTCTAATGACCAAATTACCCTTACTATACAATATGGGTAATTATCCTAGAAACAAAAAATCACTTATAAATAATTTCTTAAGTTAAATCAATGATTTTTTTCCAACAAGCCAGGAGTAGAGCGCTGCGAAGCAGCCTGGAGCAGAGCGGTCCGATTCCATGATGTTAAGGAGGTCCGCACCAAAGAGCTTGGAGTCAAACTGAGATCTTCGAAGAGTCATTGAAGGAGAGTTGGAATGATGAGGGAGATCTTCAAGGGTAAGTTTGAAGACCGATGAAGATCTTCGAAGAGTCCTCGCCAAAATACTTATGAGCACCTCCTAGTCTCAATGCCCAGTCCCCTCAAATGAAGGTCTGGCCCTCCCTTTTATAGTTTTTGAAGAGGGAGCTCTGGTAACTGTGTCATGATGATTCTTGGACGGGCGAATGAGAATGCAAGATTTGGGGCACATAGATTACTAATTTTGAGGTTATGACGAGTCTAATCCCCCTACCCCCATCACCTGGGCAACCTAGGCAGCCTTCCAGGTGGTGGTGGTGGCCGACGATTGCCGTCGACGATGGGCGGAGGTGGTGTGCCCCGCGAAATAAGGGCGAGCGGCAGTGCCTCCCACAGAATATGCAAGATTGGTAGCGCTTCCCGTGTAGCAGGCGTGAGTAGTACCGCCTCCCGCCGAATAGGCGGGAGCAGTAATGCCTCCCGCAGAATAGGCGGGAGCAGTAACACATCCCGTGGATAGGCGGTAGCGGTAGCACGTCCCGCGGGACAGGCGGGAGAGGCACGCATCTCATGGAACTGGCGTGAGCGGTAGCGCATCTCGTTGAACAGGCGAGAGCGGTAGCGCTTCCTACAAAACAGCCGAGAGCGGTGGCGCTTCCTGTAGAGTAGGTGAGAGCGGCAGCGCGTCCCGCGGAACAGGGGAGAGATGTAGCGCGAGGAGACTTAGCAGTTGGACAAAGGCCGGCCATAAATGTTGGTGCCGCCTTGCGGGTCGGGCGAGGTCGTGATGAGGAACACTTGGTATGGCTCAACCCGGTCCCATTTAGGGGAACCTCATCAATTGCCCCCAGTTTTCGGAGGCCGCGATTTGTAATCGATAGTCCGAAAATTTCTACCGCTCATCATGAGTCCGTGGGGGAGCGTTTCGACATGGAGGCTCTCGCGCTCTATAAGTTGCCTTTGAATTTCCGGATTTATGTGCTTAGCTAAATATTTATCACATTATTTTATCAGTTTAATTTAAGGCATAAATTGGATGACTATTTTGTGGAGATCCCCTTAACTAAATTGGGAGCATCATTTAAATTAAATGATCAAAATTAGGCATGCTTTAATGGTATTAAAACATTCAATGCTTATTTTATGAGAATATTCCTCCAATTAAATATTATAAATTCGAGGATCATTATGAGTAAGCTTTATTTGCTTAATCAACCATTTAAGGCTGCTAATTAATTCACCTACTAAACTTGACCGTTATACTTGGGGGTAGCTTAGTTTCAATTAGTGAAATTATGATATTTAATGTCTAGCCTATGTAATTTCCATTTTGGCCCTCTTGTACATCTTATAAATAACCTTCGATGGTTATAGAACTAAAGTGAAAATTTTGTAGGGAATTTGAGAGTAGTGATTTCAACTGTTTGGAGGGAGAAATCCATCACGGACGTGCGAGAGGAAATGTTTCCCCTTTCTGGAAAAGGTTCGGGCACGGTGGCGTGAGCGGGATGGCGCATGCGGAGAGGCGCACTTGGAAGCACGCGGATAGGCACGAGCGCAGAGAGGCATCGTACCCCGAAGAGGGAGAGGCAAGCCTGGGGCTGCACTCCGATATGGAGTGCGGCCGAGGACGTGCTCCAATAGGAGCGCGGGTGTCGCGCTCCATGCTAGAGCGTGGCGCTGCCGCACTCCACTTTTGAGTGTGACTGTCGCGCCGTACTCAAAATTGGAGTGTGGCGCGGTGCCTTGCCTGAGCGAGTGCGGCTCTACTGTACCCTTTCAGGGACGCAACGTCATTGCACGGGAGTGTTTGTAACCCCCTGGATTTCCAATAATTTAATTAAATAATATTTCAGCGTAATAATGGCGTAAGGGCATTACGTTTGCACGGAGTTTATCAGTGCGCTATAATTCGTGCGATTTTGCGTCTGTTCGGTTAATTTGATCGTGTTTTGGATCCGTCGTGAACTCACCACTCCCTACTCTCCTCAACAGAATGGAGTGGTAGAAAGACGCAATAGGACCGTAGTAGAGATGGCAAGAACCATGATGACTCACACATCATGTCCAAAAAAATTCTGGGGGAAGCAACAACAACTGCAGTTTACATCCTAAACAGGCTGCCCACTAAAGCCCTGTTAAACTCCACACCCTATGAAGCAATTCACAACCAAAAACCAATAATAGCCCATTTGAGAGTGTTTGGTTGCATTGCTTATGCTCACTCAAATAAAAAAGGAAAAGATAAACTTGCGGGAAGTGGAGAGAAGTGTGTATTACTTGGATATAGTAATGAAAGCAAAGCTTATAGACTGTTAGAACCCCTGCCTAACAAAGTAATTGTATCAAGAGATGTTACCTTTCATGAAAATTGCAAATGGGAATGGGCATTAGAAACTGCAATCACACAATCATCCCCAACAATGTCGGTTGAGCTGGAAGTCACTCCAAGCTCTATCCATTGCAATGTGGATCCTCCTATGCCTCTTCCACGGGAGTGTGAATTAGAATCATCATCACCCGTTAAAATGAGATCAATGCAGGACATCTATCAAACCACTGAATCAGCATTAATAGTTACAACCCCTACCAACTTCGACGAAGCTGTAAAAGAAGAAGGATGGAGGACTGCAATGAAGGAAGAGCTTGCATCCATAGAAAGAAATAACACATGGACACTTGTAGAAAAACCCACAAACAAAATAATAATTGGTCTCAAGTGGATATTCAAAGTAAAACAAAATGAAGATGGGAGCCTGATTAAACAGAAAGCGCGCTCGGTTGCAAAAGGATTTTCCCAAATTCCTGGAGCAGATTACGATGAAACGTTTGCTCCAGTTACGCAGTTAACAACTATACGACTCCTTCTTGCCTTAGCCGCTCAGTATTACCTTCCATTATTTCAACTTGATGGCAAAGCATCTATCCTGAACGGAATTCTAACCGAAGAAGTATATGTCTGTCAGTCGCCTGGGTTTGAAATTAAAGACAGAGAAGACAGTTTATAAACTACACAAAGCTTTATATGGGCTAAAATAAGCCCCACGAGCTTGGAACCAAAACATTGACGCATTTTTCTTATCTGAAGGATTCAGTCGAAGCCCAATTGAGCCCACCCTCTATGCAAAAACCACAGAGATTGGCCACATCTATATTAGCTTATATGTTGATTATCTAATAGTGACAGGCTCTAACTCAGAATTTATCAAAGAATTCAAAGACAGAATGAAGGAGTGTTATGAAATGACTGATCTAGGAACCTTAAAGTTCTTTAAATCTGGGGTTCCAAATCAAACACGTGCACAACCGAATTTTCATCTCCCAAGAGATGTACACCCGATCTCTACTCAAAAAGTTTCAGATGGCAGACTGCAACCCGTCTGAACCTCCAATGGCTACTTCACAGAAATTCATCACAAGGAAAGAAGGAGAAGAGCAAGCAAACAGTGAAGAATATAGGAGTCTCATTGGCTCACTTATCTATCTCACCAATTCCAGGCCCGACATTGAAAACGCAGTCAACATCCTTGCCAGATTGGGCGGGCAGCCTCGACGATTGAAGAAGCACAGGAGGATATGTGTTCCTTCTGGGATCAAGCCCTATCTCATGGAGCTCCAGGAAGCAGCACTCCATGGCCCTATCTACAACCGAAGCTGAGTTCATGGCCCTCAATAAAGCCGCATGTGAAGCCATATGGCTACAGAGATTAAAGAGAGAAGTTTGTAAAGAAGAAGAAGAGGAGGGCGGGATAAAGCTGTTATTTGTGTTGTATCTGCCAACATTAAATGCAACATCTAGAATGTTCTGTAGCCTATATAATGACATCATTTATCTAATGAAATCGATTGAGCCTTTCTGCTTTCCTCTGACTGCTTTCCTCCTGCAAATTAAAAAACATCACAGTAAAACTTTTTATTTTTAACAACAAGAACTCGTAACCTCAAAATTTTAATAAAAAAATATTTTTTTATGCAACGTAGAAGATAAAATAGTATAGCTAGAAATCCGGTAAAATAAGAAGTGTTCAACGTAATATATTGCAATATTAATGTTTAATATAATTATTATTGTAGAGTTAAGTTGGAGAGGAAATATTTAATCGTTATACGTAATTCTGCTTTGGCAGTCAAACTAATTACAAAATTATAGCATTACCATTTATTTTGTAAATACATGTTAATTGAATTTATGAAAACTTTTATATAGTGAGATTCATACCCGTTAGTGGAAGAATTCATCTCCCTAGTTAACTTTGATATGATGGGTTAAACAACTAAAACAAGGGCCCTAGGGCTTGCTCCATGATGGAAGCGAGTACAATTTCATGGCAAAAATCAAAAATTTCATGACGGAAGCGTGATACTGTCCTAGGATCTATGACGGAAGTGTAGGAGGCTCCACGGCGAAAGCGTGGGGTTGCTCAATCTGAATCCATGATGGAAGCTTGGAGGACTCATGGCGGAAGGATGAGACTGCCCCATGAACTCTATGACGGAAGCATGGAGGACTCATTGCGAAAGCGTGAGATGAGTGAATGAGAGATGTGACTATGAGTTGGTCTGATCACCTCGTTGAGACTAGCGAGACGTATGTGAAAAATGAGAAAAACTAGAAATATAGGATATTTTGGTTTTATTTCCTGTTTATTTATTGCACTAATTTATGATATTGTCTATAATTTTGTTATAGCTAAATACCTGCATAGCTACTTCTTTACATTTCATCTTTAACTTTAATCATATGATCTATCGATGGGTTAGTCGATTCACCTCTTACAAATGAATTTTTAGATACACTGGAGATGAGCACTACAGGGCAGAGATGTGAGGCGAGGACAAAATAACTTAAGATTTTGCCTACTTTTTCTAATATAGAAAATAATGTAAAAAAAAATTTATGTGAGCTGGTAGTATAAACTGATATACACTTACATATATAATGTTGATGTTAAAATTGTCACCAACTTTTACAATTAGCGACGGGTCAAGCAGATAGCGAAGGAATCAGGAACCACCGCAAGTAAATCAGGAACTAGCCCTTGAGAACCTAGCGAACAGTGCACAGAAAAGAATGCAATGAATGCAATGATAACCAACAATGATAAATGCTTAGTTTAATTAATGTAATGAATGCAATGTTACCCGAGGAGTCAAGTGACTGTTCGGGGATGGCTTATGCTTTTATTAATCCTGTTTTCAATGTGTTGTAACCCTTCTATTTAAACCTGCATGGAATGATTCAATGTAAGAGTGAAAAACATATGAAAAAGATTCCTCTATTCCTCTTCAATCTCCACGTTTTCTTTCTAATAGTGGTATCAGAGCCTAGTGTTGCGATCTCTGTTTTTCCAGAGCTTCATCGCCTGGATCAGATCAAAAATGGCCTCATCATCTACCTCCTCTCCATCGTCCTCCTCCTCCTCCTCCTCTGTCCCTGTCTTTACAGGAGAGATGTATGATTTCTGGAGTATACGCATGGAGACACTGTTCCACTCCCATGGCTTGTGGGACATCGTCGAGCAAGGAGCTCAACCTGCTAAGTCCGGCAAAAGTGCAGACGGCACGCCTGCTCCCCCATCAGCAGAAGAGAAGATGAGAGATGCCAAAGCTCTTCTTCTTATCCATGGAGCAGTATCAAATGCTATCTTTCCGAGAATCATGGGTGCAAAGACAGCCAAAGCTGCCTGGGACACACTACAACAAGAATATAAAGGGACCAAAAAGGTAATCAAGATTAAACTTCAAGCATTTAGGCGTCAATTTGATGACCTTAGTATGAAGAATGATGAATCCTTCCAAGATTTCTTTGCCCGTGCCACTGGTCTAGCCAACCAAATACGAAATCTTGGAGGAAGCATGGATGACCAGCAGATCGTAGAGAAAATATTAAGAAGTCTTCCAAAAAAATACAACCATGTGGTCTCTGCCATTCTTGAAGCTCAGGACTTGGATACTCTAACCATTTCTGAGCTCCTTGGATCTCTTCAATCACATGAAGCCCTACTCAACTCAGCAGATCAGCCCTCTGTTGATCATGCCTTTCAGTCTAAGATGCACATCAACAAACATTCCAAGCTCACTGATAAAAAGAAAGGGGAAGACACTCATCATTCTACAAAACCCTCTAATACTTTTAATAGAGGAAGAGGAAGGGGGAGAGGCAGAGAACATTTCAACTATGAAAGCAACCAGCAAAACTACAACAATCAAAATACCTCCTCTTTGTACTGCAGTCTTTGCAAAAAGACAACCCACGACACAAACAACTGTTTCTATAAATGCACTCGTTGCAAACGACCCACTCATTTTGACAAAGACTGCTGGTTCAAGCAAAAAGAAGATACCAAGTTCACTGAAAAAGAAGCATTGGAGGCAGCATTCTACACTTGATGTAAGACTGGGACTTTGGACAACCCTTCAAGCTCAGAGTGGTACATTGATAGTGGTTGTTCAAGCCACATGGTGAATAACAAAGCCTACTTCAAAAATCTTGATGAACAACACAAATCAAAGGTTTATCTTGGGGATGGCAATGCAAAAATAATTGAAGGAAAAGGTGACATTGTTGTAACTACCAATGGCAACCCAAGGCTCATTCAAGATGTTCAATATGTTCCTACCTTGGCACAGAATCTCTTAAGTGTAGGACAACTCTTGAACAAAGGATTCAAAGTGCATTTCTCAAATAACCAGTGCTGCATCATCGACAGGAAGGAGAACACCATTGTCTCAGCAGAAATGTCCCAGAATCGGGTATTCTCTATTCATATGCCCCCTGCCAATCATCTTGCATTCTCTTGTGATAAGAACTGCAATCTTGACATCAACCTTCTTTGGCATCATCGACTGGGTCACCTCAACTTCCTGTCCATGAAGGATCTAATTCACAAGGGTATGGCAACTTGTATTCCCAGATTAAACCTTCAGCATATCCAACAATGTGAAACATGCTCTCTTGGCAAATCACACCTATTGCCTTTTTCAAAGGCTGCAACAAGAAGGAGTCACGGTCCTCTCGACCTACTGCATGCTGATCTCTGGGTTCCAACCTCTACAGAATCTTTAGGAGGAAAAAGGTACTACCTTCTCATTGTGGATGACAACTCCAGGTACATGTGGATCTATCACTTAACCCAGAAATCTGAAATTTTCACCTTCTTTACTCTATTCAAAAATGAAATAGAAAATCAATTGAGAAGAAAAATCAAAACCATAAGAAGTGATAGAGGTGGTGAGTTCATCTCTGCTGAATTCCAATCTTGGTGTCAGCAGTGGGGCATCAAAAGAGAACTCACTGCACCTTCAACTCCCCAACAGAATGGGGTAGTTGAGAGGAGAAACCGGACTGTAGTAGAGATGTGCAGAGCATTGCTCATTCAAAAGAATGTGCCCAAATCCTTCTGGGCTGAAGCCACCTCAACAGCAGTTCATATACTCAACAGAGTTCCAACCAAAGCCTTGGTTGACATCACTCCTTATGAAGCCACGTTCAATCATTAACCAACTCTCAGTGACCTAAGAACTTTTGGATGTGTGTGTTTTGCTCACATTCCTAAGGAGAAAAGAGACAAATTAGATGAAACAAGTGAGAAATGCATCTTTGTTGGCTATAGTCAGCAAACCAAAGGATATCGACTATATCAGCCACAAAAGAAGAAAATTATCATTTCTCGAAATGTTGTCTTCCATGAAAATAGTGTATGGGATTGGGGGTCAGCCGACTTGCAAAATTCTCCTCAAACTCATGTGCCGGTTGAGTTGGAACATCCTTCCAACCCCATCCTGGACACTCCTTTGGAATCACCTTGTGACCACAGTGCAAGCCCCTCTTCATCATTCCCCCCAAAATTCAGAACCCTTGAAGACATTTACCAAAACTGTGACATAGCCCTTTTCAGTCACACTCCTCAAACTTATGATGAAGCAGCAAACCAAAGATTGCTGGAACAAAGCCATGGACGAAGAAATCAAATCAGTGCAAAAAAATTAAACCTGGTCTCTTGTTCCAAAAGCACTGAATAGAGACATCATTGGTTTAAAATGGGTCTACAAGCTCAAAACTGATGAAGATGGTCACATTATCAAACATAAGGCTAGAATAGTGGCCAAGGGATATAGTCAAAAGCCTGGGCTGGATTATGAAGACACATTTGCGCCTGTAGCTCGCATGGGTACTATCAGGATTCTGTTAGCAATTGCAGCAGAATATCAGTACCCCATCTATCAATTAGATGTCAAATCCTCCTTCTTGAATGGCATTATCACAGAGGAGATTTTTGTGGAGCAGCCAAGAGGTTATGAGGTAAGAGGAGAAGAAGACAAAGCATACAAACTCCATAAGGCCCTGTATGGATTGAAGCAGGCTCCACGCGCCTGGTATGCTAACATTGACACCTTCTTCATCAAAGAAGGTTTTACTCGCAGCAAAAACGAGCCCACTCTCTACATTCGAAGCTCACCAAATGGAGATAGGGCCATCATCAGTCTTTACGTTGATGACCTGATAATTACTGGATCCTTTGCACATTTGATAAATGATATTCGTCAAAAATTAAAACAAAACTATGATATGACTGATCTTGGACCCCTGAAATACTTTCTGGGGCTCCAGATCAAGCAATTTGCAGGCACAGTTTTTCTTTGGCAGGAAAAGTATGCTCGGGACATCCTCAAAAAGTTTAACATGGAGCATTGCAATCCTTCGCTTACACCAATGTCAGCTGGGGACAAGTTCACAAAGGATGAAGACGCAGAAAAGGCTGATGGAGCTCTCTACCGCAGCCTCGTTGGATCCCTCATGTATCTCACCAACACTCGGTGCTCATACCAGAGAGCCTAGGAGTTGGAGCGGGTGAGAAGCCATCCGTCGAGGCCGCAATGTGGACTGAAAAAAATGCCAAAAATATGCCTGAAGGTGGAATGCCACCGAATTCTAAGGCTCTGAGACTGGTCGAGGATGCAACAGACGCTAAGGCACAGTGTTGGATGGAGAAGCTCAAGGCGCTGGCCGCGCGAGAACCTTAGGGGAAAAAAGAAAAAGGAGATGCGTACATGGGGGCAGGCAGACATGGAAAGCAGCTAGGCGAGAAGCCGCCAAGAGTAGAGCAGTGGTGGAGGATGCGCTGCGTGCGCACAGAAGCGAGTCCGTCCTCACCTTAGGGTTCAGAGAGGCGTTGGTGCATCTTATCGACTATGTCGCAGAGATCTTGGGCGAACGCGAGGGTTCAGCGCGGACTGGATATAAGGGAGGTTGTGGACTTAGCTTGTTGTTTGTGGAGACCTACTGGTCGTTTCGCCGTCCCACTAGGGGCGAGTTGATCGTTATTCCTCCTCTTGTGGGGGTGATTCCGGGTGAGCGCTCGCTGACCCATGAGCACCTACATCAACGACGAAAGCTGGGCGACTCGTCGCAGAGAGATTATCTCCAATGGAATGACCCCGAGTTGTCTTAGTGCTATTTACGGGCTCTAGGAGCGGGAGCTGCGGCCCCCGTGATTGACTTTAGCAAATTCCGGCCTGCCCGGGTGGATGCCAACTCACCGGACAGGACAAACATGCCCTCTATTCTTGCGGATGTCTTTGGTGAGGATGATCTGGCTACTGAGGAAATAGTTGTTGCGGACACAGAGGGTATACATGTCCCTCCCTACCTTGATTACTTTTATCAAAAAATGTTGAACGTACCCCTAACACCACGCATTTATCCAACAGAAACCCCGACGACCACCCCAGAACAACTGTTGGTGGAGCTAGAGGCCATGCAGGAAGAAATACGGGCTTTGCAAATGCGAATAAGCATGCTCGAAATGGAAGTGGGCGCCTTGAAGAAACAAAGTGTGGCGCCTGTTGCTGGAGCTGCTCGTCCGACCGCTAAGCAAATATGTGTGGCTCCCGAGTGACCGTCGTCATGCATTTCTTACTATGTTATCGTTTAGGCGGGCACCCCCAGGGATAGTGAGGGTGCGAGACTTTTAGAACATTTATGTTCGGCTTAAAATAATTTAACAACGTTGTGCTTTGTGTGGTTTCGCACTTGAACTTCTTTATTTAATCGTACTTATGATTCATAATCCTGTGTTTGTTTGATGCAAGCTGGCATGTTGTGGAGACTACTTCCACTTTGTGTGAATACTTGTACGACTTGGCCTTATTTTGCAGGGAAAAGTTTGCTTAGGAGGAGGGCAGTCAACGAGAAGTTCCCGCCCGAACCTCTTGACTGCCAATGTTTCGAGGCGATACGTCATGCCCCTCTATAAAATAAGGTCGTTCCCCCAACCCATTCTGCCTGAATTGGAGTGATAAAGCTCGTGCAAGATGGTGCGACCACTCCTTCCCTCCAAGCGAGCTGACTGTGCGGTCGCCTTCTTGAGCTACGAACCGGCCCTTCCCACGATGTCGGAGATGGATCTTGTAATGCTCTTGTCGTGGCACCCGCTAGATGATTTCTATGCGGTGCGATTACCATAGGGTGAGGAGCAGTTCTCCGCTGTTTTTCATGACGAGCTCATAATCCCCTTCGATCACCTCGAAGTGGGCTGGACGCTCCCCATCTTCACATAGATGGTGGAGATTCTGAATTTCTATGGATCAGTGCCCGCACAGCACCCTCCCAATGCCATTATTGTGATCACCTCATTTATAATCAATATGTAGACTCAAAGTATTCGCTTCAACATGGAGGTCTTCCTCTTCATGTTCCGAATACGAGCACAGAAACACATAAGCTGTACTTTGGGTCGGAGAGGTTCCACGTCATGAACCTCACAAAAAAAGTTCACGATTGGCAGGTGTGGTTCTCTATATTCTGAGGAGACTTCGGCGGACTTCCGCTGCTATTGTGGGATAGTAGGGCGGTCATATTCAGAACCAACCTCTCCTCCTGGAAGGAGTCTGATCGGTCCCAATCGCATGCACTTGCAGTCTCTATGGTGTTGTTCAGCCAAGAGGACTTGGCAGAGATGAGGAAGATCCTAATGGGGGATCTCTCAAAGAAGACTACCACCGCGAACTTGTGGGCGGCTACATTTAATTGTGCTGCCCTGAGCGCTCGTGATTATGTCATGGAGGTGAATTCGCGTCTGCGAGAGAAACTGAAGGTAATAATTGATTCATCTTCTAGCAACGGTTGATAATACACGTAAGCGGTTACTAATCTGAGACTTTCTTTTATAGGCGAGCCTAACAGCAGACAACCCAAAATTTTGGAAGATGGCACTTCATCTCTCCAAGAGATCTGTGAAGACCGTGCTTGGCCTACTGAACAGTCATGGAGCTTTGAAGGACAAGTTTGCGGATATTGACTACACAACTCTATATGAAGAGTACGAGGATGCTGAGATCTTTGACTCAGAAGAGGCCCCTGAGGAAGGTGCAGACACCGGAAAGGAAGTGCGGGCTCTGAAGATGAGGGAGAATAGCCTGCACGATCAAAATCTCTATAGAGCGGTCACAACCGCTCTTCGGGATCCAAAAAAAAGATACAAATCAGCGAAGGAAAATGATGTCGCGGCGGACTTCGAGTCGGAGTCTAAATAGCCCTTGTATTTATTTTTTCTGAGTGACCACGTGAATATCTTTTGCAACTGCAGTCTCAAAATATTGTACTTTTGTAAGTAATGAAAATATTTGCTCCTTTTGCGACTTCTTCTCCCGTCCTTTTTTGTGCCTGCGAATAGACAAATGATGTATGCATTTATATTTATCCTCACTGTGTACCTTTGCCAAACGGGTTGTGTGAAATACCAAAGCTATGAATGTTATAATACCCGTCTAGATAATGTGTACATGCGGTTAATGAATGGTACCCGCGACTCGCTAATATCGAGATGCCCGCTCGGGATGAAAAATGATTGAGCCAGAGTCATAATATCCCTTGCGTTGTTACATTCACTAGTAACTACGCCATCCTAGAAATAGTGTTGAGACATTATATAAAGATCGGAGAATTACGATGTAGTGACAACCCGACAGGAATATGATGCACGCATCTGACTATCATATGTATGAGTAATGTTTAGCAAATTTTCAATATTTCACACAGCTGATAATCGTATGTGTGCCCTATCTGGATAATCACAAATTATATTTTAGTTATTAAGGCTGAGAGGAGATAGGTTGAGAAAAGATGACAAGGATAACCACTGTGTGAGCGGTTTCCGATTACCCTAGACGATATACCAAACATCGTGTGATTTCCCGCACGCTGTGCGATGTCTACCTGAGTATCCGCACTTAATATAGAGTATAACCGCTTATAATGATAATACTAGTTCAGTGATGTCGCCAATTCTATAACGACCCATTATTGGATAAGAGAGACACTCTGACCATATGAGTGCCCGTAAATTTTTCGCTACCGTATTAAATATTCCGAGGTCATGGGGTCACTTGGACCAATCTGTTAAACAGAGGTAAGGCGCCCATGGAGCTTTCCTCCATTGGGATCGTCTAGAGGGGTTACAGGTGCCCGAAGACAGAGGGATCCTCTGAAAAGACATCCCTTGGGGACAATGGCATCCACTACTCAGCCATGGGAGTCTACCGCCAGAGGTTTGGGTCACCAGTTAGGCAAATAACATATGTGGAGCTCTCCTACGCAAGAGACGTCTAGACACATTCGAGGGGGATGAGGCTTCCATCATACAGAGCTTGTCCTCAGAAAGGCACCCAGACGATAGAGGCACCTTTATAGATGTGCGACCATCTATCATATTCGCTCAGATCCATAAGGCCTACCATGTATGTCAGTCATGAGAATCTATAACGAAGGCTGAAAGTGCACAGTGTGTCTCTGAGTATACTCTAGAGGGGGTGAATAGAGATATAAAATATTTTCTATTCTAATTGTACACACACAATAAAATACTAAGTGTTATGCTTCAACAATACCAATAACACAGAATAAAATAAATGATGTATAAAGTAAAGCAAAAAGCTATAAGCTATATGGACAGCACAGAAAATTATCACACACAGATGACACAAGATTTTATAGTGGTTCCCTAAAATGTGGGTACTCCACTTTTCTACCACCTGGTGGGAATGCACAACCTGTGTCTGAGTCTTTTGATAAGGAGACTCTTAGAACCAAAGATCTTTTGATAAGGAGATCTTGAACCATTGAGTCTTTTGATAAGGAGACTCTTAGAACCATAGATCATTTGATAAGGAGATCTTGAACCACAGATCTTTTGATAAGGAGATCTTGAACCACTGAATCCTTTGGAAGATGGATTCTTAAAACTCTTTACAGTTGGAGGAAAGGAGAAGGAAGAGGAAGAAGTAAGAAGAAGAATTCTGTTCTCAGAATTCTATTGAAGCTTTCAGCTTCTATTGTTCCCCTTACTAGCTCTGCTAATGATGAACCATTGCTTATGATTATGATGATTTGTAAGAGTTATATGCTTCAGATCCTTTTGACTATAATATGCTTGTACTCTGGCTGCTATAAGATTTTAATGAAGAGCAGCATTCAGTTCTTCTGTTCTAAGAGAGAACTATTCTTTTTCTTTCACTTTCTTTTTAGGGTTCTAGGAGGAAGAAGAAGATGTTGGAAACCCTAATCGACAAGCTGTTGTAATTGTAATGAATGCTCTATTTTTTTCCTCTCTTCTATCTTCCTATTTATTGTTCATGATTGAATTTGAATTTCTTTTCTCTTTTGGGTTGTCCTGAAAAGACATTGTCTTGGTCAATTTATCTTCCTTTCCTCTTTTGTTCACGACCCGTCCACCACCTGTTTAATTTCATTCCAAGAAAGCTTTCCGTGTCTTCTTGAATGCTCCTTTCCATTTGAGGCAATAAACAAGCCGTTGTAGAACGGTCTTCAGTACTGTGGGCCTTGAGAGAGAGTTCTAAAAAGATAGCTAAAAAGGTTTCCTTTTCAGACTGTATTCGATGCTGCGTCGACTTCTCCTTCTCTCTTATCGACGCTCCTTTGAGTTCTTGTAAGAGCAACTTCGAATTCCTTGCTCTGATTGAACTTTAATGTCGACGTTACGTCGATTACTTGTCGACGTAATCGTCGAGTTGAAGGCTTGATTTTGAACTTCATTGTCTGCGTCGATATGTAGTCGAAGTTGCGTCGACTTCAATTGGCTTTGACAGACTCTTCCTTCCGCGTTGAGTTGAAGTTGAAGCTGCGTCGACTTCTAAGATTACTTCAACTTGACCATTTCATCTACATCGATATCCTTTCGACGTAGCGTCGATTTGATCTACTTTGACAGAAAGGTTGAGTTGCTTGGACTTCTAGTCTAAGTTGCATCGACATCAAGTCAAAGTTGCGTCGATTTCAATTCGACGCAATTGTTAACTCAACCCAAATGATGCCTGTCTTGATCTGGTCTTGACACCCTAAGTTGAGTGTGACATCCTAAGACATCTAATGACCAAATTACCCTCATTATACAGTGGGTAATAAAACATATGAGTTAAAATCACTTTTATTAATTTGTTAAGTTAAATCAAAGGAGTTTTTTCCCAACAAAGGCAATTATAGTGAAATTACAAGAGTGATAAGAGGATGCAACACTTACAGGCAGAGAAGGTCAGACCCTTTAAGACACATGCAAGCCATTGTATCTGGATATCACGAATGGAGGGGGTTCAAGCAAGTTCTGGGACTGCCCCAAAGGGAGCAAATGAAAGGGCAAGGCTTAGAGTCCTATGATTGACTGGACGAACGTCACCGGGTCAAGAAGAAATAGATATGCCATAATTCAATATCAGATCTGTCGTACAATGATATGAAGAGATTCATGGATTCCCTTATCACAATAAAGTGTTAGCATCGTATCGGCAACTGCGAAAACATATTTAGTACTTGCAAGAAAATAAAATAGGAAATTAATATAAAAGAATGCATAAGCTGAGAGTATTGGCGATCATTTCTCATGGATCCGGTCCTGTCTTCCGACTATTTTCTGCCAAGGAGATGTGTTTCCATAGTTACTTTGTAGAATCGAGCAGGGATGTATTCATCGATCGTATTGACTGAACGGATATAACATTCCCTGGCTGTCCCGGGATCGTTACGGACCATAAACCATCTTCCTCCCAGTGGGAACTTCAGTGCCTAGTGGAAAGTTGATGTTATGGCTTGGTAATCGTTCAGTAAAGGTCTCCCAAAATTTGCGTTGAAGCTGCTCGGGGCATCAATTACTAGGAAAGGCTCTTGCCTGGTAACCCTGCACATGACTATGGAAATATCCACACTCCCTTACACTTCTTTCCTTTCTCCTGAGAATCTATATAGAGTCCCATCGCAAGCCTTCAAAGGCTTACTCATTATCATGGCATCGAACACTGGTTTGAACAGTACATTGACTGAACTTTCAGTGTCGATTAGGATCCTCATCACTGTAAAGTTGTCAAGCACCGCTCTGATTACAACTGCGTCGTGAAAGGGATTGACCATCCTGGGGAGGTCTTCCTCCTTTAAGGTGACCATCCCCCGAAGGGACGTGGAGGCAACTTCTCTTTCCCAGAGATGCTTCATACTTGATTTTTTGGAGGACTCTAGATTGGCTCCTCCGTGGATGTAGTTGATGTAGCTAAGCTGGCTAACATCCTCCGTCTCGACACACTCTTCCTCCCAGAAACTCCCGAAGGTGTCGGTCACAACGTGTTCTATATTTTCACACATGGGTCCCCTTGAGATCGACTCTTTCTTCTTTTTTTCCTTTTGCTTGAGGTGGAGGCACATTTGGATTGGTTAGCCAACAGGTCCTTCCATTTTCCCACTCTTAGGAGCCTCCCTATTATATCGTGAAGAAATCTACAGTTCTCCGTGTTGTGCTCGACGTCATAGTGAAACTTGCAGCAGAGATTCCTATTCTTGTTTCTGAATCTTGCCTTTAACAGTTGGGGGGTTTTGAAGCCTGGCTGCCTCTAGATTATTTCTACCACTTTATCCATATGCATGTCTATGTCAGTGTATTCTTCTTGATCACTTCCCCACTAAGATGGTGCTGGAGTCAGGAGGAGAGGAGGCATGTTCTCGCCTTGCTGGGGGAACTGCGGCGCCTCATCTGCTAGAACCGATGGGGACAATGTGGCGGTCGTTGATGGAAGTTCCTCCCACACTGCGTAGGGGGGCTTGAACTCCCGACAGAGCATGTTTGATCGTTGAGGGAATGCAGGGGGTTGGTTTATAGAATTCTTCGAGCGTTGGGATGCTAGGTCAGAGAGGGAAGAGATGAACTCTTCATTTGTAGCATCTCCTTCGATGAAGCGATTAGCTCGATCTATCAACTCTCCATAAGACCTCATATTTATCTCACTCACAGAGAATTGGAAGAGGACTGGCTTCAAACCATTCATGAACGCCACCCGATAGACAGAGGGGTCCATATCCTGAACTTCCATAATCTTTCCCTGGAAGCAATCAACATACTAGCCCGGGGTCTCATGCGGGCCTTGCCAGATCTGAAAGATGGTATCTATGTCAATTTTCCTTTTCTTTGAAGTGGTGAATCTCTGCAGCAACTCCTTTCTTAGCTCCCTGAAAGAGCCAATGGAGTGAGAAGGAGGGTTGTGGAACCACTCCCTAGCCTTCCTGTCAATAGTGGTGGCAAGAAGTTTGCAGTAGAGTCCTTTTGAGAGGGTCTGATGGGATATCGCAACCTCTAATGCTTGTAAGTGGTTAGTGGGATCATCCCTTCCAGAGAACCTGGCAAGGCTAGGCTCCCTGAACCCGGACAGGGCGGATTTTGCCTTGATATCTCCTACAAAGGGGGAGAGAGAATCTGTCCCTTCTATGTACTCGGGATCTTCTTTGAAATCAAGGGCTCTACCTTGATAGGTAGTTATGATCTCCTTGAAGAACTCTTGGTGAGATCACACAGATTCACTGCATGGCTAGAGCGGGGGCAGATTCTCTGGTTAGTGCAGTCGCTGCCTAGGAATTGCGGTTTCAGGTTATGGATCGCAGTCTCGTGCCAGAAGCCCCTGCTCTACAAGACGTGCGACATCACGAGCAGACTGTTAAACTCTTCTCGTGTGACCGCACCTACCTCCGGCGGATTAAGAGCTTGGGTTAATTACAATGACTGTCCTCTAACCATTGGGCAATTTCTCACCTTGCTTGATCTAAAGGTCGCGTGCTCGAATTGTTGATGCCAAAATTATCACCAACATCCACACTCAGTGACGGGTCAAGCGTATAATGAAGGAATCAAGAACCGCAAGCAATCAGTTACTAACCCTTGAGAACCAAACGAGCAGAGCATAGAAAATAGGTTGCCACTAGAAATGGAGGGCACTAGATTTACCTACAGCGGAGAGTACCACTTGCTGTAGGCAGTAATATTCCACAAAGAGTATTACAAGCCATTACAAAGCACAAGGCAAGAAGGCACAGAAAATTAGAGGTACTTGATGACTCAAAACTTGAAACCGCACCTACAACCGGGCAAATTTTGTCTCAAGTTTCATGTGCCCTTAAAGCACCCATGACCCCCTATATATACTAGGGGATAGGTTGCCCAGACGGTTGGGAGAAATTAATGATATAATTAATACCAAAAGATTCGTGCGATTATAACAGGCCCTAACCGCACAAGTCACTACTAACTAAAGAGAGAGGAGGGTTCGTGCGGTTATAACAGGCTGTAACTGCACGAGCCACTACTAGCTGAGGAGGAAAGCTCAGGAGGGCTCCCAGAGTGCTCATCTAGAGCTCCTCTAGACTGGATGCTGAGGGACGACTGGAGGGATGCAGTTACCCAGTATGTAACCACCTGCTACCTTGAAGCTAAGGATGGCAACTACCAGGAGGGTAACTACCTATTCTGTCAGATGTCTGAAGCTTGGCTTGGCTCTAGACCGGTCTCGCTTTAACTGTGGTTGCTAGATTTCGGGTTAACACTATCATAAAAGATCTCCACATCGCATCCGTCGTTTCCGACTCATTAATTTAAGTTTATGGGTCCGGGGGTGTGACAAAGTAGTATTAGAGCGTCCAGGTTTATCACATATGCTAGATGACTAATTTATGTTTTGTTGTTATGTTTGTTTATTTATTTGAAAATATCGTAATTTTACTTATGTTAACAGAACGGACAAAGAATTCAACCCACTAAACAACTCACTTGAAGTTGAATTGGGAGACTTAACGGTCTGATTTGATAACATTAGATCTGAATTATTCGATAACATTAGATCTGATTTGATAACATTACAAAGAATTCATCTTGATATTTGAGTCTTCTTGAAGCTAGATTGAGAGTAGCTTCAACTTGATTAGAAATCGGATCTGAATGAAAGACTTCTCTGAAATATTGCCTTCTTGAATCAGAGAGAATAACCTTTTTCTTGTAGAGAATGATCTGATCTGGATCTTCTTATCAGAGAACCTTCTTGAATTAGAGATAATAAATAGATTGTTGGATCTTTGAGTAGTGCTGGAGCAGTTGATGATTCAACTTGAATAAAGGCTCCTTGCGATTTCTTATTCTCTGAACTTTTTGAGATATTCGGCTGTGCACAAAAGAATTTTTAAGAGAATAATGATTCTTGTCTCGATTAGGATTTCCCATACACATCTCATCAGTATATATATTATTAGGAGACTTAACGGTCAAATTCGATAACATTAATGTCAGAAATCCGGTTCCTTAAATCTCTCTTCTGATTGGCGCAATCAGCAGTGACAGCAGTTTGGAATTCTGAATATTTGAACTTTCACGGCGATCTGAATAACTTCAAGCTGATATAGAGGCTGTCAAGCCGATATGGACTTCTTTTAGCCGATAACTAATATTCTAAACCATTTAAATTGTCCAGTTGATATGACATGCATCTCGATGATATTTGAATACTCTAGTCAATATCAGAACTCTACTTGATAAGAGGGATCACGTCGATATTCAACAATCAAGTCGACATGAATAAGATATCTAAGTTTGGTCTAACTGATGGGGGTCATATCAATTCGATATGAACTTAAGCAACTTCAAGTCGATAAACTTCTTAAAATGTCGAAGAGTTTTTCCCACGACATTTCACCTTTGTCTGTGAAATGTCTCGACGACCTTTGACTTAACCAAAATACATCAACCAATTGTCAACTTAATTCCACATGATAAACTTCAAGCCGATATCTAGAGCATAAATAATAGACTAAGTATTATCTAGATAACATGTTCTTTGTATTAGCTAGACTTCTAGTCGATATGAAGTATTTCGACAAATAGTCAAGCCGACATTTGAAATTTGTCCGAACCTTATCTAACCGATATTTGACTTAGAATATTTTTGAGATTTCTTCGTAAATTCTCTAAGTCTTCTACCAAATCCAAGAGTTATTATTGATGAATTATATATTTAAATGACACTCCTAAAACACAACAACACATATAATCATCAAATACAAGGTGTGTTTATCTTTAACTTGAGGATTTTTTTCAAATCAAGAACATTGTCGGCAATGTTCTCAACGGATATTATAGCTAGCAGAGGCGAACACCATATTTACCCGTAGCGACGAAGACCACTTGGTGTGGGCAGTAATATTTGACAAAGAGACTATTGCAGGCTATTACAAGATGTATGACAAAGAAAACTAGAGGCATTCGATGACTCAGAACTTGTAATTGCACCTACGACATGGCATATTATGGCTCAAGTTTTGTGTCCCCTCTAAGCACCATTGGCCCCCTATTTGTACTGGGGGGGGGGGGGGGGGGGGTAGGCCGCCCAGATGATTGAGAGCAATTAATGATAAATGTTCAGTGTGATTACAACAGGTTGTAACTGCACAAGCTACTGCTAGCCAAGGAGGAAGGCTCCTAGGGTGCTCGCCCGGAGTTTCTCTCGACTGGGTGTTGAAGGCTGACTGGAGGGTTGTGCGACTACCTAGATCGTAACCACTCACTCCCTTAAGAATGAGGATGGCGACCACTATGAGGGTAACTACCCATACTGCCGGATGTTGAGACTTGCCTTGGCTCTGAACTAGTCTAGATCTGAGCACGATGGCAGGATTTCAGGTTACCATAATCCCCACACTCTTTTAAGTCCGTGTAGACTTCGAAAAAGTAGATTGGTAACTGCGAAGAATGTGACACAATTCTTGTACTATTGAAGTCTATAAATAGTTCAGGGCTGGTCTTGTTAGGCTCACTTTGAATTGCTTTCCCAACTTTGCTGCGAATTAGCCATTCATTCAATGGCTGGCCGTGATTGGAAACTTTTGGTGGAAATGCTAAGGAAGAGTCTCATAACTCCAAAAACTATGGCTTCGATGGGTGCGGGCAAGGTCCCCATGCTCGCCAAGAAAATGGCAAAGGTAGAGTTCCCTGCTAAGCTTCCACCCACCATATCCACTAGAGAGATTCCCATCATCCCAACGGCAAGCCAGTGGATTACTGCGCGAAAGGCAGCGAGCTCAACTTAGTGACTACTCTGTTCGAGATCGACAGGTTCCTGGCCAACGACACGACCTAAAAAATTGCACTCATGGGCCTCGAGGCAGGGAGTGGCATCCCTGAGAAGAGGGCGGAGACGCTGCAGCTCCTGGTGGATCCTTCTGTGAAAAAATGGGGGGATGAAGCCCCAGAATAAGAATCCCGCCAATAAGGCTGGCGAGGGTGTTGAGGATGGGGTGGATGTCTCTACCAAGGCTGCTGAGCAGGAGGGGACCCCGCAGATCCCGTTGGCCTTCTGCGAAGGTGGCCGAAATGGCATGTGCATTTATCCCCTAGGGAGGCACAAACACTTTCGTGGAAACACCTGCGGAGTTGACTGCTAGGAACACTCATGTGGGTGATACAGCCCCTCGAGCAAACTCGCCATAGAAAAGTCTCGTGGAGGATCTTGAAGGCGTCGGGAATAAGAATACTCCCATAGATAATATTGCACGCGTTAATCTGCAAGTTGACATGGATGAGCGGGTCGTCTTGAAGGAAGATGAGGAAGAGGTGAACATTGAAGTGTCTGAGGAGGGGGAGTTGCCGAACCTAGAGGATCTCGGGGGGGGGGGGGGGGGGGGGGGGGGGGCTCCCGCATAAGAGCCTGTGGGGAGTAAGAGAGAAAGGAAAGACAAACCTATGCCGGAAAAGCCCTGGAAGGCGGCCAGGAGGGAGGCCGCTGCGGAGGAATCCGATGAGAAGAAGGCCGCCAAAAGGGCCACCAGTCGGGCCTTCAAAGGTGAGTCCATTGCTTGTTTGGGAATTGAGGTCATGGTTGTGGCAGATACATTAGTGTACCAATTCCTGCCTATCGTTAGGTTAGCAATATACATATATATGTGTGTGTGTGTGTGTGTGTGTGTGTGTGTGTGTGTGTGAATCTTACTGGTAAGGTGGTGAATTCCTTTTCAGAGGCCGAGAAGGCCACCATTGAGAAGCTATGAGCAGGTCTGGATGTCATGCGGAAAAACCTCATGAATTCGCGGGTATGAATTGTTAGACTTGAGAGGGTGGTGGAGGCGTTGAAGAAGTAAAATGTTGAGTTTGTTGTCGGAGTCACTCAGTCGGCGTCCTTGCTGAATAACGCGGCATTCGGGTCGTGACTGTCTCAGGGTCTCGAGGGCACCTTAGCTAAATATGTGGCAAGATTTTGGGAGGATGTCCGCGCCTTGCACGCATCTAACACAAAGTTGAACAAGATTTTGGTAGCCGTGCACACCTGGGGGTAGAGTGGGCACCTACTCAGGGGAGTTAATGTGCACAGATTCTTTCTTAAAAAGAACAATGTTTGTAATAATTTGATGATCTTATGGTTCATGCGGCTATGCATGTTATCTATTTATTTAACCGCACCTTTGCTTCATCGTTTTCTAGTCGTTTAATCATGGATTGCTTTTTGTCGTGACTACCTTTACTTTGGGCGAAGAGCACCCGTGTTGCCTCGTCTTTTCTTTTTTGCAGAAAGTTTACTTGGAGGGGGCAATCACCGTGAAGTACCCGCCCAGACCTTCTGACCTCCATTGTTTCATCTTTTGAGGCGGAATGTTGCGCCTTCTATAAATAGGGACAACCTCCCTCATTTAATGCATCATAAATAAGCTAACGTAAGATGGTGCGGGCTCAAGGTGAAGGCGCGAAGCAGACCGATTGCGCGATCACCCTATTGAGCCATGAACCTGCCTTCCCATCGATCTCTGATCTAGAGTTTGCTACATTCTTGTCACATCAACGGATCGATAAGAAGCTTTACCCTCAAAGATTCTAGTGGGTGATGAGCAATTTAACACCATTTTTGAAGATTAACTTGTAATCCCCTTAGAGCAGTTGAAATGGGGCGCACCTCATACACACATATAAACAAAAAGATACATTCACATAGACATGAAATAACTTTATAAAGCAAGGTCTATAGTGTTTATCATCTAAATACAAAGGATCTAACAATTACAACACAAAATACAAAGAAGGAGAAAGTGAGGAATCGACCGAATCCGAAGTCTTGCTGAGGGTTCACGGTTGGAATCGCTGGGTTGTCAATCCACGTCCAAGCTCGGTCCTCAACTGCGTCCGGGGTAGATGAAAGACTTTAATTAAGGGTAGCTAATCACCTAGAGGGGGGGGGGGGGGGGGGCGGTGAATAGGTTATTTAAAAACTATTACAGATCTTGATTATAACCAAGATAAAACTGATCAGAGCTTTCAAGAAATAAGAACACACATAGAAAATGACACACAGATTTTTATAGTGGTTCCCCTTATCTTGGGTAATCCACTTTCCCCCTTCTCCCCTTCTAGCAGTGTGCTAGATAGGGTTTATAGCTCCTCCAGATCTCAGACCACAAACAGGTCTTACAGCTCAGATCACAACAGATCTTACAGTCCCAGATCTCACAGATCTTACTAACTCAGATCACACAGATCCTACCTCAGCCTTTATAACTAGGCCTACAGCTCAGATTCACCCCTGAATCCTACAACTCAGATCACACCTGATCTTACAACTCAGATCCTTGACAGATCCTACACTCAGATCTGACAACTCAGATCCTACAGGAATTTATAAAGAGAAAAACAAATACTTAGACTCAGATTTCAGATTGTTGTGTCTTCTTGATCTGCCTGAATGATCAGACAGAAATCTTCAATAGAACAACAGCAGCAAATGATCTTCTTGATTCGACAGGCTGTGAGGACTGTTCTTCTTCTTAGGAAGACAGATTCTTCCTTCTTGATCTTCTTCTTTCAGAAAGATGTATCAGCACCGGATTGCTGAATGAAATCTTCAAGTTAGATTGATTCTGAAAGGGAAGACAACTTCTCCAGATTCTCTCAAATTTTCTCTCAAACTGATGGAGACGATAATGACTTTTGAAAGATAGGAAAAACTTTTCTAACTTGACTTCACTTAACTGCATAACTCATAGGTCATGCCTTCTATTTATAGCCCGCCATCTCCAACGTCTATTACGCTCCTCCACGTCAGCATGACGTTACATCTTCAACGGTCTTCAATGGAAACAAAGGCTCAGCTAGCTGTAGAAGATATTCCTCAGTTCCGAGTATTTGTAGAAGAGGCGTTGAGCACTGAACATCTCTGTCGACGCTTTTTCAATTAGGCGTCGAGCGATATTTAGACGCTCGACGCATACTCCTTAGACAGAAGCTCTCGACTCCTCCGTCTTAGGCGTTGAGCAATCATCACTTAGTCGACGCTTTTTATCTGAAGAAGTCGAGCAACGTACAGGGGCTCGACGCTTCTAAATTATGCCTTCATATCTCGACACTTCTGGTTGGCGCTGAGCTGACTGAAGTTAAGTCAACACTTCTCTTTCCAAGGCGTCGAGCGATATAACTTGGCTCGACGCTTCCAAACTTTGTCTCAGAACTTCAGCGGCGACCTTGTCTATTTGAGTAGTAGACATGAGTCAACGCTTCTGGGTCACAGGCGTCGAGCGATGTATGATGTCTCTACGCTTGTGAACTTGAATGAATTCCATGAACATTTTGCCTGACCTGATCTCCTGCACATTGATTCTAGAGAGTATATCAAATACATTCTGAGATATATCTTTGACTTAGGAATGGACTTCTCCAAATCTAAGACATTGTGGGCAATGATCCCAACAATCTCCCCCTATTTGAAGAAGTCATAATCTCAGTCAATGATATCTCTCTCTTTTCAAAGATAATCAATGTGTTCTAATTTCTATACAGGTAATCAAAATAAAGAGTATCATACTTTATAAAATTAGATTACCAAAACATTCTATCCACAGAAATTATCTCAGACATGATTTCTCATAAAAACATAAAAACATAAGCAATTCATAATAAGACATGTCATGAAGAGAGACAGAATCACATCACAGACATATATATATGATCATGAAAAATAGTTAACACTGAGAATTCATCAAGATTGTTCAAAAATATATCAATTACATTCTTCTGAAAGTAAAAAGTAAAGATTAAATTTCTAAAGCTGCTCAGGATCCTTGAATTCAATTCCTCTTTTGGCTCTTTTGGAGAATGCTTCAGCAACTTCCTTTCTCCTCTTGAAATAGCCAAATGGCTTTGGAAAGTATCTGATTGGCTCCATTTCTCCTGCCTGAACCTTCCCAGCCATTTTGTCAGCCTTGAATTTGATCTTCAGTTCCTCTTGATCCCTATGCTTTAACCATTCAGCTTCAGAATACCACTTTCCTCTTTCCTCTGGGTTATTTTTCACAGCTTCCCAAGCTGACAGAATCAATTCGCTGGAAGATGGAGACCAATGTTCAAAATCAACTCTTGATTGAACCTCCTCTCTGAACTTTCTTTTACTTGATTCTACTTGCTCACTAGTAAGATTCTCTCTTTTACTTTTATCCTCAGGACTATACGTTTTAGCAATTTGCTTTTGAACCTGAGTAAGAGAAGCTGGCCTTGTCTCAGAAACTTGATCATTCTCATAGTCTATGGGAGGATATCCAAGAGTTTCTCTTATAGAGTTTGAGGTCCACACAACATGTTCAGAACTAGCTTGAATCATTGACCTCTCCCCCTTTAGGACTTCTTCAACAATGTGATCTCTTAAAGTATTCTTCTGAAATCTGACTTGACCTTCCAAGTGATTAACTCCACTTTCAATGGTTTTCTTTACTCTAAAGAGATGATCATCTATAGTATCTGCATGCAACTTTGCTTGATCTTTTAGAACTGTGGCGCTCTCATCAATTTTAGCCAAAATATCAGCATTCTGCTGTTTCAGTCTAACTTCAATATTATTTGTACCTGTTAAGATTTGTGCTACCTGTTCTTTGTACAGAACTTGCATATTGCTACTTAGTATTCCTTGGTTTGTCTGAACATCATCCACTGTCTTTGTAATTCCAGCTTGTGATTCTTTAATAACCTTTGATGTTTCTTTGATTACATCAAGTTGTTCAGTTGTATAATCTACTGAAGCACCAGCTCTCTTAAAGAACTTTACCATCTCCTTTCTCAATGCAGATATCTGATGATTTACTTCAAATCTAACCAATTTCAATTGGAAATCTACCTCATTTTTCATTTTTGTATTATTCTCCTCAATATATTGTTCTAATAATCTTCTTTGATTATTCAGCAACACCTCCATCTGAGGAAGAATAGGACTAAGATCCACATGGATTTCCTTTTCCATTTCAACACATTTACTGCTCTCTTCTCTGATTAAAGAATCATCTCTCCGACTCATATGGGAGCTAGAGGATTCTATCTTGATAACCTTCTCAGCAGGTTTCTTTGTTGCTTCAAGCTCTCCTTCTACCTCCATAGCATCAATTACAGAATTCTCTTTAGCAGGGATCTCAGCCTGAGACTTCCCCTCAAATGGTGCAGTATCTTCAGCTGGAAATACATCTTGAGGCTCCCCCTCAATCTCTGCATTGATCAGATCAATTTTATCCTGAGCAGGGATCTCATCCTGAGCCTCCCCCTCAACTGCTGCTTTGCTCATTTCAGAATTGTTCTGAGCAGGAATCTCATCTTGAGTCTTTTTTCTCATTTAGAAAAACCCCTTCAAGTCTAGCAGGGGATACATGAAGACTTCCTCTTTCTTCTTCTCCTTTCTCACTCTCATCCTTTGGTGTATCAGGAGAACTGTCCCTTGCATTGTTCCCTTCTTCTTCTTCAGATGTTGTAAGATTTGGATCATGAATTGGAGTAGATTTAGATTTTCTTTTGGAGGAGGATGAGCTGGATGAACTTGAAGAACTTGAAGATATCTTCTTCTTCTTTTGCTTCTTGGCTTTCTTCTGCTTGGGAGAAGGATCTGCTGGAGGAGGATTTGATAAGACTCTGTCCCATCTCTCTATCATTCTCATATCCATTTTCTTCATGTGGTTTATCTTTGATCCAAGTTTATTATTCAAAGAGTCAGGAGTGACTTTTACTAAATACAAAGATAATATCCTACCCATGTTGGGTACTTGGATACATTCAACTATCCTGTCAAACACTACTCTTCCCCAATCCGTTCTCAAAGAATGAATAATCCTTGTTAGTAGAATAAACATTTTTCTGGAAATTTTGTCATGTGATCCAGTCTTGCACAGCAGTCCCTTTCCTATCACATCTGTTATCAACTTTCCTTACGAATTCATTCCTTTTCTCAGAATACTTCCAGTGATTTCTCGTGAAGTTTCAATTCCGCACCAGATTTGTGCTAATTTAATCTGTTCAGAGGTCACCTCTTCTTCTTCTTCATTCCTTTTTAACCTAGGCAGTTCTAGTGCCTTAGAGAGTCTAGAAGGAGTTATCTTAATCTTCTTACCATTCACACTGGTCTTAATCTTTGAATTGACGGAGTCTAATACTATATTGGAGTAAAGCTCTAATACCTCTCGTTTCCAGATGAGAGTTGATTCAGATAGAACAAATTCCAGTCCTGCATTGTAGATTAATCCGATTGTAGATTTGATCTCCACTGAAGCTGATTGGAATCCATTTCGAACTAGCTCACTTCCTTCATAGAGATACTCACTGCTTTTGAGAGGCATTGTTGTTGATGATCGAAGAGAGAGAGAATTGATGGAGAAATTTTCTAGGGCAGCCAATTTCGAACTTAAAGAACTAGGGCATATGCACTAACAAAGTGTCTTCCCTATTTATAGAAGTTCTAATTCAAGAAGATGAATAGCCGCGCGCCGAACTTGTTTGACAAGATTGATCTAATGGTTCAAATTGACCCTGTCGAGACGGCCTAGCTATGTTCGCACAAGCGTTGAGATCGCTCGACGCCATTTATCTTCAGTCGACGCCAGGTGTCTTCTCGACGCCAGATATCTTCTCGACGCCAGGTAATTTCTCTCGACGCCAGGTGATTTCTCTCGACGCCATGTATCTTCTTTCGACGCCAGATAACTTCTCCACTCGGACTCAATCATTATTTTCATTTATTTAATTCAAATCAACTTTAATCCATTTTTAGCAAACCTAATTCAATTTTAAAATTATTGAATTTAGTTTCATCCAAGGGTTTAGTAAATATGTCAGCAACCTGTTTGTCAGTGGGAACATATTCAATTGAGATATCTCTATTTTCTACATGTTCTCTAATGAAATGATATCTTATTTCTATGTGCTTAGTTCTGCTATGAGATACAGGATTGTTAGCTATATCAATAGCACTACTTGAATCACAAAATAGAGGAGATTTACTTAGCTGAACTTTATAGTCTTGGAGTTGGTGTTGAATCCATAGTAGCTGAGCACAGCAGTTTCTAGCTGAGATGTACTCAGATTCTGCTGTAGAAATATCCACACTGGTCTGCTTCCTGCTACTCCAAGATATTAGTCTTTTGCCAAGAAATTGACATGTACCAGATGTACTTTTTCTATCCTCCTTGCATCCTGCAAAATCTGCAACTAGTGTCTAGCACATACACATATATAATGATGTTTTCCAAGATAGACACACAAAGTGCATGGCATGTTGTTAGTTTAACAACAAGCAATAAACATAACAGTGATTGCATGTTGTGAATATCATACCCCCAAAACATCACAGGCATATGCCTTATAATCATTCACATTTAAGATGAGTCATATAATTGGACAAATTGTTCTTAACATGTCATGAGCTCAAGAGATAAATGATTTTTAAATATTGAAAGGCAAGACGACTTTGCTGGTGCAGTCTTCCTTCTTCTTCTTTCGCTTATAGAAGTGCAGTGGCTTCGGTATTTTCTTTGGAGGCGGAGGAGGACCATGGGGAAAAGCCAATTTGTGGTACCTCCTTGCATCCAGCTCTTTCTGATGTCGATTCCATTCTATTGAAGAGTATACTCTTCCATGGTCGACCTGAGGATGTCCGAACGCGATCCACGATTCTGTGATGATTTCCCTTGAACGGGGACTCCACCTACCGGCTTCGGGGTCCTGCTCAATCTCACTTAGCCTTTTCTTCCGGTACTCCACACTGGATGTTCTTCTTCTCTTCTTAGATGAAGATGACTCATCCGAATTGCCTCCATAGGCATCAGAGTCGGAGCTTAAAGAGGGTTCAGTGAGTGCATATTGACACGGGGTCACATGAAGCGCTTCTTTTACTTGATTACTCACCCACATTGCTTGGAGTGAGCAAGCACATATATTTTTCTTACCTACCTCCTTGATCTCCTCCTTAACATTCTCCTCCATCTCCTGGATGTCTTCAGATAAGGAGTGTTGCAGTCCGACTAATTGCTGTAAGGCAACCTGATTTCCTGCATCCACGAAGTCTCTAACTTCCAACATACGGGCATTCAAGTTTTGCTCATGGACAGTGATCCTGTTCAGAATCAGTTCTATGAAGTGGACATGTTGAGTGTTGAAATTAAGGACTTCCTTCTTTATTGATTCTATCTCTGTTTTGGTCTCATTCCTAAATTCACTTATGATCTTCTGTATAGAGTTCTCTATTTGTTCTTTCTGAGTGGCTAGAAGAGTTGAAATACAGTGGTAGAGAGGGTCATTCTGAGCTAAGGATTTTCCTGATCCGGGGATGCTGCCTTCCTTTTCCATGGGGGTGAGAGGATGAATCGACGGAGACAAAGAAGAGAATTGTGGAAGAGTCGATAGCTTGGACTATAGGTAGTCGTTCTACTTATAGTGCGGGAAGGTGAAGAGTCGCTCGATACCCGTGCATGTTTGTATTTATCGAAGAACTGACAGTAGTCGCGTCAGGTGTTTCTAATGTATTGAATTACTAGCGTTTTATTTAATTTAATATCTCTTCGTTATGACAGGTATTATGATGTCATAATATTTTACAGTGACATGATTCCTTCGCTTGTTTGTTTAAGACAATTTTCGCCCCTTCCCAGAAAACTCCTTATTCCAGACATGTTCATGGAGCACCCACTGTCCAAGTACCAGATTGGAAGCTGATTGGTCTTTGGACAACCCTGCAAAAAAAAATTACCTTTTCTTAGGAGCCCACACCAAGTTGGGTCCTAGAACCTTGTTAGTATGAGCTGGAACATTTAGTTGTTGAATAAACCTTGGTGCTGTGAGAGTTGTCATAGGTCTGAATACTGGTCTCCCAGAGTTGAATCTTGGAACAGTTGGATTGAACCAACAGTCAAGAGCAAAATGCCCAATCCTTCCACAGCACCAGCATTCATACCTGTTATATCTCCTTGGAGGTCTTCTTACTTCTTTATGTTGACTTATATTTTGCTTAATTGCCTTATTCACAGGAGCTATGTAATTTGTTTTAGTAACTTTTACTGGTTCAGTTTTCTTACCATCAGTGGTTTTTACTTCAGGTCTTAGTTCCTTTCTTTTGAATTTAGTATTTGCTTTAAATACAAAGGAGTCATGATGAGTTAATACTTTTTCTTTGCATAATGATTTGGCATTATTTTTGCTTGGTTGAATTGAATCATCTTTGTTATTAGAACATTCACCCTTATAAAACTTATGCACACCTTTTTGATCATGCTTATTTGTGGTAGGCATGGCTTTGTTAAATTTTAAAGGTTGCATAGGTGCCTTGTCATTACTTTTAGGGTTATTATCTGCATTCCTATCATATCCTATGCCATATCTGTATTGTGCAGAAAATATATCTATTATAGGAAGAATAGTTTGTGGTTTTGAGAACTTTGTTACAAGATACTTTTCTGCTAGGAGTTTTGCTTCAAGTTCTTTTATTAACTTTTCCTTAGTGCATAAAGTTTGTATGTGAATAATAGACATGACTTTTAGTTTGCTAAGTTCTTTACTTGTCTGATTCTGCCTCTCAGCTGTCTCAGAGTTTTGAGAATCAGTTTGCTTTAATTCAGATATTTCTTTTTGTAACCTTTTATTATGCCTTTTGCTCTTCTTAAGTGCTTTGAGAAGTAATTGATATTTTTCAATAATTTCATCTACATGAAGTTTAGATTGTGAGTCATTTTCATCAGAAGAGAGTGAATCTATTTCAGGTTCAGAATCAGAATCAGATAGAGGAGTTTTATCAAGTACCTTTATACCAGTAGTTGTCTCCTGATCTTCTTGATCACTCAATGCCATGAGTCCTGCATTTTCTTCTTCATCCTCTTCACTATCAGACCTTGATAGTGGGGCTTTTATCATAGGTCTATCATTTAGACTGTCTTCATTTTCATTGGCAGCCATCAGAGCTATGAGTGCCTCCTCACTATCTGAGTCTGATGACTGAGATTCACTATCACTAAGAGTGACCTTGCCCTTTTTGGTTATTAGACTCTTCTCATGTCTCTTGTCAGATTTGTGCTTTCTTTCATCAGATTTCTTGTTGTTCTTTCTCTTTGAAGGACAATCAGCAATCATGTGTCCTGATTTCCTGCAACCAAAACACACAATTTCTTCTGAATTAATTTTATTGTGTTTAGAATTGTACCTGTCCTTCTTGGAGTCTTGTTTGAATCCCTATGAAGAATTTGAATGCTTCTTAGATCTGGATAACTGAGAGGGTCTAGTTTTCCAGTGTTGTTTTCTTCTCAACATTCTTTTTAGCTGTTTGGTAAAGAGTGCCAATTCACCATCTGAAATTTCAGAATCAGAATTACTGGTTTCTGATTCTTCTGATTCAGAGGGAATTCTGGGGGATAATGACATTCTTTCTTTGCTTTTCTTGGAGCTTTCTGCTTTCAGAGCAATAGGATTTTCCCTGCTGTGTCCTTCCTCAGCTTTTCTGGTATTCAGATGAAGTTCATGGGACAAGAGTTTCCCATATAAATTCTGTGGCTGAATGTTTCCCAGATTTCCCATTTCTCTGATTGCACAGATCTTGATATCCCATTCTTTGTTCAGTGATCTTAAGAATTTATCATTCAGCTCATAATCTGTGAAAGTTCTTCCATAAGTTTTTAGACCATTTACAATTTTGAAGAATTTTTCATAGCAGATTGCTATTGAATCTTTCTTGTCTTGTCTGAAGGCTTCATATTGCTGATTTAGAAGTGACTTCTTGTCATCTCTGACTTCTTCAGTCCCTTCCATATAGACAATAAGAGATTCCCACATTTCTTTGGCAGTTTTGCAATGGACTAAATTTTGGAAAGTTGAATCTTCAATAGCACTAACAATGATGTTCTGATCTCTCTTATCCATGGAGGCCAGAATCACTTCATCTTTGGTCATCTCTGAATAGGTTTTAGGAGTCTTTATACTTCCATCTGTAAATGAAACTTTCATAGGAACAAAAGGTCCCTCTAGAATAGTTATGTAAATCCTAGGATCAGATGCTTCCATGAAAAGTCTGTCCCTTTCTTTCCAAATCCCAAAGTTTTCTTTTCTGCAAATTGGGAGCTTCATAGATGTGAATTCTTTGCTTCCTTCTGTATTAGCCATCACGACTTCAGAAATCTACCCTTAGAAGATCTTGTTCAGGCTGTTAAACCTTTTCTTGAACAACAACCCTCTAATACCGGCCACTTGAAAGACTTTAATTAAGGGTAGCTAATCACCTAGAGGGGGGGGGGGGGGGTGAATAGGTTATTTAAAAACTATTACAGATCTTGATTATAACCAAGATAAAACTGATCAGAGCTTTCAAGAAATAAGAACACACAGAAAAAGACACAGATTTTTATAGTGGTTCCCCTTATCTTGGGTAATCCACTTTCCCCCTTCTCCCCTTCTAGCAGTGTGCTAGATAGGGTTTATAGCTCCTCCAGATCTCAGACCACAAACAGGTCTTACAGCTCAGATCACAACAGATCTTACAGTCTCAGATCTCACAGATCTTACTAACTCAGATCACACAGATCCTACCTCAGCCTTTATAACTAGGCCTACAGCTCAGATTCACCCCTGAATCCTACAACTCAGATCACACCTGATCTTACAACTCAGATCCTTGACAGATCCTACACTCAGATCTGACAACTCAGATCCTACAAGAATTTATAAAGAGAAAAACAAATACTTAGACTCAGATTTCAGATTGTTGAGTCTTCTTGATCTGCCTGAATGATCAGACAGAAATCTTCAATAGAACAACAACATCAAATGATCTTCTTGATTCGACAGGCTATGAGGATTGTTCTTCTTCTTAGGAAGACAGATTCTTCCTTCTTGATCTTCTTCTTTCAGAAAGATGTATCAGCACCAGATTGCTGAATGAAATCTTCAAGTTAGATTGATTCTGAAAGGGAAGACAACTTCTCCAGATTCTTTCTCAAATTTTCTCTCAAACTGATGGAGACGATAATGGCTTTTGAAAGATAGGAAAAATTTTTCTAACTTGACTTCACTTAACTGCATAACTCATAGGTCATGCCTTCTATTTATAGCCCACCATCTGCAACGTCTATTACGCTCCTCCACATCAGCATGACGTTACGTCTTCAACGGTCTTCAATGGAAACAAAGGCTCAACTAGCTGTAGAAGATATTCCTCAGTTCAGAGTATTTGTAGAAGAGGCGTTGAGCACTGAACATCTCTGTCGACGCTTTTTCAATTAGGCGTCGAGCGATATTTAGACGCTCGACGCATACTCCTTAGACAGAAGCTCTCGACTCCTCCTTCTTAGGCGTTGAGCAATCATCACTTAGTCGATGCTTTTTATCTGAAGAAGTCGAGCAACGTACAGGGGCTCGATGCTTCTAAACTATGCCTTCATATCTCGACACTTCTGGTTGGCGCTGAGCTGACTGAAGTTAAGTCGACACTTCTCTTTCCAAGGCGTCGAGCGATATAACTTGGCTCGACGCTTCCAAACTTTGTCTCAGAACTTCAGCGGCGACCTTGTCTATTTGAGTAGTAGACATGAGTCAACGCTTCTGGGTCACAGGCGTCGAGCGATGTATGATGTCTCGACGCTTGCGAACTTGAATGAATTCCATGAACATTTTGCCTGACCTGATCTCCTGCACATTGATTCTAGAGAGTATATCAAATACATTCCGAGATATATCTTTGACTTAGGAATGGACTTCTCCAAATCTAAGACATTGTGGGCAATGATCCCAACAGTAGAGGAGGCTGTCACTACCACCCAATGGCCCGTCTTCTTCGTGTCACGATTCAGCCGCACAACCAAGCTTCCTTCTCCTTGGATATTGGTGGATGAAGAGCTAGATCCTTCTCCTTGGAGCTTGAGGATGATGGAGGAGGCCTAGGGCCAAGCCCTCATGGAAAGGTGGAGGTGTACGGAGCTGGAACTCCTTTTGCGGCGGAAAAAGCGGAATAGATGTACGGTCCCCGATTTAGGTCGAAAGCTGCAGCTTTTATAGAGAAAGATCAGAAAATAGGTCACGCACGGTCGAACGCACGCCCGTGCGTAGACCGTGCGATATTAATAATAGAGAACAACGCAGGAAGACGACCTGGAGCGCCCGTGCGATTTACTCGCGCACGGGAAAATCCGCCCGTGCATCAAAACGCACGGGTAAATTCAGAAAAGCTAAAATTAAGGCTAAACAGGCTGATCGTGCGATTCCTTCACGCACGGGCAACTGCCCGTGCGTAAAGACGCACGATCAAAATCAGATCATCGTTTTCTAGCCAGATGAAGGCCCACGACCCCGTCTATCCGTGCGTCAATAAAAACGCACGACCGTGCGTTGTACACAGTCATGATTTCTGGGCAAAAGGGGATGGATCAGCCACCTGCAAGCATCGCAACCCAGCTGGGAATACACATCCAGCACCAGCATAAAATTAGAAACAACACGATGGGGGAGCAGAGTGTTCTTACCCCCAGCAACGTAGTGTGAAATTGCACACTACAACAGGCACTTCAAGCACAAGAATGACAGGGTGAAAATAAACAAATACGGACAAAAACTGAAGAACAAAAGCAGGAAAAGCAACCCGGATGAGTCCGAAAACAGTATACAAATTGGACTCATCAGATAACAAGTAAAGTCTTGAAGAAAGAGGTATGTCAACGATATCGTCGTGAAGATTACATATCGTCGAGATGATCAAGATGATATCGTCTTGAACGAAATTTATCATTGTGACAGATGCTGAGATGCATTTAATGCGCAGATTTTCTCAGAAATTGAAATACAGGGAAAGTGCACGCCACCCATCTTGTATGTTAATCAAGAAATATTAATTGATATATTCTCCACAGAATATAGTTGTTACACAGCATTAATGAAGAATATTATTCACTTCCATATTCTGCAAGTTTTAAGACGGTTAAGCATTGATGATAATATATTCTGTTGTTTCTGTCAACATTCCTAACTAGCAAATTAATTATGAAATAATTCAATAAGGGCATTTCTGCAAAATTGCATAAGAGTATAATAGAGAGAAGTTTTCGATTTCAGAACACAATTGATACAATTATTCTCTCTCACTCTTATTCTCATACATACAAACAAAAAAGAGAGAAAAGTGCTCAACAAGAAGACTTCATTGTTGTGCTGTAATGATCAAAGAAAAATAAAGAAAGAGTCTTCTTCCCTGGTTAAAAAAAGTTCGTCTGATATTTTCTGAAGAAGATTCTCAAAAAAAGTTCAGTGATTCAAAAGATCTATGGGCTTATATTTGCAAGAAGAAGAAGACCATTCATTCAAAAGCTTTTATCTTGAAGCCTTCTCTTCTACAATAGAAAAACATCTTTCTTATTCTGTAGGGTTCTTTGTGAGTATGAGCTTGTAAGATCATGTAACAGATCTAAGATTGGTAGGGTTCTGCGTGAGCCTGAGTTTGGTAAGATTCTGTGTGAGCCTAAATTTGGTAGGATCTTGGTGAAGATCTGAGTTGTTGTAAGACTTATAAAGTTTGAGTTGTTGGTAGGGTTCTTTGTGAGCCTTAGTTGTAGGATCTGTTTATTGAGAAGAGATCTAAGATCTTGGAGAAGTTGTCTAGTCTAGCACATTGCTAGATAGGTGGGAGGGACAGTGGACTACCTCTTGACACATTGTCTTGAAGGGAACCACTATAAATACTATGTATTTTTTGTGTTGTTTCTGTGCTGTGCTAGCTAGAATTTAAAGTAGCAATTAACATTGAAAATATCTAATCACCACCTCTCTAGGTGTATTATAGAAAACCTAAATCTTTCAATTGGTATCAGATCCAGGTTGAGTTCAAAGGCCTAACAACTTAGAAAAAGATCTATAAGTTATATTGGGTTGTCAGCTCAAACAATGGCAGGTGAGCATCATAAGGAAATGAGCTCAATGAAGCTGCCTATCTGCACAAAGGAAAACTTCCCCATCTGGAAGCAAAGAGTGAAGTTTTACATGGAAGCTTCAGACCCTAGAGTTTATAAGGCAGCTGAAAAGGGACCCTATGTTCCCATGAATATCCCTATGGACCCAACATTAGTTCCTACACCCAAAACCATATCCTAGTTCACCAAGGATGAAGTAGCCTTGTTCACCATGGACAAAAGGGTTAAGAATATCATTGTTAATGCAATTGATGATTCAATATTTCAGAATCTAATTCTTTGTAAAACAGCAAAGGAAGTGTGAGATTCCTTGGTTGTATACATGGAAGGAACATAAGAGGTTAGGGATGACATAAAATCCCTTCTGAATCAAGAGTATGAATCCTTTAGGCAAGACAATAAGGATAATATAGCTGCCTGCTATGAAAAGTTCTTCAGGATTATTAATGGGCTCAGAACTTATGAAAGAGAGTTCAGCAATTATGAGCTCAATGACAAGTTCCTGAGATCTCTAAATAATGAATGGGATATGAAGTTGCGTGTCATCAGGCAAGTTGGCAATCTGGGATCTATGGAGCCTCAACATCTATATGGCAAGCTTTGATCATATGAGCTGCAGTTAAATACTAGAAAGGCTGAAGAGGAAAGCTTCAAGGCTCACAATAGAGAAAAGACAGTGGCCTTTAAAGCTGAATCTTCAAGAAAGCACAAGACCGTGGAGTCTGTCTATGTATCAGAGGAAGAGACCTTAAGCAACTCCAGCTCAGAGATCTCTAATGGAGATCTCTCACTATTCACCAAGCAGTTTAAGAAATTATTGAGAAACAGAAGAAGAGGGAATAGAAGATATGAAGTTTCTCCCTCTAGTTCTAGGAGAGAAGATAAGTCTGGGAGCAGACACAGATCAAACAGGTATAATTCCAAATCTAACAAACATATTTCTTCTAACATTGTTTGTTACAGCTGTAAAAAGCCTGGACATATCATTGTTGAATGTACATTCAAGAGGTAAGAGAAGAGTGAAGAAAGAAAGCACTCAAAGAACAGGAAGAAAGAGAAAAGCTTTATGGCAAAGAAAGTGAGAACACTCAATGACAGTGACACTGAGTGCTCCTCATCAGAATCAGATAGCCATATAGTAGTTATGGCATGCTCAGATGAAGAATGTTGTGGTGAAACCCATCATAACCAAGTAATTCCTAAAGCCTCTCATACTATTTCTGATACAGATTCAGATGTCTGCTCCTCTTCAACTGTAAGAGAAGTAGCTCTGAATATATTGAGAGATTTGGTGCCCTGCTTGAAGCCCTTAAGAAAGCAAAAGCTCTCTGTAAGGCTCAAGCAACTGACATCATCTCCATGAGTGACAAGAGAGATGAGCTTCTTGAGAAAGTAACTGAACTAGCTCAAGATAAGACCAAACTGTCAATGTCTACACTGAGCACCAACACTTTAACTGAGGTTATTAAGCATAAAAATAATAGAATCAAAAAGCTGGAGGATAAGCTCTTAGAGGAAAGGAGAATTATGGCTAGTTATTCCAAGACACAAACTGTTCTTCCTTTGATTGATGGCTTTTCACAAACAAATAAGAAAGGCTTGGGCTATTCTCAAAATGAAAATAGCGGGAAATTTGCTCAAGGGAAGACAATCTTTAGAAAGGTGATCATACCCACAAATGCATATGATCACAGTAGCATCTATGGATGCAAAGAGAGTAAGGAGACAGAGAGTGTTCTTAAGCTCCCTTCTACTTGGCTCAACAAAAGACAATCCTTCCTTGGGAAGAGTGCACTATCTGCACCCTAAAAGAATCCTCCTGTGAAGGCTTTCAGAAACTCTCATGCTGGGAAAAGTTCATCTTCCAAGAAGGGAGGGTTAGCTGCCAAGAAATAGCTCAACCCAGTCAGACCAAGTACAATAAGAAAATCTAGATACAATAGATTTGAATGTTGGTGTTGTGGTATAATAGGACATTTTGCCTTAGACTGCTGGTTTAATCCAACTGTCCAGAATTCTCCCCATATGAGAATTAGTAAGAAAGCTGTTAATTTTCTATTTAGATCTCTTTCTAACAAGCACCTAGGACCCAAGAAAGTATGAGTTCCTAAGGAAGTGTAATTATCTTGCAGGTATGTCCAAAAACCACCAAGACTCCGGTGTGGTATTTGGACAGTGGGTATTCCAGGCACATAACTGGAACTAGAAGCCTATTCAAGGAGTTTACACTTGTATAAAATGGACTCAAAGTCAAATTTGGAGGATCTAACAGAGGTGTTGTCAAGAGCTATGGTAAGATCACTAATGGTAGTATCACTATCACAAGGGTAGCTTATGTTGAAGGGTTGCAATATAACCTTATAAGCATAAGTCAACTCTGTGACTTGGGATATGATATTTACTTCCACAAGGATAAGTGTTTGATCAAGTATTCTAAGAATGTTGAATCTATCCTAACAGACACTAGGTATGACAATATTTATTGTTTGAATTTCATTTGTATTAGAAAGGATAAGCATGTGTGTCTATAGCAAATGATGGAGTGTCTTCTTGTGTAAAGTGGCACAAGAGACTAACTCGCATTAACTATAAGTGTCTTAAGAAATTAATGATAGAAAATTTGGTAAGGGATGCTCATAAGTTGGATTGTCTAGAAATGGGTCTTTGTTATGCATGCTAAATGGGCAAACAAACAAGGACTTCATTTAAAAGCATACATGACAAAAAATCCACTAGGTGCTTATACCTTCTACACATTGACCTATTTGGCCCTATGACAGTGCACAACCTAGGAGGGATGGCTTATACATTGGTTATTATTGATGATCACTCTAGGTTTGTCTGGGTGTTCTTTTTAAAACACAAGTCTGATACCCTAAATACATTCAAGAATTTTGTGAGACAAATTCAGAATGAAGTAAACAACTCTGTGGTCAAAATCAGAAGTGATCATGGAACTGAATTTCAATACGGTTCAATGACTAAATATTTTGAAGAAGAAGGTATCCTATAAGAGTTTTCTTCTCCCATAACTCCACAGCAAAATGAGGTTACTGAGAGGAAAAATAGAACACTTATTGAGGTTGGTAGGACTATGCTAAGTGACTCCTCACTTCAAGAATATCTCTGGGCTGAGGCAGTTAACACTGAATGTCATGTGCAAAATAGAGCACTCATCAATAAAAACCATAACATGACTCCCTATGAGCCGATTAAAGGTAAGAAGTCAACACTAACTTACTTTAGAATTTTTGAAAGTAAATGTTATGTGCTGAAGAATAATAAGCATTACATTACCAAATTCTCAGAAAAGAGTTATGAAGGTGTCTTTGTAGGATATAGAAAAACTAGCAAAGCCTACAGAGTCTTCAATAAGAATACTCTTATAATTGAGGAATTTATTCATACAGTTTTTTGATGAGAGCAGCATGCTGTATAACCCTCTTTCTAGTTCATCTAGTGCAGGAATTGAAGCAGGATTGGAGACCCTTAAAATCAGAGAAGAAGAAATAATTGAGAAGAAAGAACCTTCCACATAGAACTCTATTCCAAAAATAGTAGAAGAGACTACTGAAGACCCAAATCTTCAGAATGAAAATCTTGAAGCAGCAGCTGAAGAAGTTACTAAAATAGAAGAACCACCAAGAGTGCTTCCTACAGCTGTGAGACATCTTAGAAATCATCCAGCAAATCAGATAATTGGTGAGCTTATTCATGGAGTTAGAACTAGAAGAAATGCTCAAAATGAGAGCTTGCACCTCAGTTTTCTACACAAATGGAGCCAAATAAATTTGAGGAGGCCAACCAATACCAATTCTGGGTTATGGCCATGCAAGAAGAGCCCAAACAATTCAAGAGATGCAATGTTTGGAGGCTTGTTCCAAGGCCACAAGGGCATAATATCATTAGGACAAAGTGAGTTTACATAAATAAAATGGATGAAGCTGGAGTGATTGTAAGGAATAAAGCAAGATTGGTAGCCTAAGGTTACATGCAAGAAGAAGGGATAGACTTTGATCAGACATTTGCTCATGTTGCTAGACTAGAGGCCATCAGGCTCTTCCTAGCTTATGCAACATTCAAGGGATTCAAAGTCTACCAAATGGATGTGAAGTCAGCATTCTTAAATGGAGATTTGAAAGAAGAAGTCTATGTAGCTCAAGCACCAGATTTTATCTATCCTACCTTTCCTGACCATGTCTATTTTCTAAAGAAAGCCTTATATGGCTTGAAGCAAGCTCCAAGGGCTTGGTATGAGACACTGTCTACCTTTGTCCTTGAAAACAAGTTCTCAAGAGGGAAAATAGATAAGACTCTTTTCTTGAGAGATTTGAAGGGCCATATCTTATTGGTTCAAATATATGTTGATGACATTATATTTGGATCAACAGATGGGATTCTTTGCAAGAAGTTTGCCAAACTCATGCAAAGTAAGTTTGAGATGAGCGGTATGGGAGAGCTCAAGTATTTCTTAGGTCTCCAAGTAAAGCGATTTGAGGAAGAAATTTTTATTTCTCAGACCAAATTTACCTTGGATATCATAAAGAAATTTGACATGGAGAACTCTACCTCTATGAGAACTCCTATGGGTTCAAATATATCTCTAGACAAGGATGAAAAGGGGAAACCCTAAATGAGTCCATGTATAGAAGCATAGTTGGCTCATTGCTCTACCTCACTGCTAGTAGGCCAGACATCATATTTGCTACATGTGTGTGTGCTAGGTTTCAAGTTAACCCCAAAGAATCTCATTACTCAGCAATGAAATTTTTCTTGAGATATCTGATGATTACTCCCAATCTGGGGCTCTAGTATCCTAAGTCAGATGAATTTGAGTTGTGCGGGTATTCTGATGCAGACTTTGCTGGGTGCAAAGAGGATAGGAAAAGTACTTTAGGAACTTGTCAGTTTTTGGGGAGAAGGCTTGTGACCTAGAGTAGCAAAAAAGCAAATTATCATTGCTATATCCATAGATGAGTCAGAATACATTTATGCTGGTAGTTGTTGTGCACAACTCCTTTGGATTCAACATTAATTAGAGGATTACAATCTGCAGATAAAGAGAACACCTCTCTTTTGTGATTCCCCCAGTGCTATTTTTATTGCTAAGAATCTTGTAGCATATAGAAGAACAAAGCATATTAGATTAGATATCACTTCATTAGGGAGCATGTAGAAAAATAGGACACCTGCCTTGAGTATGTCAATACAGAAAGGCAGATAACTGACATCTTTACTAAGCCCCTTAATGAGTCTATGTTCAATCAATTCAAAATTGAATTGGGAATGCTAAGTTCTTGAATTGGGCATGTTGAATTCCATATGTCTTATATTAGAGGATTTAAATTAGTTTGATAATGGGCTGGATCTATCACAAGGTCCACCCTAAAGTAGTCTAACAACTTTAGTCTTGAAGATAAGAACAACAGGAAAATGCCTAAGGCAGAAGTGCAAAATCGTCTAAAGAAAAGTAGCTTAGACAAAGAAAAATTGTCTTGATGGTCAAGATGACATTGCTGGAGTCTCCACAATATTGTCGGAGTCTCGACAACAAAGCTGAAGTGATCTCGACGACAAGTTTGAAGTGATCTAGACGATAAGGTTGAAGTGATCTCGACACCACTCTCGACGACAAAACTCAATCAGGCTGACAGAATGACATCACAGGATACGTTAGCATCATAATTACGTCGCTATTTCAGTATTCTCAAAATGATTCGGGAAGATTTGAGCAGGTATGCATCTCTTTGCCTTCCCAATGCATACTAGTATATATTAGACATTATGAAAGCATAAAAATTATGCGCACACAAAACCCTAGAATCCCTCCTTCATCTCCTTCCTCCCGACAACTCTCTACAAAAGGAATGGCTCCTAAAGTTTCTGGTAAGAATGTTCAATTCGGTGGAGAACTTCTAAAAGGTGGATTTATAGGTGCAGCAGATGATCTTGATATGGTAATAACTCTATTATATGCTTCTGAGTTAGAATATATCCTAACTGAGCCAACCCGTCTTTACAATTCTGTTATCGCTGAGTTATACGAGCATGATGATTTGAGCAAGTCTGGAAAAGTTATTCATACAACTATTGTTGGGAAACACTTGAGGATTACTGCTGTTAGTTTGACAAAAGTTTTACAACTCACTGATCTCAATGAGGATGAAGAAGAAGAAATAGTAACTGAGGCATATATTTTTGATGGGTTAAGATGGTGTGGTTTTGACCATAAACCCTATGAGAGTTTACAAAGGATGAAAATGAACAGACAAGGGAAGTTACTCACAGACATTATTGGCAAAGTACTGCTATGCAAGACAGGCTCACATGACAGAGTCTCCAAAGACATGTCTGAAGTCATGGTCAGAGTAATGGTGAACAAGAGGACTGACTGGGGAAACATTGTGTTTGAAAAGATCAAAGAACACATAAGATCTCCAAACCTTGGCAGAATCTTGTCTCTATATCTTAAAATTGCATCCCTCATCACCTCAAAGATTCAAAATCAACTCCCCTCCAATATCTCAAAAAGATAGATGTAAAAACAGTAAGTAGGTGGGAGAAGAAGTTCACCAAGAAGGAAGTAGGTGAAACTTCTCTTCAAAGTGTTGTAGTTTCCAAAACCCCTGATCCAATCACTTTAGTTGCTCAGGAACCCCTAACACCTGTTGAGGGGGAGCTTCTCAAAATGGATGGTCCTATACCTAGAAGCCTTCCGACACCAACAACTGAAGAAGCGACTCAAGATGAGGTTGAAATAATGGACAAGGTGGCTATACTGAATGTAGTTGTAGTTAATGAGACTGAGAAGAGAACGCATGGTGGATTAGAAGTTCTTGAAGACGTAGAAAGGTCTGAAAAATCTCAAGAAGATTTAATGGATGATGATGTCCATGTCAGTACATCTGAGAATGAGGGTGAACAACTCTCTGATATCCCTGCATCACTACAGGGGGAGCCTTTTGCTCAAGAGTTTTTGCATCCATCACCTGAAAGGATAGAAAATGAGGAAATTGTCCCTATACCTCCCACCCCCAGCCTCCTATGTAGACTTTATGTCTCAGATAGCAATTATTTTTGACAGGCAAAAAGAAAACTTTGAAGCCTTTGTAGATAGGGCTATCAAAAGCTGCAAGGATGATTTGTTTGCACAAATCACTAGATTAAAAGAAGAAATCCAACATGTTAACTTTCAAACTACCAATGTGTTCCAATTTGCAGCTAATGATGTTTCAGGCACAGGGGAACCGATAGTCCATATAAATCAAGCTACCATGCTCATTGGTCAACAACTGAACATAATTCTAGAAATAATGAATGTATTAAGAAATAATCAGCAAGCAATACTTCAGAATCAGGATACTACCTTTGCTGACTTGGAAGATGCAGTCAACACTATTCTTCAAAGAATTTCATCAACTACTCAAACCTCACATGAGCTCATAGACAATGTTGGTGTAAACAATATACATCAAGTTTTAGTGACCCAAGATCACCTCTCCACTATTGTCAATCAATCTCTCGGGACACCCCAAGGCACTCTCATGGATGTCATTGGCAATTTGAATAATCTTCTGTCCAGACAAATTCAGAACTCCCAGGCAGCTCTCTCTAAAGACATATTTTCAGAATCCAGAAAGGGGGAGATTATGTCTAGTCATCATGCTATATGGCTTTCCAATGAAGTCAGATTTTCTATGGGTCAAGAGGCAATAGATTATGGGAGTACTAATCGACATCCCATTCCAGAAGGAAGTATTATCCATGTAGGTTCATCTGAAGTGCAAGCAACAGAAGATCTTTCAGAGCAACATTTACAGCCTGACAGCTATCAAGGATATTTTGTTGATGAACCTGCAAGTGGTAGTGGACAAGTCAGAAAGGGCAAAAGACATAATGTAGATAATGTAGAACAAGAACCAAAAAGAACCTAAAACAAGAACCTAATGTAGATAATGCTCGATTTTTGACGCTTTCTTTTCAAGTTACCCAAGTTTAACTTTACCTTAGACAACTCCTTTCGAGTCGTAGTTGTATTTGTAGGCGGAAGCAAATTGTAACTAATTCGTGACGCAACCCTAAAGTAAATGATTTCATTGATACTGCAGAGGATGGCGTCCAGAGATAGACCCGATGAAAATCCTGGTACGATTAAAGGCAAAGGAAACTTGGTGAGTACTTATTTCTTTAATTATGCATAGTTTTGAATTATTTTGAATATATACACCTGATTAGATTTCTCTACTCTACAGAAAGTATTTTAATGATTGTGCATTGACATGAAATTGAAATTGTTCGAATTTTGAATCACTGATAATCCAAGGATCGCTGGAAAATATTGAATTAGTAATGAATAAGCGATGAATAAATTCTGAGGGAAAACATTTAAAATAAATTTCTACACAATTGAATAAGAAGATTGCATCGATGCATAAGAAAATTTGAAATGATAAGGGTTAACCCAGTAGCCGTAGTGGGGGTGTGAATACGCTACGGCGGAATGTGTTCTTTTGAAATTATTGAGGCCGTTGAAGGCCAGAGGCCGTGGAAGGCCAAGAGGTCATTGAAGACCAAGAAGGGATGAATCTACAGCAACCCTTATGATTTCCGAATTAAAGTAAACTAAAGATAAAATGAGAAACCGACTTCAGAAAATAAAAACAAATTGAATGAGCTATGATGCGAAAGAATATGAAAGCTGATTTTGATGCTGAATTGTTTGCTACGAATGAATGAAATGACTGCTAATCGACTACCAGAAATTGAAACAGAAATCAGTAAAGAACGAACACTTACGGCTATTGATTGTTATTGAGTATACATTATAATTGAATGCATTGAATACCTGCTTGAAGATCTACTAGAATCGAATACCTACTCGAATTGAATACTTTACTGATACTTATGATACACTGCAATTGAATATTTATGCATATTGTTACTGACGTTTATTTCTTGCATGTACAACAGTTAAAGATGTATGTTACTCGCTTAGTCATATTTTTATGACTAAACCCGTCGTGGTTTATCTTTTTAGATAGCGGATGCGACTCCGAGTGCTCAGAGGAAAGCTAGACTGACTCGAACTGAAGAACGAGCAAAGGTATGACTTTTGTTTATGTATATTTTTCATGTACTCATAAAGTACTATGTTGCGATAAATGCTTCCAAGAGACTCAGATACAGATTTTCTGTGAGGTCTGGCTCGGGGCCTCACAATTTGGTATCAGAGCCAGGTTTATCGAGCAATGGAGTAGGAGTTCACCCTAGCTCTATCGGCACCTGCCGACCTTTCCAGGAGACGGGAGACGGGAGAGAATCATCAGCCAAATATAAACAGAAGGAGAAATCCACCGCTTAAATGAACATAAAGAAGCCACCGCCTAATCTCTTTTAATACTATTATAATATTGTCTATGTAATATCCGGCCAGTCCAAAACAACACAAAGCAGCAACAGCCATAAGAAGATCACCATTCTGAAGGCTATCCGCAGCCCAAGTAATAAACCAACTAGCCCAGGAGGATCAAATGAACTCAGAGACAACAATCCAAATCAAATCAGCCAACGTCACCTCTATCATAAGACCAATATATATAATGCTCTATGCCAATAACATAAGTGCCAATAGCAAAAAATAAATCAACATAACAAATTAAAACGAAACGAGCGAAACGAGCGTCGCAAAAATCATCGACAAATCCAAAATTTCAAACTTAAAGTGCGACGTCTTCTCGACACTGATTTTATTCTTTCATCATCGGGAATATTATTAAATATTTTTCTTTTCTTTTGTTCTGGGCCGTTACAAACTCTTCCCTCCTAATAGAAATTTTCGTCCTCGAAAATCACAGAAGGATGACATTACTTTAAACAAGAACATTGTTTATACCGAAAGATAACTTCAAAAGCAGTTAAAAAGTTATTTACACTATTCACAGACAAAACGTCTACTGACATATTACATAGCACAACACACGAGTTTATACAAAATGTAAAAGATGTTTTCAATTCCTTCCTTCCTTCCGCCCTTCCCAGGGTTGACCTAAATTAAATGCTCGGGGCTCGATACGACGTTCTTCTGGAACTGCTTCTTCTGGTGCCGGGGTGGATGCCAACGATTCAGCCCCGATCTGGAATAACTTCTGCTGTGGAGGTCTTGGAGTGTCTCTACCTTCCTTTGATTGAGTCAACTTTGGGCAATCGACTCGCCTATGCCCTGGTTGACGACAGTAAAAGCAAACGCCTGTGAGACATTCGCCCTTATGAATCTTTCCACATTTTACACATACCTGAGATGTCTGAGACGCCTGGGATACATTGCTACTTGCTGCAGGGACAACTTGCGATACCTTCCTTTCTTTCCATTGCGGCTCACTCACATTTTCAATCACTTCCTTATTCGAGCCTTCTCTAAACCTCTTTCTGGCTTGTTCACGTCTCCATCGCGATTTTTCTGCATCAATTTCAACCAGCCTAGCTCTTTCCACTAATTTTCCATATTCAAGGATATCCATAGGCACCAAGAGAGCGCGAATTTCATCACGAAGACCTTGCTGAAATTGACGACACCTATCTTCTTCGGTTGCAATCAAAGAGTCTGCATAATAACCTAGTTTTGTAAATTCTGCTTCGTACTGCAGGACTGATTTACTTCCTTGCACCAAACGGAGGAATTGATCGTGTAGCAATCTTTTCTCAGATCTCGGAACGAACCACGACGTAAACTCTTGCAGGAATTCCCTCCAAGTAATGGCTGAGACACCACGTACTTCATACTTTCGCTTCATAATACTGGTCCACCATCGCTTCGCCTCCCCTTCCAAAATAAACGTCGCTAAACTCACCTTCCTATTCTCAGGGCACTCCATTACTTCGAAAATCGTTTCCATTCGCAAAATCCAATCTTCGGTTTCGAGCGGGGGTAAGCCTCCTCTAAACGGTGGCGGCTTCAATTCTAGAAATTGTTTCAGATCCACATCTAATTGACGATGCTGAGGCGGGACTGCAGGCACTGCAGGAATTACAGGAACTATTGGCAAATTACCAGGAACTGGATTCATTGGGGGTTTAGGGTTTAGGGTTTAGGGTTTAGGGTTTAGGGTCTAGGGTTTAGGGTTTCTAGAAATTGCAACCGAAGAAGATAGGTGTCGTCAATTTCAGCAAGGTCTTCGTGATGAAATTCGCGCTCTCTTGGTGCCTATGGATATCCTTGAATATGGAAAATTAGTGGAAAGAGCTAGGCTGGTTGAAATTGATGCAGAAAAATCGCGATGGAGACGTGAACAAGCCAGAAAGAGGTTTAGAGAAGGCTCGAATAAGGAAGTGATTGAAAATGTGAGTGAGCCGCAATGGAAAGAAAGGAAGGTATCGCAAGTTGTCCCTGCAGCAAGTAGCAATGTATCCCAGGCGTCTCAGACATCTCAGGTATGTGTAAAATGTGGAAAGATTCATAAGGGCGAATGTCTCACAGGCGTTTGCTTTTACTGTCGTCAACCAGGGCATAGGCGAGTCGATTGCCCAAAGTTGACTCAATCAAAGGAAGGTAGAGACACTCCAAGACCTCCACAGCAGAAGTTATTCCAGATCGGGGCTGAATCGTTGGCATCCACCCCGGCACCAGAAGAAGCAGTTCCAGAAGAACGTCGTATCGAGCCCCGAGCATTTAATTTAGGTCAACCCTGGGAAGGGCGGAAGGAAGGAAGGAATTGAAAACATCTTTTACATTTTGTATAAACTCGTGTGTTGTGCTATGTAATATGTCAGTAGACGTTTTGTCTGTGAATAGTGTAAATAACTTTTTAACTGCTTTTGAAGTTATCTTTCGGTATAAACAATGTTCTTGTTTAAAGTAATGTCATCCTTCTGTGATTTTCGAGGACGAAAATTTCTATTAGGAGGGAAGAGTTTGTAACGGCCCAGAACAAAAGAAAAGAAAAATATTTAATAATATTCCCGATGATGAAAGAATAAAATCAGTGTCGAGAAGACGTCGCACTTTAAGTTTGAAATTTTGGATTTGTCGATGATTTTTGCGACGCTCGTTTCGCTCGTTTCGTTTTAATTTGTTATGTTGATTTATTTTTTGCTATTGGCACTTATGTTATTGGCACAGAGCATTATATATATTGGTCTTATGATAGAGGTGACGTTGGCTGATTTGATTTGGATTGTTGTCTCTGAGTTCATTTGATCCTCCTGGGCTAGTTGGTTTATTACTTGGGCTGCGGATAGCCTTCAGAATGGTGATCTTCTTATGGCTGTTGCTGCTTTGTGTTGTTTTGGACTGGCCGGATATTACATAGACAATATTATAATAGTATTAAAAGAGATTAGGCGGTGGCTTCTTTATGTTCATTTAAGCGGTGGATTTCTCCTTCTGTTTATATTTGGCTGATGATTCTCTCCCGTCTCCCGTCTCCTGGAAAGGTCGGCAGGTGCCGATAGAGCTAGGGTGAACTCCTACTCCATTGCTCGATAAACCTGGCTCTGATACCAAATTGTGAGGCCCCGAGCCAGACCTCACAGAAAATCTGTATCTGAGTCTCTTGGAAGCATTTATCGCAACATAGTACTTTATGAGTACATGAAAAATATACATAAACAAAAGTCATACCTTTGCTCGTTCTTCAGTTCGAGTCAGTCTAGCTTTCCTCTGAGCACTCGGAGTCGCATCCGCTATCTAAAAAGATAAACCACGACGGGTTTAGTCATAAAAATATGACTAAGCGAGTAACATACATCTTTAACTGTTGTACATGCAAGAAATAAACGTCAGTAACAATATGCATAAATATTCAATTGCAGTGTATCATAAGTATCAGTAAAGTATTCAATTCGAGTAGGTATTCGATTCTAGTAGATCTTCAAGCAGGTATTCAATGCATTCAATTATAATGTATACTCAATAACAATCAATAGCCGTAAGTGTTCGTTCTTTACTGATTTCTGTTTCAATTTCTGGTAGTCGATTAGCAGTCATTTCATTCATTCGTAGCAAACAATTCAGCATCAAAATCAGCTTTCATATTCTTTCGCATCATAGCTCATTCAATTTGTTTTTATTTTCTGAAGTCGGTTTCTCAGGGTTTTTAGGGTTTAGGGTTTAGGGTTTAGGGTTTAGGGTTTAGGGTTTAGGGTAAATAATTTAAATCTCTATTCACCCCCTCTAGAGAATTCTCAGAGTTATAACTGTTTCCCTTTCAATTGGTATCAGAGCTAGGTTGATCAGAAAAGGTTAACATCTTGATCAAAAATGTCCGAATAGTTATAAAACTTATTGTTGGAATATGTATTTTTATGTCGCATTTACTTACCCTTGTATATCTCTCCTATATATAGGGGAGAGCCTCTTTTCTCTTATTATTGAAGTGTTTTGAATCCCAACATGGTATCAGATCCTGGCGTGACCTAACGCCGTCCTGCGTGTTCGTCGTCGTCGTCGGCTCTCCCGCTCGCGTCTCCCGTCTGCTCTCTACAGCGAAGTCGTCGGCTCTCCCGCCCGCGTCTCCCGCTCCTCGCGTCTCTACAGCGAAGTCGCGTCTCCCGCTCGCGTCTCCCGCCCCTCGCGTCGTCGGCTCTCCCGCTCGCGCCTCCAGCGCTCCTCGCGTCTCCCGCCTCCAGTCGCTCTCCCGAGTTCCTCCGGACAGCCAGCCCTAGTCGGCCAGTTTTCTCCAGCCCCGTCGCCGTCCTCTCTCGTCCGTCGGCGAAGCCCTATCCGCGTGGTTGTTTGAGCCGTTGTCGGCGCCGGATCTATGCAGGCTTGAGTCCGTGATTGCTCTTCCGGCTTCTGCTCTCCCTTTTGTGGGAATGTATCTCTCCCTTATTGGGTATTGTGTTCCATCGACGCATCTCCTCTTTCTATGAGTGAGATTTTCTATCTCTAGGCTCCCGGATTTGTGTTGTTTTTTCCTCCCTTGCTATGCCAGGAAGTAGTGAGACTCCGGATGTCTCCTCCGGTGGGAGTGCTCCTCATGATCCTCCTCTTTCTACTGGATCTCTTCGTGCCAACCATGATCACGGGACTCCTCAGATTACTACTATTAAGTTGGATGGCACTAATTATCTTCCATGGGCTCGCTCTGTTACTCTGGCTCTCAAGAGCCGCCGTCTGTTTGGCTACCTCAACGGCACTATCAAGGCTCCTACTGCTTCCTCTCCGGATTGACCTCAGTGGGAATCTGATAACTCCTTGGTGATGTCCTGGCTGACCAACTCTATGCAGGAGTCTATTGCCCGCAACTACCTATTCCTGGATACGGCGGTCGACATTTGGAAACGTGCCGAGATTACCTACTCCTGTCGCGGGAATGCTGCTCAGATCTTCCAATTGCGGCGTCGGATTTTCCTCCTGCGTCAAGGGGATCGGCCCCCTGCTGCTTACTACCTGGAGTTTACCCAGCTGTACCAGGAATATGATCATTTTGACGCCCTTACTCTTGCCTCCCCTGAGGATGAAGCGATGGTTCGTGCCCAGGAGGAACGCAATCGGATCTTTGAATTTCTTCATGGTCTCCACCGTGACCTTGATCCCATCAGTGTTCAGATTCTTGGTCGTTCTCCTCTGCCTTCCTTACCCGAGGTATATAGCTTGGTTCAACAAGAATATGATCGCCGGCAGATTCGTCTACCAGATACTATTGCTGATGGCTCTGCTCTTGCTGCTCGATTCAATCCCGGTGGTCGCTCTATCCGGGACACTAGATCTAAACATATGGACAAGGACCATTTGACGTGTGATTATTGCGGGAAGGCACGTCATACTCGGGACACTTGCTTCAAGCTTCATGGCTTTCCTTCTCCTCGCGGTGGACCTTCCTCTCGTGGTGGCCGTGGATTTGGGCGCACTCTGGGTCGGTCTGCTCCTTCTCGCTCGGCTCATCTCACTGATGTTGTTGATGATCCTGCCTCTTATGAGGGATCTGATGCCCCTGTAGTTCCTTCTGCTCTTTCTGCTGAGGAGATTCAAGCCTTCCGTCGCTTTATGTTTGGCCACTCGACTGAGTCTGCTAGCTCTTCCTATGCCCACCAGGGGACTCCAGGTGCTCACTCTGCCTCCGCTTGCTCTCCCACCCAGTGGATCATTGATTCTGGCGCCACAGACCATATGACTGGCTCAGCTACAGGTTTTGTATCTTATATACCTTTGTCTGGTAGGGACAAAGTGAGCATTGCTGATGGCTCCTTGTCTCCCATTGCCGGGAAAGGGTCCATCCCTTGCTCTTCCCTCACCCTCTCTTCAGTGCTTCATGTTCCTAAGTTTACCCGCAACCTGCTTTCTATTAGTCATATTACTAATTCCATGAATTGCTCAGTAACATTCTTTCCCTCCTCCTGTGTCTTTCAGGACCTGAAGACGGGGAAGGTGATTGGCTCTGGTAGACTGCGGGATGGCCTCTACCTGTTCGACCCCTCCAGCTCTGCTCCATCTCCGGAGGCCCTTTCTGCTGCTCAGATCTCTGTGGACTCTTGGCACTGCCGCCTGGGCCATCCTTCTACCTCTACTATGCATATGTTATTTCCAAATATATCCAATGTATCTTTGAAAACTTTTAAATGTGATGTGTGTGCTCTTGGTAAACATCATCGTACTTCTTTTAATCATGTGTCCACTCCTAGTTCTTCTCCTTTTGCTGTGGTTCATACTGATGTTTGGGGTCCATGCTCTGTTGCCTCTATTTCGGGTTTCCACTGGTTTGTTACATTTATCGATTGTTTTTTCTCGTTGTACGTGGGTTTACTTAATGAAAAATAAGAATGATGTCTTTCCCTTATTCCAACGTTTTCATAAGATGGTGGCCACTCAATTTAACGTTGTCATTAAAATTTTGCGCAGTGATAATGGTCGAGAGTATGTTGACTCTTCCTTTGAGCGTTATCTTAGTGATCAGGGCATTATACATCAGACATCATGTGTCTACACTCCGGCTCAGAATGGGGTCGTCGAGCGTAAGAATCGCCATCTTTTGGAGGTTGCTTGATGCCTCCTCCTGAAGATGCACCTCCCGAAACATTTTTGTGGGGATGCTGTTCTTACGACGGCGTATCTTATTAATCGCCTGCCGACTCGTGTCCTCGGTTACAAATCCCCCCTTGCGGCTCTTTCCGTCTCTCCCACACAACTCCTTCCTCGTATTTTTGGGTGTGTGTGTTTTGTCCATGTTCGCCCCACGTCAAAACTTGACCCTCGTGCCCTCAAGTGTATTTTTATTGGGTATTCGCCTACCCAGAAAGGATATAAATGTTTCCATCCTGCTTCCCGGAAAATATTCGTTACTATGGATGTCACGTTTCGGGAGTCTGAGTCCTTCTACAATCCCTCACTTCAGGGGGAGACTTACCCAATGGAAGTGAGCTCTCTTCCCCTACCTATTCCTCCCTCATATCTTCCTACTCCTGTGCCTATGCCTGCTATGTCTACATCCTTGCCTACTCCTATTCCGACTCCTGTGGCCGCTCCTCCTTTACAGGTGTATACTCGGCGAAAGAGGGGTCAAGGACATCGACATCTCTCAGGCTACCCGCTCCAACATCTAATCCTTCTTTGGGGACTCAAGGTAACTGTATCTCCACCCAACATCCGATGTCCCACTTTGTATCCTATAACTCATTATCCCCTTCACATAAACTCTTTATTGCCTCTCTCTCCTCTATTTATATTCCCTCAACTTGGCAGGATGTTGTCACTAACCGAAAGTGGCAAGAGGCTATGCTTGAGGAGATGTGGGCTTTGGAGAAGAACTGCACATGGGACTTGGTCTCGTTGCCACCTGGCAAGACTGTGGTGGGGTGTAAGTGGGTGTTCTCCATCAAACAGAACTCTCAAGGGGTTGTTGAGCGATACAAGGCTCGCTTGGTGGCTAGGGGCTACACTCAGACTATGGGGATTGACTATCAAAAAACCTTTGCTCATGTGGCGAAGATGAATTCTATACGAGTGTTGCTCTCGTGTGCTGCCTGCAAAGGGTGGTCTTTGTCTCAGTTAGATGTGAAAAATGCCTTCCTTCATGGGGACTTGGAAGAAGAGGTCTACATGTCATTACCGCCTGGTCTTACCATAGCCGGATCTGGTGGAAAGGTATGTAGGTTGAAGAAAGCCTTATATGGCTTAAAACAGTCTCCTCGGGCATGGTTTGGGAGATTTCACAGAGCTATGATTGCGTTTGGATATTCCCAGAGCAATGCCGATCATACTTTATTTGTAAGGCACAAACATGGAAGACTCACTACTCTTATTGTTTATGTGGATGACATCATTATCACGGGTGATGACACTGAAGAAATTCAAAACCTGAAACAAAGGTTGGCAAAGGAATTTGAAGTAAAAGACCTGGGAAATCTCAAATACTTCCTGGGAATTGAGGTCGCTCGATCAAATCATGGCATATTCATATCTCAGAGAAAGTACATTCTTGACCTGCTCCAATCATGTGGGATGAGTGGGTGTAGACCCGCGGATACCCCAATTGAAGTTAATCACAGATTGGGTAAAGATGATGGGGAATTGGTAGATGATATCACTGGGTTTCAACGATTGGCAGGGCGTCTTATCTATCTATCATATACTCGCCCGGATATTTCATATGTTGTTGGCGTTATTAGTCAGTTCATGCATTCACCTCGAACCCGTCACCTAGAAGCTGCTCATCGAATCCTCTGGTATCTCAAGTCCTCTCCTGGAAAAGGTATCCTATTCGCCCCGGGAAAAGAGCTGACCGTGGAAGTCTATACTGATGCTGATTGGGCCGGTTCAGTTGACGACAGGAGGTCCACCTCTGGGTACTGCTCTTTAGTTGGTGGTAATTTGGTAACGTGGAGGAGTAAAAAACAACATGTCGTTGTCAGGTCTAGTACTGAGGCAGAATTCAGGGTCATGGCTCATGGGATTTGCGAGGGACTGTGGATTAAGTCTCTCCTAAAAGATCTTGGCATGGAAAACAAGGATCCCGTGAGACTTTACTGTGATAGCAAAGCCGCCATTAGCATTGCACACAATCCTGTCCAACATGACCGCACAAAACATGTGGAGGTTGACCGTCACTTCATCAAAGAGAATATAGAAAGAGGAGCTGTGAGCACACCTTTTGTTCCTTCAGATCAACAGTTAGCGGATGTTCTCACCAAGGGATTGAGTCAGAACGTGTTTGGAAAAATTATGTGCAAGCTGGGCATGCAAGATATCACACGCCCAACTTGAGGGGGAGTGTTGGAATATGTATTTTTATGTCGCATTTACTTACCCTTGTATATCTCTCCTATATATAGGGGAGAGCCTCTTTTCTCTTATTATTGAAGTGTTTTGAATCCCAACACTTATAACTATTAATACACACATCTATTTTCAAAAATGAGTTCAAATAACTTTAAAGGGTTTGCATCCACAAGACCTCTAGTGCATTATCTTTAAAAGTGTACACTCTGGAAATCCAGAATTAAATTATACATGAACTCTATTGATGAAGATATTTTCAATTCAATTCTTACAGGACCTCCAACGGATCACACAAAAGACTCTAGTGGGAATGTAACATAAGAAATTTCCCCCAGATCAGAATGGACAGATGATGAGAAGAAAGCCAAGGACTGTGATGTCAAGACCATGAATATCCACCATGTTAGATGAAATCTTTCAGAAAGTTGCTGACTGCCAATCAGTCAAGGAGATATAGGAATCCTCATTAAGGATAGTGGATGGAAGTTCTGATGAAATAAAAAACAAAAGATCCTTTCTCATATCACAATATGAGAACTTTCAGAAGAAAACTGAAGAAAGTGTTGCTGAGATGTATGAAAAATTCAGCATAATAGTCAATGAACTCAAGGGAATGGAAAATGAGATCTCATTGACAAACTCCTCATGTGCTTCCCAAGCATGTGGGACACAAGGATCTGGGCTATTAAAGAATCCAGATGGCACATGGAGATCACCACTGATTCCCTATTCAGAAAACTAAAGTCCTATGAGCTTCTACTCAAAAGTAGAGCTAAATCTGAAGCACAGGAGAAGGTCTCAACTCCCAAAGAAAGAACAATTACTCTGAAGGCATCTAAGGGAGATCCTTCTAACACTGAAGAGAAGATGTTCAATTTCCTAGCTAGAAGATTCAGAAGATGGATCAGGACTGGAGATTCCAGAAGGAGAGAAAGAAGCTCAGGCAAGCCAAAGTTTGATAAAACTCCTAACAAGGAGGTTGTCTACTTTGCTTGCCGAAAGCCATGACACAGCTCCAGAGTGTCCTGATAATCAGAAGGACAAGACTCATAAGAAGGAGCACAAGAAGCAATCCTTCAAGAAGAAGGATAAGAAGAAAGGAGAAAGTTTCATTGCTGAAAGCTAGAGTGACACAAAATCGGAGTCCAGCTCTTCATCTGAAAGTGAAGAAGAGACAACAATTGAAGAAGTCCGCCTGATGGCTTTGGAGACATCAATTGAAGAAGAAGATCATGTATCCTATTTTAGTGATTTTCATTTTACTTATGATGAATTTAAAATATGTTTTAAAAAAATTATGCAAAGAACATTTAGAGGCAGAAACACAAATCAAATTGCTTAGAAAAGAATTAGAAAAACAAAAAGAAAAATATCTTGATGAGAGCCATTATTATCAGAACCATAAACTTAGAGTTGAATTCGGTAAGCTAGAAAAGCCAATTTATGACTTGATGTAGAAAACAAATCAATGAAGGAAGAGCTTGCGAAGACAAAAGCCTTTGAAGACACTATAAATGGTAGGAGTCCAAAACTTAAGGACATTTCAGAGAATCTCTCTATGAGATTCAGAAATCTAGGGTTAGGTGCAGAACCAACAAACTTTGGTGAATCTTCCAGCCAGCCAGCTTGGAAAAATCCTGTAGCTTTTGTTAAAGCTAAGGACAAACAACCCATTACAATTACAGATGAAGACCCTGAAAATTGAGTTTCTTTCTCACGTCATTTCGTCGAACGACAACTGATTTCGTCGAACGCCATTTCGTCGAACGGGCTTCTATTTTCGTCGAACACAATTTCGTCGAACGTCGTGGTATGCATTTCGTCGAACGTAGTGGTATGCATTTCGTCGAACGCCGTTGTATGCATTTCGTCGAACGTCGTGGTAAGCATTTCGTCGAACGCAATTTCGTCGAACGGGCTTCTCATTTCGTCGAACTCCATTTCGTCGAACGCATAGCGCCCAACGTTAAGTCCTAACGCCTGGCGTTAGAAAACTTTCAATCCTTCTGCTTGTGGTTAGTGTCAGACCATTGTTTCAGCAACCTGGTGTCATATCTGTCCAAACCTACATGCTAAAAAACACAATGGCAAACAAGATCAAATACAAGTAGGATTTGTTATTCTCAAATTAAAGAGATGCGGAAAACCATGTTCCAACAATCTCCCTCTTTTGATAATAACAAATCCAATTAGAGATAAATCAGATTATAAAAAATTTGTGTTTTTATAAAGATATATGACACAAGCAATTACAAGGTAATGATAGGAATTGTGGATTATTTAAGAAAATGCTCCCCCTATAAAAATGATCCCCCTTAGTGTATACTCCCATATACTGGATACATGCTCCCCCTTAATCTAGTGAATCCTACTCCGTTTAATCAATATGATTTAGCACTTTATTCTCCCCCTTTTGTTATTAGCAAAAGAAGGTGGAGTTTAAATTAAAGACTAGAGAAAGGAAGGCACAAATGAGGGACATAACTAAAAGAGGATTAAGAGTTTTGTGTAAACATAAAGTAAGTCATGATCGAGCTAGGGGAGAGAGTGGCACAGCGGAAAAAATATATGATAAGCATGAACGATCATATCATTTTATGGTTTTACCAGAGGAATTCTATCACTTGCATTTCAAATTAATTCTTTTTCTTTTTAAGAAGAATACTGCTTGATGAAAGTAATGCAATATAGTTTGGCAAGCACAAGTGAAGAAGCCTTTAGAAATATGCATGAGAGAGCATGGTAAAAACAAACAAGCAATATAGACAAGTGGGAATGCGGAAAGATAAAAACAAAGTTTTAAAAAAAAATAGTTTTTGGTTTGACATTTCCAACAATATGCTTAGACGCTTCACATTTGAGCAAATAACTTTGAAAATTGTCATAGCAAATAGGCAAGCATGATTTAGCATATTCAAAAAAATTAGAACCACAATGTAACCAATTTGTATTTCAAGTAAAGAAAACATTGTAGAAATCATGCATTGCAATCTAGTGCTTTTACTTAAGCTGTTAGAGAATTATGTAATTTTGCAATAGGGTCCAATTCTCATGAGTAGAAGCTTTATGAAAAACAATGATGTGTACATAAGGTGTTTTGATAAAAGTATACAAGTGAAATAATCAAAACACATGACATGTATAGTGAAATAGTAACAACCATATTAAGATTGTAATCTTATAATTACTTTCACACATCAATGTCAGAATAAAATTTCAAAGCACATAGAATACGTACAACTACCAAGGTGTTTCGCCCACACAATTCTCATTAAGACTTATCAGGGAGCGAAGTATTGCTTGGGGGATCACATAAGCATTTTTATAAATATTTTATTTTAGTGATCCGGTGTACAAATAGAAGTGATAAAAAATCAATGTTTGCACAAGACACTTTACAATTCTTTCCAAGGTGCTCAACCTCACAATGCTCATTAAGACTTATCAGGAGGGTGAGTAGTGATTGGTGGAGTTAACTTTGGCGTATTATTTCATATTTTTATTTTGGGCCAAAGGTCTCTGAATTCACTTGTTGTTGCAAGCATTAATATAATTAAGATAACACTTCTATGTGTGTAAGAAATTTGAATGAAGGTGTAGGTAATTTAGATATACAACTTAATGTGTTAAAACTATTACACTACACAATCATTCAAGACTAAGATTATAAGCACATGTAGATTACCAAAATAGTGAGTGTTTAAGTCATTGATTAACATAAAGCATTACTCATATTTAGAGGCATGCTAGGCAATCATACACAATTATCTATAGACTATTTCATTGCACATAATCAGATTAAGGTCAAGGCATGATAAAAACAATGTTTAGAAATTTTGAAATTTTGAAATTAAAATTAGACATTGAAGAAGATCTTAATGTGTATGCCTAATCAATTTTGACCATTTGAAACAAAAATGACTAAAATGTATGCTCTTGTGAAGACATATAGTCAAACCATAATTTTGTAACGAGTTAAAGCAAAACATATTTTTGATCATTTTGAATTATTTGAATTTTTTTGTATTTTGGAATAAAACAATCAATTTACTAACAAAATAATTTCAAATCTGAGAAAAGAAACAGAGAAAGATCATTAGAAAAATACCAAAAACATATTTGAAAAAGCAGAAAATCAATTTGGCCAAAGTAGCTAACGTCTGGCGTTAACTACTTAACGCCCAAACAGAACACTATTTTTTGAGATTTTTCAAATTATTTTCTTTGGACTAGGTAGTATGTATATAGACCTTCTCAGGGTAGAAATTTCAAAGAATTTGGAAATAATTAGAAGGCTATATAAGCATGTTTTATTTGTTCACAAATGGTTTTTAAGTTTTTATTTGGTTTTCATATATTTGTGTTTTACTAGATCATTAAAGCTCAAAAGAATGATAAAATGTGCAAAACACAAGAGAAGTTTGTTCAATCAACCCAAGACTGCATGAAGAGTATAATCATAAAGAATGCATGCAAAACATATGATATAGGTATGTCCTAGATTATAATACCCTAACTATATGCCTACACACTAGCTCTGTACTAAGTGACGGATGGGCATGAGAAGCTGCACACATGCCGTAGGATGAGGTGTTAATCCCATATGCACACACTAGAGAACGCTCAACCTAGCACTCTTTCCCCCCAGTGCCTCGCAAGGCCCCACTGGAACCCTCCCCGGTTAAGGACAAGACATGACTTAAAGGTTAGGTCTTCTAATGCATACAATCATACGCCCTCGCTATTGTGAGACACATAATATGAGTGAATGATCATGGACATCCTAAGCATTTTGTCCTATGGAAACAATTTAAAGTCAACATGGCTAACAAATGTGAGGGGATCAAAGTGATCGTATTACTGATACAACTGTGTAAACTCCAAATAATATATGGAAGGAGGGTGATCACCTTGTCGGACTAAGGATACCTTTCGTCTCACCTGGAAGATCTGAGTAGCATTACCCCTCTGATAGTAAGTAGACTCCGCTCTCCATCAAATGTCAGCAACAATGTCGAGAAATAAATAGTTGTGAGCGATGGGCTCCTGCATAGAATTTGTGAGTCAAGACATGACTAAGGAGTTCTCTGAATCCCACTATATTCAATCCGGTGAGGACTTTTTTGGTTCCCAAGTTTGACCATAGACATAACCAAAGAAGCAACGGCTCTTGAGCGCCAAGGTGATAGAACGACGGCTCTTGAGAGCCAAGGTGATAGAATGACGGCTCTTGAGAGCCAAGGTGATAGAATGAGACAACGAAAGGTAGTTGTTGTCATCCAGGTGAATGGTAGTAATCTGAGGAGTATTGTGATCATGGCTCCCGTGGAGAGTCTCTCCACTGGAGGAACAACTGCAGATGAGGGAGCAGGACAATCAATACTACTTGACATAATGGCTCAAGAATAGAAATTTGGAAACCACCCAAGACTTAGGGCATCCAAGAACGGAGGATTACACCGAGCAAACACGAATCTGGAAGAAGAGATGAAGAGAAATCCACTCCATGCAACGGCTAGAAGAACAAATGGAGTCGAAAAGGAGCAGGAGCTTCACTGCATGGAGGAAACAGCGTCGGGCATTCACTGGAGAAGAAAGAAAGGGCTGCGGAAGAGCCCCTGCTGGAGGCGAGCGACTGACTATGGAAGAGACGCATGGAAGACGGGGAAGAGATGCGCGGAAGACGGGCGTGCATGGGCTGCAAACCACGGCGGAGAACGTGCGGAAGAGGCGGAGGGTGCGCGGGACAGGCGGGCGCACGAGACAGGCGGACGTGCAGGACAGGAGGACGCGGGTTGCGAACCGCTGGTGGCGAATGCGTGGAAGAGGCGAACTGTCGGACGAGCGATGGAGCGGGCTGAGCGGAAGAGAAAACTATCGAGAGTCGGCTAGGCACGAGGAGCGTCGGCTCTGATACCATGTTGGACAAGAGAAACTAACTGTTATATTCATTACAATCCTTCATCCCCTCCATATATGGAGGCGAATAATATAATACGAGAAAGAAAAATAACAAACCAATTATAATATATTATTGTAACACACGTAATTCCCCTGCACTCTTCCCTTAGAAGTTAATTTATTCACCAATTTCCTCTCCAAATAGTCGTGAACGTACAACTTGTTTCCCATGGAAAACACTTGGTTGCGGACCCACCTTTGGTTTCCAGGCGGGAAATCCTCCGCGAGAGCAGAGCCCCTCTATCCTGTAGCTTGGACGATCTCCCCTTGGCGAATTTCAGGCACTTCAACCACCTCTTGCTGCTAACTGCTATAGCCAGCCCTCTGTTTCACCGGATTGCAAGTTGCTTCTTCCACGACATCCCAGCCCTCCGGGGTTATATTTTGCGGCCCTCCTTTGTGCTTACCCCCAAACAGCTATCATCCTCCGTAGTTCCCCTACCTCACATATGATGTCCAAGTACGAAACTGCAGCAAAGCCTCATAGTTTGGCCTCAATTGGTTATGTAAGTTCGAAGTGGAAGTTATTATTGTCTTTGTTGATTATTTTGGTGAATATACATATTATTAGGGATCTTCATTCGTATTATTTTACCTAGATACCATTCTATCTGAGGGACATATTCACTGAGAATTTAGTGGAAGAACTTTTTGATCGAATCCAACTAAGATTTGTTGCCTATCAAACCCACCATTTTTTCAATTGTGTATGTTCATATTTCGCTTATTAATTTCAGCATTCATTGTTAAATTGTCAGATCCTTGGATGAGCATTGCATCAGCTAGGTCTCTCCGTCGTCACTGCACGTGCATACATTCATTAGAATTATTTTAGTGCATACCACGGCCTTCACTTTATCCTACGTCAAGTTCTCTAAAGGATACATGAATAAAAATACTGTCATCGGTCTACTGATAAATACAGGCAATGACTTTTTGATCTATCTTGATCCAATTTTCATCATTCATATTTGCCAGCTTCATCCCCTTCAATAAGGGTCGGTGGATCTTTGTAACAACAAATAATATCCTACGCCTTCATCTTCCAAATAACATATTACTTAAATCCAAACAAATCAACCAAGTTGAATTTGTGGAAGATTCGATCACATACGTATTCTATAACAACTACTCATGATACCACTTCGACAATCTTAAACAATTTAAGTTCATAAACAAGAAATACAAACATACATAGGTAAACCTTCGACCCTGACTCCACTTCTCCCTGCGGATAGACACCATTATAATTGATCGAGGAAAGAAACACAAATCCATTGAAGCTAAAGAGATCAAGTCGAACTTTGTGTTTGAACCGTCACCTGGTGCGCTCAAGAGAATCAAGAAAAACTTTCTTCCAGTCGACGCTCTGCTCAAGAAGACCAAAAGCACTACTGAGCGCACATATCATCCAAGCTCTCCGCAAGAAAATGCACAACCAAAACTCTAGACACGATGGGATAAAGTTGCAAGATATCAAATATATGCACGCACAACCAAAACCTGAACCAGAACTACCCTTTACTGAACTGCGTCGCATCCATAACTCGAAAAGATCAACATATAATTCCAAGTTTTCAAAGGATAATTGTGGTGGGAAAAGGTTAGGTGATTATAAGACCTTTTACAATATTATACAAAATAGAAAACTTGCATAAGTTTACTTTCCCAAGAGAAAAAAATCAAACTTTTTGAAACAATTGGGACTTCAAATAGTGACATGTAGAACCAACAATTCCAACCAGATGAATGCACATATGAATCAAATAATGACATAGGTACACTGTGCACTCTTTTACAGACAGCGCACACAAAAATATACACAGCCAAACACGAAAACCGAAGCACTAGAGGGGACCTGAGGTTCTCAATCAGTTTCAGCTATAAAATTTGGCAACTCACCTTTGCAAAGGTATTCGTCGCACTGAGACGCAGTTCCCCATCCTCTTCTTAGTCGTAGTATGTCTTCCGTAAATGTCGAGCCTGGTGCTCCTATGAACACGGTCGACATAGCTGATATTGTTTTATCCAGCATGGCCTCAACCGTAAGGCAGGAACATGAAAAGAGGAAAATATTCAATAGCATAAAGACAAAAAATTGTGACAGTTTATCCAATGACGTTAAAAAGCCCAATGACAATACTCTGGCTCCGTAGTGGACTAACAGCAAGATGAAACCAACACAAATTACAACTTGAATTGCAACCAAGTAAGAGTGCTGTCGTGGGGCTGTTTGGGGTCAGAAAAATAGACAACGGGGTTTTCATAATGTGGGCATGGTGTCCCATGCAGTCTCCAGGGGCTGAAATACATATCTCCAGCCGGGTGACTCAGTACAACTTCGGCTCCTCCCGTTTAAGAACATTTGTCTATTTTTCATTATTTTTATTATTAACTTTTACATGCTTTCATCTTTCGCATGTAGGGTGATTAAATGGAAATCGGCTGAGGTGTGGGAAGAAGAGAACCTGAGGATCGCCACCTAGATGGTTTCTATACAGCAAGGCATCCCATTTCTCTACACTCGTATGGCTTGGTCGCTTGACCAAGGGAACGGGCTTGCCATCCAAAACAACCAGTGATTGTAGAAGGCCTGTTTCGCTTCCAGCGGCATCCGTTGAGAGATAAATAACTGGAGCATTTGCTCGCTCAACTATCCTGAGCAGGCATTCAGAAGCTTGGGGGATGGGATAGAAGCAACTTTCCTCTTTCACATTGCTGAGATCATAAAAGAATGAACAACAAATTATAAGTAGGAAAACTGGGAATGAATTATAATTTTCGCTAGTACTAGCCTACACCAGTTGATGACAGTTTGCATGGATAAGAGCCAGAATAAATCCCAAAATACTATGATGCTAGTATGAAAAGAAATGCTAATAAGAATATAGAGTGATAATTGGATGAAATTTGTGAAGATTTTGATTATTCATTAGATATATGAGGCAACATATTATGGGCAAAACAAAATATAGCACATATATAACATGAGCTTTTAATCTTTGAAATCATAAATAACACTTCTAGACATAAGCATAGTGTCATCTTAGCATTTATGATGCACCAGCTGTGAATTAATGCAGTCAAAAAGCAATTGTGAATACTCAGATAGTGACAGAACCAAATACAAAATCTATTTTGTTCATTAGCAAGCATATGATGGCTAATGAGTAGATGTGAGGCCTCAGGTAATCTAAACCTAACTCAGAAATAATGTGGGAACACAGTCAGACTTTTGTTGAGATTCGCTAAAAAAGAATTGTGAGTTCGGGTGTAGGAACAAATGTTCATATTTGTTTAACTTCGGGTGTACAAATGTTCACATGCAAAACCATCTAGTATCTGATAATTTTCTTCTGTCATTTTCAAGTAAAGAGTTTGGAACATTTATATTAAAAGCACTAACAGTATCAACATAAAAGAGGATTGAGAAAAATGGGAAAAGAATATCTCCATGATTATTTTCTAGCATAGGATCAGACTTTCTCATATCAGGAAGGCCATCATAGATCGGGCTGTAATGAACTTTATAATTAACCTCTATATTATTTCCTAAAAATTGGTCTGACTTTAAAGTAAAATCACCGTCAATTTGGTAATAATTTCCTAAGTTTCTTGCAATTGGATAGCAGCTATATGGTACATAATCATTTCCGTAAATTTACAAATAATTTAGGAAGTTTGAAATGGAGACGTGTGGCAAAAAATTTCATGATCTTCTGTTTCATTTCGGATACTCCATTATCAAATAAACTGCTGTTGTGCAAGAAAAAAGGACAGCAGATGCATTCATAGCTATCTTACTAGAATCAACATGTTATACATGCATTATCTTTAATACGCACATTACGGCTATTGGCAATGAAAGATGAATACATGTTGCAGAAGAAAAACATGGTCAAATGTAATTTTAATGAATCAGATTGAAGCTGTCTTTCATCAGAGATATTTAAAATCAATTCTCAAACAGATTACAATTCAAATCAAGGTAGATTTGAGAACCTTTAAGCGCACTAAAATTGAATCTGCTTGGTTGAGCTTAGAAGGATATAACTAAGCAGCTTTCTGATATTTTAGGGGTTTGTGCGTGGGATATTTTACCACCTGAGAAGGATTTGGGTATTGTTTCTATTGCTATAAAGTTGGTCATATCCCGTCAATTTGTAAGAAGAAGCAATCTGACCTTCATTCCTCTAAGATGAGAAGCCTTCTCTTTCTCGTGTTAGTCTAAGGTCAGAGCACATTGTGAAAAACGTCCACACATAACATGGTAGAAAATGATCCAGCTCCCCGGAACAATCAAGACCCATCTGACAAATTTGTGGAAGCTATTAACTATTTTGCATCAAACATTAGGCTCACTACTTCTCCCAGGTACCCTCCTCTTCCGTGCTCCTATCATCAGAACGTGTTTATGTAGCCATTCAGGCCACTTCCAACATTCACTCCATCCAAAATCTAGGTTGCTCTGGTTAAGCCTGATATCAAGTCAATTTTGAGCGATGAGCTAGACTCCACAGAAAATTGTAGTTTTTGAATCTTGCCCGACCTTGAAATCAACATTGATTTCAAGCCGAGCAGGCTCAACTCGAAATTGACCAAATAGGTTTAGGGCAAGACAGCCAGAGGAACTAAGGAAGCTGTCGTCAAGCTGAGAAGGAGGGAAGAAAGTCAGAAACTATTTCAAGTTTTATTCCTAAAATCCGTGATTGCCTGAATGGTATTGGGTGTAAATCATAGCAATTGGTCATAAGAGGCTAAGAAATGAGCGTCAGGCAATTGGGCAGCCAGAGCGATCAGGGGGGGGGGGGCAAATTATAGGTCACATAATTATAATTCATAAAATTGGATGGTAATTTTATGGGTTGCGTGCCCATTTATCTAGTCTTACTATTTTATATTTTTTAGGATTTTTCTTTTTTTAGTTACTTACGCTTATGCCAATATCGGGTCCTATATAAGGACACATTGGCGTCTTGTAATGTTATGCAAGAAAAGAAGTTTGAATTCCTTGTACTGTGAGCTTCTTGGAAGCCCTCTCCTCTAACGAGCAAGCCGCGATGCCGGCTCCATTGTATCTCTCGCCGCCATCACCTCCGCCTCCGGTCATCCTCCGGCCACCGCTCCGAGTAGGCCCATAACAACTTGGTATCAGAGCTACTCGATCCTCCTCTTTTGCCGAAGCCGCTGTCAACAACCCGCCAACCCTAGCACGTCCCTCCTTCGTTGCTAGCAACCTTTCCGTTTATGCACGCGTACAGCAGCCCCCGCGCCATTGGTCTCGATCACGCCTTCAGTCGACCTTCCTGCGTTTCCGCGTCGCACACGACGCCTCTAGTGGAGCCCCGACTCGCTCCTACTTCCACATCGAGTCGCTGCCACTTTCGTGACAATCCAGACAGTGTCGATCCCACATGTTATGAGTCGCTGCCACTTCCACATCGAACTGCAGCTTGCGTCTCCTACGAGCCCCATCGCCAACCTACGGGATCGTTCTTCCACAACAGTGGATTCTTTCATCCCAACCCGCCACAGTGGAATCCGACAAATTATAGGTCACATAATTATAATTCATAAAATTGGACGGTAGTGCTATGGGCTGCGTGCCCATTTATCTAGTCTTAATATTTTATATTTTTTAAGATTTTCCTTTTTTAGTTACTTACACTTATGCCAATATCGGGTCCTATATAAGGACACATTGGCGTCTTGTAATGTTATGCAAGAAAAGAAGTTCAAATTCCTTGTCCTGTGAGCTTCTTGGAAGCTCTCTCCTCTAATGAGCAAGTCGCGGTGCCGGCTCCGTTGTATCTCTCGCCGCCATCATCTCCGCCTTCGTCCATCCTCCGGCCACCGCTCCGAGTAGGCCCATAACAACTTGGTATCAGAGCTACTCGGTCCTCTTCTTCCGTCGAAGCCGCTGTCAACATCTCGCCAACCCTAGCACGTCCCTCCTTCATTGCTAGCAACCTTTCCGTTGTTGCACGCGTACAACAGCCCCCGCGGTGTTGGTCTCGATCACGCCTTCAGTCGACCTTCCTGCGGTTACGCGTCGCACACGACGCCTCTAGTGGAGCAGCGACTCGCTCCTACTTCCACATCGAGTCGCTGCCACTTTCGCGACAATCCAGACGGTGTCGATCCAGCGTCGATCCCAACGTTGTATGTTATGAGCCGCTGCCACTTCCACATCGAACTGCAGCTTGCGTCTCCTACGAGCCCCATCGCCAACCTGCGGGATCGTTCTTCCACAACAGTGGATTCTTTCATCCCAACCCGCCACAGTGGAATCCGACAACGACCACATGTCTGTTGTTTTCCTTTTCGAGCCCCCTGCAGCAACCCACTTCTTTTTGGACATGCTACGCCCTTTCACTCGAGCCGCCCGCCTTCCATCTCGAGACCACCATACAGTAGCGGCAAGCTTCCTCGAGCTCACAACATTTTGAGCCCGGCGCGCGTATTCCCTTTGAGCCCAGTTCGCCTGCCTTTTTGAGCCCAACGACAAGTTCTCTTTGCCTCACCTTTAGCAAAGACTAACAATTGTTCTGTTAATATTGAAGTTGAAGCTAGGTGTCGGGGAGATAGCTAGCTGCCCTCCGTTCGATAGAAAAAATGATGACCTCCTGGGAAGCATGTCGTCAGGACGCCGACCATGCTCATCCACAAGCTTGATGATTTGATAGTCGCCTTCCCGTCAAAGTTTCCACCTTCCACGCTGCAGATTCCACTAGAGCGGTGGTCGTGCCCACCGCGGACCGCAGAAGCTCCGCCACTCGTCGTTGCTCATGTCATGCCACACCCTCCGCCAGTGGACCTCGCACCGCAGTTTACTTTCCCGCAGCCACCAGTCCCCGCAGATGTTACCCCACCACCTCTCTTGTCGACCCCTGCCTTGTCGGCCTCTTCGGCCTCCTCTCTGCCTCTTCCACGGCCACCTGCCCTGCCGGCCCCTACAGATCCATTTCTTTCGCCAACCGCCCCCAAGTTTGCGTCGTCGTTCATGATCGATGCAGCTCTTCTTCCTCCCGAGCTACCGCCACCTTCAACTGTCTGCAGCCATCGGGAATCCTAGTCTCACTCACTCCTCACCATCTTTTCTTCCAACGGGGAGCGCCTTGACGCCCTGCAGCTCGATGCACCCAATGCGACAGCAACGCGATACCGAGAGTGTTGGAAACTTTGCCCTCAATGTTCCTGATTTGAAGAAGTCCTTAACTCAAGAAAAAACACAATTTGTATTTAATTCATGTGTTTAGAATAGTGTTTTCAGGTATTAGATAGTGCAAGTCTAACTTAGGGCTAGACTTAGTGCCATCAGACATAGTTTTGCCAATGTAATCCTTCATTATGCAAAACACCATGTCGACCTATGATCTAGACTATATTAGACTTGTCACTCACTCATAAACATCAGGAAGAAAGGGCTAGCAAGGTGCAAAGAGCAAAGGAACTGTATTCAGGATGATCAGCAAATTACTAAGTCAGATCGTCTTGGAAGAGTCCAAATATCGTCTTGTGATGGTACCGATATCGGCGTGAAGACCTAAAGCTTCAAGACGATATCGTCTTGTAGACCACAAGAATCATCAAGACGATTCATGCAAAAGGTTTTAACTAAAGAAGTTTTGTTAAGTCCAGATTCGACCAGAAGACTAACTTGGCTATATCATCTTGTAGACTCTCAGCTGAAGTCAAATATCGTCTTGGTAATACACTATCCAAGATGATATCGTCTTGACAAGGACTAGCTATTCAAATATTGACTTGATTAGAAAAAGCAGCCCAAACTCCAAATATTGTCTTAGTAATACATTATCCAAGACGATATCGTCTTGACAAGGTTCAACTATTCTCATAATGTCTTGGAGATGATCAACAGATGTTTGGAAGCTTTCATAAAGAGAATTTGGCTAAGTCCTTTATCGTCGAAGTGAAGTGAATTGTCGTCGAGGACAAGTGAAATGTCGTCGAGGAACCTACACGATACTTCAGAAATACATAGCTGAGAATAAGCTAAGTCTTTATCGTCAAGATGATATCAATTGTCGTCGAAGACAAGTGAAAGGTCGTCGAGGAGCCAACACGACATTTCAGAACTATAGAAGGCAGTTATCGTGTTGAACATAGAATTAGACTTGACAAGCTCAGTCATTCGACTAGAAGACAGTGAAGTCAAATGTCATCTTGAAGACAGCAAGCAAACATTCGACTAGAAGACAATGAAGTCAAATGTCATCTTGAAGACAGCAAACAAACATTCGACTAGAAAACAGTGAAGTCAAATGTCGTCTTGAAGACAACAAGTAAGCATTCGACTAGACATTAAGCAGATTCGACCAGACTTCTAGTCGAATTGCGGGAAAGGCAAGAATTCAAATTAAAGCGCAAAAGATTTGTTAACTCATTCAATGTCGTCGCAGATTGAGTCAATCAGATTTGTCCATAAAGACAAAGATTTCTGACATAAAGGCGAGTCCGAGGATTTTACCATTATCAAGTGACCCTATAAAAGAGCTCACTGTCGTCGTCTTCAAAAAGAGGCATTCTCATTAGGAAGTTCAAGAACGGAGAAGACATTCCTTAAAGCAAATTTTTTCTTCTCCAGAAGTAAGAGTTCGACTCAACTTGCTGATTTACTAAAAGTCAAATCATCTATCGGCAAGAAGAGGAAGAAGGATCTTCGAAAGCGCAGAGGAAACTTTCTTCACTAAAACGAATTCTTTCAAGTCCTCTGCAAGAAGATCAAGGTTGAAGCTAATCCACATCAAGCTTCAAGAAGACTCCATATTTACCAAGTCTTATTTTTCTGAGTCTATAGAAAGGTTTTGTATCACAAAACTTTTATACAGTAGGATCTCCCTGAGATTTGAGTTGTAGGATTCAACTTGTTGAATCTGAGTTGTAGGGTCCTGTGCGACCTGAGGTAGGAGGCTAGTCATAGCTTCTGAGTTGTAGGGTCTTGTATGACCTGAGGTAGGAAGCCAGCCAGTGCTTCCGAGTTATAGGATCCTTGGGATCTGAGGTAGGAGGTCAGTCAGTGCCTCTGAGGTAGGAGACGTTGTCTCTGAGTTGTAGGATCTGCGGATCTGAGTTTTGGAGGAAGTAGTTGAGGTTAACACACTGCTAGATAGGCGAAGGGAGAAAGTGAACTACCCAACTCAAGGAACCACTATAACTTTTTGTGTTTGTGATGTGAATTTTCTGTGACTGTGTCATTTTTACTTTCATTATTCCACACTAGAAGTATAAAAAAGATGACATCACATATTCACCCCCCCCCCAGGTGAAGATTAGACTATCTCATAGACTTAAGGGGAGTTGTTCTGGCGGAAAATCAGGAGCTAGACCATATAACAACGCAAGCCCCGTTCGAGCTTGAGGACAAGCTCGATTTGAAGGTCGGGAGAGATGTTATGGGTTGCATGCCCATTTATCTAGTCTTAGTATTTTATATTGTTGAAACCCTGAAATCGGGATCAAACCATTCGAAACGGGTATGTAGCTTGCCCTTACTCCTCTTGAGTGAGAGCACAAGACCAGTCACTTAGAGTCAAAGAGTCTCTCTCTCTCTATTGTAGACTTAAACAAAATAGACCCCGCGAGCTGCAGCGAGGAGGTCCCACCACTAACCCGAAAGATCTAAATATCTTCCCCTCCCAAACCAAAGCTGAGTTGGGCACCTTGGAAGTCAAAGCACTATCTCTCTCTCTCTCTCTTCCAGAACCCAAAGTCCGAACCTCCTTCAAGGCGCCCATGGGGGTCTATTTATAGCTTTCCTAAAACTGATCTGCGAATAACCAAAATTGGCTGTCAATAGCCGAGTTCCGCTGCTTGAAAACACTATCTGCGATCTATTCGCACCTGGCCGAACAGGTGGGGTGAGCGAGTGAACCAGTTGGCCCACTCGCCCCCCTTACCTGGAGGCGGGCGAGTGGACCAGTTGGTCCACTCGCCCCCCCCCCCCCCCCCCCCCCCCCTACTTGGGGGTGGGTGAGTGGACCAGTTGGTCCACTCACCCCCCTTGGGGGCGGACGAGTGGACCAGTTGGTCCACTCCCCCCCCCCCCCCTCCTTGTCTAGGTCGCATGCATGAAAAGACCGGGCGAGCGGACCCTGTATGGCCCGCTCGCCCCTGCCCAAACATGTCGAACGACGGCCGAGCCTCTACCTCATCCGCATCAAGATGGGTTAACTCAACAAATATGGGGGTTGTACATAATCTACGCTCTTTGCGAGCTTGTCTCAAGCTCAAAAAGAAAGTCCAACCCACCAATTTGGCGAGCCCGTTCTCTACTGGAACGAGACGACGAACAGAGTCTCACTCTCATCCCTGCAGCCCTCTTGGGTCAAGGGCAAGTCTACCAACGATGCCGCATATAAACTTACTTATGGTCTATACAGCAGGCAGGATGCGGCTACATTCAGAAAGACATCCATGCACGACCTCGCATGCATGAGCTCGCAGGCGCAGCTCCGCGCAACCGTGCTCTCCCATATGGTCGCTCGCCGAGGCCATAGACTCTCAAGGCAATTCAAGCAGGTCGATACGGCGAGACGAGTTACTAAAGAAAAAGCTGTTGAACCCGTTGTGCGCCTGGGGGTTGTCGAGAGGCTCCTCGAGCAGTCATCAGGGGGCCTGGTTTGCACTCCCCTAAATGAAAACTCTTTCCCACTTTTCGCTTTTCTAACTTCTCTACCACAGGGGCCAAACGATGTTGACTCGCTTTCAGCCGGATATTGAGAGTCGAAGAGACCTCTTCCTGCTTAGTTAATTGTCCTCCTCCCTTTTGTATGGGTGAGTCCCCCTTTGTTTTTTTTATGTATGGATCAGTGGGAGCAAAGCACCCAACTGTTGAAACCAATAAATTAGTCTCTGTGGAGTTCGGTCCTTCAACAAGTTGGGGGGGTGACCTCACACTTACTTCTCCCAAGGGAGAGCGCTAGGTTGGAGGCTTAGGAATTAGGAACAAGACCAAGGGCTCAGCGAAAAGGTCCCACCACACACCCGGAAGATCTTAGAGCGCTTCCCCTCCCAAGTCAATGCTAAGCTTGGGCACCTTTGGAGGCTCTCTTCACCCACCAAAGAAACTTGGGGAGAGAGTAGCCAAAAGGGAGTCCCCTCCAAATGGTTCCCCCTTGGTCCTATTTATAGATTTCTGGATTTGGTCTGCCAATAACCATACTCTGGCCTACGAGATTACGAAAATACCCCCATATTTTGCCTGCCAATAGCCAAATCCCACCATTCCGAGGCGCTAAACGCAGACCGCCCCGTCTCCTCGGGACTGGGCGAGAGAGGGCACCCTAGCTGGGGCTGGGCGAGCCCCCTAGCTGGGGCGGGGGAGAGAGGGGGCTGGCCGCCCTCCTCCCTCGCCCCCCTTGCTGGGGACGGGGGCGAGAGGGGGCTGGCCGTCCTCCTCCCTCGCCCCCCTAGCTGGGGGCGGGGGCGAGTGGGGGTTGGGCACCCGCCTCCCTCGCCCCCCTTGTTGGGACGGGGGCGGGAGGGGGCTGGCCGCCCTCCTCCCTCGCCCCCCTAGCTGGGGCGAGGGCGAGAGGGGGCTGGCTGCCCGCCTCCCTCGCCCCCTAGCTGGGACGGGGGCGAGAGGGGGCTGGCCGCCCTCCTCCCTCGCCCCCCTTGCTGGGACGGGGGCGAGAGGGGGTTGGCCGTCCTCCTCCCTCGCCCCCCTAGCTGGGGCGGGGGAGAGAGGGGGATGGGCGCCCGCCTCCCTCGCCCCCCTTGCTGGGACGGGGGCGGGAGGGGGTTGGCCGCCCTCCTCCCTCGCCCCCCCTAGCTGGGGCGAGGGCGAGAGGGGGTTGGTCGCCGCCGCCTCCCTCGCCCCCTAGCTGGGGAGGGGGGGAGAGGGGGCTGGCCGCCCTCCTCCCTCGCCCCCTAGCTGGGACGGGGGCGAGAGGGGGCTGGCCGCCCTCCTCCCTCGCCCCCCTAGCTGGGGCGGGGGCGAGAGGGGGTTGGCCGCCCGCCTCCCTCTCGCCCCTTTGCTGGGACGGGGGCGAGAGGGGGCTGGCCGCCTTCCCCCTTCGCCCCCTTGCTGGAAATGGGGCGAAAGGGGGCAGGCCGCCCTCTCCTCTCGCCCCCTTCCTGAGGATGGGGCGAGAGGGGGCAGGCTGCCCTCTCCTCTCGCCCCCTTATTGGGGATGGCGCGAGAGGGGGCAGGCCGCCCTCCCTGTTCGCCTCCTTTCTTGCCTGGGATGGAGCTAAAAAATAACACTTGGCCCAAAGACATCCTGGGTCCCGGGGGCCCACTCGGCGAATACAGGGTTGTACACAATCCCCGCTCTTTTCGAGCGGAGTACACGCTCGGAAAGAAAAGTCCAACCCTGCATATTCGGCGAGTGGCGCTGAGTGAAATTGAGGAGACCCCACATCGTCCCGGTGAAAATTTACTCAAGCTTCCCTGAGAGGCCATCCTACCCTGCCGGCTAGTGAGAGCCCGGCTAGTGGAGCCACCTCGGGGGAAAAACACTTAGCCTCCCCGAGAGGCCGTCCTACCCTGCCGGCTAGTGAGAGTCCGGCTAGCGGAGCCACCTCGGGGGAAAAACACTTAGCCTCCCCGAGAGGCCATCCTACCCTGCCGGCTAGTGAGAGCCCGGCTAGCGAATCCATCTCGGGGGAAAAACACTTTGAAAACCTCCGGCCACCGAGCGGTTCCCGGCCCTGCCAGCTTGATGGGAGCCTAGTCAGCGGGCCAGCATCGGGGATAAGTACTTACCTTCCTGCCTCCGAGCGGTTCCCGGCCCTGTCAGCTTAGTGGGAGCCTGGTCAGCGGGCCAGGATCGGGGCTAAATGCTTTCCTTCCTGCCTCCAAGCGGTTCTCGGCCCTGCCAGCTAGGTGGGAGCCTGGTGAGCGGGCCAGCATTGGGGCTAAATGCTTTCCTTCCTGCCTCCGAGTGGTTCCCGGCCCTGCCAGCTAGGTGGGATCCTGGTCAGCGGGCCAGCATCGGGGCTAAATGCTTTCCTTCCTGCCTCCGAGCGATTCCCAGCCCTGCCAGCTTGGTGGGAGCCTGGTCAGCGGGCCAACATCGGGGCTAAATGCTTTCCCTCCTGCCTCCGAGCGGTTTCCGGCCCTACCAGCTAGGTGGGAGCCTCGTCAGCGGGCCAGCATCGGGGTTAAATGCTTTCCTTCCTGCCTCCGAGCGGTTCCCGCCCCTGCCAGCTAGGTGGGAGCCTGATCAGCGGGCCAGCATCAGGGCTAAGTGCTTTCCTTCCTGCCTCCGAGCGGTTCCCCGGCCCTGCCAGCTTGGTGGGAGCCTGGTCAGTGGGCCATCATCGGGGCTAAGTGCTTTCCTTCCTGCCTCCGAGCGGTTCCCGGACCTGCCAGCTTGGTGGAGCCTGGTCAGCGGGCCAGCATCGGGGCTAAGTACTTTGAAAAACTTTCATTATATTAACATGCTAGAGAAAAAAACTAAGCATGGAAATGAAGCATCGCAACACATGGACTTAAGGGTAGAAAAACTGAGTATGGAAACCAAAATATGGTCCTCCTACTTCCAGGCCTGGTCTTCCTTGACCTCTTCCGATTGTTGTTGTCGCTGCCTTGGGCCCCTTGCCTCCCTCATTTCCAAGACTCAGGGCAGGTGGACGTCACGTGACCCTCCTCCTCGTGGAAGTCACAGTAGGGTAACTCAACCACATCCCATCTTCTTCCTCTTCTTTCTGCTTTCCTGGCTCTCCTTCTTCTTCCTCCCCCGATTGGCATGGTTTGCTGAGGTGGTGGAGAGGGTGCCTTCGGTCCCTGCCTCCACCCTGGGGGGTCGGGCCTATCTCCCTGGAAGTTGCCCTCTTCTTGGTCGAACCTCCTCTTGGGAGCCTCTACTCCCCCCCTTGTTGCCTTGCCTCCGGCTCACTCAGCTTGGCCAACCTTCTTGCGAACTCCGGGTTGGCATCTGACATAGGCCTGACTGAGACTATGTCCTCAAACCATTGTAAGTGCAGATGGGGTCATCCTTGTCGGAGTAGTAAGACATCTCCGACCCCCTGAACCCCTCTTGAACCGGAGCCGATAGGATCAACTCGTAAAAGGGGACTCCCCCCCCCCCCCCCCCCCCCCCGACTCGTCCACCCGCCTCTGTTCGACCTCTTTTGGAGTGGGGCGAATGGGGGCCGGATGCCTCCCCGCTCGCCCCTCCTTGGGGCTGGGCGAGTGGGGGAATGGCACCTCCCCACTCGCCCCCTCGGGGCTGGGCGAGTGAGGGAAAGGCACCTCCACAATCGCCCCCTCCGGGCTGGGCGAGTGGGAGAAAGACACCTCCCCACTCGCCCCCTCCTTCGGGATCAGACGAGTGGGGGCCGAATGCCCCCCCCCCCCCCCCACTCCCCCCCGCTGGTACCTCCTTCCTGGACTGCTGGCCGGAAGTGCTCTCGCCCACCTGCTGGGGCAGGACCTCCGGACCATCTCCTCTCCTACCTTCGCCTATTGTGGCGAAAACTACCTGCAAGGTCTGTAGGACCTCCCGCTTGAAATTTTCAAACATCTCCAACGTCACCCCAGCCACCGGGGGCTGCGAGTGACTTGGGTCGGATCCTCCTCCACCTCCAACCATGGAGCTCAGCTTGAGATTTTCTTGTGCTGGTCACTCTCCACGCTCACCGCACCAAAATATTGAAACCAATAAATTGGTCTCTGTGGAGTTCGGTCCCGTAACAAATTGGGGGGTGACCTCACACTTACTTCTCCCAAAGGAGAGCACTAGGTTGGAGGCTTGGGAACTAGGAACAAGACCAAGGGCTCAGCGAGGAGGTCCCACCACACACCCGGAAGATCTTAGAGCGCTTCCCCTCCCAAGCCAATGCTAAGCTTGGGCACCTTTGGAGACTCTCTTCACCCACCAAAGAAACTTGAGGAGAGAGTAGCCAAAAGGGAGTCCCCTCCAAATGGTGCCCCCTTGGTCCTATTTATAGATTTCTGGATTTGGACTGCCAATAACCATACTCTGGCCTACGAGATTACGAAAATACCCCCCAGATTTGGCCTGCCAATAGCCAAATCCCGCCATTCCGAGGCGCTAAATGCAGACCGCCCCCTCTCCTCGGGATTGGGCGAGAGGGGGCACCCTAGCTGGGGCTGGGCGAGCCCCCTAGCTGGGGCGGGGGAGAGAAGGGGTTGGCCGCCCTCCTCCCTCGCCCTCCTTGCTGGGACGGGGGCGAGAGGGGGTTGGCCGCCCTCCTCCCTCGCCCCCCTAGCTGGGACGGGGGCGAGAGGGGGCTGGGCGCCCGCCTCCCTCGCCCCCCTTGCTGGGGCGGGGGCGAGAGGGGGCTGGCCGCCCGCCTCCCTCGCCCCCCTTACTGGACGGGGGTGAGAGGGGGATGGCCGCCCTCCTCCGTCGCCCCACTAGCTGGGGCGGGGGCGAGAGGGGGCTGGCCGCCCTCCTCCCACGCCCCCCTAGCTGGGGAGGGGGAGAGAGGGGGCTCGCCGCCCGCCTCCCTCGCCCCCCTAGCAGGGGCGGGGGCGAGAGGGCGCTGGCCGCCCTCCTCCCTCGCCCCCCTAGCTGGGACGGGGGCGAGAGGGGGCTGACCGCCCTCCTCCCTCGCCCCCCTAGCTGGGGCGGGGGCAAGAGGGGGCTGGCCGCCCGCCTCCCTCGCCCTCATTGCTGGGGCGGGGGCGAGAGGGGGCTGGCCGCCTGCCTCCCTCGCCCCCCTTACTGGGACGGGGGCGAGAGGGGGCTGGCCGCCCTCTTCCCTCGCCCCCCTAGCTGGGGTGGGGAGAGAGGGGGCTAGCCGCCCGCCTCCCTCGCCCCCCAAGCAGGGGCGGGGGCGAGAGGGCGCTGGCCGCCCTCCTCCCTCGCCCCCCTAGCTGGGACGGGGGCGAGAGGGGGTTGGCCGCCCTCCTCCCTCGCCCCCCTAGCTGGGGAGGGGGAGAGAGGGGGCTGGCCGCCCGCCTCCTTCGCCCCCCTTGCTGGGGCGGGGGCGAGAGGGGGCTGGCCGCTCGCCTCCCTCGCCCCCCTTGCTGGGATGGGGGTGAGAGGGGGTTGGCCGCCCTCTTCCCTCGCCCCCCTAGCTGGGACGGGGGAGAGACGGGGACGGCCGCCCTCCTCCCTCGCCACCCTAGCTGGGGCGGGGGCGGGGGCGAGAGGGGGCTGGCCGCCCTCCTCCCTCGCCCCCCTAGCTGGGGCGGGGGCGAGAGGGGGCTGGCCGCCCGTCTCACGCCCCCCTTTGCTGTGACAGAGGCCAGAGGGGGTTGGCCGCCCTCCCCCCTCGCCCCCTTGCTAGAGATGGGGCGAGAGGGGGCAGGCCGCCCTCTCCTCTCGCCCCCTTCCTGGGGATGGGGCGAGGGGGCAGGTCGCCTTCTCCTCTCGTCTTCATATTGGGGATGGGGCGAGAGGGGGCAGGCCGCCCTCTCCTCTCGCCCCCCCCCCTCCAAGGGCTGGGCGAGCAGGGGGCAGGCCGCCCTCCCTGCTCGCTCCTTTCTTTGTCTGGGACGGAGCTAAAAAATAACACTTGGCCCAAAGACCTCCTGGGTCCCGGGGGCCCACTCGGCGAATACAGGGTTGTACACCAACCATGTAATCTCTTCTAATTTATAAAGAACTTTCTATTATTGATCATTTTGTTTATAGAACATTTTTGCCACTCGAGTGAGTTCTCTTGTCCTGACGGCATTAACAAGTCTGGTCAGCGGTCTCTTCTCGGGGCCTTAACCAAAAATAAACTTTCCTGCCTCTCGAGTGAGCTTTTGTCCTGCTGGCATTAACAAGCCCAGTCAGCGGTCTCTTCTCGGGCCTTAACCGAAAATAAACTTGCTTGCCTCTCGAGTGAGCTCTCCTGTCCTGTCGGCATCAACGAGCCCGGTCAGCGGTCTCTTCTATGGGCCTTAACCAAAAACAGACTTTCTTGCCTCTCGAGTGAGTTCTCATGTCCTGCCGGCATGAACGAGCTCTATCAACGGTCTCTTCTCGGGGCCTTAACCAAAAATAGGCTTTCCTGCCTCTCGAGTGAGTTCTCCTGTCCTGCCGGCATCAACGAGCCCGGTCAGCGGTCTCTTCTCGGGGCCTTAACCAAAAATAGGCTTTCCTGACTCTCGAGCGAGTTCTTCTGTCCTGTCGGCATCAACGAGCACGATCAACGGTCTCTTCTCAGGGCCGTAACCAAATATTGACTTTCTTGCCTCTCAAGTGAGTTCTCCTATCCTACCGGCATCAACGAGCCAGGTCAGCGGTCCTCTTCTCGGGGCCTTAACCAAAATAGACTTTCCTGCCCCTCAAGTGAGTTCTCATGTCCTGCCGGCATCAACGAACCCGGTCAGCGGTCTCTTCTCGGGGCCTTAATCAAAAATAGGTTTTTCCTGCCTCTCGAGTGAGTTCTCCTGTCCTTCCAACATCAACGAGCCCGGTCAGCGGGTCTCTTCTCAGGGCCTTAACCAAAAATAGACTTTTCCTGCCTCTCGAGTGAGTTCTCCTATCCTGACGGCATTAACGAGCCCGGTCAGCGATCTCTTCACGGGGCCTTAACCAAAAATAGGTTTTCCTACCTCTCGAGTGAGTTCTCCTGTCCTGCCGGCATCAACAAGCCCGGTCAACGGTCTTTTCTCGGAGCCTTAACCAAAAATAGACTTTCCTGCCTCTCGAGTGAGTTCTCCTGTCCTGCCGGCATCAACGAGCCCGGTCAGCGGTCTCTTCTCGGGGCCTTAACCAAAAATAGGTTTTCCTGCCTCTCGAGTGAGTTCTTCTGTCCTGCCGGCATCAATGAGCCGGGTCAGCGGTCTCTTCTCGGGGCCTTAACCAAAATAGGTTTTCCTACCTCTCGAGTGAGTTCTCCTGTCCTGCCGGCATAAACGAGCCCGGTCAGCGGTCTCTTCTCGGGGCCTTAACCAAAAATAGATTTTCCTGCCTCTCGAGTGAGTTCTCCTGTCCTGCCGGCATCAACGAGCCCGGTCAGCGGTCTCTTCTCGGGGTCTTAACCAAAAATATTTTTATTCTACCTAGCGGGGAGCTTCCAGTGCACTGCGCACTGTCCTGAACCGGACAGAAACAAAATTCATCGCAAGGAAGAGTTCATTGAGATAAGATGTTCATTGTTTATTACAAATAAGCAAGTTTTAGGTCGTCGCCACTCTAAGTATTACCTGCATGTCTGCATTGACGACTGGCATGTCTGCGGTGCTCCAAGCAAAGACGTCAACGTTATGCTAGATATACTCCCGGACCTTCTCCTGGTCCTCCTCGCTCAGCCTTCAGCTGACTTAGACTTTCTCGGGCATCCCGCCCTGGGCGATGATTTCCTTCTCCTTTAACTCCTCTGTCACCTCCAACCTGGCCTTATCTTCCATCGCCCTGTCGGCCTCCTCCGCATCCTCATTCCACGAGATGGTGTTGACAGTCGTGACGTAGCGCTGCCTAGCCACCTTGGGGTCTCCCCTGACCCGGATCTGGACCCCTCCTATGTTATACTTCAAGCATTGGTGGTAGGAGGAGGGTACACACTTGAAGGCACTGATGAGGGGACGCCCGAAAATAGCGTTGTAATTGCTCGGCGCGTCTACGATGACGAATCGGCAGTTCTTTGACGTCCCTCCCAACGTTACGAGGAGCTCGACTCCTCCCTCCACCTCTTTGCAGGATTCCTTCTTCTGCCTCTTCCTCGACCGATCGCCATAGCATGTTGGGGCGGGGGTTGGAACGGCCTCGAACTCGGTTGCCACCCCGCGGGGTTGAACCGTCCTTGCCCTCCCTGAAAGTTTCCTCCCTCCTGAAAATGCCCCCTTCCTTGGCCTTGAGGGGGCCCTCCCGGTGGTCTCCAGGCTGGCCGGACGACAAGTGGTTGAAACTCCAGCCCTGCTCCTGCCCACCGGGGGATCCATGGTACTCATGTCTCCTCGACTCTTCCTTCTTCTTCCCTCAATGCTCCTGGGCTCTTCCTTGCACCTTCTTCTCTTCCTCTGTCCACTTGGTCAAACCTTGCCACGAACTCATGGTTGGTCACCTCGCTCTCGATCTCTCGAGCGGCTCGCTCCATCAGTTCCTTGAAGGACAGAGGAGGGTCCCGAGCCAGTTCAATCCTGAACAGCCCCTGTTGTAGCCCGATGGTAAAGGCTAGTTGTAAGGTGTGCCCTGGCACTTCGTGGACGAGAAGGACCTCCTCCTGAAAACGATCCACATAGCTCCCCAATGACTCTTTCCGACCTTCGCCGAATCGGGAAAATGGCCTCAGCCACCATTCTCCTCTTCATCGAGGTGGAGAACCTCAGCAAGAAACTCCGACGCAGGTCCTCGAAGTTGTAGATGGTCCCTGACGGAGTTGATGGAACCAGTCCCTCGCCTTCCCCTTGAAAGAAATGGCGAAGAGCCTACACTTGAAAGCGTCCGTCCATATGCCGGATTGAGACGACATCTTCAAACCATTGGAGATGTTGGAGGGGGTCATCCTTGCCAGTATAGTAGGACATGGCGGGCTCTCTGAACCCCTCGGACCGGCGCCGAAAGGATCAGCTCGCAGAATGGCTCCCCATCCTCCTTGGCGAGCTGGGAGCACTCGCCTACCCTCCTCGCTGGGGTAGCCGGCACCTGGCGGGCAGGGGAACAGCACCTGGCGGGCTGGGGAACAGCACCTGGCGGGCTGGGGAACAGCAACCACGTGTGGAGGTTCCTGTCGTCCTCCGAAGTTGTCTCCTTCCCTGGTCTCCTTGCATGTGATGTCTCCTTCAGAGACGGTGAGTCAAGTGCGGGTATTGGTGGTGTCTAGCACTCGCCCGGGGGGTGAGTGCGATCTGCAGGGTCTCCAGGATCGACTTTCTGAAATCATCGAAATCAAAATTTCTTACATACTCGCCGGGAGGGGGCGAGTTCCCTGGCTCTTCACTTTTAGTCATGGGACTTACTCAAATTTTTTCCGAACAAGCTACTTCCACGCTCACCGCACCAGAATATTGAAACCCTGAAATCGGGATCAAACCGTTCGAAACGGGGATGTAGCTTGAGTGATAGCGCAAGACCGGTCACTTAGAGTCAAAGAGTCTCTCTCTCTATTTTGAACTTAGACAAAATAGACCACGAGCTGCAGCGAGGAGGTCCTGCCACTAACCCAAAAGATCTATAAGATCTTCCCCTCCCAAACCAAAGCTAAGTTGGGCACCTTAGAAGGCAAAGTTCTCTCTCTCTCTCTTCCAGAACCCAAAATCCAAACCTCCTTCAAGGTGCCCATGGGGGTCTATTTATAGCTTTCCTAAAACTGATCTGCGGATAGCCAAAATGGGTTGTCAATAGTCGAGTTCCGCTGCTTGAAAATGTTGGATCTTACGGCGCCCTTAGAGGGGGGGGTGATTAAGGGAATAAAAATTCTTTTATAATTTTAAGAAAATTACTAAATTGTTTTATAATATGCGAAGGTAAAATAACAATTTAGCTAAATGAATAGAAAATTATGAATTTGCAATTTTAGAAATAAGTACTAAATTGTTTTTATGATGAAAGAGATTGAAATAAACAATTTAGATTTAGAATTGAAAACTTAGAACACAATATAATAGAGATTACGCCAAGTGATAGAAAATCAAGTAAACACAAAAGAGACATGATTATATTATATGACAAAGTGTTTACATAAATTTGATTTCTATATCGCTAGAAATCGGAGGCGTACAAATGTAAATTTCTTTTTGTTTACCAATCCTTCTCCCAAGGATCGGAAGGCTATCACTTGTCTCTCCCTAGACCAAGCCCAAGCCTATCCTCTAGATCTTCCCAAGATCTAGACGTAGCACACAAGGCCACGATTTCTCACCAAGCCACACAAGGACTTGGACGCTCCGCACAAGGAAGCGATTTTCCCCTAAGCCACGCAAGGACTTAGACGCTCCGCACAAGGAAGCGATTTTCCCTACCAATACAAAGTAAAATGTATATAAATGAAAATACAAGATAAAATAAGAACTCCCTAGAAATTCAGATCTCTGAAAGGAAGGTTGAAGCCTCGAGATGATAGTTGATGAAAAAGCGCGTCCGATCTCGTCTTCAATTTCAAACCTTCTCAGCAAAAATGGGAGTTCTTAAGGTTCTGGAGCTCTCTGGTTCGTATACACTCAAGAAGGGACTTGAAATTCTCAATTGCTTGAATGCACGAACACAAGGGAGTCAATTTATAGAAAATCGCTGTCGCCTGGGCGACATCGACTGTCGGAATTTTCCGACAGCGCTAAACTGCCGCTGGAGTGCCGTCGTGCGGGCAGTTGCTGTAACCGCCGAGCTGTCACCTGGGCGACATCGATGTCGGAATTTCGACAGCGCAAAACTGTCGGTCGTGGTGGTGTCGTGGGCAGTTGTTGAAACCTCCGAGCTGTCGCCTGGGCGACATCGCTGTCGGATTTCGATAGCTCAAAACTGCCTTTCGTCGTGCTGCCGTGGAGGGAAGTAGTTGTAACTTCTCTGCTGTCGCCTGGGCGACATCAGCTGTCGGAATTTTCCGACAGTGAAAATTTCATACACTCAAATTGAGTTCCAGCAGAATTGTGAACATCTCATACCTGTTACCTGCACACCATAAATAAAAATAGAATCAAATACATTCGGGATTTGTTATTCTCAAACCGGACGAGTGCGGAATGCATGCTCCAACAATCTCCCCCTTTTGATAATAACAAATCCTTATACTAATAAATCGAATAAATCCTATATAGATAGTGACAAGTACATTATGTATGCACAAGTGTGAACTTATGATCTTCATGTTCACCCCCTTAATATGATCTCCCCCTTAATATGATCCTCCCCTTTAATATTAGCTCCTTCTAAAATTATTCTCCCCCGACTTATAAACTCCACCTACATGAAAGCTCACTTAATTAATTAAGTAATTTAAGTGATTTAAGTAATTTCTTAGTATCTTCTCCCCCTTTGATATTATCAAAAGTAATGAATATAGGGATGAGTGTATATCTTTTAAGATAGGTAAGGAACCATTTATTGAAGGATTTTCATGATCAAGCATATGTTAATGTATGCATCTCCTATATGATTACTCCCCCTACAAATTTACCCATTTTTTTTGGTTTAATATCATTATAATGCATTCCCCCCTAAATCTTAGATTTATTGCAATTTAATCTCCCCTTTTGGTAGAATCAAAGAGGGTTTAAGTGAGGGTAGTAAGGAGGCATTTCTTATAAATGATAAAGAGTTTAAGCATAGCATATATAAGAGATTTCAAATAAAAAGATAAGAGTTGTAAGCAAGCGGAAGATTATAATAAACATATTTTTGTAAGCATGAAAAGCATAAGTAAAAATATGAGTTTTAGTTCAAAATTATAAGATGTTTAAACCTTGTTGAAATCTCAAAAAAAAATTTCATAAAAATACCAAGCATGAAATGAACATATCAAAGAGATATTATACTACAATGTTACTTAATTTAAAGTTCAAGAGATACCAAAATATTGTAGAGATCATGCTAGGTTATCTAGTGCATTTTTCTATAAAGAGTAGTATAGATAAAGCATTAGAATCCAATACTCATGAGAAGAAGTGTTATGAAAGATAATGATGTGCACATAAGTGTATTTTGGGCAATGTTAACAATTGATTTAAATCATCAAAATACAAGACATATGTAAAGTAAAGTGCACAATAAAAACACAAGTAAATTACTTTCACACACTTTTAATGCACATAATTTTTAACAAAGTGGTGTAATAAACAAAGTTTGCACAAGACACTTTACTATTCTTTTCAAGGTGCTCAACCTCACAACTGCTTATGAAGACTTATCAGGAGGTTCAAGTAGTGCTTGGTGGAGGTATATTTGTCTACATATATAATTTTTGTTCATATTTGTGAGACAACATTCTCCGAATACACTTGTTTTGCAAACCAAAATTTTTAACTTAACCACTTTTCTAAATTTCATAAGTGCAATTCAAATGTAGTGTAGGCAATAAACTTATGCAAGTTTTAATTCATTGTACAAATACAATACACAAGCAAGCATTTTTAGATTTAGACACACATGTTGATTACCAAAATAAGTGAGTGAAATGTATCATTATCAATCATAAAACATTTACTCATACTTAGAGGCATGCTAAGCTTGTATCTACAAATTTTTCAATACAATTGATGCACTTTAAATAGATATATCAAAGCATGATAAGCAAAACAATGTTCATAGTAATTTGAAGAAATAAGGTTTAACATTGTAAATAATTCTAAATAATAGAATTCATACATGCTTGATATTTGACAATAAAGATCATACAGTTTTTTTGTTTTATCATTTTTTAAATCAAATAAAAACAGAAAATCACAAAAACATATTTTTGTAATTTTTGAATTTTGAATTTTTTAGTAAATTTTTCATAATATGAATAAAAAAAAAATAAACAGAAACACAAAATTAGATTTGTACACATAAACTAACATATTTTTGTGGATTTTTAGAAATTTTAAATTTCTGATTATTGATATTGATTAAGTGTCCTTAAAGTAGTTTCATGCTGAAATTCAGAATTTTTGAAGATCTCTAGGTGGATCAAATTTGCATGAAACTTTGGCTTTTCAAATTCTTGTGTTTTACAAAAATATTTAAACATGAAGATATAAACTATGAAGACACAGAGGACATTTTTTATTAAACAACCCAAAATATGCATGATTTAAGTGATAAGTAAATAAAATGATCATGCAAAGAGTAATATAAGTACGTCCTAAGATTAAAGATTACCCCGACTAAATGTCTACACCCTAGCCCCGTACTAAGTGACGGAGGGGCATGAGGAGCTGCACGCATGCCGTAGGTTGGGGTGTTAGTCTCATATGCACACACTAGAGAACACTCAACCTAGCACTCTTTCCCCACAGTGCCTCGCAAGGCCCCACTGGAACCCTCCCCGTTTAAGGACAAGACATGTCTTATAAGTTAGGTCTCTAATGCATACAACTCTACGCCCCCGCTATTGTGAGATATGAAGTCCATAGGTGAAATAATCTTTGGAAAACCTATGCTTTTAAATCTAAGGGTTGATACATAAACTATGGGTTTTGTTTAATGTGATGAATTATATAAAGCCGCATAGTTTATCTACTTTTATGAGATGACGATATGAGATAACTAGCACAATTACTAATATTCAATAAGTGATAAAGCTAGTATGATGAGTTTTGGGTTTAAAGTCAGGTCATAAGATTAATATTAATATTGCATGTATTCCAAAATAGAATTTCAAATTATAGATCTAGAATGGAGTGATGATTTAGTTTGATTTATACTTTCATTACAAAGTTGATTCTAGAGTCTACAAATATGAGAGATACATGCAATCACTAGCAAAGCAGATCAATACATCAAATAATGTAAAGAAAACATTATTCATAATTTTTATCATAAGATTCATAATTCCTATTATCGATTTGAGATATGTCTTGATAGAACATGAATTATGATTTATGATTAAAGAGAATTTTTGCATAGAATATATGTTAGATCATCATGATGTGTGTAAATTCTAATTCTTCTAGACTTATGACAATATGAATTGGTGATTTTCGTTTGAATGAGCACGTTTGAATTGTAAGTCTAGAAAATGATGATCAAGCTATCATATCAAGACAAAGATCACAATATATAGTTTTGAAATAAAATGTCATTCAATAATTGAATTTATTGATCTTTGGTTTTGCATGATAATATATATTCATGAAACAATATTCATAAATATTCTAATGATTAATTCATAAATTATGTGTTTGTTGAATTTTAGTATTCTATATAATTTCAAATCACATAGTTATCATGATATTTTAATAACATTGTAAATGTTATACCTAGCATATAAATTTAAGCACAAATTAAGAAGTGATGCTAGAATGATACATTGAATGCAATGTTATTACATAGAATTAATGGAGATAATGTTGCATGTAATATGAGATGTTTACAAATTAATTTTCTTTAAACCTATAATGAAATGATTAAACTTTTGATTTGATCTTAATGATATAAGATGATTCTAAGGTCTAAATTACATGCAAACAATGGTGACACACATCACACATACTATCTAAATTAATATATGAAACAATTATACATAGGATATCATGTGATGAAAAAAAATCCTTAAACACAGAAATTTCTCAATCAAGCGAACTAAGATAGCATTTAAAAAACGGAGTTGAAATTGGGCAAATTACAGCACCAAACAAACTTAAAAGGGCAAGTTAGTTTGCCGATAGATGGAGATTTCTGTGCTCTTTCTGAAAAGATATTAAACGCGAAAAACGGACGAGCGATCAAAAGATATGGTTATTTGAAGTTTTGATCAAAAACTTCCTTTTTTGAAAGATTAAGCATGCGTTTAGATGAATTTTTGTTTTCAATTTTATTTGATAATATTTTTCATAATAAGGGCTATCAAATGCAGCAAATAACATAGAAAGTAATCAAACTGTTGCGCATTTTAATTTTTTGCTTAAGCCCTTTTAATAAACTAATTAAATCCATTTTTAAAATTAATTTCATTAGTCTTGAAAAATAGTTTCAATATTCTAATTATAATGTTAATTCAAGACATTGATGGGTAAAGGATTTAAAATGATATATATAACAAAAAAAAATGAGAGGTAGGTCTCTTTTAAAAATCATATGACTTAATGTTCAATTTTAATTCAATTTGATTTGAATAAACATTAGGCTTAATATGTGAAAGTCATATTTCATAAATATAGAGGGACCATAAGCATTTTGGATCAATAATACAAAAACAAACAAAAGAAAAAGAAATAAAGCACATCATGAAATAGAGTATGATATTTCATTTTTAATTATTTCTACTTCATGCAAATGAAAGATACTAAATGATAAGAGATTTAGGTATCCAAAGTTGACCATGTGTAATGGTTCCTTTGGCACCCAAATATGTCGTGATGGCTTTTGAGAAGATAATGATGAATGAGCCTTTTTAATTAATGTTGATATGTCATTTTTCTTTATGGGTCTCCATTCATACATTGGTTGTTTATTACTTAAATCCATATAATGATTATGTGAATTGTTTGAAAAATAATTCATTGGAGGTTTATGTTTATTTAAATTATTTTTCAAAATAGCTTGATGTGATAATCATAATGATTTTTATTATATGGATTGCTTAAAATTTTATAAGAGTGATTGTCTTATCTTTAGAAGTGATTGTTGAAAGAGTGGGATTACAATATGTTTAGAAGATTGATCATTATTTTGATTATTTTCATTTCCACTCTTTCTTATAGACATACTCTTATAATATAAAGGATAATATTTATATTTTGATTTTCATGAAAAGGAGTTTTTAAGTTTGAGTCATGATTGAAAATATATTGAGACTTATAATAGTGACTCTTAAGCATTTTGTGAGGGTCATAATTCTTTTTTGAAACTTAACTCCTTTTGAGTTGATGTATGAAAATGATCCTTTTTAGAAATGATTTTGTAAGTTAATTTATCCTTGTTATTCAAAATCTTATGACGAGATTCATAGATGACATTTGAAATTTTTCAACAAAAGATTTTAATTGTATTAACTTACAGGATAAAACATCATTTTCAATTAACAATTTTTCATTATGCCTTTTAGAAATTAAGAGCCCTTTTTCAATTTTCTTGAATTTTCTTTTAATAAATTGCAATTAAGACAAGGAATAGGAATTTCAACTAAAGAGCATGAAAGAGAATTTAACACATCAATATTTGATTCTACGTTTATCGTTTGCTTTTAAAGATTTATTTTCTAAACGTAATTTGGAATTAGCAATTTTTAATTTTAAAATTTTACGTTTAGCAATTTTAAGCATACGAGATGTAGAAATAAAATTCGTTACAAAAAGAGAAGATTTTGATTTTCTTACCTTGCAATTGTTTCCGTCTTCTCTTTTGCTTGATGTGTTGCCAACAAATGAGTCCAATATTGTGATGTTGTATTCTTCTTCCTCCAAGCATAAGTCCTCATCGATTTCTTCTCTTGGATCCATAAGAAATTCCTCGTTCGATTTCTCTCTTAGATTTATCATCCTCCAAGAATGAGTCATTGTCGATTTCTTCTCTTGGATCCATAAGGAATTCCTCTTGTTCATCATCTGTAGAAGGAAGACTATAAGTATTCTCAAGAAATTTCCAAACTTCATAAGCAGTAGTAAGTGTATAAATAAGTTTGAAAATATTTTGATCTAATGCACAATATAGACTATTCATAGATTTGGCATTTAAAACATTTTATTTTTATTTAAAATACTTGGGGGCATTTTAATTATAATATTCCATACTTCCATATCCAAAGATTTAAGAAATTTTTCCATTAGAAATTTCCACCCATTATATTTTTCCCTTCAAATAAAGGTGGTGCTAAGATTTTTCATTTATAAGAAAATTTCCCCTATTAGTAGAAGCGAGATCATGAGACGCCATTATTCCTGGTTTTTTAAACGGTTTGGAATAACCTGCTCTGATACCACGTGTTGGATCTTACGGCGCCCTTAGAGGGGGGTGAATAAGGGAATAAAAAATTTTTTTTATAATTTTAAGAAAATTACTAAATTGTTTTATAATATGCGAAGGTAAAATAACAATTTAGCTAAATGAATAGAAAATTATGAATTTGCAATTTTAAAAATAAGTACTAAATTGTTTTATGATAAAGAGATTGAAAATAAACAATTTAGATTTAGAATTGAAAACTTAGAACACAATATAATAGAGATTACGCCAAGTGATAGAAATCAAGTAAACACAAAAAAGACATGATTATATTATATGACAAAGTGTTTACATAAATTGATTTCTATATCGCTAGAAATCGGAGGCGTACAAATGTAAATTTCTTTTTGTTTACCAATCCTTCTCCCAAGGATCGGAAGGCTATCACTTGTCTCTCCCTAGACCAAGCCCAAGCCTATCCTCTAGATCTTCCAAGATCTAGACGTAGCACACAAGGCCCGATTTCCCACCAAGCCACACAAGGACTTGGACGCTCCGCACAAGGAAGCGATTTTCCCCCTAAGCCACGCAAGGACTTAGACGCTCCTCACAAGGAAGCGATTTCCCTACCAATACAAAGTAAAATGCATATAAATGAAAATACAAGATAAATAAGAACTCCCTAGAAATTCAGATCTCTGAAAGGAAGGTTGAAGCCTCGAGATGATAGTTTGATGAAGAAGCGCGTCCGATCTCGTCTTCAATTTCAAATCTTCTCAGCAAAAATGGGAGTTCTGAGGTTCTGGAGCTCTCTGTTCGTATACACTCAAGAAGGGACTTGAAATTCTCAATTGCTTGAATGCACGAACACAGGGAGTCAATTTATAGAAAATTGTTGTCGCCTGGGCGACATCGACCTGTCGGAATTTTCCGACATCGCTAATAACTGCCGCTGGAGTGCCGTCGTGGCGGGCAGTTGCTGTACCGCCGAGCTGTCGCCTGGGCGACATCGATGTCGGAATTTCGACAGCGCAAAACTGCCGGTCGTGGTGGTGTCGTGGGCAGTTGTTGAAACCTCCGAGCTGTCGCCTGGGCGACATCGGCTGTCGGATTTAGCTCAAAACTGCCTTTCGTCGTGCTGCCGAGTGGAGGGAAGTAGTTGTAACTTCTCTGTTGTCGCCTGGGCGACATCAGCTGTCGGAATTTTCCGACAGTGAAATTTCATACACTCAAATTGAGCTCCAGCAAGAATTGTGAACATCTCATACCTGTTACCTGCACACCATAAATAAAAATAGAATCAAATACATTCGGGATTTGTTATTCTCAAACCGGACGAGTGCGGAATGCATGCTCCAACAGAAAACACTACCAGCGATCTATTCGCACCTGGCCGATTAAGGGGGGCGATTGCGACCCAAGGGGTCCACCTCTTTGCAGGATTCCTTCTTCTGCCTCTTCCTCGACCGATCGCCATGGCATGCTGGGGCAGGGGTTGGAACGGCCCTCGAACCGGGTTGCCACCCTCGGGGTTGAACCGTCCTTGCCCTCCCTGAAAGTTTCCTCCCTCCTGAAAATGCCCCCTTCCTTGGCCTTGAGGGGGCCCTCCCGGTGGTCTCCAGGCTGGCCGGACGACTAGTGGTTGAAAACTCCAGCTCTACTCCTGCCCACCGGGGGATCCATGGTACTCATGTTTCCTCGACTCTTCATTCTTCTTCCCTCCATGCTCCTGGGCTCTTCCCTGCACCTTCTTCTCTTCCTCTGTCCACTTGGTCAACCTTGCCACGAACTCATGGTTGGTCACCTCGCTCTCGATCTCCCGAGCGGCTCGCTCCATCAGTTTCTTGAAGGACAGAGGAGGTTCCCGAGCCAGTTCAATCCTGAACAGCCCCTATTGTAGCCCGATGGTAAAGGCTAGTTGTAAGGTGTGCCCTGGCACTTCGTGGACGAGAAGGACCTCCTCCTGAAAATGATCCACATAGCTCCCCAATGACTCCTCCGACCTTCTCCGAATCGGGAAAATGGCCTCAGCCCCCCTTTTCTCCTCTTCATTGAGGTGGAGAACCTCAGCAAGAAACTCCGACGCAGGTCCTCGAAGCTGTAGATGGTCCCTGACGGGAGTTGATGGAACCAGTCCCTCGCCTTCCTCTTGAAAGAAATGGCGAAGAGCCTACACTTGAAAGCGTTCGTCATATGCCGGATTGTGACATCTTCAAACCATTGGAGATATTGGAGGGGGTCATCTTGAACGACAGCCGAGCCTCTACCTCGTCTGCATCAAGATGGGTTCGCTCGACAAATATGGGGGTTGTACATATATATTTTAATATTTTCCTTGTCTTTAGTTATTTATGCTTATACAATTATCGGGTCCTATATAAGGACGTCTATGTGTCTTGTAATGTTATGCAAGAAAAGAAGTTCTAATTTTGTGTCCCTTGTGAGAGATTCTTGGAATCTCTCTCCTCTAACGAGCAAACCCCGCTTAGGCAAACCGTGGTTACGGCTCCATTGTATCTCTCGTCGTCGTCATCTCCGCCTTCGGTCATCCTCCGTCCACCGCTCGGAGTAGGCCCATAACAGGTAGCTACAATTTCAAGCTGGCTCAAACAGATTTCAAACTAGCCAGCCCTATGTCGCGGACACAGCGCTGGAGCCGCGCTCAAACCTTGATCTGCAGCCTTAGATCATTTTTGCACCTTCATAATAGCTAAGTCAACTTTTACCTCTCTCTAGTAGCGAAATTATATGCACACACGCACAGGTATATTGTGGAAAGGGGAGAACACTCAAGATCACTCAAACTTCTATTCACAACTTTGAAGCTTTACAACTCTTGACTCTTTTGAGGCTTGCATACATTGCTTGGATTGATTCTAAAATTGCTTGACTCAAATGAGCATGCATCCCCTTTTTATAGCCTCCAAGAGGTTTTCTATCCAACCAAAAGAAGACTCTAGAAACTCTCTACTCTAGACTTTTCTAAACTACTCTACACTCTTTTCAGGGCTATGTACAAACCTCCATACTATTTGTTAGAGAAATTGATGTAAAAGCCCATTTATGAGGCCCATTTATGTAGTTCCCTCTTACTCTTGTTTAGTCCCACATCTTGAGATTGGAGTGACTAGCCTCCTTCTCCTCCTATATATTTGTATTCATACTTGTAATTATGTATTCAACAAATATATACAAGGTTTACACCATTTATTTACATGGTATCGGAGCAACCGGTCCAATACCTGCGGTTCCCTCGTTTCTGAACGCACTGTCCGCAAGCGATCCGCAAGCGGTCTCCTCGTTCTAACAGCAGGCCTTCTGTGGTCTTCTCTCTTCCGCAAACTCTTCCGCCGCTCTTCCCGTTTGGCAAGCCTCGCCCCCCTGCGGCCTCCCTTCTCTGACCGCACCCCTGCAAGCTCACCCCGCAGCTCCTCAATCCTCCTCTCAGGGCCTTCTTATAGTCTTCTCCCGCTGCATCTGTGGGTCCCACTTCTCCTCCTATCTCGCGCGGTTTCCCCTCTAGCCGCTGCGACCTCCTGCGACCTCCTGCGAGCTGCTGCGACCTCCTGCGACCCTCCTGCGAGCTCCTGCGACCTCCTGCGAGCTTCTGCGACCTCCTGCGACCTCCTGCGAGCTCTCCTCTCCCTCTGCCGAGCTCCCTTCTATTCGCTGCTATAGCTCGCCAAACTCGCAGACCGCAGACTGTCGCACTCCTTCCTCCGTGTTGCCGTCTCGCCGCAGTTGCTCACTGCGTCCTCTCTCTGCAACTTCCAGCAGCGACCTCCAGCAGGTCGTGCGACCTCCCAGCAGACTTAGTCGCAGCGCCCCCTGGTTTCAGTCCGTCCTGCGACCTCCTGCTGACCGCCCGTCCTCTGGTTTCAATCCGCTCGGACTCGTCTACTCAATGGTGGAATCCGAAAATTCTCATACTTACCAATATCCCCCCAGCCACAGTGGCCGCTCCTGCTCCTGATGCCCGCGATGAACTTCGGATTACAACTATCTCCCTCTCCGGGAAGTCCAACTTTGTGGAATGGGTTCACTCTGTTCGCCGGGTCTTACAGACGAAAGGGTTGGTTCATCACGTAACCCAGGTTGTTCCTCTTAACCCTTCCAATGGATGGCTTCGGGATGATGGTCGAGTGCAAACCTGGCTCCTCAACTCCATGGACAAGGAGCCTTATCGGATATCTATGTATCATGAAACCGCCAAGGCCATCCGGGATGAACTTCATGCTTTCTACTCTGGCCAGAACAGTCTCCAACATCTCTTTGATATCATCTCGGAACTTCAAACCCTTCGGCCTGGCGCACCAGACCTAATGATCTCCCATGTCGCTCAGGTGAAAACTCTCCATGAGGCTTGGATTCAGCATCAGCCTCCGACTGCCGATCTCGCTACTCAGAAAGACCAGAAAGAGGCTGTAACAATCTCCATGTTGTTGTCCCACGTTCCACCACACTTGCATAGTGTTCGAGCTCAGATCCTCTCGTCTCCTACCACACCATCCCTATCTGATGTTTGCTCCATGCTGATCAAGGTTACAACCCCCATCCGAGGCTTCAACAAGTTTCTCTCCAGTTCTTCTTCAGCAACCTCTCCTGCCAACTCCTCCCCCTGGTCGTGGCCCTTCCACCAGGGGAGGACGCCACCCGTCTCGGGGACGAGGACGTGGTGGTCGCTCTTCTTTGAAGTGTACTTACTGCTCTCGTGAGGGTCACCTTGAAGCTACATGTTACCGCAAGCATGGCCTACCTCCGCATCTGGCCTCCTCCGCTACTCTAGCTCCTTCTGATGCCCCTGACACTACCAACCTTGGTGCACCTACTCGCCAGGAATATGAAGACCTTCGCACTCAGTTCCAGCAGCTCCAAGGCAGTATTAATCGGCCATCTGGCTCGGTTGCCACTTTCTCTACTCAAGGTATATCCTGTCTTTCTTACAGCTCTCACTGGATCGTTGACTCTGGAGCAACTCATAATATAACATCTCAGAAACCGCCTCGGTATTCGACAACCTCTCACCAGCCATCTATTATTGTTGCTAATGGCGACACTACCCCGGTCTCTGGTGCTGTTGATCTCCGCCTCACTCCTACCTTGCTACTCTCCTCAGTTCTCCATGTTCCGGGTTCCCCGTTTAACTTGCTTTCTGTTAGCCAGTTAACAAGGGATCTTGACTGTTGCATAACATTTTCTCCTTCATCTTTTGTTTTGCAGGATCGCCGTACATGGAGTACCATTGGTAGCGGTCGGCTGACGAATGGGCTATATCTCTTGGATCTCCCACCTATCAGTCTTTCTTCCATCTCCACTTCTGACTGGCATCGGCGTCTTGGGCATGCTCCCCTTCCGATTCTCAAGAAAGCTCTTCCTGGTGTTTTCCTCCAAGAGTTCACTTGTGAATCATGTATCTACGGCAAGCAACATCGTGTTTCTTTCTCTCCTTGTACCCAGGTGATACTCCGTTATCTTTAGTTCATTCTGATGTATGGGGTCCATATAGGACCCCCAGTGTATTTGGACATCGCTACTTTATCACTTTTATTGATGACTACTCACGTGTTACCTGACTTTATTTTCTTCATGTTCGCACTGAGATTACTTCTGTGTTTCGTGCGTTTTTATCTGAAACGCGTACGCAGTTCTCGACGCCTCTTAAAATACTTCGCACCGATAATGCCCGCGAGCACACAAGTCGACCATTCTCCGCTCTGTGCTCCGAGTTTGGTGTTATTCACCAAACCTCCTGTACCTACACACCTCAACAAAATGGCGTGGCCGAACGGAAAAATCGCCATCTTCTCGATACCGCTCGGTCCCTCATGTTCCAAATGCAGGTCCCAACAGAATTTGGCACTTTGCTATTGCAACTGCATGTCACCTCATCAATCGCATGCCCTCATCCATTCTCAGCTTTGCCACTACACTAAGCCTTCTTCTTCCATCCACTGCTCCCTTCCCCCTCACACCCCGAGTTTATGGGTGTGTATGCTATGTTCACAACCTCGGTCCACCAGCGGACAAACTTGTTGCTCGTGCTACCCGACAGATGTTTGTTGGCTACTCTCAAACTCAGAAGGGCTATCTATACTACTCTCCTACAACAGGAAAAGTGACTGTCTCGGCCGATGTCACTTTTTGTGAAGATCAACCATTCCACCTATCCTCCTCTCCCCAATCCATACCTTCTTCTATTACTCATCCTATCGTTCCAGTCACGCCTTCTTCTCCATCGTCACCTTCATCCCTGCCTTTGATTCATCCGCCCATTCGCTACGTCTATTCTCGCCGTAAATCCAAGGATATTTCTCTATCGGAGCCGTCTGCTACAGATGTCACACCGCCCGCGGTCGATCCAGCATCTTCTTCTACGGCTCATCCGATGGCTAGCTATGTGTCTCTACGCCGGCTTTCTCCACCTCTCCACCAGTTTGCTACTTCTCTTTCCTCCATCTCTATTCCTAACTCTGTGCAGGAGGCGCTTCAGCATCCGGGGTGGCGGGCAGCTATGGAAGAGGAGATGAATGCCCTCTGGGCTAATCAAACCTAGGAACTGGTTCCCCTTCCTCCAGGACAACATTGTGTTAGTTGCAAATGGGTCTTTGCGGTAAAACAGAATGCGGATGGGACTGTTGGTCGCTTAAAAGCCCGTCTCGTGGCCTGAGGCTTCACTCAGCAACAAGGCTTGGATTATGAGGAAACTTTTCTCCAGTAGCCAAACTCAACATTATTCGTGTTCTTATCTTCGTTGTTGTGCACCGGCGTTGGCCCCTTCTTCAGCTCGACATTAAGAATGCATTCCTTAACGGCGATCTGAAGGAAAGTGTCTTTATGAGCCAACCTCCCGGGTTTGAGACCACGGGGGAGTCTCGTGAAGTTCGTGTTTGCCGCCTTCTAAAAGCTCTTTATGGTCTCAAACTGTCACCACGAGCTTGGTTTGATAAGTTCTGCAAGGTTCTCTTAGCACTTGAGTTTACTCGGAGCTCCGCCGATTTCTCCCTATTCACCAAGCATGGACCAACTGGCACTGTGATCCTTCTTGTCTACGTTGATGATATCCTGATTACCTGTGATGACCTCTCTGGGATACAACAGCTCAAGGAACATCTGAACTCGGACTTCCAGACGAAGGATCTTGGAAATATTAGATACTTCCTTGGGATTGAAGTCGCCCGACGACCCGATGGGTTGGTTATGTCCCAATGGAAGTACTGCATCGACTTACTTCATGAAGCAGGATACTCCGAGTGCAAACCTATGGATACTCCTATGGATGCTAATCAGAACTTGTGTGCTGCTGGGTCTGATTCTGACCAGCTTCTTGAGAATCCAGAATATTACCGACGATTCGTTGGGAAACTGATCTACCTAACGGTTACTCGATCGGATATCTCGTTTGCTGTTGGTGTTGTGAGTCGCTTCATGCATACTCTGCGCACTTCTCACCTTCAAGCTGTTGAGCGTATTCTCAGATATCCAAAGACCGCTCCGGGACAAGGCCTTGTCTACAAACCATCCAACTCACCATCTCTTCTTGCTTATTCGGATGCTGAGTATGTCGGGTCCCCTGATGATAGGCGTTCCACGACTGGCTTTTACACTTATTTTGGTGGACACCTGATGGCGCAAATCTTAGCACACCGCTATAGGCGGTAGTAAGACTGCGGCACGAAACGGCAGTGTACCGATCGTTCAAGTAATATAAAATGGGAATGAATCCCCAAGTATCGATCTCAAAGGAACACAGTAAGGTGGAGTTTATTATCGAGGAAGGACTTGAGATTGAAGTCCTTTCGAGCGGATGGATGCGGAAATGGGGGATTTGGTTTGTGGAAAATAAAAGAAAACAACTTAAACTACTCCTATGCAATGCCGCTATGCAATGCTTCGCTTGGCGGGATGGAGACTAGGCAGGCCTTGAGCGCGCTGCGTCGCAAGGGCGGATGGACGAGTAGGCAAGCGGAGTCGAACTGTGCAGGCCTTGAGCGCACTGCTTCGTAGGGCGAATGGATTACACGGGCCGCTATGTCACGCTTCGCTAGGCGGATGGAAGAGTAGGCAAGCGGATGGAATGGTTCGCACCGGCGGAGTCGGATGATGGATCACACGGGCCGCTATGCCACGCTTCGCTAGGCGGATGGAAGAGTAGGCATACGAATGGAATGGAGAGAACGGCGGAATGAGGGTCGCAAGCACCTCTTCGCAAAGCACACCACTAACAATTGTTAGGGCGGCACAACACAACCAACAATCCACACCACAAGGCACACCTCAAAATGATAAGCAAGAATACCCAAATCACATAGACATAATCAAGTATAAATGCTAATAATCAAAACACACTTCATCAAACATATAAGAAATCCAACTAAGTTATCACTACAAGGGGAGGTGAGTGTGCGAAATCGACCGACTCCGAAGTCTTGTTGAGGGTTCACGGAAGGAATCGTCGGGTTGTCAATCCGCGTCCAAGCTCGGTCCTCAACTGCGTCCGGGGTAGAGAGAGCTGTCACTACTCTCCAATGGACCCGTCTTCTTCGTGTCACGAACCGGTGGTATGATCACACAAGCTGCTCCGATCTTGAAGAAGAAGGCTAGGTTGATTCCCTTCTTGAAGCTCTTGGATGAAGGAGATGGCCGAGAGGAAGCTCTGGCGAGGATTTGGCGTTGAAAGTTTGCCCGGAGCTCCTCCCTAAGGTGGGCGGTGAAGGAGGCAAAACCCTGCAAAAAGGGCGGAAAGCGGCGGAGCTGGGCAGAGTCGGATGATGGATCCAGACCTAATTCGCGAGCAGGTCAATTTATAGGCGCTGGAATAAACAGTGCGCACGATCGGTGGCGCACGACCAGTGGTCGTGCGCACTAGAATCATGTGATCGTGCGCCTGCCTGGGCGGAGCCTGCAATGTAAGAAATTTATAAAATATAATGTTCGCACGACCAGTGGCGCACGACCAGTGGCGCACGACCAGTGGTCGTGCGCACTATCGTAAGTGGTCGTGCGCGCTGGTCGAGACAGAACTCATAAAATGGGGGTTAAGTGCGCACGATCAGCGGCGCACGACCAGTGATCGTGCGCAATAGAACCAGTGATCGTGCGCAGTGTTCCTGTACAGAATTGTACCGGGAACACCTGCATGACTCCTGTTCCTACAGAAATGCTAATCAGGTCACTGAAAGTGGCACTCAACAATACGATAAGGCTATCAAAAGAGGCTAAACATAAAAACACACCAAATTAGGCCAAGAAGTGCACCTAGCATAGAATGACAAATATGGGCTAAAACAAGGCTAAAGTGCAGTGGAATGACTAGATAAACGGCCCAGATGAGTCCATATATGTGTATATAATTGGGACTCATCACACCCGCAGACTTACCTATTTGCGCGTCCCGAGCAAACAACTCTCGGCGGACGGGAAAAACAAGGGTTAGAGAGGTGATTATGGCTAGGAGTAATATGCGAAATCAAATAATCATGTGCATAAAATTCTCGTAGAAGAAATTTCTATTATGCAAAGTAATCTACAAATATCTAAAATAGTAAATAAGAGATTAGTTTACTCAAAAGCTGAACCAAGTGTGATCTGCCAGTCACGTGTAGGGAGAATGTAGAGACGCGCTCAGACGAGTATTTCGCAAAATACGGGATACGGAACTAACTCCACCGAAATCCATCGGTGTCGGGAGCCATAAGCTCGCACTTTCGCACTCTCTTCACAGCATTAGGTAAAACTACACACTAGTCAATAGGGCTTTCAGGTAAATATGTGGCTTAGGTTGCGGTATGATATACAATGATAAATTCGGAGGCTAACGCACCTAACACATTTGAGCAATACACTTTGTAAACCCCGGCAACAAATAAAGCTGATGTTTTCATTGCCAACACCTAATATAAAGTAATTCCTCTCAAACAATTCAGAATTTCTGAGTTAGAATATAAAGAACTCTGAATTTTTTTTTTCTTTTGGAGCGCTGATCTTTTCAATTTTTAGCTCACTAATACTTTTTTATTTTACTTTTTTTTTTCAACTTAGCCAAAAACAGCACATCACAATAATTAGTTATACTATAAAGCTCAAAACACGTGCGTATACAGGTTTGATGATCTTGGCTTAAGCGAGAGCGGTGGAGCTAAAGAGAAAAGGTGGGATAGGCTCAAAATTGGTTAGCAAGGATAAATCTCTGGTTTTGGCTCAAAGCTCAAACGGTCCAAAGAATGGCCTACATCATGCTAATGCATTAGAACTACCCGGTGCCTATGTTTCGAGAGTCGCTAGGGGCAAGTTCTTAGCCACCGAGAAAGATAACTCTTTCTCCCGACTCGAGAAATACGAATCTAGCGTTCGCTACCGACTCACCTACACTACCGGTAGATCGGCACAGGTTCATGCTTTGAGTAAAATAAAACTCTAATTACTAGATTAGATAAGAATAAATATACAAAGCATGAAAATAGAAATAGCTTCTACGCAAAATTCTATGCAAAACATGAGTATTCGATTAGAACACTACTGGAGTCGACATCGTACTCCAAACCACAATTCCTAGCTAACACAATTGACTTCCCGGCTCCATTCCAAGAGGAAATTTGGCACGGTAGCACTCGCAAGTAAGTGCGTGCATAATGGGTGCAGTGGTGTATGCTATAATATGACATAAATAAAAATATACTTCTGGTATGCAAAAACGTGTACACGTGTAGTGAACACTCGGTACACTCCCCCCAGACTTGAATTGGACAATCACATGAATTATGACAATGAGAATAAAGAGATGCTAAGGAAGAGGGTACCTATGCTCAGACATGAGCATACCAGAAGATTGGCGTTAATACTGCGATGGAAGTCCAAGTCCGCCACCAAAAGAAATTGTCGCACACCTGCAGGCAAAAAGGCTCCAAGCAAAAAATATATAACACAAAACTATTAAAGGGTTAGCAAGAAAAACTTGGGTTGTCTCCCAGCAACGCTTTTGTTTACCGTCCTTAAGCTGGACTTAATACCTGTATTAAGCAATTTTAATAAAAGTCTAAGCATAAAAGAAAAAGCTAAATATCATAATTATTACAAGCATGCCAAAAAGATCAACTGTACGTTGATTTAAAGTAGTAACTAGAGATAAAAGAAATGGGTCCGAAGACCCAACCGCAGCAGTCCAGACGATCATGAGCTTTCCATCTCCATATTTCATCTTTCTTCATCCTCTTCCTCTCCTCCCATCGGCGGTCATGGATGAAGTAGCACTTTCCACCCTGCACCCAGTCTTTCAAGGAAAAAGCAGGCAATGATGATGAAGTGGAATAGACGATTGAATTCATCATTGCCAACTGCTTTCCCTGCCAAGACTGCCTCTCAAAATTACCCAAGAATTGGTCTATAAATTCAAGCGCCTGCAGAGGGATAAATGAAATAACAGGCATTAATGCAAGAGGGGAAGCAGGAAGGATGAACTTATCAGCATAATCACTAAAAGAAAGAGGATTAGGAAATAAACTAGATGAAGAACTAAAAGAATCAAACAAAGGAGGAGTGATCCCGGTTTCACTCCTGGCATGATCCAAGCACAGATCACTGTCGGTATCATATGAGTCGTAACGAGGGGAACCTAGGAGCTCGGGGTCCTCGGTGGTGAGTTGGATGTCCCCATCCAAGAAGTAAGTAAATACCTCCTCCTCGGAAAGAGAATCCTCCTCATCCCACCGCGGTGCGTCATCGTGTTCAAAGGTATCACACTCCCCATCAGAGAGAATGAAATCCTCGTCCCACCTTGGCACAACCTCAGGCGCCGAATAAACCACACCCGCACGACATCATCAGCCGACTCACTAAAGATAGAAGTAGATGAATTTTGCAAGGAATGTGGAGGAACCGGACTGCTCTCATGATCAGAAAATAAATGAGCAGTCGCATCCGCGAAAATATCCACAGACGCCTCCCCGCAGGAAGAACCAGAATCTGCACACCATACTGGTGCATCCATGAGTTCCCAATCCTGTCCCTGTTGACCATCGAATGAGTGCACATCGTCACTCAAGGGAAGCTCATAAAAGGGGATTGAGGGACCCATGAAAGAGCTGTACGCGGCGAGAGATTCCTCAGTAATCTCCAAGGGCAAAGATCGAGCATGATGTGCGATGTCAGTGTAGGGGTCAGGCAACACTCTGGTGGGCCTGTCTGCAGTAGTCTCCCGTAAACGGGGGGATGCTGCGTACACGTCCTCAGAGGGGGAAGGATCGCACAGACGAGGGCAATCCTTCACCATATGACTTAAACCTTGACATAGCAAGCACCTAATACAATGCTCATCGTTTAAAGCAGCTATGGCGTCGATGTATCGACGCAAAGTGTCATAGAGGCGACACTCGGCTTCAGAATACATCACAGAAATATGTGGATAAAAAAAAAATAAACAATTCCTTGCAAAATAAAACTACACGCAACCAAAATTAAATGAACACCTGTTATAGAAAAGCCGAAACTAGATAAAGGAGGAAATGAAATAGAAATATCAAATTTTAACACTAAAATAAACAAAAGAAATGGTATAAACAAAGGGAAAAGGGCTTCTATCTTACAGCTCTCCCTCTCCAGAAAACTCACACGTCTGTGTTCCCCGGCAACGGCGCCAAAAACTTGATGGCGCAAATCTTAGCACACCGCTATAGGCGGTAGTAAGACTGCGGCACGAAACGGCAGTGTACCGATCGTTCAAGTAATATAAAATGGGAATGAATCCCCAAGTATCGATCTCAAAGGAACACAGTAAGGTGGAGTTTATTATCGAGGAAGGACTTGAGATTGAAGTCCTTTCGAGCGGATGGATGCGGAAATGGGGGATTTGGTTTGTGGAAAATAAAAGAAAACAACTTAAATTACTCCTATGCAATGCCGATATGCAATGCTTCGCTTGGCGGGATGGAGACTAGGCAGGCCTTGAGCGCGCTGCGTCGCAAGGGCGGATGGACGAGTAGGCAAGCGGAGTCGAACTGTGCAGGCCTTGAGCGCACTGCTTCGTAGGGCGAATGGATTACACGGGCCGCTATGCCACGCTTCGCTAGGCGGATGGAAGAGTAGGCAAGCGGATGGAATGGTTCGCACCGGCGGAGTCGGATGATGGATCACACGGGCCGCTATGCCACGCTTCGCTAGGCGGATGGAAGAGTAGGCATACGAATGGAATGGAGAGAACGGCGGAATGAGGGTCGCAAGCACCTCTTCGCAAAGCACACCACTAACAATTGTTAGGGCGGCACAACACAACCAACAATCCACACCACAAGGCACACCTCAAAATGATAAGCAAGAATACTCAAATCACATAGACATAATCAAGTATAAATGGTAATAATCAAAACACACTTCATCAAACATATAAGAAATCCAACTAAGCTATCACTACAAGGGGAGGTGAGTGTGCGAAATCGACCGACTCTGAAGTCTTGTTGAGGGTTCACGGAAGGAATCGTCGGGTTGTCAATCCGCGTCCAAGCTCGGTCCTCAACTGCGTCCGGGGTAGAGAGAGCTGTCACTACTCTCCAATGGACCCGTCTTCTTCGTGTCACGAACCGGTGGAATGATCACACAAGCTGCTCCGATCTTGAAGAAGAAGGCTAGGTTGATTCCCTTCTTGAAGCTCTTGGATGAAGGAGATGGCCGAGAGGAAGCTCCGGCGAGGATTTGGCGTTAAAAGTTTGCCCGGAGCTCCTCCCTAAGGTGGGCGGTGAAGGAGGCGAAACCCTGCAAAAAGGGCGGAAAACGGCGGAGCTGGGCGGAGTCGGATGATGGATCCCGACCTAATTCGCGAGCAGGTCAATTTATAGGCGCTGGAATAAACAGTGCGCACGATCGGTGGCGCACGACCAGTGGTCGTGCGCACTAGAATCCTGTGATCGTGCGCCTGCCTGGGCGGAGCCTGCAATGTAAGAAATTTATAAAATATAATGTTCGCACGACCAGTGGCGCACGACCAGTGGTCGTGCGCACTATCGTAAGTGGTCGTGCGCGCTGGTCGAGTCAGAACTCATAAAATGGGGGTTATGTGCGCACGATCAGCGGCGCACGACCAGTGGTCGTGCGCAATAGAACCAGTGATCGTGCGCAGTGTTCCTGTACATAATTGTACCGGGAACACCTGCACGACTCCTGTTCCTACAGAAATGCTAATCAGGCCACTGAAAGTGGCACTCAACAATACGATAAGGCTATCAAAAGAGACTAAACATAAAAACACACCAAATTAGGCCAAGAAGTGCACCTAGCATAGAATGACAAATATGAGCTAAAACAAGGCTAAAGTGCAGTGGAATGACTAGATAAACGGCCCAGATGAGTCCATATATGTGTATATAATTGGGACTCATCAACACCTCATAACATGGCGAAGCAAGAAACAGACTGTGGTCGTCTGCTCCTCGGCTGAGTCTGAATACAGGGCTATGGCTGTTGTTGTGTCAGACTTAACTTGGCTTGAAAGCCTTCTTGGTGACTTGGGTGTTAGACTTCTTTCTCCGACAACACTTCGGTGTGACAGTCAGGTTGCAATTCATATAGCCAACAATCCAGTTTTCCATGAGCGAACAAAGCATATCGAGGTTGACTGTCACTTCATCAGAGAAAAGGTTCAAGCAAAGAAGGTAGAATTGGAGCATGTTCCTGCCGCGAGACAAATTGCTGACATCCTAACAAAAGCTCTTCCTCGTCCACTATATCTCCAGTTCTTATCCAAGCTGGGTGCCTACGATTTGTATGCTCCAGCTTGCGGGGGAGTGTTAGAGAAATTGATGTAAAAGCTCATTTATGAGGCCCATTTATGTAGTTCCCTCTTACTCTTGTTTAGTCCCACATCTTGAGATTGGAGTGACTAGCCTCCTTCTCCTCCTATATATTTGTATCCATACTTGTAATTATGTATTCAACAAATATATACAAGGTTTACACCATTTATTTACACTATTCTACAACATTCAAGATTACTCTAGACTATTCATGTTACTCTCAACTTCTACAAAACTCCACACAATTCTAGATACCTCTACACACACCTAGAGTTATCTAGAAGGTTCCACTCTTCTAGAATATTCTAGATTATTCTACACTCTTCTAGAATATTCTAGAAATCTCTACACAATTCTACAATATTCTAGAGCATTTTACATGACTCTAAAATCTTCCTGAAGACTTCACATCATTCTAGAATCTTCCGTCATCTTCAAGATTTCTCTCCAGTGTTCTGGAGACTTCCACATCCTTTTACACCATAGGATATCATGGCTACGTTTAAGTATTATTCTTGGCAAGCACCCATTGTGCTTGATCATCATGAGTATGGAGCCATACATCTGCCAAGGGCTCCCACACCCAAGTCTTCAACCTCTTTGAAGCTTTATCGCCTCGTCATGCGACTTATTGCACCATCCATACATGTGTTCCTGATCACGGTTGCGCCTTAAACTAGCAGCCCGTGACATTCTCCCACACTCATTTTTGTGACGCCCTCATCGCAACCATACATCAGGTAACAACATTGTTCGTACATTTGCCCTTCTATCACTGAGAAGATCTTGCCTCCAATAATCCAACGATGCGTGGTGATTTTCAACTCCATCAAGTAGTGTCACCGACTCAGCATCGACTAGTGACTCTTCGGCAAATCTTCTTAGTTGTTCTCCTTCAAAGGTCACAACTTCACATGGTACTCCACGTCCTTCTTTGGCTTACCCTTAAGCCAATCCTCAATATGATCTTCGCTCCCCTAGTGTATGGACTTCGCTCCCTCTTCATGCTCCATATTGATCATTGTGCATGGTGTAGTTGTGTGAGCATGCCTCCGTGGTACTTGGACATCTCTTCCACCGATTGCTCACCTTTGAACTCCTCGACTGGGTTCTCTCTATCAGCCTCGCCCCCTTGGCATTCGGACTCCGCATCCTCAACTTGCTGCACCTTGAATCTCATGATTTGTTCCTCCTTGTGCACTTCACCCTCTCGGCATTCAGATTCTTCGTCCATATCCTACTCCACATCGCATAACACCACTTCTTCCTCCGCGGAAGTGTTGCCCCCTTGGCAACTCAACTCCACATCTTGCATAATCTTGATGTAGAATTCTTTTGGGAGAGCAACTGATGCAGGACGGCGAGTAGGGTTTGCGCGCCCGTCGGCTATTTCCAGGGAAACCCTAAATGCATGCAATTGCGAATTGAAATTTAAGCGGGCATCGCACGACTTTAAGAAATTAAGCAACTAAATTTTTATAAAGCATAAAAATTACTATTTTGTTTAAAATGGATTTTCTTGAAAAAAATGATTCGATTCTAAATCCGGGAAGGAAGTTCGCAACTTTCGTTCCGTTCCTCTTGTTGTGGCAAACGGAAATCGTGAACTCCAAATACGTTTCCGTTTGGAGTTTTCGACGTAGCGTTCGCTGACAAAATCCGGGCGAAAATCCAACAATGAATCTAATATCCTAAAGAGAAAATTTAGATGCACACAAAGGAGGAGGAAGAAACAAATTATCCACGGAAAGAGGCGTCTTTCCGCAACCGAAGTCGATGGCGATCCCGCGAGGAATTCCTTGTCACCTTCGATCTCCCGCTCCGAGGTCGGCCGTTGTGGCACACGGGCACCAAGGAGAAATTTCACTCACCCTTGCACGAAAGTGGTTCCGCGGAAACTCTAATCCTCCCTAATGTACGGAAGCCACAAACTAAACAACCTAAATTCACTCACTCTCTCACACAAGAGTGACTCCACGAAATCTCTACACACAAGAACTGAATTATCTTTAACTGTCTAGGGAAAATTCGGCAAGCACAGCAAACGAGCAGTCAAAGGATCAATCAAACGGTAACAACAAATGGATTTTACTGTTCTCTTCCTTCTCCCGGACAAACAACGACTAACAGTTAAACTCTTCTCCTAATCTGACTCCACGGTAATGCCTAAGCTGGAAGCAGACAAGGCATAGATATCCTCCTACTCCAATACAACACTCACAAAGGAAGCACTATGCAAAAACAAAATTATCAAACTGAGACAGCAGCAATCATTCTCATTCAACAACAAGAAAATCAATCACCAATATTCGCCTAACACCTACAACTCCTAAGCACTATTCATCATCACTCTCACCGGAGTGGAAACACACAGTAATTTTCATTTCAGAATTCCTTCTTCACGGAAAACAGAAAACAACCACAAAAAAAAAACTCATTCAGATCTCAAAACAGGACGTCAGAAACATTCCCCCCATCACACGCACAAATCTCCCTCTTTTATAGGGTTTCAAAAACAGGAATTAAACGAATGAACGGAAAAAAGAAGTTTACGCCAACCGATGGCGTCGTGGAAGAGGCGACATGGTTGAGTTGGCCTCAACTGTCGGAGGGGAGGTCGTGGCAAGAAATGGAAGCAAGACTGGTCGGGGTTGGATCGTGGTTGCGGGAGCTTCTCCTGGTGCAGCGCCAAGGTCGGGGAAGTGCGCTGGGAGCCCTACCGCGAGCAGCAACTGCGGGGTTTTCTTCTGGCCGAACGGGGAGAGGGACCAGCTGGTGCGGTCTGAACCGGTCTTCATCTAAATATGTTGAATACACGCATACATATATATATATATGTGGATATATATATAGATATTTATATATATAAATATATATTTCATTGGAGAATATAAGAAAAGCTCTAAACATGGCGACGCACGCAGGCGTGCACTTAATATTTAGGGCCGGTAGAGGTCCGGACGGGTGCGGCATCGGACACTTTTGCGTCGACCTGATCTGTGTTGGTCTCCACCAGCAACTCCTTGGCTCCCCAAGTCGTCACAGTCATGAGCCACCTTACCTTGACTAATGGATTCCTCATGTGCATCAACTTTCACAGTGTTATTATGGTTGTTGTTGCATTCTTTAGTTGCACTAAACCCGTGCGTAATTGGACAACTTTCCATGTCATGGTCTCCCTTGCAAAATAGGCATACCTGCTTACGAGAAATCCGCATCGGGCAATCCATCGATCTATGACTCTCATTGCATTTGAAGCAAAGACGTGTTGGTATCGCAATCATCTTCTCATTCGAGAACTTAGGATCAAATTGATGTCTAAGTTCTCTCTTGAAATCTTCCCAAATCTTGATGGTTTCCCTCTTTCGCACAACAAGCCACCAACGTGAAGCTTCTCTTACGGAAACGTTACGTCGAAAACTCCAAACGACAAGGTGAGTGAGGAAATGATGCATGCACATATATTTACATAATAGATTTCAAAATATATGGAAATTTTAAAATACTTTATCTTTAGATGCTAAACCTAGCTCTGATACCAACTGTCACGACCCGTCTAATAACAATTATCAGAGTGCGCTACGGCGGGTCGTGATGCCGCCTGGCAGACATGGTTTCTCTTTATCCATGTCTGCGGCATCACGACCCGCCGTAGCGCACTCTGATAATTGTTATTAGACGGGTCGTGACACTAGATTACTCCCAACTTCTACAAAACTCCACACTATTCTAGATACTTCTACACACACTCAGAGTTATCTAGAAGATTCCACACCCTTCTAGGATATTCTAGATTATTCTAAACTCTTTTAGAATATTCTAGAAATCTCTACACAATTCTACAATATTCATTTTCGTATTCTACATGACTCTAGAATCTTCTGGAAGACTCCATATCATTCTAGAATCTTCAATTATCTTCAAGATTTCTCTCAAATGCTCTGGAGACTTCCGCATCCTTTTACGCCAAAAGATATCATGGCTACGCTTAAGTCTTATTCTTGGCAAGCACCCCTTGTGCATGATCATCATGAGTATGGAGTCATACTTGTGCCAAGGGCTCCCGCACCCAAATCTTAGACCTCTTTGAAGCATTATCGCCTCGTCATGCGACTTATTGCGCCATCCGTACATGTGTTCCTGGTCACGGTTGTGCCTTGAACTAGCAGCCCATGACACCTAGCTCGAAATCGAATTCCAGACGTTTTCATTCGACTCAAATTGACTCAAATCATTTTAACTCAATTTTGAATCGAGTCAAATATTGAGCTAATTTTGAGTTTCAATTTTTTTTACTGAGTTGTAGTTCTAGTCCAAAATAATAGTTAAAACTAATAATAAATGAAAAGAAAATTGATGAAGGATTATATCCTCTTTGTCAGGAAGTGAACCAAAAAACATTCCATCAAACATCAGACTTTACCATTATCAAGAATGATAAGGTTGATGACCTCAAATCAACTTCTTCAAAACCCTCGAGTATGAATTACAGCATCTAGAATGCTAGTGAGATGGACAACCAAAAAACTAGAAGAAAGCTTAAATCCCTATGCAATATCAACAATTCTCTAATCTTCTTTATTATAAAACTCGTCATAAAGGGTTCCTATATTTTCAATTCTACCTAGAAAAATGCATTTTGCTCATTATGATATTTCAGAGGTTAATTCCCAAATTTGGTTATTATGGAGTTCCATATTGAATAACCATTACTAGTGCTAGCTCTTAGGCAGTTGATGCTCTCATCAGCTCCAACACATTTCCAGTTTTGTTTTCATCTTCATAAGTTAGAGAAATGGAGAGGAAGAAAGAAGGAAGAGGGGGGAGTAGGTGGTGTGGCAAACATGGAGTTAAGGACATACTCAATATGGTGGTTGTGGGCGAGGATGAGAGATGGAACCATACAAGGTAACGATGACAAAGAAATAACGAAGCAAAGTTGGGTTGGTGTTTGGTGAAGAGACGTCCAATGGTGCAGATGAGGTAAGGTCAGTGAATTGAATAGACGAGCAAGATCATGAGGTTCGATGAGTCTAAAACTGGTGGAGTAGACGGTGTTGGAACAGTCAAGACAAGAACTTCATAAATTTAAGTCAAGACAAGAACTTCATAAATTTAAGTCAAGACAAGAACTTCATAAATTTAAGTCAAGACAAGAACTTCATAAATTTAATGAGTGACAGAGGAAGGACTTAAAACGAGATTCAATTATGGTGCAGGGTGTGATGTTGGCGTTGGAAAATGATATTGGTGCAGAAGGAGTGTCATCGTCTTTGAGAGGAGAAAATCGTGCTTTGAGGAGGCCTAAGGAAGTCATGTAACAGCTCGACTTTTTTGGCTCGGCTTGCAAATTTTAATTTTAGGGTCCGCTCGATATTAGTGTTGTCAAAGGCCGTCCTTAAGCTCATTACTCTTAAATATATGCATTAGTCGATTTTTAGAAATATTTCGTCTAGTGGGATATTTCACAATTTCAATTTAAGCGCGATTTAGAAGCGCGTAGGAGTATTTCACGTTAAGATAATATGATTCTAGTGAACAATGGCATACTTGTAATTATTGAAAACCTAATATAGCAAATATACAAACATTGTGAGACATGCTCATTCTAGCCGATTTCTCTCGTTTTCACCTCTCCGGCGTGCGTCGTGAGCGAGGGAATGGAATTCCTCTCTCTCCAGACTCGTTCCCGTGAATTGTTGCACTCCTTCAGTCGACAAGACTTTCTTTCGGTGGCTTCTTCGACGATGTCGTGACCTTGTCGTTGATCCTTTCCTGTAACTAGGGATGATTTTGAGTCGAGTTCGAGTGATTTGGGCTCGGCTCAAAATCAAAATATTCGAGTCGAACACGGCTCGAAATCGATTCGAGAGCGATTTCGAGTCAAGCCGGCTCGACTCGAAATGGCTCGATTTCAAACCGGCTCGAAATTGAATTGAGACGACTCGAAATTGAATCGAGATGACTCGAAATTGAATCGAGATGGCTCGAAATTGAATCGAGACGGCTCAAAATTGAATCGAGACGGCTCAAAATTGAATCAAGCCAGCTCGAAATTGAGCAATTTTTCTCTTTATTCATAGTTTGCTCGAAATTAAATTGGGCAACCTCTAAATTAGAAATAAAACACTTAAATATTTTACTCTAGATTTAAATTTTAGTGTTTTTAACTTTAAAATAATAATACATTAATAAATACATAATATTTTTAAACAATTCGAGTTGATTCGAATCATATTTCGAGTGATTATGGGATGGCTCGAAATCGACTCGAAATGTGATTCGAGTCAAATTGAATCGACTAAAATTGAGTCAAATCAATTGTAATCGATTCCGCTTCGGCTCAAAATTCGAGCGATTTTCGAGCTACTTTCGAGTGTCGAATAATATGCTCAGCCTATGAAGCACCGGTACGGGTACGAATACCGAGTACGATACGTACGGTGGTACGGCGGTACGGTGGTAAGTAGAAATCAAAAAAATAAGGATACGGTTACGTTCGGGGCACGATGTTAATAAAATTGATTTATATATATACATACATATATATAAATGTACATGTATATATATGCCACCTTTTTAAAAGAGGGAGAATATAAAACATAGAAAAAATTATATTGAGCAAGTATAAAAAATATTTAATCTTCAAATACATAGTAAATTAACAAAATAATCAAATTTAAATCAAATTCTTAGTAGTTCTAATGATAAGAAGAATCTTAAGTCAGAATCACATTTTGTTACTATAGTAAACAAACACCGCTAGTTGCATTTATGAGACATTTTTTCTTTTCTAAAATACATGGAGAAGTGTTTTGTTTACTTTAGAAAAATATAGTCATATCACAAAATGCAGAACGATCTATCAAATTCAAGCTTATCCTCACACTACAGTAGCGGGTGTATTCGTCGAGTATCGGGTACGTGCCGGTACCGGAAACATACCCAGTCAGGTACGCGGCCCTCAAGAAAGTATATGTGCTTCATAGTGCTCAACCCTACCTGTAACTATTGGTTTCCCCTGAAGGGTTTCATTGGTTAGGGATAATGTAAGGACAGTTCTCCCTCTCTTCTCTTCCTCTTCCTTTCCCTCCCTTCTATAGGGATTTTTATTTAGGCTTTCAGTCAACTCTAAGAGGAAGGAAGTGATTCCTAGTCTTTTAAAGTTTGAGAATTTGATTTCTTTTAGAGTTTCCGATTTATTTCAGGAAGAATGGAAGCATTTTGGTGTGGATCGGAGAGGGAGAATAGTGAAGATTTTGTGTAGTACTCACGCCTTTGCGAAGAATCATGTCTCCCCATCGTGTCTAGGAACATCGAGGTAAGGATTTTTCCGCCTCTCGGTTAGACATTTTACAAATTTCATAACATTGATTTTACATGCTTGTGAAATCATATGTGGATACAAAATACAAGCAAAATTTGTAATGTTTAGCACATTGCATTTTAAGACAAAATATACTAAATATAAATGATGATCGTTATGTTACATGAACGTTTAACATTTAACTTTAATAACAAGTTAATCTAGACATAGAGCAGATAATGAAGTGAATAATAATCTCTTAAACTAGTGAATAGGATGACATACTTGGAATGAATAGGTCGGCCATTTGATGGTGACTTCAATAGGGCAGGGGAGTGTTTCTCTTGTTAATAATGGATGCACCTCATTTTACTTATAGGGTATAGCAGACCATATGATTCACAATTTGGGGTCCATGACTCATTCTTTCATTTAGAGACAATTGGATGTGAGTCTATGTTCCATGCTAGGAACACACTAGAGCATATTTATTTTTCATTAGAGACTCAAATCTTATAGTGTGCCTAGTAAGATAAAAACTTGAGAAAATATGAAACTAAATCTATCTCAACAATCACTGGAATTTAAAACATACAAATATCTACATTATAATAAGTTAAAGTTATGATTAGAACCATATACGCTAACACTCGGGGATTATGAATATGATAACACCTAGAAATTATGATAATTTAATATGTTGTCTTGTGCTAAACTGTGGTGACAAATAGAACATTGGGAATGGAGTGGTGAGAGATGAAGAGAGTTGTTTGATAAACCTTCATTTATAGAGCTGTACAAAACTGGGATATAGTTTTAATCGTTTGATAAAGCAGTGGTGTGGTGTCTATGATGAATCAGATAACAAAAATGCCCCTAGGTACATATTTCATTTTTGCATTGATAATAACATAATTATAAGCAGACAAAAACACGATATGGTTTTTCATGCATCCGCACAATATAACACACATAGAACACTGCAATAGAAAATATGGATCATACAATTCCCAACTTAAGGATCATAAACAATTGTAAAATCCTAGATAAATATCATAAACAATCATAAATTCCTAGATAAATGTCATAAACATACCTAAAATTAGAAAAAGAATTTAAATATTTTTTGAAATTTCATATCTGAAATAAAAAAGGAGCCCCCAAAAAATGTCCAAATTTTCATATCTAAAACAGGTTCCTAAAAATTTTGCATCCAGATACCTTAAATTTTTTTTTACCAAAAAGAGCTATGAATGGACTTTGTCGGGCACAGATCGAGTTGAAGCTTCCTCGGGTATAGATATGTAAGTTGGAGCTCCAAAATTTCAGATCTGCGAGCTGGAGCTTCATTGGCAAGCATTTCTGAAAGTATTGAGCTTCGTCGGCAAACAGAAAGAAGAACAAGTTCAAGAAGAACCAGTGGAGGAAGAATCTTGGTCTTTGAAACAAACGGGAAGAAGGGCTTCGAGCTGGTCGCAGAGAACGAGAAAAAAGGGCTTGGAGCTTTGAACCGGGAGAAAGACAGGGCGAACCTGGAAATAGTGAAACGTGAAGCCTCAAAATGCGCAGAACATAGGCCAAGTGCTGCGATCAGAAAATAACCCAAAAAACACAATTATTGCGGTGGCGGTAGGAATGAGAGGTTACTCAGATGAGTTTTTATTGCGGTGGTGTTTTGGTCCCACCGAAAAGTGCAAAATCGCTAAAACTAACGGGCCCATAGACTTCCTTTTTTTTTAGATTTGAAACTTCATGCGTGTTTACACATGTTTTTTAAATATTTTTTTAGTGTCTCTGAGGGGACGGTTTTCCTTATTTTTCAATGGGCTCCCATTTTGTGGGCTTCTCTCTCCAGAAATATAGGTTGGAAGCCTCATTTAGGATGATCTACCAATGATTTTTTTGGTAGTCTTAGGCTCCGTTTGGCGCGGCTTTTTTGCTCCGGTGAGTTTGGACAAAAATGCCATCGTCATAGAATGCATGTTTGGCAAGACAACTTGTTATGACCGTCACCGCCGTGCCAAACAGAGCCCTAGTTGTCTTTTGTATTTTGTTTTAGAACATTTGGCAGACATTTGAATTTGAATGTAATGAACCAAGTGACTCTGTTATGTATAAGACAATATTTTATTCAAGTATTCAATGTCTATTTCTTGTTCATTTAATTGACTTTGTGATTCAAATATAAAGGTACTCATTTTAAATCAAGCACCAATTTTACTTCCATTGTTTGCATTAGCTTCAATTACTGCATTTTCTGTCACTGTATCGATTTGTATACTGTTTTCTGATTTACTTCATAAAACAAGTGTCGATAAGGCTTTTTATATGCTGCTACACTATGGAAGGGTGTTACAAGTCATGTGCAAAAGAGAGGGAAGAGTTTCTTTAAGGCAAAAAATTCCCCAAGCTAGGATTGTTTGTGCCAAGGCAAAGGTTCAACCAGACTCGAGAAAACAAACCACAGACCCAGTGAGCAGAATATTTGAATGAAAATCTAGAGCTTTGATATCAAAGTAGAAAGAAATAAGAAGAAATTGAAAAAAACTACTCCTGTAACGTTGTATTCATTTGACTCTAATTATAGCATGGCTAAATATATAGGCCAATACATAAAGCAGGTAGAAAAGATACAATATGATATATCCACCTCGAAATTACAGAAGATCCTCACTAATGACAAAATAAACTTAATATGCTAACAAAATTAATGAAAGAATAAGATAAATAAACTAATTGTTAGAACACTACACCATTTTATCAAGGAATTCAAACTTGATAATATTAATAAAACTCATTTTCTCTCGCCTTTCCTGAAATATGCATGATACCACCAATGTTATGTCCATTGCAATAAGATGCATGCATGACCTTTGATGCCCGATAGTAAGACATTTTTTATTGGAAATTAACACTTGTGCATGAGGACCTCACTTTCTCTCTTGTGCGCACTGTGGTGCACTTGAAGGAGTTAAAAAGATAATTAAGGGGTAAATTGGGAAGCGAAGACCCAGTACTACACTATGGAGGGAACAATGTTATTAGACACTCTTTGTTTTAATTGAATGATAAATTGAAGTCTCCATGGAAATTCAAATGGAAGTTATCTATTCTAAGGATGAGATATTGTCGGAAAAAAAACATTTTGATTTGATATTAGATTAATTAAATGATTTAGGATATCTTTAGTCTATATAGAAAGACATTGTGTCTAGTTGAAATGTTCACTCTGTGTCAAAAAATAATCGCCGCACGTCGAGAAATAATCGACGTAAGTCGATAGAGAATTCAGCTTACATCGAATTCTCAAAGGTTTAAGCATGCAAGCAGTAATCATAGCACAAAGTATGAGATATCGTCATACGTCAAGAAGTATTCGACGTTTAAGTAAGCTTACGTCGAATTCTTCAAAATATGCAAGTAGACCTAAAGTATCGACATAAGTCGAGAAGTATTCAACGTATAAGCCTTACGACGATTACTTTATAGATTGAAAGATATGAATTTTGAGATAAATCAGGCTATGATTAAGTTCTAATGGATTTGAATCTAGTAGTTGATGATATGAATATGCAATGAGGATGGATTTGTTCTCCATGGCATTTGTTCGAGTAATTAAGAAATAGTAATTTATGGTAATTTATGGGGGGGGGGGGGGATTTTCACTCAAAATTTCGTTTTGTTTTCAAACAACTTTTCCAAAACTCTGTTTTAGAAACTTCATTTCACCCAAACTGTTTTTTAACAAAACTCGGTTTTCTAGAAACAACACTTTTCCTATCAGCAGCTTTCCATCAGCAGCTTTTCATCAGCAACAGCTCACCCAAACTGGCCCTTAGTCCCACATTGTGTATAAGGATTTCCTCCCCCTTTCTCCCTCTTATATATTTGTATTCATACATTGTGATTGGTACATAGAAAGGAATATACAAGGTTCTGTATTTCTCTACATGGTATCAGAGCTTTCGGTCCTACGAAAGTTCGCCACGGTCCTCCCTGGGCGGCTAGCATTCTGCTAACCGCAGCCCTTGCTTTCTCAATCCGCAACCACACCTGCGGTCTGCGAGCTTTCGATCTTACGAAAGTTCGCCTCGGTCCTCCCTAGGCGGCTAGCATTCTGCTAACCGCAGCCCCTGCTATCTCAATTCGCAACCGCACCTGCGGTCTGCGCCTCCCGTGGATCCACCTCCTATCCTTCCTCCTCGTGTTCTTTTATAGCTTTGTCTCCTCTCCTCCGTGGGTCCCACTTTTTTTTCGTTTCCACAGACTGCTCGGTCTCTCTGCCAGCTCGCTGCGGCCTACTCGCAGGGCTCTGCTTGCCGGTCTGCTCCTTCTCCGCTGCCCTACCCGCAAAACCGCTTCAGTCGCCGCTCTCTTAGGCCGCTCTCTCAGACCGCTCAGTGTTCCCGCGGCCTGCTCAGTGCCTGCTGACTGCTTCTCCTCTCAGGTCACCAGACTTATATCTGGCCGCCACCGCTTCAGCTCGCTGTGGTCTACTCGTTGTCTGCCTGCTAGTCGTGGTCTGCTCGGTGTTCCTGCAGTCTGCTCGGTGTGCCCGCGGGCTGCTTCTGCTTGCAAACACGGTCTCGCACGGTCTTCTTCTTACCGCTTGTTCCTGAGGTCTGCTCTCGGTCTACTCTTGCCGCTCGGCGCTTCAGCAAGTGGTGTCAGACCGCCTGTCTCCTGTTCTCAGACCGCATCTTCTGGACGCAGCGGTCTCCTCTCCTCTTCAACAGCCTTGCCGTTCTCTCTGCAATGGGTTCCTCCAGTGATCCTTCCGTGCATCCCGATAGGCAGACCGCTACCTCTCCTGCAGCTCGCCTGCTCCCCACTCATGACCTACGCGACGAGTTGAGGATCACCACCATCTCTCTCACTGGAAAGAAGAACTTCATTGAATGGGTGCATTCCGTCCGTAGGGTGCTCCAGTCTAAAGGACTTCTGCACCATCTCACTAGGGATGCTCCTTCTACTCCTCCGGATGACTGGCTACGTGACGATGGCCGAGTTCAGACTTGGCTTCTCAACTCCCTTGATAGCGAACCTTACAGAATGGCCATGTATCACGAGACGGCTAAGGCAATGCGGGATGAGCTCCATTCCCTGTACTCCGGCAAGGATAGTCTCCAGCACCTCTATGACATCATCACGGACCTTCAGACTCTTGACACTGGCGGTGCTGCCGATATGATCTCATTTGTTGCTCAGGCTAAGACTCTGGCCGAACCCTGGATCCGACATCAACCGTCTACTGCGGATCTTGCTGTCCAACGTTCTCAGAAGGAAGCAGTTTGTATTTCTATGATGATGACTTGTGTTCCACCTCATCTTCAGAGCATTTGGGCTCAGATCCTCTCGTCTACTGCTATTCGTTCTCTCTCTGACGTGTGCTCCATGCTGCTAAAGATATCACCGCCTCCTGATACTACTGGACCTCGCTCACCGGCCCTCCTTCAGCATTCATCTGCACCATTATTACCGCTCCCTCCTCCTGCTCGTGGGGGACGTTCAGGCTCTCGGGGACGAGGTCGTGGTGGCCGACCACGTCCTAAGTGTTCCTTCTGTGGTAGGGATGGACACCTCGAGGCGACCTACTACCGCAAACATGGCCCTCCTCCTCATCCAGCTTCTTCTGTTGTTGTCGACAATCCTTCTGCCACTCGTGCTGACCTTGAAGATGTCCGCCTCCAGCTCCAGCAACTTCATGGTATGCTCAGCCGCCCGCCTGCCTCTGTTGCCTCCGCCGCCGCCATCTCCAATGAAGGTATCGCTTGTCTCTCCACTAGTCCATGCTGGATAGTGGACTCAGGTGCTACTCATCACATCACCTCGCTGAAGCCACCTCAATACTTGAACTCTCCACATCCTAAAAATATCACTGTGGCCAATGGCGACACCGTCCCTGTCTCCGGCTCTGCTGATATTCTTCTCAATTCATCTTTATCTCTCCGCTCGGCTCTTCATGTCCCGGGGTCCCCGTTCAATTTACTTTCTGTCAGTCGCCTCACTACAGATTTGAATTGCTCTGTGGCATTCACCTCCTCTTCCTTTCTTATGCAGGATTGACGGACGTAAAGTATCATTGGTAAAGGATGACTGCAAAATGGGCTCTACCTTCTTGAAGCTCCCCCTACCATCCTCTCTTCCGTCTCCTCAGTTGATTGGCACCGACGTCTCAGACATGCTCCTCTTCCAGTCCTCCAGAAGGCTCTTCCAGAGATTTATCTTCCTTCTTGTAGGTGTGATGTATTCTGGGTAAACAACACCGCTCATCGTTTTCTCCTCATTGTACTCGGAGCTCTGCTCCTTTTGTTTTAGTACATTCTGATATTTTGGGCCCGTATAAAATAACAAGTGTTTCTGGTTATCGCTATTTTATCACATTTATTGATGATTATTCTCGAACGACATGGCTATACTTACTTCGTGATCGCTCTGAGCTTCCTCGTGTGTTCCGCACGTTCGTCCTTGAGATTCGCACTCAGTTTTCTGAACCAATAAAAACCCTCTGAACGGATAACGCTCGCGAATACACTACCATGAATTTGCCAACCTTTGCTCAGAATTTGGGATTATTCAACAAACATTTTGTGCCTATACACCCCAACAAAACGGTGTTGTTGAACGCAAAAATAGATGTTGCTCGCTCCATCATGATTCAAATGCAGGTACCCAAGGCTTACTGGAACTTTGCACTGTCAACAACATGCTACCTCATCAACCGTCTCCCTTCCTCCGTCCTTCATAATGCTACTCCGTTCAGTCTCCTCTTCCCCTCTACTCCACCATTCTCTCACACCCCTAGCATCTTTGGATGTACCTGCTATGTTCACTTGCTTGGTCCGTCCACAGACAAGTTGGCACCACGTGCAGCCAAACACATGTTCGTCGGTTACTCCCGTACTCAAAAAGGATATGTCTGCTACTCTCCTACTACCCGTAAGGTGACAGTCTCGGTTAATGTTACCTTCAGGGAAGATCAACCTTTCTTCTCCAACCAAGACCCCCCTCTTCCACCACAATCCTTACCTAGACCTGTAATCCCAGTAACCTCTCCACCATCCCTCCTTCTGTCCCGGCTCTCGCTCCCAACAAGCCTCCTCTTCTCCGTGTCTACACTCGTCGCCTTCCTCGCTCCGTCGCCCCAATGCAGTCGGCTTCGACCTCTGACACTCTGCAACTTGCTGATCCAGCACCGGCCTCCACCACTCACCCCATGGCGAACTATGTATCTTTGCATCGCTTGTCCCCGCCGCTACACACCTTTGCTACTTCTCTATCCTCTATTTTTGTTCCTAACTATGTGCAGGAGGCTCTCCAACATCCGGGCTGGCGGGCAGCCATGGACGACGAAATGACAGCTCTCTGGGCTAATCAGACATGGGATCTGGTTCCTCTCCCTCCAGGTCAGACTACTGTTGGTTGCAAATGGGTCTTTGTAATCAAGCACGCTCCGGATGGGACAATTGACCGTCTTAAAGCCCGACTGGTGGCTCGTGGCTTCACTCAACAACAAGGTCTCGACTATGAGGAAACGTTCTCTCCGGTGGCCAAGCTCAACACAGTTCGTGTCCTTCTCTCCGTGGTTGTGCATTGACAATGGCCTCTCCATCAGCTGGATATCAAGAATGTCTTTTTAAATGACGACCTACAAGAAACAATATACATGCAGCAACCTCCTGGGTTTGAGATCACGGGGGAATCCCGAGTATGTCATCTTAAGAAATCCATCTATGGTCTCAAACAATCCCCCCGGGCATGGTTTGATAAGTTCAGTAAAGCTGTTCGGGAGGTTAACTTTACTCGAAGCTCGGCAGACTTCTCTCTGTTCACTCGACATCGAACTACAGGCACGGTTCTTCTGTTGGTATATGTCGATGACATCCTAATCACGGGAGATGATTCAAAGGGAATACAAGCGGTCAAAAAGCATCTTAGTTCCGTCTTTCAAACCAAAGATCTGGGGAACCTTCGATACATCCTTGGTCTTGAGATCGCGAGACGTCCTGATGGATTTGTCCTCTCTCAACGGAAGTACTGTCTCGATCTTCTTCAGGATGCTGGCTACTCTGGATGCAAGCCAATTAACACTCCTATGGATGTCAATCACAAGCTGTGTGCACATGCCTCTGATGATGATCTTGCTCTTCTAAATCCAGAGTACTATCGACGACTTGTTGGAAAACTGATTTACCTTACAGTCACGAGACCGGATATATCCTTTGTTGTTGGGGTTGTCAGCCGGTTTATGCATTCCCCTCGAATGTCCCATCTTCAGGTCGTCGAACGCTTCCTAAGATATCTAAAAACAGCCCCTGGTCAAGGGCTGGTATACAAAACCTCGTCCTCTACTCCAACATTGGTTGCGTATTCTGATGCAGATTATGCTGGTTCCCTGGATGATCGACGGTCTACTAGTGGTTTTTGTACCTACTTTGGAGGTCACCTAGTTACCTGGCGTAGTAAGAAACAAGTTGTGGTTGCTCGATCTTCAGCAGAGGCGGAATACCGTTCGATGGCATCAGTGGTTTCTAAACTCACATGGCTTGAAAGTCTTCTTGCTGATCATGGAGTAAAACTTTCCTCACCTGCTCTCTTACTATGTGATAGTCAAGCTTCTATACACATAGCTAAGAACCCGGTCTTCCACGAAAGAACGAAACACATTGAAGTGGACTGTCACTTCATCCGGGAGAAAGTTCAAATGAAGAAGATAGAATTAAAGCATGTTTCGGGTACTGACCAAGTTGCTGATATTCTCACCAAGACCATATCAAGCACCTTATTTTACCAATTCCTGTCCAAGTTGGTTGCCTACGACTTGTACGCTCCAGCTTGCGGGGGAGTGTTAGAAAAGCCCATCTAATGGCTCATTCTGGAGCCCATAGTTTTTCTATTTTTCCCTCTCTTTTTAGTCCCACATTGTGTATAAGAATTTTCTCCCTCTTTCTCCCTCTTATATATTTGTATTCATACATTGTATTTGGTACATAAAAAGGAATATACAAGGTTCTGTATTTCTCTACAATTATAAATGTGTCATACTTAGATCAAGAGAAGAATTCTCGGCATAAGATATGTATATAAGGATAGCTCTGGAGGATTTGAAAAGCACTTGGATTCTTATTCCTCTGGAATTCCTCTCTCCCTCTCTCAGTCATCTTGACTGCTTCTTCACTCATCTCTTCTAAAGGGTTGTTGTTGCTCGCTTCAGAACAAGAGCAGAAATAAAGAAAATAAATCACCTCTGGGTTCTTTCTTCTTCTCCTTGAAAATAATAGATCAGAGATTGAATTAAGGCTTCATCAATTCGTCTTCTTCTCATCATCAACATTCATCATCTTCAATAGCAAGAGTTTTTAGAATCCTCCTTTAAAGGATTCAATGGTTTGGTTTTAAGAGTCTCCTTATCAAAAGACTCAATGATTTTAAGAGTCTATTTATCAAGAATCTCATTATCAAAAGATTCGTGGACTGATTTTTTAAGTATACTTATCAAAAGACTTTAGTCATTTGTGGATACTGAATTCCTATCTTTGATAGAAGAGGGGACGTACCAAATTATAAGGGAAACCTCTATAAAACTATGTGTCGTTTGGATGTGCTTGCTCTATAGATAGATTTACTTTTTATGATTTACTTAACTATTCTTATATATTCTGCAAATATGTGCATTGATTGTGATTGATTGTGTAAAGTTATTTAAAGACTCTATTCAACCCCCACCCCGTGTAGAGTAATTATCGGTAGAGTGATTATCGGTACATTTTTCGCACTTTCAGATATTCATAATGTGGATGCAAAGTTTGCATGTTTATGCCAAAAACAATTTAGAATGATGAATAGTAACGGCTCGTCTGAGGTTTCCCTAATGATGAAGTCATTATGATTATTAAAAGGTAGAACTAGAACTTCTTTATCTTTAATGTTCTTTTTCTCACTAATTTACTTCATTAAAAAAATCATCTCTGAACAAATCTAATTAATGTATTATGAAATAAGAATACTATGATTCATCTCACTTAAGTAGCAATTACTGCTCAATGCTCAACTAAACAACTAGCACCCCAACAAACTTACACCAACTACACCATGGAACAGAGATAGCTCCACACCTGTCTGTTTTCTATATCTTAGAAGCCTCAAACATTAGGTGACACACTATTAGATTAATCAATACTTTCATATCCAACATTGGAAAACTAAATAAACAAAATGTGTATAAAACAAACCATATCATCGAATTGACCAGTGGAGAATAAGTACAAGGAATTCCTCGACTAAAAGTTCTCAAGAAAATCAATTGACTACTAATGATTCCACTATGCTGAAGAAAATTAAGTGATAAAAATATCCCTAACAATCATCATCACCATTAACCTTACTATTTTGTTTCAGCAAACAATATTGCTAATTACGGAGAGAAAATCCCACTTATGTTCAAAACCTATGATGGCAGGTTACCTGTCTAAAGTAAGCACTAGAATTAGTCTTCTACAATTAAGAACAAAAACATCATCCATTTTTAATAGATTGCAAATAAGTCTACATATTTTGAGGTCAAAACATGTTTCAATGACGTACATTTCCAACATTCTCGCACTGATCTAGGTTAAGAAAATTTTCTAAACTCAAGGTTGTATCTTCCCTAAAACCATAAATTCAAGATTGGATCCTCCATAAAACCCTGAAATTCTAATATTCTTTTCACAAATGTGACAGAATTAAGGGATTAAAGAAATGGCATTTATGCTTATCAATTACAATAAAATTTACAAATGCAATGCTTGGAAACATACAAAAAACCTCATCCAGAAACCAAATCTATCATTCATCTTTGAATCTCTATTGCATAAAGGATTAAGTTTGGAACAGGTATTTCTTACTGTAAGTACTTAAGTCTAATAAAATGTGTCCTCTGCTAATATGCATTTTTGTCACGGCGTCAAGGCGAACCAAGGCGAGCGCCGGGCGCCTTGACGCCTAGGCGGACGCCAAGGCGACAACAAGGCGAGCTAGTCGTTACCTAACGACTTGTTTTTTTTTTAAATTATCTGGGACTATACACTGCGGTTTTATCCAAAACCGCAGTGTATACCCAAAAACTAGACTATACACTGCGGTTTTGGATAAAACCGCAGTGCATAGTATGTATAGACTGCGGTTTTATCCAAAACCGCAGTCTATACCCCATTATGAAGACTATACACTGCGGTTTTTTGATAAAACCGCAGTGTATAGTCCCAGTTTGAAAAATAGACGGCGGTTTTTAATATAAACCGCTGTCTATTCTGTTTTTTTTTTTTTTACATTTTTAAACTTAAGTCCCAGACACCCAGTCGGCCAGTAGTCCAGTACAGAATATGAGTATATAACAGGATACAAATCAGAGATATAACTCAACATTGGCATTGCAATTATAAGTTTTCGGCTCAGACGGGTAATAAAACTGGCATAGACTGCGGTTTATACAAAAATCGCAGTCTAAAGGGTGAATAGACTGCGGTTTTTGTATAAACCGCAGTCTATTCTAACCCTAACATTTTAAGCCAGGGAGGAATAGACTGCGGTTATACGACAACCGCAGTCTATTCCCCCTATAGACTGCGGTTTTCATATAAACCGCAGTCTATTCTTCGTTTTATGAATAAAAAAAAGGCGCCAGTCGCCTTGGATCTAGTCTGGCGCCTGGACGCCTAGGCGTCGCCTCAACGCCATGACAAGAACCTCAATAATGTTTGTCAATGTAGAGAAAAGTGACAGGAGAGAGAGAGAAAACAAAAATCTTTCTTATTTGAAACATGAGGGAACGAGCAACAGAGGTGGGCATGCGATTGATGAGATAGCAGGCGATGGAGGCCGCAAAATACCAAAAAACCTTGGGTACCTGCATTTGAAACATGAGGGAACGAGCAACATCAAGGAGATGACGGTTCTTGCGCTCAGCAATGCCATTTTGTTGTGGTGTGTAAGCACAAGAGGTTTGGTGGAGGATACCGAACTCAGTACAAAGGTTCTGAAAGGCATGACTCGTATACTCGCGAGCATTATCAGTCCAAAAAGTCTTAATAGTAGTAGAGAACTGAGTGCGTATCTCAGCATTAAGGCTTGAAAGACACGAACTAATTCAGAGCGATCACGAAGTAAGTATAACCAGGTCATGCGAGAATAATCATCAATAAAAGTAAGAAAGTAGCGATAACCAGAAACACTAGCAATTTTATAGGGACCCCAAATGTCCGAATGAACTAAAACAAAAGGAGCATTGCTCCGAGTACAATGAGAAGGAAAAAAAAAGCGATGTTGCTTGCCGAAGATACAAGATTCGCAGGTGAAGTCAGAGAGGGAAACGGCTGGAAGTGTTTTCTTCAGAATGGGGAGAGGAGCATGCCCAAGACGTCGATGCCAGTCAACGGTGGTAACAGAGGAAAGAGCAGTTGGGGAAATATCCAAGGTATACAGCCCATTAGACAATCGCTCTCTACCAATGATATTCTGCGTCTGTCGATCCTGCACAATAAAGAATAAGGAAGAAAAGGTTATAGAGCAGTCGAGGTCCTAAGTAAGACGACTGACATAAAGAAGATTAAAATGAGAGCCTGGAACATGAGAACCGAGCGAAGAGAGAGAGGGGGAGTCAGGTCCATGTTGTCAGAACCATGGACGGGAGTAGTGTCACCATTTGCCACGGTGATGAACTTAGGACAAAGAGTGTCCAAGTACTGAGGAGGCTTCTGCGGAGTAATATGATTGGTTGCCCCAGAGTCCATTATCCAAGTTGGAGGAGAGGTGAGAAATACCTTCATTGGAGATGGTTGCAGCAGGACTTGACGACGGACTAAGTAGGCCCTGAAGATTCTGGAGCTGAGTACATAATGCAGTCACGTTAGAGGAAGTAGCAGTGGGAGCAGCAGTCGCTATAGAGGCAAGGTGTGGAGGGAGGCTATGCTTGCGATAGCAAGTGGCCTCAAGGTGACCGTCCCGACCACAATAGGACCACTTGGGACGTGGCCTACTAAATCGACCTCAACCCCGAGAGCCAGTGCGACCTCCACGAGCCGGCGGAGGAGGTAGGTAAGTAGGAGGAGATTGTTGAAGAAGAGTTGGAGAGACAGTGTCGGGGGGATCAGGAGGCGGTGTCACCTTCAAGAGCATGGAGAACACATCGGAGAGAGAGAGGGCAGAGTTGGGGATGAGAGGATATTTGCATGGACGTTGTGGAGATGTGGGGGAACATGAGTCATCATCATGGCAATGCCAACAGCTTCTTTTTGGGCCCGTTGGGCCGCGAGATCTGTAGTGGAAGACTGATGTTGAATTCATGCTTCAATCAAAGTCTTTGACCGTGCAACAAAGAAAGTGAGATCACCATCCACTCCTGGGTCAAGAGATTGGAGATCGTGGAATATGTCAAGCAGGTGCTACAAACTGTCCTTGCCTGAGTATAAGGAGTGAAGTTCTTCCCACATAGTTTTGGCCGTGTCATGATACATGGCCATACGGTAGGGTTCACTATCCATAGAGTTCAGAATCCATGGCTGAACTCGCTCATCATTGCGAAGCCAGTCCTCGGTGGGGTTAGTTGGTTGAGCCTTGGTAAGGTGATGAAGAAACCCTTTGGTCTGGAGGACTCGACGGACCGAGTGGACCCACTCCACAAAATTTTTCCGACCATTCAGGGAGATAGTGGTGATGCGGAGCTCATCAAGAACTTCAGGAGGAGTAGTTGTTGCACGAGCCAGAAGTGATGAGGCATCATTCAAGGCCATGACACTAAGAAGGGGAGCGATCTGAGCGGGATGACTGGCGGACTGGCGAACTGGAGAGCAGTGGTCAAAACCGGAGCGACTAGGCGGCCAAGATCTGGAACAAAGGAGCGGTCTGAGCGGGCTGTTTGATGAGCAGAAGAGATCGCAGAGAGCTGGCAAGCTGGCGAGCTGAGCGGTCTGGCGGGATTGGTGGTCTGGCGAGCTGGCGATCTGGTGATCAGAAGAGATCGCAGAGAGCTGGCGGGATTGGCGAGCTGGCGAGATCGCAGAAAGCTGGCGAGCTGGCGAGATCGCAGAGAGCTGGAGAGCTGGCGAGATCGCAGAGAGCTGGAGAGCTGGCGAGATCGCAGAGAGCTGGCGAGATCGCAGAGATCTGGCGAGCTGGAGAGATCGCAGAGAGTGGGCGATCTGGCGGTCTGGAGAGGCTACGGTCTTGTGAGCTCGCGGCGGTCAGGTGACAGCAGACAGGAGAGCTCGCAGAACCAGATAGCTCGCACAATCCGAAGAGCTCGCAGTAGAACAGGAGGGCTCGAAGGAGAGCTCGCGGCCTTGGTAAGCGAGACAAAGCGGTCTCGTACGCAGAGCGATCTCGGACAGAGCCGCGGTCAGAAAAAAGGCAGATCGCAGGAAAGGGTGAAAAGATGACCAGCCGTTGGACCCAGCTATCAGAGAGGGGAGTATAAAAGGAGGAGGAGGAGGAGGAGGAGGAGAACCAACTCCAGAAGGAGGGAGCACGGGAGGCGGTCACACGAAATTGAGACCGCGGAGGGAGAGAGCACGGGCTGCGGTCACTGGAACTTGAGACCGCAGGATAGCCCTGGAGATCCAGGAAGGCAGGCAACTTGCGAGGGAAAAAAAATTTAGGACCGATTTTCTTGCTTTGATACCATGTAGAGAAAAGTGACAGGAGAGAGAGAGAAAACAAAAATTTTCTTATTATCTCAGAATAAGAAAATCCTAAGGTGTGGGACATATATATAGGAGGAGAGAGGAGAGCCTAAACTCAATCCTAAGGTGTGGGACTAAATCCTAAGAGAGCATTATATGAGCCTCCTACATGGGCCTTTCTTTACAATTTCTTCAACAGTCAACAATGCACAAATCAAGTGAAAGACATTTTCGTTAAGCTCCCGAGAACCAACATCTCTTTGTAGAATAGATACTCGATCAAGATTATTCCAAAACACACTATAAGGTGTGAATGTGTGAATTTCGGTTTGCATTTGCTATTCAATTTGATCAATAAGAATAATGATAAAAGTATAATCAATTTTTTGTCAGTTCATTAGATCATATTTCAAGCAAAATACAAGTTTGAATTCTACCGCCACTATAAATTAATCACATAAAAGGCAAAAACTAAATAGCTCAAACATACTAGTTAAATTTAAAAAAAAAAAAATTGGACTAGAAGTCATGGTTTTTTTTAGTCATCAAATGTCGATTGATTCGCAGCTGAAAGCTCGATCTTACAAAATTAAATTCAAAGAAGCAAGATCTAAGAATGAGACATTACCAGAATTTTAAAAATCCATGCCTTCGAAAATGCAATGCTACGAAATTGCTCCCCAAGAAAGTCTGCACAAATCGCTGCGCAGTAAGAAGGATCAGCCGATTTGGTTCAATCAGAGCCTTACATTTGTGAGAGATGGGGCCCCCAGGTTGCATAACCCACTCCTCCTCAACATCAGCATAGAACATGTCCCCTATTGCAATCACTTCATCATCAGAAGAAAATTTAGGTATAATATCTGCCACAATTCTCTTCTTTTCCACCTTCAATTTCTCATCCTCAGGCCATGCAGCCTCAATCTTGCCCAGAGAAATTCCTAAATTCCTCAATCTCTTGATGTGTTCTTCATCGAGAAAACATGGAGGGCTTGAAATGTAGCATATGAACCTATCTATCTTCAACTTGTTCTTCATCTTCACCACAAAATCATCAAAAGAAATAACAACTTCCCAACCTAGACACTGATTTATGTGATTGGTGTCCAACACTTGGCTGTAGTCGTAGTCCAATTTTCGGCTTGGGAAGATAAGAATGCGGTCAAGAAGGGCAGCGAAAAACATATGCTTCTCTAAGCAGATCAAATGGTTGGACATCTGACCTGATAGACAAATCGCAAACAGGAAGCGGTTTTTGTGTGGCTTCCACTCGATCATCCTCCTGCCCGCCGGCCGATCCATCGTTCTACAGACATCAACCCCGGTAACAGAAAAGTTAGCGTCCATATTGTCATCAACCGGATCTAGTGACGCGTTCCTACCCCAATGGGAAGAAAGTAATGCGGCCTGAATCTTCTTATTGAGCTTGATCTGCTCCAGCAGTACAGATCTCAACTCCTCTGGTGAGACCGACGCTGGAACACCTGGCAATTCGGTTTTGACAGGAGCAGAACTTGAATTACCATTTGGAGGGGAAGAAATTGAGGGCAAAGATGAGCTGGATCTAGGAGTAGTCCGATTCCACAGATGAAGAAGCCCTAACTGTTGATTTCGGAGGAGGAGGAGAGCCCGGAGCTCGGCTTCGCGCATCCGGTCCCCGGGGGAGTCCGACCGGAGGATGGTAACGTCACGGAAGAGGTGACCAATATCGAAGGAGAATAAGAGGAGGATGAGGACGATGGAAAGGCAAATCGCGAGGAGGTACCAATGGCATCGGCGAGAAAGTAAACGTCGGCCTATCCGCGCAGTGAGTTCGCTGGAGATCTCAAGTGTAGCGGGGTGACGGTGGTTCTGGTGCGGAGACAAGTTTGGCTTCGCATCGTACTGGGGCATGAGGGCCAGGCTATCGTCCTGGTCGGGAAAGGATTCTCGGATCATTTTTTTTAGGGAGAGATAATGGCGAGTCCGCGTGTGAGGTGGTTCGAGGTGACGGAAGGAAGCGAAGAAGGTGGAGAAGAAGCCAGGAATCATTCCTGGAATTCCATCTCTGGTTTGGGGTTTCGGTTGTTGGTGGTTCATCTCTCTCGACCAGTTCAGGTTCAAAGGAAAGGGTGATCGGGGGACCCAGACTTTATGACTTATGAGTGAGCAATATTTACGTATTTACGTACATGGTGATCAAAAAATATCACTGTGTTGATTGTTTGATCATATTGAGAAGTGATCGTATTTTAAGACAATAATGTGCGAAAAATCGTGATGGCGAGAATATACAGTTGGATCAATCATCCGTGCATGTGAAGCAGGTGCGAGTAACACACCAACAATCCATCAGACTTTAAGGGATCGTTGGCGCGGAGTTTTTTTGCTCATGTGAGTTTGGACAAAAACTACACCATCATAAATTATGTATTTGACATGACAATGATTATTTACCATTACCAAGAAAAAAACACTAATTTTGAACATAAAAGTGAATGAAGTTCCTTAGGTGTGATCAAGCGTTCACGAAGGACGGTTCATAACCACCGTATTCATGACCGCTACCGCTGGGCCAAACGAGCCCTAGATCTCTTCTTCTCCATGGTAGGAGTTTTTTTGTATCAAGAGTATGTTGGGGAGGCCAGGAAAGACGGATTGGATCGAGATGCGATGCTTATGCCATGAACAAAATGTCTATTCTATTGCAGCAAGCAATGAAAACTCCTCTTATTACGATTGTCTTTACCGGGCCGGCAAGACTAAGGCCCTGTTTGGCGGGGCTGATCCGTCGCGGTCGCGCCGACGACACTGCCTGGTCGTGCGCCGTTTAGCAATGTCGCGGTTGGGCGGTGAGGATCAGGCCCGCCCACGAAATCCGCGAATTTCACCCGCGGGAAAACGGTCGCGTCAAACTAGCCCTAAGTCAATTTCATGGTGATTGAACTCCCCTTCCCTTAGTCCCTTAGAGTCGAGCTCGACAAATGGCATGCAGCGGTGGGCTGTCCGCTAGAGGTTCGATTAATTTCAACAGGTTTCTGCAGCTACAATTTGAAACTGCAGCTTCAATTTGAAACTGCAACTTGCAGCAAAAATTGTAGCTTGAAATTTCATACCGCATGCTAATATATTGGAGCACCTAATATTAAGTGTGTGCGATGATAGATTACCCATATATAAGATTCAATGAGATGTCTTGTAAACTCATGACATATAAGTTTTGTACCTTTGTACAAACTAGTTTTGGGGTCAAAATTTCAAAGAAGCATTATTGGAGCACTTATTTTTAATGTAAGCTTATGCAATGGTAGCATACGAGGATTAATAGAAATAAAAAATTTAAGTAGGTATAAATTACTTGCATCATCAGCCACGTAATTAAATGAGTAACAATTGGCTTCTTTTCCGGGACAAAAATGAAGACACTTTGTGCTTAATGTGTTTACTTCCTCATTTAATGGAGTAAGCAATGCCCGTGTTTCCATTTAACCTTCGTCATGCGCGGGGAATTTAAATTTTAAAAAAATTCAATTTGTTATAAGATCAATAGAATAGTCATTTTCTATCGTTGGCTCATCCTTATATTTAAATTTTAAAAAAATTCAATTTGTTATAAGATCAATAGAATAGTCATTTTCTATCGTTGGCTCATCCTTATAACCAACTCGAAGTAAGATTCTGAGAAGCGGGAGCCATTGCGAGCCCTCATATTTTCAGTTAGTTGGAGCAACTTTACTTCAGATCATAAGTATGATTCAATGATGCTTGCACAAAATTCTGACTTTGTTCTATTGACCACAGTAGGCGTAACCTAGCGAAAATCTCCTCCATGATTATGACATTGACACATAATGGCCTATATATGTCCAAACTATCTTTGAATGTACAGTTGACAGATTCAAATGCTTTTTTTGTTTGGTATGGGGCCTCATCCCAAATGTTCGTTGATGTTTCTTTGATTAATTTGCACAAATCAATCTTTTTTTAATGTTGCGCATGCACATATATGTAAATTGTATTGAAATTTTATGCTTAGAGTGTGTTGTGCCACCTGAAAGTAGGTTTACCGCAATATCTGAAGATGCAGTTACTAGTATTATTTGTCCTTCTGTTCTGAACAAGACAAGTAGAGATCAATAGACTAAAGTTTTGCCAACACCTCCCGGACCATCGAAGAAAAATTTCTCTTCATTTTTTGTCTTATGGATTTGGTAATTATTGTGAACGTGGATAACTGACAACATTAAAAGTTGTAATTATATTTAAATATTCAACTGATGCTAAAATTGATAGTTCATTCTCAATTAAGGTATATTAGTTTCTCATCTCTTTGAAATCTTTACTTATTCAAGTCAAATCGAAATCAGTAATATTTTTATATTGATGAAAAGTAATGTTCGAACCATGAAAAAACTTATTTACTAAGTAGGAATAGTTTGTAGTATTTGGACATGCTTAGTCTTCTGCCATGCTTGCATTGCTCTCATCCTATAGAACTCTAACTCCAGTTGATTGGTAGTACATCAAAATGTTGCAAACAATCTTTGAAGTGCATGAGGTATTCTGAATTGTTGAGCTTTTATTTAGCACTCTTGAAGTTATGATCTTCTTTAAGAAGGTTGTAATGCTTTGTAACTTGCTTAAAAGTCAAGTAACGCACACCAACAATAGTCAAAAAATAATTGAATAACTTGAGTTCCAGAATATGGTTTATACATACAAATAGAAATTTTCACCTTCAAATAGTGCAACATCATATAATCAACCAAGAATTTTTTATTTCTCAATCATTTTGTCCATCTACTCTTCGGAGTTAACCATCTATAAAGTTTTGCAAAGTCCACATACAAGTACTTGATTTTCTCTACCTTGTCATTGTAAATTTTGAAAATTTTAGTTAGCGTTGTGTGGGATGTTTGCTCATTGCCTATGATCTTTGATATCAACTCACGACTATGAAATTAAACTTAAATATCTTTCACAACCTTTTTGGAGGAGAGATCCAATGACCATAAGTATATTTACTAACTTCATCATAGTTAGACCCAAGTCTGACCTCAAATGCCACACAATTGGATTCTTTGTAGACATACTTGAAAGTGGAGGTTAGATCTTAATGTTACTCTAGAGGGGGGGGGGGGGGGGGGGTGAATAGAGTATTAAAAACTTTTCCCTTAATTTTATAGCGGAATTAAATTAGTGATATATATATATGTACATATTGAGTGATTTATAAGAACTGAATAAAGAAATCAGCACAGCACAACAACACAGAAATTCACAAGCACAGAGACACAATGATTTTTATAGTAGTTCCCCAATAAACCTGGGTACGTCTACTCTTCTACCACACTTGGTAGGATCCACTAGGGTTTTGATCAGGTGCCCTATCACCAAGGGGTTTTTGATCAGGTGTCCACACACCAAGTGAGCTTTTGATCAGGTGCTCTAACCAAACCACAGGTTTTTGTTCAGGTGTCCTGCCACCAAAAGGTTTACTTTTGAAGGGAGTAAGAACCATGTACAAGATGGAATAAAAGAGGTTAGAATATTCTTCTTTGTCAACAATCTGAGAGAAGACTCTAGTGGATGTTGATGGTGTAAAGCTCCCCCTGTCTGATTGAAATTATTGACAGCTTGAGGATGGAGCTTTCTCAAATTATCTTCCTTGATAAGCTGATGAATCTGAGAGACAGATGTTCCTCAGATTATTGTTGCTCTATAGAAGATTTGAAACTTGCAGCAGAAAGTCTGAGAGATTGATCTTGAAGATGATCTCAGAGAATGAGATGCTGCTAGAGGAAGATGAACTTTCTTTTTCTTTCTGAATAATATTTTTCTTGACAGAAGCTCTGATATTCTCTATGTATGTATCTTTCTTGTCGTGTGCTAAACTATAGAAGAATAATCTGTTGTATATCTTCTTCCTGTTTTCCTTTTTAAAATCTCTGACAGACATTAACTGCAAATCCCTTATATTAAGGAATAAATATATCTGAAAAGATATTTTGAAAACACAAATCTGCTGCGTCGTTTATCTTTTTCCTTTTCCATGGATATGTCCTTTTCCAAGAAATGTCAACGGCTATAATCTTTAAATAATAAAGGAAATATATTATCATTACTTATCTGATGTAATTGATCTGTTGATGTAGTCGATCTGAGTTCAGAGAATGAAATGATATGATCTGTCTGAAACTTTCTGAACTTAAATAAGAATTCTTCGATCTGAGTAAAATTCGTCGACCGCTGATCTGAGCAAAATTGTCGACCGCTGAGACGGGATCGTCGACCACTGAGACGGCTGGGTTTTGTCGACCGCTGAGACGGGATCGTCGACCGCTTAGACGAGATCGTCGACCGCTGAGACTTGAAGATCGTCGACCGCTGAGACTGGAGCAAGACGTTCGTTGAACGCAGAGAGATGGTCGTTCGTCGAACGCAGAGAACAGTTCGTCGAACCCAGTGTTGAGTTCGTCAAACGCAGAAACTTAAAAGAAATCCTAAGTTCTAGCTATCTAATCAGCCTAAAACTATGACCCTTAGACTATACAATGGGGGTCAACTTGATCCTAGTCAACACATAGTAATCCTAGCCCAAATCAGCAATAGGGTTGTTCCAACAATCTCCCCCTATTTGGGTTAGGATACTATTTGACAAATTTCAAATAATAAACAACAGAAAAACAGCAGAGCATAAAATATATCTGACAGAATGAGAAACCATTTCAGCAGATGAAATAAGGAGTGCTCTGAGTTTGACAATATTACAATAAAATAGAAATGTCAACCAAAAACAAATAGATCAAAACCTTTTATTTCTTTGCTGATGGAGGCTTGAAGATGATTTGTCTGTTTGGGTTTTCAGATTCTTTCTTACTCATATACAGATCCTGAGCTCCCAGAATGGTTTGAGATTTGGCTTGAGAAACCACTGCTTCTGGGTGCTTTTCTAAGTATTCTTCAGCATTGAATACATTTTTGGATTTGTATTTTTCAAATTCTTTCTTTCTGTAATTTGACATAGTTGTAAATTGAGAGAAATCTTTGCCTTCAGCTTTAGCTTTATTAATCTTGGCTATTGCAACAGATTCTTGGAATCTTGCCATTTGAGCTGTCCTTTCTTCTTCAGGATTGGGAAGAGAAGGGTTGTACTCAGAAATATTGTCTTGAGCAAAAGAAAGATTTTGAGGGTTTTTGTTTTTGTGAGTTGTGCCATTAGAGATATGAAGTTTATATTCAGAAGATACTAATCTTGAGGAACCTGAGGGAGGTCTTGAAGACCTATGACTTTAAGAACCACTTGAACTAGCTGGTCTCTTGGACTGCTGGGAAGAGTATCTTGGAGAGGAAGAAGAGAACTTAGCTGATCCAGCTGCACCTGCTGCTAGAGGAGGAGGAGGATTGAACTTAACTGGCATATCAGGGTAATAACCAGTTTTCCTCATTTTCTTTCTTCTGTTTGCTTCATTCCTTGAGATCCTCATCCAAGCTGGAGAGTCCTTGGTGAGAGTAATTTTATGCAAAATATAATAGGGAATGTCATTGTTGGGATTAGGAGGCTTAGGAGCAGCCTTTGACAAATGCTTAGCTTTTCTCTTCTTAGATGATCTGCCATCAGAATCATCAGAATCATTGTCATCATCATCAATGTCATCAGATGATGGAGGATTATCATAAATAGCATCAATCAATTTCAGGAATTTAGAAGTATCTTTCTCAGCATTAACATTTTCAACATTGTCATTCTGAACTTGAACTGGAGGAACTGGACTATCTTCAACAACTGGAACTTGAACTGGAACTTGAACTGGAACTTCAAAACTTTTAAGAATTTCTTTCAGTATATCTTTATTTACAGGAGCAGTATAGGGAACAATTTATTTTGAATAGCCTTGAGGCTTTGGCAAGTATGAGAAAACTGTATTAAACTGGGAAAGCAAATAAATAATATCTATAGAGGGATTAATAGAAATATTATTTATTTCTTCTATTGCTGGAAGAACTGCATCTGTCATCACTGTATCTGCCTGAACTACAATTTCTTCAAACAAAACTGCTTCTGCACTGAAAGCTGTGAGATCTGGAGCTTCTTCATCAGGCATCTCCCCCTGCCTAGTTTCAGGAGAAGCTAGGCCCCTAGAAGAAGGGACAGATAAGGAGGGTGAAGGGAAGGAAGCTATTTTGGCAGAGAGATCTGCAATAGCTTGAAGAACTGGAGAAATTTTTGCATCCAGGTGGTCATTTAGCCTTGGGGCAATGTGATGATAGATCTGATCAGCAACAGATTTAAAATCAACATATATAAGATCTGGATTGGAGTAAGAAGAGGATGGGATGGGCTATGGGAAAGCAATGTTGGTAGCTTGAGCTATGGGTGGATGAGAGTGAATAGGGCAATGAGGGTTGATAGGTGATTGAGGTTAAAAGATGATTGAGGTGGATGAATAGGTGAGTGAGGTGGAGAGATATCTTGATGGATAATTTATGTAGGAGATTGAGGAAGAGAGATATCTTGAGCAATGGGTGATTGGGGAAGGGTTGGTGAATGAGAATTAATGTGGATGGGAGAAGGAATATCATTGAAAGATGAAGATTCTTCAGATGGGTGAGTCTGAAGAGTAGGAGAAGATGGCAATGAGGATGAAGGTATAATGGGAGAGTTGGGAGGAGGAATTTCTTCAGAAGAAGTAGTATGTGGACAAGGGAGAGGAGGAGGAGAAACAACAGAGAAACTTCTGGAAGGGTTGGGGGAGTGACTTGCACAGTCCTTGTGCCTTCTGAAGCTATTTTTGATGGTTCTGCTCTAGGATAACCCTTTCCCATCTTCCAAACAAGGCTGAGGTCAGCCTTTTACTGACATTGATGAAAAATTTTGGAGAGACCAGGAGGTCTGGATGCCTTTCCTCAAGAAATATTCCCAGAATTCCACCATAACCAACATTTGCCTTACTTAACTTCTTCCTGATTGATTCAAAAAGGATCATTCCCCAATTGATTTTCTTTTTCTCAACCAAGGCCACCATCACCAGAAATTGGTGCCTTGTAATGTAGTCATGGGCAGAAGTTTTCCCTAGCAAAACTTTGCCTACTACATCAGCCAAAAATTTATACTCCACAGATAAATTTTTCTTTAAGAGATGGTTAGGGTTTCCACCAGAATAACCCATCTTAACCAATGCAGCATTAAACTCATCAGATGTGATTTCCAAATCATCATCTCCATTTACTAAATCAAAAACCTCAGATAATATTGCTGGGGTTAGAATAACCTGATTTCCCGATATTGTTCCTGATAATGCATCATTTTCTGGCTTTACTGTATAAGCATATTCCTTCGTTTCAGCCACTGGTAGTTTGATTCCAGTTGTCATCATCTTATTCAGTTGTTGTTCTTCAAACAAGTGAAGAATGTCCAGGAAAACTTGGTCAGAATGCTCAAATGATTTGAAATCAATGTCGAATCCAGCGCCGAACTTCATTGAAGAGAGCACTGCTTGCGAAATTGCCATTTGTACCTGCAAAAAAGAGAGCGATCAAGTGCAAAGGGAACTGGAGGGAAATAGCAAATTCTGTTGGAGCAAAGATAGAATAAGATAAAAACTTTGATTATATAGAGATCGGAAAAGGGCGCACACTTTCGTAGAGCAGAGTTCGGCTAAACCTAATAGAATCAGAAGTCGAAAAGACTTAGGGCTTCATCTGACTGCGTTTGACGATCGCGCTTGTCTTTATCAATCCTGACTTATTAAGTATCGTCAATCTCCGTTCGACGAACGATAGCATTTCATCGTTCTCGGTTCGACGAAATGAGGGGATAAATAGAAAAATTTAATTTTTATCATATTGAATCTCCATCTATCATTCCTAGCTGATTTATAAAGAAAATAAGTTTCTTTTCATCCAAAGGTTTGGTGAAAATATCTGCTCTTTGCAAATCAATAGAGATGATTTGTAAGCAAATTTTATTTTTATCCACATTATCTCTGATAAAGTGGTGCCTAATTTCTAAGTGTTTAGTCCTACTATGGAGAACTGGATTTTGTGCAATAGATATTGCACTAGTATTGTCACAAAATATAATTGAATTATTTAAGTTGACATCATAGTCTAGGAGCTAATTTTGTATCCACAATATCTGTGAGCAGCAACTGCCTGCAGCTATATATTCAGCTTCAGCTGTTGATGTGGACACAGATGTTTGTCTCTTACAAAACCAGGACACAAGCCTATCACCAAGAAACTGGCAAGTTCCTGATGTGCTTTTCCTGTCTACTCTGCATCCAACATAATCTGAAACTGAGAATCCAGTTAATTCAAATTCAGATGCTGTTGGATACCAATGTCCTAGATTAGGGCAACCATTTATATATCTCAAAATTCTTTTTAATAAAATTAGGTGAGATTCTTTGGGGTTAACTTGAAACCTAGCACAAATACAAGTAGCAAACATTATATCAGGCCTACTTGCTGTTAAATAAAGTAATGAGCCAACAATTGCTCTATATACCTTCTGATCAACAGGTTTCCCTAATTCATCAGTATCAACAACAACATTAGAGGGCATGGGTGTTTTCATGGTGGAAGCATTAGACATACCAAATCTTTTCACTAATTCCTTAGCATACTTGGATTGTGATATGAATATGTCATTGGGAGTTTGCTTCACTTGAAGACCAATGAAGTATGACAATTCACCCATACTACTCATTTCAAATTTAGATTGCATTAGATTAGAAAATCTTTTGCATAAATTTGAATCAGTAGAGCCAAAGATAATGTCATCTATATATATTTGAACTAGTAGAGTTTGATTTTTATGTATCCTGAAAAATAGGATTTTATCTACTATGCCTCTACAGAACTTGTTTTCCAAAAGAAAATTAGCTAAGGTCTCATACCATGCTCTGGGAGCTTGTTTGAGACCATAGAGAGCTTTATTAAGCTTAAATACATAGGAGGAGTTAGTTGGAGAGATGAAACCTGGTGGTTGTTCCACATAGACTTCTTCTTTGATGTCTCCATTTAAGAATGCACTCTTTACATCCATTTGATAAACTTTGAATTTCTTGAATGCAGCAAATGCTAGAAAGATCCTAATAGCTTCAAGTCTTGCAACAGGAGCAAAGGTCTGATCATAATCTATGCCTTCTTCCTGTGAATATCCTTGAGCTACCAATCTTGCTTTATTTCTGACTATATTGCCTTGATCATCAAGCTTGTTCCTAAAGACCCATTTGGTGCCAATAACTGGATGGCCTTTTGGTCTTGGAACCAAATCACATACCTTGTTCCTTTCAAATTGGTTGAGCTCCTCTTGTATTGCAAGAATCCAATTTGGATCTTGTTCTGCATCTTTTAGGGTTTGAGGTTCAACTTGTGGTAGGAAACAAGTGTGCATCTGATTTTGATGCAGTTGATGCCTTGTTTGAACACCTGCTGAAATATCACCAATCACTTGTGATATTGGATGATCTCTTACTGTGATGTGGTCAACAGTTGGAGTTGGTTCAACAATGATATCCACATGGGGAATTTGTTCAGCTGTCACTTGATTTGAGCTATTAGCAAGATCTGGATGATCTTCTTCTTCACTGTCTTCAAGATTTTGTGTTGATGGAAGTAAAGATTCTTCTTTCTGTAGATCTAGTCCATTGAGCTCTTCACATAGAGCTGGTACCTGCAAAATATTATTGGTAGAGGTGGTGTTCCTCTCCTCAATTAACATGTTAGTCTCATCAAAGGATACATGCATGGACTCTTCTATCTTAAGAGTAGATTTGTTGTAAACTCTATATGCCTTACTAGAAAGAGAATATCCAAGGAAAATGCCTTCAGCAGCTTTTGCTTCAAACTTCCTGAGATACTTCTTGTCATTGTTGTGCACATAGCATTTACATCCAAATATCTTAAAATAGTTAACCTTATGCCTTTTATTCTTAAGTAATTCATAGGGAGTCACACAAATACCCGGGGAGATGGGATTAAGGTTCATTTAGTATGACTTAATACCCTGTTTATGTTTTAAATCTTAGAACTGTAGTCTGCTTACATTCGAGCATCTAGAGTGAGCACACGGAAGTATTTCAGATGCTATCTGATGAAAGCCAGAGATGAATAGTTGTCAGTCATTCCAAACTTGATGACTTACACAATTATTTTTAATTCAAAGGCTGATTTGGGTATCATTCCAAAAACGAATACTGAAGTTGCTGATATGCGTCCTGATATTATGATCATTATTTATATCATTCCAAACTTGATGATATATTGGTCACAACTTGTTGTATCATTCCAAACTTGATGATATAATACAATTGTGAAACGTTTGGTAATAATCTTAATAATCGAAGGAACACGGTTTGATTCTTTGAAATCAATTGTCTAATTTTGTGTGAATTGGATAGAGATGCTGATATGTGATTCTTTTCTTCCTGGTAAGAGTATTGCGTTCTTTTACTGCTAGAACTAGTCACTTTACTCTTGATTAGCAAATGTTAGATTTCATAGAGTTTTGTCTCATGACATTCTTATTGTATCTGTTTGCAGATCACATGGAGATTGGAGGAGAGAAAGTTCATTTATCTGTTTTGAGTTTTTTCCAGCTTTGCTTACTGTTTCTTGTTTGGAGCCATGTGTTTGAGTTTAGATATTATGTATTCTAAAACTCATATTTATGTTTTCTGGAAAACTCATGTTTGTCGTTATTAACTCTTGTTTAAGTAATCTGTGATGTGCCCCCATTATTTACAATATAGGAGGAGATTGTTGAGGTATATTGAATATAACGGGTTAACGAATGTTTAGCGGTAGGTTAAGACCCGTTAGGGATCCACGCACCCGCCGGGGAATTAGGGTTTGCCTATAAATACCCTGTTAGGGGCAACGAGTAGAGTGTTCCAAACTAGGCACTCACCCGGATGCTTCGAGCACCATTCATAACATATTTAAGGTTGCACCCAGAAGCAGTGGTTCCTCATGCATCATTTCAAACACTGCTGGGAGCTAATGACCTTTATATGAGTAAAAGAGAATCAGAAAATCCAAACAGACAAATCATATTCAAGCCCTCTTCAGAGTAAAGCTCTTGATTATTTGGTTTTGTTATTTTCTGCTTTCAGTGTAAATTTTTCAAACTTAGAGTACCCATGATCCAGGACTCAAGACCCACCCACACCACCGTTCCCACTTTGTTGTCCTTAATTCCCCAAAGGATAAGGATGTTGGGGGGATGGAGCGAGAAAACGAGGTGGGGAAAGAGGGATGAGGGTTCACAGAAATTGGGTGGTGAATGATGGAAGAGGGCACGACTGGGTGGGTACATATTTTGGGGGCTTTTAGGGACAAAGGAATTTAGGGCCTTTAAAGCTATAAGGCTTAAGTCTTAGAGGCTTAATGGCTTATGACCATAGGTGATTAGGGATTAGGGAGGTGTTAGAGGCGGAATCCAAGGGGGTGGAGGCATCCCAGGCGGCAAGCTGTCCGGGTCGACAACCGCCAAGAGGACGGAGGCGGCATACAAAGCAGCATCTGAGACGATGAAGGCGGCGTCTGAGGCCAAGGAGGCCGCATACGAGGCAACATAGGCGCGTCTGAGGCTGCGTTCAAGGAGTGTTTAGAGCTTAGTTATTAAGGGTTGGGGATTAGTGACGTTACGCCCGAGACGGTGGAGGCGGTGTCTGAGATGGCTTAGGGGTCCGAGGCGGCGAAGGCGAATTCCGAGGAGGCAAAGAACTTTAGGGCTTTAAGGCTTACGGTCTTTAAGTCTTTAGGACTTATGGGATTTATGGCTTAGGGATTAGGACGTATCCAGAGGCAGCAACGTGGGCGACGTCCGAGCAGAATCTAAGGCAGTAGAGGCGTTATACAAGTAGTAGAGGCGTTGTACAAGGCGGCGGAGGCAGCATCAAACACATTTATTGGCTTTAAGGCTTTAGGGATTTATGGCTTTAGGGCTTATGGCTTTAGCGTTAGGAATTAATGATTAAGAATTAGCGATTAGGGATTAGGCACCAAAGGTGGCAGATGCATCATTTCAGATGGCGGAGGAGCCTGAGGCGGCGGAGGAGGAGTCTTCGGTGGAGGATATTGCGTCCGAGGCGGCAGAGGGGGTGTCCGAGGCGGCAGAAAGGGCATCCTAGGCGGCGAAGAAGGCATCCAAGGCGGCATATCATCCGAGGTGGGGAGGCAAGGGACAAAACAACAAAAGTAGTCGAGGATGCGAAGGCCGTGACAGAGGCAGTTTCTGAGGGCTTTAAAGATAAGAGATTTATGGAGCAGCGTTGGAGGAGGCGTCCAAGGTGGAGGAATCATTCGGTGCAGCATAGGTGTCTAGGATGGGAGAGGTGTCCCAGGAGGCAAAATAATGTGACGAAATGTAAGTTTCATGCAATTAATATATATTTCGTCATTTATGGATGATCAATTTTTTAAATATTAAATAGTGTGTGAAAATACATAAAATAAGAGGAAAAAGAAACTATAAGCATGATATCGGCAGTGCTGAGAAAACCAACGGGTTCTAAATAAAGCTATTTTCAATGGGGTCATCAAGTATGAAGGTAAAGGGAAGTATTTCCTTCAGCAAAGGACCTTAATTTTATCAAAAAAAATTGTCTATCGGCGGTTCCTGGATCTACTTTCTATATGGACAAATAGAAAATATTGAAGAGCAAATCATGATAAGTTGAACATCAATTTGATAACACACTTGAACATACTCGCTTAAGTATTCCTTCCACCTAGAATGAAATGTATTGGCACATCAAAAGACAATAAAACTGAAAGCATTAGATGTCTTAGTATGCCTTCTTTTGTTGAGACCTCCTCTGTCATGATCGCCACAGTACACAAGGCACGGGGAACAGTGCATGGCAGATGGGTTGCGGTCCAATGGAGGGAGGGGGATGACAGTGGAGAGGGAACAACAATGGAGAACCGAGGGGCAAGAGGCAAGTAGGGTTGAAGATTTTGGGGAATTTTATGGACAATGGAGGGGGGATGACGGTGGAAAGGGGGCGATAACGTGGGAAGGTTGATAGAGGAGAGGGAACGACAACGGGGGAGGGATGATGGTGAAAAGGGGCGATAATGGAGGGGGTGACGGTGGAGAGGGGACAACAACAGAGGGGGTATGACAACGGAGGTGGCATGACGGAGGCGAGGGGACGACATCGGAGGGGAGAGCAAGGAGCAAAGAGGGGGAGTAAGGAGCAATGAGGGGGGAGAAAGGACGACAACGGAGCAAGGGCGGCATCAGAGCAAGGACGACAACGGAGAAAGGGCGGCATCAGAACAAGGACGACAAAGGAGCAAGGGCGGCATCAGAGCAAGGACGACAATAGAGATAGGACGACAACGGAGCAAGGACAACAACAGAGAAAGGACGACAACAGAGCAAGGACGACAACGGAGTAAGGACGATAATAGAGCAAGGACGACAATGGAGCAAGGACGACAGCAGAGCAAGGACGACAACGGAGCAAGGACGACAACGTAGCAAGGAGCAAATATCCCAGAACACGGAGGTGGGCGACAACGAAGGGGCGACAAAGGAGGGGGACGAAACGGAGGGTGGACAACAACGGAGGGGGGGACGACAACGAAGGGGGGACGACAACGAAGGGGGGACGACAACGAAGTGGGGTTACGACAACGGAGGGGGGTACGAAAACTGAGGGGGGATGCTCCTTTGTCGTTCCCTCATCTATCGTGCCCTTTTTGTTGCGCCCTCCTCCATCACGATCGCAGCGGTACACGGGGCAGGGTGCACGAGGAGCACAATGGAGGGGGACGACAATGGAGGGGGACGACAACGGAGGGGGCGACAACGGAGGGGGGCGACAACGGAGGGGGCGACAACAGAGGGGACGACAACAAAGGGGGACGACAATGGAGGGGACGCCAACGGAGGGGGCAAAACGGAGGGGGACGACAATGGAGGGGGAAACAGAGGGGGACGAGAACGGAGGGGGATGAGAACGGAGGGGGGACGACAACAGTGGGGGGACGGCAACGGAGGGGGGACGACAATGAAGGGGGGACGACAATGGAGGGGGATGACAACGGAGGGGGATGGAAACAGAGAGGGACGACAATGGAGGGGGAAAACGGAGGGGGCAACAATGGAGGGGGACGACAAAAGAGGTGGGATGGCAATGGAGGGGGGACGGCAACGGAGGCGGGGAGCTCGTCTGTCGTTCCCTCATCTATCGTGCTCTCTTTTATTGTGCCCTCCTCTGTCACGATCGCCACAGTAAGCGTGGCAAGGAGCACGGGGAACAAGGCACCGCACATGTGTTACAGGCCAATGGAGGTCGGGGGATGATAGTTGAGAGGGGGCGACCACGGAAAACCAAGGGGCAAGGAGCAAGGAGGGGGGACGACAACGAAGGGGGCATGACAGGGGCGAGGGGACAATAATGGAGGGGGGAGCAAGGAGCAAGGAGGGAGAGCAAGGAGCAAGGAGGGGGAGCAAGGACGCCAATAGAGCAAGGACGTCAACGGAGCATGGACGACAATAGAGATAGGACGACAACGGAGAAAGGACAACAACGGAGAAAGGACAACAACGGAGAAAGGACAATAACGGAGCAAGGACGACAACGGAGTAAGGACGATAACAGAGTAAGGATGATAACGGAGCAAGGACGACAACGTAGCAAGGAGCCAGTAGCCCGGAACACGGAGGCGGGCGACAACGGAGGGGGCGACAATGGAAGGGGGACGACAACGAAAGGGGGTATGACAACGGAGGGGGGGGGGTACGACAATGGAGGGGGGTGCTCCTCTGCGTTCCCTCATCTATCGTGCCCTTTTTGTTGCGCCCTCCTCCATCACTAACGCCACAGTACATGGGGAACGGCGCACGGGGAGCACAACGGAGGGGGACGACAAAGGAGGGGGACGACAACGGAGGGGTATGACAACGGCGGGGGGGGGGGGCGAAAACGGAGGGGGGCGACAACGGCGGGGGAAGACAACGTCGGGGGACGACAACGGCGGGGGACGACAACGGCGGGGGACGACAACGGCGGGTGAGGACAACGGAGGGGGACAACAACGGAGGGGGACAACCGACAACGGAGGGGGATGACAACGGAGGGGGACGACAACGGAGGGGGGACGACAACGTAGGGGGGACGACAACGTAGGGGGGACGACAATGGAGGGGGGACGACAACGGAGGGGGGACGACAATGGAGAGGGACGCTCTTCTGTCGTTCCCTCATCTATCGTGCCAAGCACGGGTTACAGGTCAACGAAGGTAGGGGATGACAGTGGAGAGGGAACGACAACGGAGAACCATGGGGCAAGGAGCAAGGACGACAATGGAGGGGGGGGGGGGGGGCGACAATGGAGCGGGGTGACAACGAAGGGCGGATAACAAAGGATGGGGGGACGACAAAGGAGGGGGAAGCTTGTCTGTCGTTACCTCATCTGTCATGCTCTCTTTTGTTGTGCCCTCCTCCGTCACGATCGTCGTAGTACACGGGGCACAGAGCATGAGGAACATGGAACCGCGCACGGGTTATGGGCCAACAGAGAGAGGTGGATGACGGTGGAAAGGGGGCGATAACGGAGAACCAAGGGGCAAGGAGCAAGGAGGGGGAACGACAACGGAGGGGGGCGACAACAAAGGCAAGACAACAACAAAGGCGGGACAACAACGGACGCGGGGCGCTCCTCTGTCATTCCCTCATTTATCTTGCTCTCTTTAATTGCGCCCTCCTTTGTCACGATCGTCATAGCACGTGGGGCAAGAAGCACGGGGAACATGGCACCGCACATGGGTTACAGGCCAATGGAGGCCAATGGATGACAGTGGAGAGGGGGAGACAACAGAGAACCAAGGGGCAGGGAGCAAGGAGGGGGACAACAACGGAGGGGGGAAACAATGGAGTGGTGACGAACACGGAGGGGGGACGACAACGGAGAGGGGACGAGAACGGATGGGGGACGACAACAGGAGGGAGGAGCAAGGAGGAGTAAGGCGGGAGGAGAATGGAGCAGTAAGGAGAATCAAGGAGCAGCATGGATGAGCAAGGACGAAAACGGAGGTGGGATGACAGTGGAGGGGGTCGGCAACTGAGGGGGATGGCTGTGGAGAGGGGACGACCTCGGAGGAGGGATGATGGTGGAGAGGGGGCGATCTCAGAGGAGGGATAATGGTGGAGAGGTCCTCTGTAGAGGGGACAACGATGGAGAAGGGATGATAGTGGAGTGGGGACGACGACGGAGGAGCAGGGGGACGACAAAGGTTAGGCGCTCCTCTCTCGTTGCCTCCTCTTTCGTGCCCTCTTTTGTTGTGATATCCTCTGTCACGCTCGCCATAATACAAGGGGCACGAAGCATAGGGCACATGACACCGGGTTACAAGGAGCAGGCCAGGACCTATGACCAAGGACTCAGGACTTACCCCCACCGTCATTCCCACTATATCGTCCTTGATTCCCCCAAAGGATAGGGATGACGGAGGGGATGGAGCGACAAAGGACGGTGGTGTTAGAGGGAAGAGGGTTCACAGAAGTTATGTGGTGAATCACGGGGTTGATGGGGTCGACAACGGAGGGGGGATGACGATGGAGAGGGGACGACAATGGAGGACCAAAGCCAAAGAGCAAGGAGCAAGGGGGGGTTGGGGATTTTTGGGGCTTCTGTGGACAACATAGTGGGATGACGGTGGAGAGGGGATGACAACGAAGGGGGTATGATGGTGGAGAGGGAAAGACAACGAAGGATGGATGACGGTAGAAATGGGAAGACAACGGAGGGGGGATGATGGTGGAGAGGGCAAGATGGCGGAGGCGGCATGACGGTGGAGAGGGGACGACTGCGGAGGGGGAATGACGATTGAGAGCGGCGACAATGGCGGGGGGACGACGAACGTACGCAGGGGGCGACAGAGGTAGGTCCTTCCTCTATTGCTCCCTCCTCTAACGTGCCCTCTTTTATTGCGCCCTCCTCCATCACGCTTGCCTCAGTACACAGAGCACGGGGCACAGGGCAACGCACACGGGTTACGGGGGATGGGCCAGGACCCATGACCTAGGAATCAAGACCCACCCCCACCGTTGTGCCCACTTTGTCGTCCTTGATTCCCCAAAGGATGAGGATGGTGAAGGGGATGGAGCGACAAAGGGGTGGGGGGAGAGGAATGAGGGTTACAGAAGTTGGGTAGTTAACGATGAAGGAGGGCACGACTAGGTGGCTCGGATTTTGGTGGCTTCTGAGAACGACGATGGAGGGTGGAGGATGGTGGTGAGGGAACGACAACGAAGGACCAAAGAGCAAGGAGCAAGTTGGGTTTGGGGTTTGGGTGATTTTGTGAACAACGGAGGGGGATGACGGTGGAGACGGGGCAACAATTGAGGTGGGATGACGGTGCATAGGGAACGACAACGGAGGAGGGATGACGGTGGAGAGGGGACGACAACGTATGGGGTATGACGATGGAGAGGGGAAAACAACGGAGGGGATGACAGTGGAAAGAGGATGATGATGGAGAGGGGATGATGACGGAAGGGGGATGACGATGGAGAGGGGATGACAATAGAGGGGGCGACGGAGGGGGGTAGGGGGACGTAAGAGGTCGGGAGCTCCTCTGTCGTTCCCACCTCTATCATGCCCTCTTTTGTTGCGCCCTCCTCCGTCATGCTTGCCACGGAACACGGGGCACAAGGCACCATGCACGGGTTGCAGGGCACATTCCATGACCCATGACACCCCCACCACCGTTCCCACTTTGTCGTCCTTAATTCCCCAAAGGATAGGGATGCTGGGGGGATGGAGCGACAAAAGGAGGTGGGGAAAGAGGGATGAGGGTTCACAGAAGTTGGGTGGTGAATGATGGAAGAGGGCACGACTGGGTGGGTACATATTTTGGGGGCTTTTAGGGACGAAGGAATTTAGGGCCTTTAAAGCTTTAGGGCATAGGGCTTAAGTTTTAGAGGCTTAATGGCTTATGGGCATAGGTGATTTGGGATTAGGGAGGTGTTAGAGGCGGAATCCAACGGAGTGGAGGCATCCCAGGCGGCAGAGCTGTCCGGGTCGACAGCAGCCAAGAGGACGGAGGCGGAATACAAAGCAGTATCTGAGACGATGAAGGCGGCGTCTGAGGCCAAGGAGGCCGCATACGAGGCAACATAGGCGGCGTCTGAGGCTGCGTTCGAGGAGTGTTTAGAGCTTAGTTATTAAGGGTTGGAGATTAGGGACGTTACGCCCGAGAAGGTGGAGGCGGTGTCTGAGTGGCTTAGGGGTCCGAGGCGGCGAAGGCGAATTCCGAGGAGGCGAAGAACTTTAGGGATTTAAGGCTTATGATCTTTAAGTCTTTAGGACTTACGGGATTTATGGCTAAGGGATTAGGACGTATCCAGAGGCAGCAACGTGGGCGACGTCCGAGCATATTCTAAGGTAGTAGAGGCGTTATACAAGATAGTAGAGGCGGTGTACAAGGCGGCGGAGGCGGCATCAAACACGTTTATTGGATTTAGGGCTTTAGGGATTTATGGCTTTAGGGCTTATGGCTTTAGCATTAGGATTTAATGATTAAGAATTAGCGATTAGGGATTAGGCACCAAAGGTGGCAAAGGCATCATTTCAGACGGCGGAGGAGCCTGAGCGGTGGAGGAGGCGTCTTCGGTGGAGGAGATGGCGTCCGAGGCAGCAGAGGGGCATCCGAGGCGGCGAATAAGGCATCCAAGGCGGCAGCATCTGAGGGCTTTAAAGATAAGAGATTTATGGAACAGCGTTGGAGGAGGCGTCCAAAGTGGAGGAATCATTCGGTGCAGCGGAGGTGTCTAGGATGGGAGAGGTGTCCCAGGAAGCAAAATAATGTGACGAAATGTAAGTTTCATGCAATTAATATATATTTCGTCATTTATGGATGATCAATTTTTTAAATATTAAATAGTGTGTGAAAATACATAAAATAAGAGGAAAAAGAAACTATAAGCATGATATCGGCAGTGCTGAGAAAACCAACGGGTTCTAAATAAAGCTATTTTCAATGGGGTCATCAAGTATGAAGGAAAAATGAAGTATTTCCTTCAGCAAAGGACCTTAATTTTATCAAAAAAATTGTCTATCGGCGGTTCCTGGATCTACTTTCTATACAGACAAATAGAAAATATTGAAGAGCAAATCATGTTAAGTTGAACATCAATTTGATAACACACTTGAACATACTCGCTTAAGTATTCCTTCCACCTAGAATGGAATGTATTGGCACATCAAAAGACAATAAAACTGAAAGCATTAGATGTCTTAGTACGCCTTCTTTTGTTGAGACCTCCTCCGTCATGATCGCCACAGTATACAAGGCACGGGGAACAGGGCATGGCAGCTGGGTTGCGGTCCAATGGAGGGAGGGGGATGACGGTGGAGAGGGGACAACAATGGAGAACCGAGGGGCAAGAGTCAAGTAGGGTTGAAGATTTTGGGGAATTTTATGGACAACGAAGGGGGTATGACGGTGGAAAGGGGGCGATAACGTGGGAAGGTTGATAGAGGAGAGGGAACGGCAACGGGGAATGATGATGGTGAAAAGGGGCGATAATGGAGGGGGTGACGGTGGAGAGGGGACAACAACGGAGGGGGGATGACAACGGAGGTGGCATGACGGAGGCGAGGGGACGACATCAGAGGGGGGAGCAAGGAGCAAAGAGGGGGAGCAAGGAGCACAGAGGGGGGAGCAAGGACGACAACGGAGCAAGGGCGGCATCAGAGTAAGGACGTCAATGGAGCAAGGATGACAATAGAGATAGGACGACAACGGAGCAAGGACAACAACAGAGAAAGGATGACAACAGAGAAAGGATGACAACAGAGTAAGGATGATAATAAAGCAAGGACGATAATGGAGGAAGGACGACAACAGAGCAAGGACGACAACAGAGCAAGGACGACAACGTAGCAAGGAGCAAGTATCCCGAAACACGGAGGTGGGCGACAACGGAGGGGTCGATAATGGAGGGGGACGAAATGGAGGGTGGACGACATCGGAGGGGGGACGACAACGAAGGGGGGACAACAACGAAGGGGGGTTACGACAACGAAGGGGGGTACGAAAACTGAGGGGAAATGCTCCTCTGTCGTTCCCTCATCTATCGTGCCCTTTTTGTTGAGCCCTCCTCCATCACGATCGCAGCGGTACACGGGGCATGGTGCACGAGGAGCACAATGGAGGGGGACGACAACGGAGGGGGACGACAACGGAGGGGGACGACAACGGAGGGGGCGACAACGGAGGGGGACAACAACGGAGGGGGACGACAACGAAGGGGAAAGACAATGGAGGGGGCAAAACGGAGGGGGAAAAATGGAGGGGGACGACAATGGAGGGGGGACAGAAACGGAGGGGGGACGACAACGGAGGGGGGACGGCAACGGAGGAGGAACGACAACGAAGGGGGGACGGCAATGGAGGGGGATGACAACGGAGGGGAATGGAAACGGAGAGGGACGACAATGGCGGGGGAAAACGGAGGGGGACGACAACGGAGGGGGAGGACAACGGAGGGGGGACGACAACGAAGGGGGGACGACAACGAAGGCGGGGAGCTCGTCTGTCGTTCCCTCATCTATCGTGCTCTCTTTTATTGCGCCCTCCTCTGTCACGATCTCCATAGTAAACGGGGCAAGGAGCACGAGGAACAAGGCACGACACATGGGTTACAGGCCAATGGAGGCCGAGGGATGACATTGGAGAGGGGGCGACTACGGAAAACCAAGGGGCAAGGAGCAAGGAGGGGGGACGGCAACGGAGGGGGCATGACAGAGGCGAGGGGACGATAATGGAGGGGGAGCAAGGAGGAAAGAGGGGGAGCAAGGAGCAAGGAGGGAGAGCAAGGACGACAACAGAGCAAGGGAGGCACCGGAGCAAGGACGTCAACGGAGCATGAACGACAATAGAGATAGGACGACAACGGAGCAAGGACAACAACGGAGAAAGGACAACAACAGAGCAAGGACGACAACGGAGTAAGGGCGATAACAAAGTAAGGATGACAACGGAGCAAGGACGACAACGTAGCAAGGAGCCAGTATCCCGGAACACGGAGACGGGCGACAACGGAGGGGGCGACAATGGAAGGGGGACGACAACGGAGGGGGGGTATGACAACGGAGGGGTGTACGACAACGGAGGGGGAATGCTCCTCCGCGTTCCCTGATCAATCGTGCCCTTTTTGTTGCGCCATCCTCCATCACTAACGCCATAGTACATGGGGCACGGCGTACGGGGAGCACAATGGAGGTGTTGGAGTTGGGGAACACTTCCGGTCCGTGTTCGTCGAACGGCGTTCGACGAATGGAGAAGGGTTCGTCGAACGGCGTTCGATGAACGGAGAAGGGTTCGTCGAACTCCGCCTGCGTTCGTCGAACGGATCCTTAAGTAATGTCGTCTCAGCGGATGGTGCTGAACTGTCTCAGCGGATATACATGCCGTCTCAGCGGATGTTGCTGAATCGTCTCAGCGGGTATTCATGCCGTCTCAGCGGATGTTGCTGAACTGTCTCAGCGGATATACATGCCGTCTCAGCGGATGTTGCTGAATCGTCTCAGCGGGTATTCATGCCGTCTCAGCGGATGTTGTTGAACCATCTCAGCGGATGTTGTTCTGAGCCCGGTTTGGCGCCCTATTTAAAGGGTGCGTAATCTTGGTTTAGGGTTAAGTGTAAGAGAGTGCAACAGTGCTTTTGTGCGGTTGTCCTTGGTGGCGGTTCCTCTGTTCTTGTCTGAAGAGGGTTGAGTGAGGTAGGATCGGTTTTCTTGATCCTTGAAACCTTGTAAGCTGTAATCCAATTTGGTGATTAGAACAACGAGAAGAGGAAGGGGAGAGGGGACGTAGCCCGGATTGGGGTGAACCTCTGTAAATTTGTGTCTTCTGTGATTGATCTGTGATTCTTGTGAATTTTTCTTTCGAATTTCTCGTCTCGACACACCCTATTTCTTTACATTTGGTATCAAAGCAAGGTTCTTGATCCTGGAAATGGGTTCTGGCGGCGTGTGGATCGAGATCGAGAAGTTTGACGGAAATCGATTCGATCTATGAAAGATGAAGATGGAGGATATGTTGATTGATCGAGATCTATGGTCTGCGATCGAAGATGATCCTCCCATTGCTAAGGTTGGAGAGAAGGATGCGAGCACATCGAAGGGAGAATCTGCAGATGCGACTGCAGCGGTTACAGCGGAGGCTACGTCTTGGACGAAAACCGATCGGAAGGCTAAGGGCCTGATCCGGTTATTCCTAGCAGATTCAATCTTGACTAACGTCATGGAGGAGACTTCAGCACGAAGTCTGTGGCGTAAGTTGGAATCCCTTTACTAGAGCAAGTCCCTGGTAAACAAATTGCTATTGAGGAAGAAGTGGTATAAACTTCGGATGCATGAGGGCGATTCGTTTTCAGAGCACTTGACTCAATTCAATACCATTGTGAGTCAGTTAATCTCTATTGGTGAGAAGATCTCGGATGAGGATAGAGCCATTACCTTGTTGTGCTCGCTGCCAGATTCATGGGACAATCTCATTGTCGTGATTGGGGGGAGTGGAGACAAGGAACTGTCATATGATACTGTATGTGCAGCTCTTTTATCTGAGGAGACCAAGAGAGGAGGTTCTGAGGTGACAAGCAAAGGTGCTTTGAGTGTATCTAGATCCCGTCCTCAACGAAGGGAGAGCATGCATGGTGGATATCGAGATAAGTCTCGAGGTAGATCCAAGAGCCAGGAGAGGGAGAAGGGTAAGAAACCCGTTCGGTGCTGGAAGTGCAATGAGACTGGTCATGTGAAGTCTCAATGTCCGAACAAGGCTGATCAGAACAAGGAGACACCGACAACTTCTGGTACGAAGAAGGAGGGCGACGACGGTGACATGTACATCGCTGCCGCGTACGTTGCTCAGAGAGATTCTGATATGTGGTATGTAGACACAGGAGCATCATACCACATGACCCCTCATAGGCACTGGTTCTGTGAGTATGAGAGGGATTCTGAAGCCAAGGTAATGATACTGTACGTGGAAAACCCACTCAATTTGAATGAGGGAAAATCACGGGGCAGGGCATGAAATCCACTATATCAAAATAAGGATTATAAATACAAAACTAGGTCTGCCCAATCTAGAACCCCAAAGATTCGACAAGCCTATAGAAGAAGGAGAAGAGCGCATATAGAAGAAGAAGGTAGCCTATAGAAGAAGAAGGGGGTCCTTACAGAAGAAGAAGAAAAAAGAAGAAGAAGAAGAAAAAAGAAGAAGAAGAAAAAAAGAGATTATAAAAGAAGAAGAAAATGAAGAAGAAAAAGCCTATATAAGAAGATGATGAAGTCCTATAAAAGAAGAAGAATGGATCCTATAGAAGAAGAAGAAGGGATCATATATAAGAATAATAAGGGATCATATAGAAGAAGAAAAGATCATATAAAAGAAAATATCCTATAGAAGAAGAAGGGAGCTTATAGAAAAAAAAGGATCTTATAGAAAAAAAGGATCTTATAGAAGAAGAAGAGATTTTATAGAAGAAAATAAGAAGACGAAGAAGAAGAAAAAGAAAATATCTTATAGAAGAAGAAGAAGGGGTCCTATAAAAGAAGAAGAAGAAGGTAATCTCTAGAAGAAGAAGAAAAAGAAGGGATCCTATAAAAGAAGATGAAGGAGAAGGGATCCTATAAAAAGAAGAAGAAGAAGGTTTCCTATAGAAGAAGAAGAAGAGGTCATATAAAAGAAGTAGAAGAAGAAGAAGAAGAAGAAGGGATCATATAGAATAATAATAAGAAAAAGAGATCCTATAAAAGAAAATTAATAAGGGATCATGTTGAAGAAGAAGAAGGGATCCTATAGAAATAGAAGAAGGGATCCTATAGAAGAATAAGAAGAAGTGGTTCTATAGAAGAAGAAGAAGAAGGGATCATATAGAAGAAGGAGAAGAAGGGATTCAATAGAAGAATAAGGGATCCTATAGAAGAAGAAGAAGAAGGGATCATATGGAAGAAGAAGAAAGAGGGATCCTATAGAAGAAGAAGAACAACAAAGGATATTATAGAAGAAGAAGAAGAAGAACAAAGGATCCTATAGAAGAAGAAAGGATCATATAGAAGAAGAAGGGATCCTATAGAAGAAGAAGAGATCATAGAGAAGAAAAAGAAGAAGAAGAAGAAGAAGAAGAAGAAGAAGAAGAAGATGATGATGATGATGATGATGGCGACGACAAATAAGAAGAAGAAGATGACGACGATGACGAAGAAGAAGAATAAGAAGAAAAAGAAGAGGAAGAGGAAAAGGAAGAAGAGGATGAAGAAGAAGAGGAAGAGTAAGAAGAAGAGGAATACAAAGAAGAAGAGGAAGAAGAGGAAGATGAACAAGAGACGAAGAAGAAGAAGGGAGAAGAAGAAGAAGGGAGAAGAAGAAGAAGAAGAAGAGGAAGACAAAGAGGAAGACAAATAGAAAGAGGAATAGGAGGAGGAGGAAGAGGACAAGGAAGAAGAGGATGAATAAGAAGACGAAGAAGAAGAGGAAGTGGAAGACGAAGACGAAGAAGATGAAAAAGAAGACGAAGAAGAGGAAGAAGGATCCTAGAAGAAGAAGAGGGAACCTAAAAGAAGAAGAGGGAACATAGACAAAGAATAAGACGGTTCCCTCATCTATCGTGCACTCTTTTATTGCGCTCTCCTCTATCACGATCGTCATAGTACATGGGGCAAGGAGCACGGGGAACAGGGCACCGCACATGAGTTACATGCCAATGGAGGCCGAGGGATGATGGTGGAGAGGGGGTGACAACAGAGAACCAAGGGGCAAGGAGCAAGGAGGGGGACGACAACGGAGGGGGGACAACAATGGAGGGGGGACGAACACGGAGGGGGGACGACAACGGAGAGGGGACGACAATGGATGGGGGACGACAACGAAGGGGGGATGGAAACAGAGGGGGATGACAACGAAGGGGGACGACAACGGAGGTGGGGTGCTCCTTGTCGTTACCGCATTTATCGTGCCCTCTTTTATTGCGCCCTCTTCTGTCACGATCGCCACAGTACACGGGGCACGGGAAATAGGGCACGGGGAACAGGGCACTGCGCACGAGTTACGTGCCAACGTAGGGAGGGGAGATGATGGTGGAGAGGGGACGACAACTGAGAACCATGGGGAGAGGAGCAAATAGGGTTGGGGATTTTGGGGGCTTCTGTGGAAAACGGAGGGGGTGGCGGTGGAGAGGGGGCGACAACGTAGGGGGGATAATGATGGAGAGCGAACAACAACAGAGGAGGGATGACAAGGGAGAGGTGATGACAACGGAGTGGGGATGCCAGTGGAGATGGAACGACAACGAAGGGGGGACGACAACAGAGGTGGGACGACTGCGGAGAGGGGACGACAATGGATGGGTGAGCAAGGAGGGGGAGCAGGGAGGGGGAGCAGGGAGGGGGAGCAGGGGATCAGTGGCGTAACGGAGAAACTGAGTAACTGAGCAACGGAGAAACAGAGGGGGGATGAAAAAACAGAGGTGCGGCGAAGCAACAGAGGGGGGGGCAGAGCAACGGAGGGGGAATAGAGCAACGGAGGGTGACGAGCAATGGAGGGGGTTCGAGCCACGGAGGGGCATGAGCAACAGAGGTGGGACGACATCGGAGTTGGGATGATATCAGAGGGAGTATCGGAAGGATGTGTCAGCCCTAGAGGAGGTGGTTGCCAGCCATAGGAGGGAGTATCGGGAGAGGCTGAGCATGTGTGAGGCATAATCGGCGAGAGACGGGGCTGGAGCGGGATTCGGGAAACAGGGGGGCTGGCTCGGTTAAGTTAAATAGGAGGAAAAAAACCTAAATTCTATAATTACAAAATTGCCCCTTTGTTTTAATAAAATCATGGGTTGTTACAGGGATGACAGTGGAGCTGGGACGACATCAGAGCTGGGACGATATCGGAGGGGGGACGACAACGGAGGGGGGACGACGGTGGAGGGGGGCGACGGAGGGGGGACGACGGCGGAGGGGGAACGATGGCGGAGGGGGCACGACAACGGAGGGGGGATGACATCAGAGGGGGACGACAGCGGAGGGGGGACGTCAGCGGAGGGGGGACGTCAACGGAGGGGGGACGACAATGAAAAGGGGACAACATCAGAGGGGGTACGACGGGGGTAGGAGGGGGGAGGACGACAACGGAGGGGGGGGGGGCTCCTCTGTCGTTCCCTCTTCTATAGTCCCCTATTTTGTTGTGCCCTCCTCCTTGCTCCTTGCCACCGTACACGGGGCACTTAGCATGAAGAACAGGGCACCGCGCACAAGTTACAGGCCAATGGAGGGAGGTTGGATGACGGTGGAGTAGGCCTGCACAGAAAAACCAAAAAATGCACCAAACCGCAAAACTGTGCCACACCGCACTACATTGCAAACCGCACCGATCTGGTGCGGTGCGGTTCGGTTTTGGGGGTCTGGAAACCGCGGGTTTGCTGGTGCGGTGCGGTTTTCAGTTCATAAAAACTATGAAAACCGCACTGCACCGTAAATGGGTATTTGATATTTGATATTTCTGGCCGTGCAGGTTTGTGGTTTGTCGGTTTCAACTAAAACAGGTACATAACAATATAGCATAGGTCGGCTAGTTGGGTACTCCAAAGTCCAAAACAAAACATCAAAACTAAAAACCCTATTTGAATATTTGATATTTGCATTGCTACCGGTAGACAGAAATCAGAAATCTGCTTTGCCCTAGCCCTAAGCATCCCACATCTGCCGACTGCCGCTGTGCCTGTGTAGCATCTCCACTTCTCCAGTCTCGACGTTCTTGTCTTCAATCCTCCCTCCCTCAGCCTGTGCTGCCGTGCGCCGCTGCCAAAAGGGAGGAGATCTCAGGACTCCGGGCCTCCTGTCTTGTGCAGTGCTGCACTGCTGCCAAGATCATTAAGATCTAAAGGTATACCCTCACTGCCTCACATCAAGTTTTGGTTCCCCTCCGGTCTTGTGTAGTACTGAACTATTGCTTTCTTATGAACCGATTTAGGAATTAGGGCTCGTTCAACCGCTGCGAGTCTCTTCGTCTAGTCCAGATTTTTTGGTAGAGGTAGTTGTTGGGTTTTTCGAAATACCATTTCAGAAATGATAATACAGCATATCATATATGCGCAGCGAAAATAACTAGAACAACCCAAAGAGTTAAGGAACTTGCGATTTTACTGATTCAAGAAATAAAACAATAACCACAACATTTGCAGAGATTATACCTGAAGGGGGTTGAGTCGATACTCAACCAAGATGCTCCTCACTGATTTCTGGTAGAACCAATCTTGAGTTCCAAGAACCGAAATGGATCGGCCCCTCTACAGAGATCCACACAAGCGGAGGAGAACCTCAATGCCTTGTCGAACAAGGAATGAGTCGGAGAAGAAATCTCTCAGCGTCCCCACGGACTGCTAGATCCGAGACAAGGGAGGCGGCGACTGTCGGAAGAGGAGAGAAGCCCTAACGGAACACTTTCGGGGCTGCTCTCACAAAACACGAAAGGGTCGGTTACAAAATCTGTCTCACGCGCTGAACCCTAAGATCGTGAACTGTTATATACCAAAGGCCGCGTTCGACGAACTCAAAGGGATCTGCGTTCGACGAACTCAAAGAGATCTGCGTTCGACGAACTCAAGAGATCTGCATTCGACGAACTCAAGAGATTTGCGTTCGACGAACTCAAGGAGATCTGCGTTCGACGAACTCAAGAGATCTGCGTTCGACGAACTCAAGGAGATCTGCGTTCGACGAACTCAAGGAGATCTGCGTTCGACGAACTCAAGAGATCTGCGTTCGACGAACTCAAGAGATCTGCGTTCGACGAACTCAAGGAGATCTGCGTTCGACGAACTCAAGAGATCTGCGTTCGACGAACTCAAGAGATCTGCGTTCGACGAACTCAAGGAGATCTGCATTCGACGAACTCAAGAGATCTGCGTTCGACGAACTCAAGGAGATCTGCGATCGACGAACGCGCTACACTAGCCTTTTGTCGTCTCAGCGGTCGACGAATGCCTTCAGTCCGACTAAGTTGCGCAGGATGGGCCTGATACCTCGAGAAATCTCAAGACATAATTTCTCGAGAAATCTCAAGGCAATATAACTTCTCGAGAAACACCAAGGATATATTTCCTCGAGAAATCCCAAGGCAATATATATATATATATATTTTCTCGAGAAATCCCAAGGCAATAATTCTTCTCGAGAAATCCCAATGCAGGAAACATTAAACTTCTCGAGAAATCCCAAGGATTTAATTTCTCGAGAAAAACCCAAGCCAACACAATTCTTCCTCCAATTTCTCCAAGCACTTTTATGTGCGACCTTATAGGCTCATATTGCGTTAGCAGTAAGACTAACTGTTGATTGCTTTGAGATCACCTCAGAAACTCCAACAGTAGTTTCTGTCTCGACACAAATATGTGTGCCCTTACATGATCTATTTTCCTTATAGTGAATATTTTGCTTATTTTATGAAACATATATCATATCTCTTATTATTTGTAATAAGTTATGACATTTTGAACTAATCAAATTATCTAAGTAAGCATAATGATCGGTTTCTATTAGGTATGTTGTTGATTTCATAATATTAGACCAGTTATAATTAATAAACGCTATTGTCTACTGTCCAGTGTTCACTAGGAAATGCTAGGTTGTGTTAATCATCATTTAAACATTAGCTCTTTTGTTAGTTTGTTACTTAATTCATCTTATGATTTTATGGATAGGTGTGCATTCATAGTTTACTTTGTTGTTGATGACATCCAAAAAGAATAAAGGTAAAGAAGCTCTTGTAATGGAGGGAGATGGAGGTACTCAAAATAAAGTAAAAGAAACTCTTGTGAATGATAATGATGGTCCCAAACACATAGAGAAGAAAACTAAAATGGATGACTCTGATATTAATAAAGTTAAATCTGCTGTGTGAGATTGGTTCACGAAGTTTAAAGATAATGAAGGAAGGGATAAAGCGAAGTGTAAGCATTGCTCCAAGACATATGTTGTTGATCCGCGCATGAACGGAACAAGTGCTTTAAGAGTGCACTTACTAACTTTATGTCGCTTTAGGTTAACAGATAACGATCAACAAATTTTATTTCTTACTGAGAAAAAAGAAGATGGGGTAATGGTTGGTTCATTAAAAGCTAATAAATTTGATGAGGAACAATGTCGTATCGCTTTAGCAAAAATGGTTGTAGTAGATGGGTTGTCATTCAAATTTGTAGAAAATGAAGTCTTTAGAAATTTTTCTAATCAGTTAGAACCAAGGTTCAAAGTGCCATCTTGGACAACTATTTCCAAATACTGCATTAATCTTTTCACCTATGAGCGGAAGAAATTAAAGAAACTGCTGCGTTCAGAAAGAATATGTCTAACTACAGATACATAAACATCTATTCAAAAATATGGATATACGTGTCTTACTGCACATTGGATAGATAAAGAGTGGAGATTGCAAAAAAATAGATTCTTAACTTTGTTAGAATCATTGATCATAGTGGAGAAGGTCTTGGAAATGAAATATTAAATTGTGTCACTGAATGGGGGATCAAGAAAATTTTCACTATTACTATGGATAATGCAACAGTCAATGACGTAGTTGCTAGATTGTTGACAAGGAAAACAAAAGAGTGGAAATCTACTATACTAGAAAATGAATTTTTACCAGTTAGATGCTCAACACACATACTAAATTTAATTGTGAAGGATGGATTATTCATATATAACGAGTCCATCGAAAAGATTCGGTTAGCCATTAAGTATGTAAAAGGATCTTCTCAACGACTATAGAAGTTTAAAAAATGTGTAGTAAATGCATAGATATCTTGCAAATCACTTTTGTGTTTGGATGTTGAGACGAGGTGAAATTCAACATACTTTATGCTAGAGACAACGATAAAGTTTGAGAAGGCTTTCAATGAATTAGTGGATGAAAGCTCATATAGAAACTATTTTAATAATGGCGATGCCACTATGGTCCTCCCAAGTCAGAATATTGGAATAATGTTAAGTTTATTTCTGAGGGTTTTAAAGTTATTTTATACAGTTACTTTGGAGGTTTCCGGCACCAAATATCCAACTTCACATATATTTTTTCAAAACATTTCAATGATGGAGCATGCAATTAATTCTATGTGTGATAGTGATGATTCAACAATGAGCATTGTTGCACATCGGATGAAGACAAAATTCAGTAAATATTGGGGCAGTTTTGAAAAAAGTAATGTTCTACTATATGTTGCTTTTATCTTGGACCCACAATGCAAAGTAAAGAGTCTTACAATGTGTTTGAAAGAAGTATATGATATAGCGAAAGCAATGACAATGGTTGAGTTGACTGAAAGCACATTATATCGTTTATTTAGTCATTATGACAAATCTATAAATGCAACATCAACTCAAAATAATTTTAGCCAAGCTTCAAGCTCCGGGACTGCTACGAATCAAGTTGATGTGGAATTTAGCTTCGTGACTTATCAAAAGTAATGTTTATGGATGATTCAGAGGAGGATGAAACAACTATTTGTTCATCTGAGATTACCCTATACTTGAAGGAAGATACACTCAAGCTGCAAACCAATTTTGATATTTTGAATTTTTTCTGGAGATTGAACTCTTACAGATTACCAATATTATCCCAAGTGGCAAGAGATGTTTTAGCTATTCCAGTTTCTATTGTAGCCTCTGAATCAACTTTTAGTACTGTAGGACGTATCTTGTGTTAGAAATTATGTAAATAAAACATTTATTTTACAATGTTCTGATGTCGTGACTCTGGCTACGGGTGATACCCTTATTCGTAAAGTTCACTTCCATTCCTAGGATAATTTTCACCACACCTAAGTCAGTCATGCTAAATTTTGACTTCAAGGTAACCTTAACGTCTTCCACCTCAGACTGATCAGTACCCAGAATTAGCATGTCATCAACATACAAGCAGATTATAGCGACGGAATTTGAACTTGTCTGTATGTACAGACATTTATCTGAAAGGCTGGATTTAAAGTTCAGGCCTTTTACGCAAGTGTCAAACTTCTCGTGACATAGCTTCGGTGCTTGCTTCAATCCGTAGAGTGACTTAATCAACTTACAGACCTTGTTTTTTAGACCTTCTACTACGAACCCTTCAGGTTGACGCATGTAGATCTCCTCAGATAGATCTCCATTTAGAAATGCAGTCTTAACGTCCATCTGATGAATGACGAAACGTTCAATAGATGCGATAACGAGAAGAACCCTGATCGTTGCAATGTGACAAACAGGTGAGTATGTATCAAAGTAGTCTATTCCACTCACTTGAGTGAAGCCTTTTGCAACTAGACGTGCTTTGTACTTAGCGATACTCCCATCTGGATTCAGTTTCTTCTTAAGAACCCACTTGTTCTCAATGGTTTTAGCTCCTTTGGGCAGGTCAACTAATGTCCAAGTTTGGTTCTCCATGAGAGAGTTCATCTCATCATCAATGACTTCTCTCCATAACAGGGAATCCCTGGATCGCATCGATTCCTTATAAGTGGATATATCAACTTCAACGTGGTAAGTCACAAAGTCTGTACCGAAGCTTTTAGGAACTCGTTCCCTATTAGATAGCCTAGTGGACTCTAGGGCACTAGTGTGAACTGGCTCAGTGTCAGGGAGTCGTAGTTCCGTCCCAACAAGGGTATCAGAACTGGTGTCTGGCAGACCTGGAAGAGTCAGATTCTCATCTCTAAGAAACTTGTCCTCAAAGAACACAGCATCTCTAGACTCAATGATCGAGTTGGTAAAGAGATCTAGAAATCGGTCTGCAGCACTATCCACCGCACATCCTAAGTATACACAAGTGTTCGTCTTAGGTCCTAACTTAGATCTCCTTATGTCAGGTATCCTAACATAGGCGATACAGCCTCAGGTTTTGAGATTATCAAATTTGGGCGGTCTCTTAAACCAAAGCTCATACGGGGTTTGCTTTAATTTAGCATGAGGAACCATATTCAGGATGTGATTCGACGCGAGGGTTGCTTCTCCCCAATAAGCCGCAGGCATACAGACAGTCAACAACATATAATTCAACATTTCTGTTAAAGTTCTATTTTTCCGCACGGCAATACCGTTGGACTGGGGCGAATAAGGGGCAGTGGTTTCAGGAATTATTCCAGTCAGTTCAGCAAGTATTCACAAGGCCGAGGGGAGCTCGCAGGAAGGCATGCGAGACCTGGCCCTGGTGGATGCCGCCAGAAGAGGATGCATTAGTTACTTTTTGGTATAAAAATGTCATTCTTGCACATCATGATTTTAAATAATTGTCACATACTTTGAAGACCGTAGAAAATACTTTCTTACTATACTAAACATAGACATGTGCATATCATTTCTGGGATGTGGATCTTCATGCTCATGTAGGCTAAAAACAAACCTATTTTCCGCTGCGTATGTATAGCTTTCTACTTGTGGACTAGTGATCCACCGGACCGAGGGACGCGGTCCTAAGCTAAAAATATAAATATTCTTTTTATCTCAAACATATATGTCTTTTATAAATTTATCATAAGGAGTGTTTGCCTGAGCGTCTGTAGTCGTCTCCTGCAGGACGTGGCATCACGACGCGTATTTTCCCCTTGCTCTGATAATATGTATTAAATTTGTGGGAAAATGCGGGTTGTGACACTCGGTTACTTTGGTTTAGCTCTCTAGCTCTCCAAGGTGCCCAAGTCTCAGCTTTGGCTTGGGAGGGGAAGCGCTCAACGATCTTCCGGGTTTGCGGTGGGACCTCCTCGCTGTGACTAAGGTCTTAGTCTGTTTTCGAGTCCCCAGTTTGCTCCTTCCGAGGGACTAGTAAGGGCTAGCTGCCCCTCAACTTGTTGAGGGCCCGAGCTTCACAAGAGACCGAGAAATCGGTTTCAACAATTTGGTGCGGTGAGTGTGGAGTGTGGCTAGTCCAGGAAAATTCCAAGGAAGGGACATGGCAGGAGATGAGGAGCAGGTGACGCCAAGGATGTTCTCGGACTTCAGGAGGGAAGTCCTTGACAACCTTGGGTTCGCGGTCGCAGCGTTGCGTAGCGAGTTCGCGACCCCGGCGGTCCAGGTGTTCCATCCTCCAGCAGCGGTTGGCGAGGATGCCCCGGGATGAAGGGCTGGAAAGGAGGTGGTCGGGGGGGGGGGGGGGGGGGGTCAGTGCAGGACCTGGAGGGGCGAGTGTTGTTTGCCAGTCTGGCGAGTTCGATGCCAGCGAGCACGGGACAGGCAAGTGCAGCGCAGGCGAGTGCGGCGCAGGCGAGCGCGATCCTGGCAGGCGCGGCGCCCGTAGGAGCAGCTCCGGCGAGTGTGGCTCTCGCGAGCATGGCCCCAGCGAGCTCAAGCCTGGCGAGGGAGCTCGGGGGGCGAGTGGAGCTCGGGGGGCGAGTGGAGCAAGAAAGGATAGCAGGTAGGGGAAGCCCCTTCTGCGAGCTGGTGTTTTCCGCACCCGTCCCAGAAGGGTTCAGGGAATGGGACAGGGTCTACTACCACGGCAGGGACGACCCAGTCCAGCACCTGTAGTCGTTCGAGGACTCGGTTTCTATCAGACCGATGTCAGACGCCTTTAAGTGTCGGCTCTTCGTCGTCACCCTTAAAGAGAAGGCCAGGGATTGGTTCCACCAACTCCCTGTCTGATCAATCTACGCGTTTGAGGACTTGCGTAGAAGCTTCTTGTTGCGGTTTTCAACTTCGAAGAAGAGGAAGAAGGACGCTGAGTCCCTCTTCAAGGTGAAGCAGGAGCCCAAGGAGTCGTTGGCTCATTATGCGGATTGGTTTCAGGAAGAAGTATTGCTCACCCAGGAGATGCCCGAGTTTGCCCTTCAGCTCGCCTTCACGTTGGGGACTGAGGGAGAGTTTCTTCAAGATGGGACTGAAGAGAAAGGCCCCCGTCTCCTACGAGGAGTTGATGGAGAGAGTAGCGGAGGAAGTCGAGAGCGAGGAGGCCAATCCGGAGCTCACCAGGAGGTTAGCAAAGCTCAGTGAGCCGGAGGTCAAGCAGCAGGAGGTGCGGAGAAGGGAAGAGCCCCGGGCCCCGAAGGGGGGATGGAGGCAGCAGGGCGGGGGGATGCAAGGTCAAGGAAGATATTACGCCTCGGGAGGGGGTAACTTCTATGGGAGGCCAGGAATACCCCATCAGTTGGGATGGAGGCAAGGTCCAAGGTCGGTGCCTCCCCCGCCTCAGCAGACCATGGAGATCAGGCGAGGAAGGGGAGGAAGAGGAAGGAGAGAAGGAGCAGAAGCAGGAGCAGGAAGGAGAAGGGGAAATAGGGCAGCAGAGGCCGAGAGGGGAGAGGTGACATTGCCATACTGTGACTTCCATGATGAGGAAGGTCACGCAACGGCCACTTGCCCGGAGTTCTTGGAGACAAAGAGGGCTACAATGTCGGCGTCGCGGCAGCAGCAGCAGGTGAGGATTGAGGAGGTCCTGCCTCGGGAGGATGAGGAGGAGAGGTGCGAGGACCGGGCCGATGTGGGGACCCGAGGAGGGATCAGAGTGATCCACGGGGGAGTAGGGGTGGAGGCAACCCGCAAGGCAAGCCTTCATACCATCTACCGCCGGAGCGTGGCTTCGACATCCACGGCCCCACCCCCATCAGAAAAGATCACTTTCTCTCAAAGGGACATGCCGGGTCATGAGGACCCTTTCTGCTACACGTTGGTCATCCAGACCGCCATCGAGAATTTCACGGTGTCCCGGATTCTCGCGGACAACGAAAGCTCTGTCAACGTCATCTTCAAGAAGGCGTTCGATGAGATAAAGGTGGAAGCCAAGAGGGTGTTGGCCTCGGATGGACCGTTGTTTGGATTCTCCGGAGAGAGGAAGGAGGTAGAGGGGGGGGGAGTGGGGCTCCATGTGGTCCTGGGTGGGCAATCTCGGAATTGCTGCTTCGTCATAGTGGATGCCCCCAACAGCTATAGTGCCATCTTCGGACGGACGCTAATCAGTGCTTTCCGCTGCGTCCCCTCCACCTTCCACCAATGTCTCAAATTCAGCTCGAGAGGAGTCCAGATTCGGGTAAGAGGGGATCCGAAGGTAGCAAGGCAGTGCTACGTGACGGCAATAAACACCATCTCCTGGATAGCCGAAGCAGAGAAATGGGATCAGGAGGTGGGAGAGCCGGCGGGTCTTGGAGAGGCAGAGGAGCAGATGGGAGAAGGAGAGGGGGAGAAGGAAGAGGTAGAAGGTCGGGCCCAGGAGGGAGGGGCGGAAGAGGTGATGAAGGTTCAGGGGGGAGAAGGAGAGGAGAAGGTCAAAGTGCCAACTTGCGACGAGGAGAAGGAAGAAGGTTGGGGAGAGCAGTCCCGACTGGAAGCCGTGGAGGAGGTCGTGGAGCTCGAGGTCACCACCCAGGCCGGGGTGGTGGAGAAGGTCCGCATCAGCAGAGAGCTCGGCTTGGAGGAGCAGAAGCAGATCCTGGCCTGCGCCCAGGAAAATGTGGATGTCTTCGCCTGGAATGCCGCGGAGATGCCCGGGATCGATGCGGATGTGGCTTGCCATCGCCTCAATCTCGACCCAGGCACCCGCCCCATCCGTCAAAAGAAGAGGGGCACAGCAGACAAGCTGGAGGGGCCCATCCGAGAAGAGGTATGTAAGCTCCTACAGGCGGGTTTCGTATCGGAGATCTAGTATCCAGGTTGGGTCTCCAACGTGGTGATGGTAAAAAAGGGAGGAGGTAAGTGGAGGATGTGTATCAATTTTTCCTTACTTAATAAATCATGCCCCAAGGATTGCTACCCCTTGCCTAGAATCGACGCGCTAGTTGATTCAGCCGTCGGTTTCCCTGTAATGTCTTTTTAGATGCTTTTTCAGGTTATCATCAGATCCGAATGCACCCCCCGACATCAAAGATGTCTCCTTCATCAGAGGGGATGGGTGCTATTGTTATAAGATGATGTCCTTTGGGCTCAAGAATGCAGGGGCCATGTACCAGCGAATGATGGACAGGGTCTTCCGAGAGCAGAAGAGAAGAAACCTGGAGGTCTATGTTGATGACCTCATGATAAAGAGCCGGGACCTCAAGTCTCACCTCCAAGACCTTGAAGAGACCTTTAGGACCTTGCGGAAGTACAAAATGAAACTCAACCCCCTGAAGTGTGTCTTCGGGGCTAGCAGGGGAAGTTCCTGGGTCACTTGCTCACCCCAGCAGGGGTGGAGCCTAACCCAGATAAGGTTAAAGCAATCTTGGAGTTTCAGTCGCCAAGAAACGCGAAGGAGGTTCAGCGCCTCACGGGAAAATTGGTCGGACTCAGCAGGTTCCTCTCCAAGGCGGGTGAGAAGTGTGCACCTTTCTACAAGGTGTTACGGGGAAACAAGAAGTTTGAATGGACCTCGGAATGTGCCGAAGCTTTTCAAGCTTTGAAAGGGAAACTCACCCAGACTCCCCTACTCCAGGGACCAAGGCAAGGGGAGGATCTATCCCTATACTTGGGGGTAGGATCTGAGGCAGTAAGTTCGGTGTTGGTCCAGGAAGAAGGGAGGAGGCATTTTCCTATCTATTACGTCAGCCGAGTGCTGAGGAAGGCAGAGCTCCGATACCCAATTTTGGAGAAGTTGGCTTTCGCTTTGGTGGTATCGGTTCGGAAGCTCAGGCCATACTTCCAAGCACACTCAATCAAAGTGGTGACCGACCACCCGCTTCACAAAGTCATGGAAGGGGTGGAGCATTCGGGGAGGCTAGTCTAATGGTCCGTGGAGCTAAGTGAGTTCGACATCGCGTTTCTGCCTAGGATGTCAATCAAGGCACAAGCAATGGCGTACTTCATGGCAGACTATGCAACTGAAGTGGGGGAGCATGAATCACCTCCTCCGGTGGCATAGAAGATGATGGTGGATGGTGTGTCAGGGAAGCACTCCTATGGAGGAGGAATCATCCTAATAAGCCCCCAAGGGACAAAGATTGAGCAAGCCTTGAGCATCCATTTCCCAATTACCAACAACCAAGCCGAGTACGAGACAGTGATAGCGGGCCTGCGGCTGGCCAGGGAGCTGGGAGTGCAGGACGTGGAGGTCTCAACGGACTCCATGGTGGTGGCATGCCAAATCAGGGGAGAATTTGAAGCAAGGGAGCCAATCCTCCAACGCTACATGGAGAAGGTCAAGGGGGTCATCGGTCAATTTCGCACTTTCTCCATCAAGCATGTGCCGAGGGAGGAGAGCACCTCGGCGGACCTGTTAGCCAGGTTTGGTCCCCGAGCTGGGGGGACGGTGTCGGAGCTCTTCCGACCTTCCATCGAGGAAGGGGAGCTGATGGAGGTGGATCTGCGAGCATCATGGATGGATCCCTTCGTCACCTTCCTGGCATCGGGAAAGTTCCCTGAAGGGGACGTAGACAAACGGCGCTTCAGGTACAAGTCAGCATATTATTCCTTACATGCAGGAGGACTATATAGAAAAACACTCTTGGGGCTCCTGGCCCGTTGCGTATCGGAGGAGGAGGTCCCGAGATTCCTCGAAGAAATCCACTCGGGGAATGTGGCAGTCACTCCGGGAGCCGGACTCTGGAGGGAAGAGTGTTGAGGCAAGGCTATTTTTGGCCTACCCTCAGCAAGGTGGCAGCAGAATTTGCAAGGAAGTGTTCAAAGTGTCAACTCTATGCTCCGCTTCAACTCCTCCCAGCTCAGAGGCTCCGGACCATCACAGCTCCGTGGCCCTTCGCTATATGGGGCTTGGACCTGGTAGGTCCTTTCCCGCAAGCTAGTGGCCAAAGGAAGTTCCTATTGGTAATGATTGATTATTTCTCCAAGTGGGTAGAAGTGAAAGCGATGGCCAAGGTAACATCCCAGGTGGTAAGAAATTTTGTATGGGGTGAGATAATTTGCATGCACGGGCTGTCGTTGGCCATAGTGACAGACAGCGGACCACAATTTTCCAGCGAAGAGTTTGTTAGTTTCTGCACCCAACTCGGCATAGACCTCAGGTTCACGTCAGTCCACCACCCGAGGAGTAACGGTCAGGTGGAAGCAGCGAACAAGATAATTGTCAACCTGCTGAAGAAGAAAGTGGAGAATCTCAGGGGCAACTGGGTAGAGCAGCTGCCCTCGGTCCTGTGGGCCTTGAGGACTACTCCAAACATGGCCACAGGGGAGACCCCCTTCAAACTATCTCATGGGTCTGAGGTCGTCCTCCCGATAGAATTTGAGGTAAAAACCTCGAGGGTGATCACCGCAGGCGAAGGAGATGAAGAATGGATAGTGGAGAATGATGCAGAGCAAAGGTTGTCTCTGGACCTAGTAGAAGAACTCTGAGACCTCGCTACTGTTCGACAGGAGGAAGTAAAGTGGCGGATTGCCCGATACTTTGATCAACATATCAGAATAAAACAATTCGAGAAAGGAGACTTGGTCCTGAAGAAGGTAGATGCGGCAGGAAGAGGACCTGATGTAGGTAAGTTAGATCCCAATTGGGAGGGGCCTTACATTGTAAGCAAAGTGCTCAAGTCTGGGGGGTACCACCTCCAGGATGTGGAAGGGGTACCTCTCGGCCGAGCCAGGAGTGGGGATGATTTGAAGAGATTTTATCCTTAACAATTTTTTGTAACTGACTTTTGTACGTTTCCTTCTCAATACATATATTTTGAAGTAGTTTTTGAGCAAGTAACAAGTCCTTTGGTGCTGGAATGCCCCAGATCGATTCCGCTGTCAGGCTCTCATAGATGATGGGTCAGGTTGATCTCTAGAGAGGCTGACAAGTAACAAGTCCTTTGGTGCTGGAATGCCACATATCGATTCCACTGCCGGGCTCTCATAGACGGTGGATCAGGTTGACCTCTGGAGAGGCTGGCAAGTAACAAGTCCTTTGGTGCTGGAATGCCCCAGATCGATTCCGATGTCGGGCTCTCATAGACGGTGGGTCAGGTTGATCTCTGGAGAGGCTGGCAAGTAACAAGTCCTTTGGTACTGGAATGCCCCAGATCGATTCCGCTGTCGGGCTCTCATAGACGGTGGGTCAGGTTGATCTCTGGAGAGGCTGGCAAGTAACAAGTCCTTTGGTGCTGGAATGCCCCAGATCGATTCTTCTGTCGGGCTCTCATAGACGGTGGGTCAGGTTGATCTCTGGAGAGACTGACAAGTAACAAGTCCTTTGGTGTTGGAATGCCCCAGATCGATTCCGCTGTCGGGCTCTCATAGACGGTGGGTCAGGTTGATCTCTGGAGAGGCTGGCAAGTAACAAGTCCTTTGGTGCTGGAATGCCCCAGATCGATTCCGCTACCGGGCTCTCATAGATGGTGGGTCAGGTTGATCTCTGGAGAGGCTGGCAAGTAACAAGTCCTTTGGTGCTGGAATGCCCCAGATCGATTCCGTTGTCGGGCTCTCATAGACGGTGGGTCAGGTTGATCTCTGGAGAGGCTGACAAGTAACAAGTCCTTTGGTGATGGAATGCCCCCAGATCGATTCAGCTGTCGGGCTCTCATAGACGGTGGGTCAGGTTGATCTCTGGAGAGGTTGGCAAGTAACAAGTCCTTTGGTGCTAGAATGCCCCAGATCGATTCCGCTGCCGGGCTCTCATAGACGGCGGGTCAGGTTGATCTCTGGAGAGGCTGGCAAGTGGCAAGTCCTTTGGTGCTGGAATGCCCCAGATCGATTCCGCTGTCGGGCTCTCATAGACGGTGGGTCAGGTTGATCTCTGGAGAGGCTGGCAAGTAACAAGTCCTTTGGTGCTGGAATGCCCCAGATCAATTCCACTGTCGTGCTCCCATAGACGGTGGGTCAGGTTGATCTCTGGAGGGGCCGGCAAAGGGGGGAAGTTTTTGATTACCAATCGGGCCTCAAAACGGCGAGAACGGGTGGTCTCGCAAGGCGAGATTACGGGGGGCTCCCCGTAAAATGAGGTCCTCGCAGACAATCTAAGGGAAAGTCGACAAGTGGGCTGCGCAGATGGGCGAGCCGTACGAAAAAGATCATTCAAGTCCATGGGAATTGCGCGAGAAGCAACACAGGGACCTCGCTCGCCGGAATTAAAAGGGAGACATTCGCCCGCCCCGCGAGATAGAAATTCGGAGGGGTGGATCTTGCAATCTTTCTAAGGCCAGCTAGAAGGGAGAGAACTAGCGTGGTGAGTATCCTAAGTCGAGGTTACGCGATTACGTGATAGGCGGACGCGAGCACGACGAATGCAGAGGTAAAAGAATAAGTAATAAACGCGAGGAAAAGGCAGCATACATAAATAGCGAGAACACAACGAACCAGTAGGAAAAATTTCATCTATTTTCCTTCAAGTCTATTACATCCACCGCGGCGGTCTCGCCAGCCAAAAGAGGACGAAAAAAAATACACAACAATTTAACTATCGCTGAGGAACAGCTGGTCCTCGCTATCTGCAGGGGGCGGAGGGGGCAAGAATAGATCCGGGACCACATCTTCAATCGTCAAGTCAGACGCCTCGGCCTTGTGCCTCTGGTCGAGACCAAAGTTCCAGTGGTTTACCGGCACTGGCAAGGAGGAGATCCGGGCGACCTTCTCGACCGGCTCGCTGGACTCCCTTTCTTTGGGGAAGTCAGCCGGTAGGATCACGCCCGGGGAAGCCTCGGCATGCCCCTTTCCCTTCTCGGAAGGGGGAGAATGTTTCTTGCTCTTCTTCTGGGAGGGCTGCGAGGAGGAGTCCTTCCGGACGGAAGACTCGCCCCTTTTCTTAGTGGGAGGGGCGGCAGGACGGAAGGTATCACGGCAGGCGGCCGCTCCCATTTTCGCGAGGGCGAGGTCGGCAGGGAAAGACCGGCTCCTCGCGTAGGGGGGATGGACGGGGAGATCTCGCTCGCCTGCAATAGTTCAGCAATTAGAAACGTTGGGTGAGAACTTTGAGAAGAAAAGGGGGGAGCAAGCGCGATACATACCCTCCCCGTGGAGCACTGGTGGTAGCGAGTCGAGGTTTCGGTGGAGATGCGCTACCTCAAAGTTCTTCTTGCTGAAGAACTGGTACAGAGCGGCGTCATGACCGCTGAGAGCCGGGGGGCGGTGGGTGCTCTCGCCATGCTGAATCGGCGAGAATGGGACGTTGTCGAAGTTCCCTTTGACGAAAAGGAACTTCTGAGCCCAGTAGTGGCTCTTGTTGACGGTCTCGTTGACCTTGAGTCCCGAGCCCACGAAGTAGGCGGTGCCCTCCTTGTAGGCCTGGAAAGAGAACAGCTTCCGGAAGACCGGCAGGCTGAACTCAATGTGTTCCTCTCGCATGTAGCATGCGAACGCGACAATGACCGCCACGGCGTTGGGGGTCAGCTGGCCCAGTATCACACTGTAATGTTTTAGTACCTGGCGAATAAACGTCGCGAGGTCTTTAAGAAGCGAGCGAGAGCTTCAAAATTCGGAAAGGTAAAATTACGCGAGATCAGTGAGTACCTGGTGGACCTCAGGCCACAGAGGCAGACGCAAGCCGACCCCAAAGTGGGCGGTAGGGATGGCGAGCTCGTCCGACATGGGCACGTTGATTACGTCCTCCCCGCTAGGGCAACGAACGGAGAACCCTGGTGGGATGAAATCAGCAACGACGGCGAGATATTCCTCTTCAGTCAAGTTGCTGTGGAAGAATGTGTGATCGGAGAAGGCCCAGGCGCACTTCAACCGAGCTTCAGCCTCGCTTGCGTCACCCACCATCGCGAGACCTGCGAGAAGAAGAAGGAGGCACGAAGGAGAAAGCGCGAGATCTCGCAAGCAGAGGAAGAAGAAGAACTAGAGTTAAATGCAGTAGGTGAGATCAACGTTGGAGCCTTGATAGCTAAAATTTAGGATGTAAATAATTTTCTCCAAATTCTACGAACTATAGGCAAGAGCACCTATCATTCATAGCATAGGATATTCAAAACAAATAAATATCAAGTGTCGTATTCCACGGGTCTGTTGATTACTTCTACTCACGCAAATTATTATTATTTTATCGGCAGTAAAATAGAGTTTTGAAAATAATTAGAAGAAAAGAAACATTTGATCGGGAATCATTCTTAAGTGAAATGTTTTGTAAATCTAGAATTCAAAAGAAATCGATTTAGATAAACTTGACCGTGGAGGTTCCCAAAATATGATAGAACCTCTCTCGAGAGAACTACCACCTAACCTTAGGTTGATCGATTAAGACCCCTCGGCCAGTCGAAACCCCTAAGCTTGCTTTATGCGGTGAGCCCCACTATTGGATTTGACTCCAATCCGGAAGATTTGCGTCACCCTCTCTCGAGGAATGCATACAACTCTTTTTACCGATGAGCGATCTACCCGTATTTACGGATCTCTCGATACACTAAAATACGGATCAAACTTGATTATCATACTCTAGAAATATGAAACCAAAAATTGCAAATCAACGGTAAATCTTAGTTTTCCAAACTAAACTATGAATAAGAGATTTTGAAAAGATAAAAGCTTAAGAATTCATCCGACCAAATACTATGAAAATTAACAAAACATAATTGAGAAGAAAGTTATTTTTATTTCTAAGTAAAGAAAAGTACAATTGCATGTAAAGTAGATCTAAGCTAGGAATTAAAAAAGACAAGACATAAAATAAAGTTACACTAAGAAAAATGCAGAAAAACTATACTAGAAACGATCCAAACTAAGCATGGCCTGGATGCCCATCACTTTGGCAGCAGCTGGCTTTTATAGGCAGAAAATTGCTGAGTCACGCCCTTGGTCACGCCCGTGACCAAGGGCGTGTAAGCTGCGTAATTGCGTCTTGAAAGCCCGGGAACGTTGGGGAAGAAAAACCGCCAAAATTGATCATCTCGACGGGTCACGGCCTAGGTCACGCCCGTGACCTAGGGCGTGTCTTGACCGAGTCAGGAAACGGCGGGAAACGGCGCGATCTGGAGTTAATTTGGCAGTTGAGGGAGAGGGCACGGCCTCGGTCACGCCCGTGACCAAGGGCGTGTAAGCTGGAACGACTCGGCGGCAGAAACTGCTTGAATTGAATGCTTGTTGGGCGAGTCACGCCCGTGACTTGAAGGTCACGCCCCCGGTCACGCCCGTGACCTGGGGCGTGTAACTTTAATCCGACGTGGCAGCGAGTTCTGTGAGCTGAAAGCGATACACGGTCGTGGCCATGGTCACGCCCCTAGGTCACGCCCGTGACCTGGGGCGTGTATTGAGGGTTTTTGCAGAAATGCTCCAGAATTTCCCCTGAACACGGCTATGTGCTTGAAATTGCTATTAGCAGCCCCAAAGTCCCTGAAAATATAAAACAAAGCAAATTAGATATATATTAAATTAAAATTATATAAAAACTAATTAATTACTACTAAAATACTATATAAAAATAACTATAAATAATGCACTATCAAATACCCCCATACTTAAGCTTTTGCTATTCCAGAGCAAAAACTAATTTATAAGTATGAGAAGAATTTATAGGACATTTCCAAAAAGATTTACTTCTAATTATGCACTTCAAATCTCATAAAACTCATGTCAAAATAAGTTAAGAAATTAAAATTCAGATTTATAAGAAATAATTAATAATTCATAAATTGAAATGAGTAGAATAAATTTTAGTTTTGAAATTCTCTAACTAAATCTTCATAAACAAAATTGCATTGAATTAAGCAAAATATTCCAAGATTAAAATTATAAGAACTTTACAATCATGAGAAACTTTTAGAAAACTACAAAATATTAACTATGCTCTCTCAATAATATCTTGGATAAACAAGTGAACTTGGCTAAATGGGGTAAAATTGGCATTGAAGAAGTTACTTTGTATATGGGAAATGATGAATTTTATCCTCTCATTTCCATCTTTTTTTTTTAATTTCTTCTTCTTTTTATATCCCAAATGTATATGTTTAGGAGTGATGAATTTTATCCTCTCATCTCCATACCATATAATCTTTTAAAAATTTGGGTGCATATGTTTAGGAATGATGAATTTTATCCTCTCATTTCCATGACATATGATCTTTTCAAATATTTTTTTTATATGCCAAATAAAAGGGTTAAACAAAAAGGTAGGGGAAGGGCTAGGGTTTAAAGGCTACAAAAATTCCAAAGAAATATTTTAAGAGCATAGAAAATAAATTGAGCAATCTATAAGAAACTATGAGTTCAAGTTAATATAAGTAAAATCTAAAGATATTTAACACAATTACTACAAAATTGAATTATGATATTTTAAAGAGAGAAAGTAAAACTAAGAAATGTTCTAAACAAATCAAAATAATGAAAAACTCATTAAATCAAATTCATCTAAAAATTAAATCTAACATATTTTGAAGAGAAATATATGATTTAAAAATTCATAAAAAGAAAACTCTTTAAAAAAAACCTATAAAGACAACTCATAATTAAAATTAATTTTGCATAAATAAAGTTTGGAGAATTTTAATATTACAAAATTTATTTTATTGGAAATTAAAATAGTTTTTTAAATGAAAACATTTTTTTTGAATTTTGTAAATTTTTATAACAAAATTGAAAATAAAGAATAAAAAAATCAAATTTTTTTGTGAGTTTTGAAAAAGATTTTCTAATTTTTTTGGATTTTTAATAAAAACTGAATATAGGAGAATACACCCCCATACTTAAAAATAAACATTGTCCCCAATGTTTATAAGCCAAGTAGGAGGGAAAAGAAAATAAAATGCGTAAAAAGTAAATTGCAAGAAAAATAATGATAAGCAAGGGGTGCCTCCCAAGAGCGCTTTCTTTTTCCCGTCTTTAAGCTAGACGGTTATTGTTAGGAAAAAGGAAAATAAAATTGAAAATGCACAGGCAACTCCCTTAATTCACGCTCAGGTGAGCATGCCGAAATCCGTTGCCCGGCGACTCCTCCGCTATACTCTTGATTCTTCCGTTGTCCGTTAGCGTGAAATTGTGAATCCAAATTACCTACACATACCTTAGGTAATTTGGATTGCTGGAGATGAGCGGCAAATGGATCGGTGAAAACGTTTGGTTGCAACGGCTCATCATCTACAAGAAAATTATTAGTATAAAAAGAATCAAGATTAAGCGGGCCAGAAAATTTTTCACAAGGAGGAGTTTCTTGCGAAAATACATGATTAAGCGTCGGTTGTTTATTTTCAAAAATAAAAGAATTATCAGAAAAATCAATACAAAGGGGAGAAAATTCATGAGACACAATTTCTTCATGAATTATAATTTCATGAGAATGAGAAGAAAGGGCGGGCGAAGGAGAAGAAGAAAAATTTTCATTTTCTAATTCGTCCGGTGTCTCAATGACTCTTTTAAATTCGTGGTAAAGAAGTTCTTCTTGAGCTTGGGTAAAGATATTTAAATTTTGACAAATAGAATCTGGAGAATACCCAAGAGTAGAAGAAAAAGAATTTTGTGCGGTAAAAGAGGAGGAGTGAAAATCTTGATTGACTGGATTTCCTTCATCGCACCGAAAACTATCCGGGTGATCTTGCCACCATGAATAAGTAATATCGGAGCAAGAAGATATATTATTAGAATCAGAAAAATCATTCGCATGAAAACTAGATGAATTATTTTCATCAAAGTTTGAATAATTGTTTTCATAAATAAACTCAAAATTATTTCCATAAGAAAAACTTTGAGGGTAAAAATTAATATAACAATCCTCACTTCGATGTGGTGCTCCACAAAAATTACAAATAATTTGGCTCTTTCGTGCGGCTTCCAAAAGATTGACTTTATTTTGAAGCTCGGCAACTTTGGCGGCCAATTGAGATAACATTTTTGAAGAAAGATAAATGAACAACCGTCACTTAATAGAATGAAATTTGAAAATAAATCAAAAGGAGAAATGGGGGCGGAGAAAGAGATTGATAAAAGTAATAAAATTCACGCTTTCAAAATATCAACAAATATATTTCCCCGGCAACGGCGCCAAAAACTTGATAGCTAAAATTTAGGATGTAAATAATTTTCTCCAAATTCTACGAACTATAGGCAAGAGCACCTATCATTCATAGCATAGGATATTCAAAACAAATAAATATCAAGTGTCGTATTCCACGGGTCTGTTGATTACTTCTACTCACGCAAATTATTATTATTTTATCGGCAGTAAAATAGAGTTTTGAAAATAATTAGAAGAAAAGAAACATTTGATCGGGAATCATTCTTAAGTGAAATGTTTTGTAAATCTAGAATTCAAAAGAAATCGATTTAGATAAACTTGACCGTGGAGGTTCCCAAAATATGATAGAACCTCTCTCGAGAGAACTACCACCTAACCTTAGGTTGATCGATTAAGACCCCTCGGCCAGTCGAAACCCCTAAGCTTGCTTTATGCGGTGAGCCCCACTATTGGATTTGACTCCAATCCGGAAGATTTGCGTCACCCTCTCTCGAGGAATGCATACAACTCTTTTTACCGATGAGCGATCTACCCGTATTTACGGATCTCTCGATACACTAAAATACGGATCAAACTTGATTATCATACTCTAGAAATATGAAACCAAAAATTGCAAATCAACGGTAAATCTTAGTTTTCCAAACTAAACTATGAATAAGAGATTTTGAAAAGATAAAAGCTTAAGAATTCATCCGACCAAATACTATGAAAATTAACAAAACATAATTGAGAAGAAAGTTATTTTTATTTCTAAGTAAAGAAAAGTACAATTGCATGTAAAGTAGATCTAAGCTAGGAATTAAAAAAGACAAGACATAAAATAAAGTTACACTAAGAAAAATGCAGAAAAACTATACTAGAAACGATCCAAACTAAGCATGGCCTGGATGCCCATCACTTTGGCAGCAGCTGGCTTTTATAGGCAGAAAATTGCTGAGTCACGCCCTTGGTCACGCCCGTGACCAAGGGCGTGTAAGCTGCGTAATTGCGTCTTGAAAGCCCGGGAACGTTGGGGAAGAAAAACCGCCAAAATTGATCATCTCGACGGGTCACGGCCTAGGTCACGCCCGTGACCTAGGGCGTGTCTTGACCGAGTCAGGAAACGGCGGGAAACGGCGCGATCTGGAGTTAATTTGGCAGTTGAGGGAGAGGGCACGGCCTCGGTCACGCCCGTGACCAAGGGCGTGTAAGCTGGAACGACTCGGCGGCAGAAACTGCTTGAATTGAATGCTTGTTGGGCGAGTCACGCCCGTGACTTGAAGGTCACGCCCCCGGTCACGCCCGTGACCTGGGGCGTGTAACTTTAATCCGACGTGGCAGCGAGTTCTGTGAGCTGAAAGCGATACACGGTCGTGGCCATGGTCACGCCCCTAGGTCACGCCCGTGACCTGGGGCGTGTATTGAGGGTTTTTGCAGAAATGCTCCAGAATTTCCCCTGAACACGGCTATGTGCTTGAAATTGCTATTAGCAGCCCCAAAGTCCCTGAAAATATAAAACAAAGCAAATTAGATATATATTAAATTAAAATTATATAAAAACTAATTAATTACTACTAAAATACTATATAAAAATAACTATAAATAATGCACTATCAAGCCTTTTTATAGAGGATGAAAAGCGCGGGAAAGAAGTTGAAGCGGCGGGGGGGGTGCGGTTAGACAAAAACCCCGCATAACGCGAGACCGCGATAGAACATCAGGTATATTAGCGAGCGAGACCAGTTCACAGGATTAGTATAAGCAAAATTTCCATTCGGAAACGACAAGAAAAATTGAAATATATTACAACAACCAGTAAGTTCGCAAGAGCCCCAGGAACAGGCGAGAGATGGTTAATAATGAGAGGAAAAATGTCCGCGAGATGGTCCGGCGAAATTAAACAAATATTCAAATATTACGGAGGGGTTTGCCGAGCTGAGAAAGAGTGCGGGCGAGACTAGTATCGTAGCCATTTCCACCGGCCACGACCTCGCACTCCAGATCTCGGCGGGATCCTAGGGTAATGATACGCATTGAGCGAGCGAGCCTCGCGTTGGATCAGGCGGGCATAATCGTTCACCCGCGCGACATGTGTCCCGGGGGAGGTGGCCGCCTCGCCAATATCTTCCGGCAGCTCGGCGCGGAGCCGCGCGCACTCATCCAGCAAAGCGGCGTGCCGCTCCTCGGCAACTTCCCGGTCCCTCCTCTCTTGGAGGTGAAGATCCCGCAGCATCCGCCCTTGCTTCTGAAACAATTCTGAGGTCCGCTTCTTCATGGCCTCGGGATCCCGAGGGTCGCCCAAGAAGTCATCCATTTGCTCCGGCAAGGGGAGAGGCGACATCTCTTCCTCCCCAAAGTCGGAGTTCGAGGGGAGAGTCTCGGAATCACCTGCGAGCAAATCCAAACATTGTTAGCCGTTAGCGAGACTAACATGGAGAGTAACGACTCAACAAATGCGGCAGAAACAATTACTTGTAGGCGGGCGAGAAGTAGTAGGTCGGCCCTGGAAAAGAGTAGCAAAGGGGAGCGAGGCAGACTTCCCATGACCACAACGCCGCGTCACGTCGTCGGCGCGAGCCGTCGGGGCAGGTCGCGAGCAACCAGATCCCTCCCCCATCAAGAGATTGAATCCAGGGGTGCTAATGGTTGTGTCGGGAGGGACCGACGTCTGGGGTCGCGAGCTTGGATGACCCTGAGTCGCGCGAGGAGAGGCTGTAAGAAGGAAAAATGAGAGCCATCCGATAGAAAGTTAATCCAGTTTTGTGGGAGCGAGGTGCTTAGTAGCGGTTTCTCCGTCGACAAGATCAGTCCTCGCCAGAGGATCGAGACGGGTCTCGGTTAAGCCTCCGTCCGCGTCCTGATCGGCAGGGGGCGGATCCTGCGGTCAGGCGGGGGTTAGAAAAATCAAAGGAATAGATAAGCGAGTATGTTACCTTTTCGGCGGGCCTATTGTCAGGAGAAGAGTCCAGAAGTACGGTCTTGTCCCCTCCCGAGGGTAAGCGGACCGGCTTCGCCTTTTTTATCGCAGGCGCAGGAGGAGGGGTATGGCGAGTCATCCAGGAGGCGGCGTTGGCCATGGTGGAGAGCTCTCCCTCCTTGGACGCCCTCAGGCGAGCCCGGAGTTCTTCAGAAAGAGGCATTCTCCGGCGGATATAGTGTACCAAGGTGGAATAAGAGAGAGTAATAGCGCGCATCCATCCGACTTGGGCAGTATTTATAGAGGTGGGGTGGGACCCATAGGAAAGATTCCAGAATAGCTCAGCAGTCGCCGGCGAACATACGGGGTTGGATGATTATTTGCGAGCTTAATGTAATTTCGCAAAGAGCGGGGATTGTGTACAACCCTGATATTCGTCGGGAGATGGACATAGTTTGAGGAGTCAACAAGCGAGAGAAGTAACGAGGCGAGATTCAATCTCAAGGGTCGCTCGCAGGAAGGCGGGCGAGCCGGGCATTCTCCGATCGCTCGCAGGAAGGCGGGCGAGCTGGACCCTTTCCAAGTTCAGTGTTCGACGAACTCCGTTCTGCGTTCGACGAAATCCGTTCTGAGTTCGACGAAAGTCGTTCTGCGTTCGACGAACTCACGTCCCGTTTCGGTTCGACGAACTTGCTTCTCAGCTCGACGAACTCAATTTTCCAACCAGTTCAGCAAGTTTTCACAGGGCCGAGGGGAGCTCGCGGGAAGGCATGCGAGACCTGGCCCCGGTGGATGCCGCCAGAAGAGGTGCGAGCGGGGCCTTCACAGTGCGCTCACCTAAGAGGGGTTCGCGAGCCATACTCGCGAGGAGACTCGCGGGAGCTCTCGCGAGTAGCCTTCTCGCAGGCCATTTGCCGGTAGGCTAAGGAGGCGAAATTACCCCTTTGCCCATGGTGATCTGCCGTTAGCCCCTTCAAACAGCGGAGTTTGGCTGTTAGCAGGCCAAATTGGGGTGCGTTTAGTAAAACCAAAAGGCGGAATTCCGCTATTGACAAACCACGAACAAAAAACTATAAATAGACCTTAAAGGGCACCTTGGGAGAGGATTCCAATCTCAGTTCTCTGAGTTTCTTCCTCCCTCGGTTTAGCTCTCTAGCTCTCCAAGGTGCCCAAGTCTCAGCTTTGGCTTGGGAGGGGAAGCGCTCAACGATCTTCCGGGTTTGCGGTGGGACCTCCTCACTGTGACTAAGGTCTTAGTCTGTTTCCGAGTACCCAATCTGCTCCTTCCGAGGGACTAGTAAGGGCTAGCTGCCCCTCAACTTGTTGAGGGCCCGAGCTTCACAAGAGACCGAGAAATCGATTTCAACATTTAGAATAATCATGAACAATGGTCACGGGGCGAGTTAGTTAACCTTAGCACCGTGCTGTGTTCCCTGCAAATACAACAAACTCAACTCACACTATTACTAACGACTGGTACACCGACTTAGCATCTCCTTCATGATTTGCAATGTGCGCTCATCGTGCATCATCCGACAGTCACCCTATATGGGCTCCCATGTAGGATAAAAACACGTTCCAAGCAGGCATTCGCCCCACCTCGTAACTACTCCATAACACCGTCGGTGTGGCGTCTTCATGGTTGATGTCTGGTTCGTCAATGCGGCACATGTGCTTATGGAACCTAACAACAGTGGGTACATCATGGTTTTAATGATACAACGACTAGCTGGGATCTCAATGAGTTCTCTTGGCCTATCAACCCTGGTCGTGCGACTCGTCTTCCCGACTTCTAATGCCTCTCTCCTAATCAGCATTAATCAATCATAACTTGGGCGTTGCAAAAACGCGGGCGGACAACTGCAAAGGCACACTTCTAATCGCACCTGATTGAAACCCGCTTCATTAGCAGAAATGCATGAGGTGACAATTGTATGGTGTGGTGAAATGGTGAAGTCCACACTAACCTAGCTCTTCTCTTTTCCATGAAGAAATATTCAATTATAATAGAACATTTAAGGATTAACATTGATCTTATGTAGTTTGTGGACAATGCTCATGAAATAATTACAAAAAATATCTGAAGTGAAGTGTTTATGTAATGTTTTTTATAGATAAAATAGCTCTCATCATTAGTGAAGCATCTACACAATTAAATAACAAAACTAACACAATCATGATTTTATTACAAGAATAAAACTCATCAAATTAGTGAAACAACGACAAAACATAATATATAATTTTAACAACTATGAAAAAGTGCATTAGGTTTAACTATGTTTCATCAATTTTTAACATTAGTAATTAAAATGAAGAAATGTCTCAAACATGCCGTCTGAAAAAACATCATGAATAAAAACATTATTAAGCTAACAATTTTGTATGGATAAGAGTATTAGACATTACAAAAAAAACATTGGCATTTAAATTATTGCCTCAAAATGAGAATACTAAGACTAATGTCCCAAATTTTAAGACTATTAAAGATATATTATATTTAAAAAATGGTGGAGTAACACCTACTGAAGTAAGATAATAAGACCAAAATGATTTGGGCATATAGAATAAAGGCTAGAAAATATAAGAATTTGAAGAGTAAATATAAAGGATTAGATAGGAGAAACAATATGAAGTAACATGAATGAAAATTATTCAAAAAAACTAACATAATTTTACACCAAGATATGACCAATAAAAAAGAGGATTCATAAAATCAACCCCAAAAAAATGGATAATGCTATTGATGATGATAAATAATGCCTCCAATTCCTCCACATGATGGATGAACCTTTTGGCATACTTTTTTTTAGTATATCATTGGTATATATCATAAATATCACCAGCCTGCTTTTAAAATTCTAATTCATTACACAATTACAACGAAGTCCCCATTTATGTCAAAGAATAAGCAAAAAACATGCTATATATAATCACAGAAGAACTATTCTTGCATAGAATTATCTATTTGCGATCAGCCAAGGATTTTTTGAAGCAGTCTACGAAGCCTTCACAGTCAGCAGGAGGCACAGCACACTCGACATCCTGAGGCCTGCCAGCGTTTGAATGAGGAGACCGAAGGTTTCCGTGAGTTTGACATGCCTTCATGGTTTTGCAGTGTTCCCCTTCGTCATCTCTAACATTCAAAAACACGTCGTACAGGTTCTCTGGACAAAATACCACAAGCAGATTGTTCTATGTATGACTACTGATGATGAATGAGTGCTATCAAAGAAAAACAGGCTGATATTTTGAATCAACAGGGGCTTTAAAATACCTATCTTAGGCCTCCTGGAGTTGGGAGTTCTCGAAGTTTGGAATTCATCTGGAAAAAAACACAAAAGTAAACTTACAATCAGTAAGTAGAATACTGCAGCTAACCAAAAGGGTTCTTTTAGATGTTGAAAGGCCTACCAAACAAATACATGTCTTCATTCATGTAATAATCTATAGCAACTTGTACGGCAGGTAGTTTCTTCAACTCCTCTGCACTCGCGGAGATGAAATTAGTAAATAAATAATCAAAAGTAACAGAAACAAAAGCATCTAAATATAGTTAAAGCACAATAAAGAATGAAAAGAAGGTATCCATCAGATCTCCAAATATATTAGTTTGTATGTTTTTTAGATAAACATCCCTTGCTCTTCCTTTTTTTTATTAACGGAAAAGAGCAATAGTTCTATGGTTCGTAACGAAGTAGTTCTTACTTTCCAAAACCTTGCAAACAATCCTACTGCATGCAGTAGCTTTTCATCGAACAGGTAGAGCATGGTTTCTCGGATACATAAAGAAAAACTTCTCCAAAATCTCGAGAAAAAGTGCAATGATTATTAACATTTGTGATTAAACAAGTCCTGTAATTTCCAAAACCTCGAAAAGAAAATACTTAAGTACTTTTTGAGAAAAACATTCTGCCTGTACAAAACTCTTGCTTAAAGTCTTATTATGCATATAGCCTGGAGTAGGTAGATCATCCCATAATTGTTCCTTTCAAGGCTTCAGAAAGCAAAGGATCATAAACCCAAAAAGTTGTCCTTTTTTAATAAAAGGAATATTATGTGTTTTATAACCAAAAAAAGCCACCAACAGCATAAATCAGTCTTACCTAAACTTCCATACAAACGAAGTTCCACACTTTGTCCCATAAAGTATTTAAACTACCTACGACTTTGCATAATTAGAGGGACATCTCTATGTTTTAAAATTACGAAGAACTCCCTTTGTTAGCATGTATGTATAATTTTATTTTTGATAATTTTAGAAGTTAAGGGGATGCCCCTGAAATTATGCAGAGTTGGACAAGAGGATCTCAATAAATGACCCAATATATACATAAAATACTGTGGATATATTACAACCATGTAGGAAAAATGTTCAGGTTATTTACAAAATTAGTTTTTATGTCAACACATTCAAATGCAAGATCAAAGTGATGTTCCTCAAAATTTATAGCTCCGTTTGATTTGAAGGAATTAAACTAGAGGAAATGAAAATGAAAAGGTAATTGATTCAAATAAAAATTAATTTTTTGGGCCTCCTTGTTTGGTTGAAAATTAGAGTTGAATTTTTTTGAGTGATGATATTAGCAGCCATAATTTATCTATTCGTACTAAAACATAGCCTGGTTCTCACTAAAAGACTTAATTTCTAATACTTCTCCCACGGTTTACTCAGCTGCCCAGCATTACCAATCAGGCTAGTTCTATCTGTAATTCTAGTTCTAGTTGTTCCTCTAAAAGTTCCGTATCATATTCATGAAGGAGAAAACTATGCATTACCAAATGTCACTTCTTCATTTAGCTCGAGACTACCATATTCATACATTAATCCTTCATCTGCCATCTTGTTTTATAGTCTAATTTGCTTGTCGCACGTGACTTTGTAATTGTATTTAACTATATGACTATCTTCTATTCCGTTCATTTCAGAGGGATTCCATATCAGAATCAACTTTTTCTGGATCGGTTGTTGTTTTATGTTTATATCCTTGGAGACTATCATCTAGAAGACTAAGAAAATTATTTGTTAAATTATTGCTAATATTTCAATCTAATCCCTCTAAGAATGTTGGATTTATATCCATTGGCTTAATCATTTGACTCTAGTACTACTAATCCCATTTATAATATGTTGGATGTTATGTTTATATTTTGTTGTACTATTTGTTAATTTTCCCAGTAGTCAGATGTTTAGTAATAAATTATTGAGTCCGGTGAAGTCTTCGTACCCCTTTTTCTGAATACCTAATTCGATTTAATCAATATTTTAATAGTTACCATAAAGTCTGGGCTACAGTAAAATATTCCTTTGTTTTCTGAAATACATACCGATGTAGGGTAGACTCGGTGAGGGGCTCAGGAACCTAAAGCAATGCTTAGTGATGATGGGCGTGCAGGGTGGACTCGTGATCAATGCGTGTGTGTCCTGAAATTAAATGCATGTACGTATTCCGTCGTCAAATTAACACCTTAATAATGAAATAATAAAGACTTAGCAAAACATACAGCAGCTTGCAAATATAATTGTTAGAATTAATTAGCCACTGTATTTTGTATTACCCTCGACTATAAGTAGAAGGACTTCTATTATTCAATTATGATGATCTATTTTCAGTTTAAATGGTATCAGAGCCTCGGTTGCCCTAGCCGCTCCCCGTCTCTCGCCTGCCGCTCGATCCGCAGCCGTCGTACGCCTCTTCCCTCTCCACTCTCCTCTCTACCGCAGATCCTTCTCTTTCCCTTCTTCTTTCTCCACTCTCCTCTCCACAGCCGACCTCTGAAGTTCCTGTAGCGTGCCGATCGGCTAGGCCTGATACCTCCTCCTCCGGCAACCGTCTAATCGACCGGATTTTTTCCAGAAAATTTCGTTTTTCCTTCCTCTAACACATACTAGGAGGATCGATTGATCGCTCCACTAGATCTTCCTAGATCATCGATCTAGTGTTCTTCCCCTCCATATGCCTTCTCACAGAAAAAAAGGTTCTATCTTCTTTTTCTGGCCTCGTTTGACCTCGACCCAGAAGGAGTTAATGTTCTAGGATCCTGACCGGTGTTATTGATGGTGTCCGACATTTTTCCCGGAAACGGCGACTTTCCGGAGATCTTCCGGTGGCTGTTTTTGACCTAATCCGAAATTCTTTGATGTTTATTTGTTCTCTGATCTCATAATGTCTGATGTGGATGATTCTCGTGACGACTCACAACCTACTGGATCTACCCGGGTTGGCCACGATCATACAACGTCTCAAATTACCACGATACGTCTTGATACCCTAAATTACTTATCCTGGTCTCAATCTATTGTCTTGGCCCTTAAGAGTCGCCGGTTGTTTGACTATGTTAATGGTGTACTATTAAGGAGCCGGAGAAGACATCGTCCACTTGAGACAATGGGAATCAGAGAACTCTTTGGTCATGTCGTGGTTGATCAATTCCATGCAAGAGACTATTGCACGGAATTACCTATTCTTGGATACAGCTGTGGACATTTGGAGTCGTGCCGAATCACATATTCCCAGAAAGGGAACACCGCTCAGATATTTCAGCTACGAAAGAAGATATTTCAGCTACGAAAGAAGATCTTTCTCCTTCGGCAGGGTGATCCCCCACCGTCCGCATATTATTTGGAGTTCACTCAACTATATCAGGAGTATGACCATTTTACCTCCCTCGACCTTGTCTGCTCTGCTGATGTGATCCTTGCTCGTGCTATGAAGATCGGAACATGGTATTTGAGTTTCTACATGGTTTACACCGGGACTTTGATCAGATTATTGTTCAGATCCTTGGCCGCACTCCAGTCACTTCGTTGTCAAAGACCTATAGCATTGTCCAGCAGGAATATGACCGTCGCCAGTCTTGGAGTTCAGAGGTTCTCTCTAGTGGTTCTGCACTTGGTTCTTCTCATTCTGGAGGCACCAATCCTCGGGACTTTAATCCCAGACCCACAGACAAAGACCACCTGATGTGCGACTACTGTGGTCGGAGTTGGCATACTCGTGACACTTGCTTCAAATTGTTGGAGTTACCATTGTGATCTAGAAGTGGTCAAACATGTAATGTCACTGCCAACGCGATATGAGCCTGCAGGGTCGCACATAAGAGCATGTGGAGAAGTTGGAAGATTGACTGTGTTGGTAAAGGTTACCAATCACCATATAGAATCGGGGAGGTAAAGCAAATGTTGCTGTCGGAATTCGTCGGATATGATTCGTCGGATTCGTCGGAATTCGTCGGATCGTTCCGTGGAAACTCGACGAATTATCACAGAGACCCTTAACTCGGCAAATGTTGTCGTCTGATATGATTCGTCGGATTGTTCCGTGGAAACTCGACGAATTGTTACAGAGATCATTAACTCGGCAAATGTTGCCGTCTGATATGATTCGTCGGATTCGTCGGATTGTTCCGTGAAAACTCGACGAATGCTGTTCCGTGGAATCCCGACGAATTGTTACAGAAACCCCAATTCTTATGTGTGGTCTGCGGATAGCGATTCTTCTATAAGCCTGTTTATGCTTTGGGTATAAATAGATCTTCTTTTAGGGTTCTTATGTGTGACGAAAAGTTCAGCCGACGGAAGGAGTTCCGCCTCTCGCCCGAACCCTAGACGGAAAGAGTTCCGCCGCCCCGTTCGCCTCCGCCGACCTCCTCTCCGGCGATCGTCGTCGTGATTGTTCTTCCTGGAGCGAACCTAGCAGTTCGTGGAAGTGCAAGGTGCAGTCGTTCTTCTCCCGGCTCGTGTGGATCACTGTAGAGACGTAGACATCATTCTACGTGAGGACTCTAGCATAGCCGCTGACATGACTCATCTTCTTGGAGCACCTAGGTTGGATTCGATCCAACTCCACTAAGGTAATTTATGCCTAGTAGTTTTCATTACTTCTTGATTCAATGTTCATGGCCGATCCGAATCTTTTTGGGTTGTTTCTCTTTATTTCCGCTGCGCCTACATACGATGTATGGTTGTAGAAAAACCCAACACAAATTGCATGGGCTCCCTCCACCTAAAGGTGGAATGGTACCTCGTGGAGGCCGTGGTGGGCGTGGTCGTAGCCGTGGCCGCTCCGGTTTTATTCCTCTTCGCTCTGCTCACCTGACTGATTTCAATGATGATAGTACCTCTGGAGGCCAGATCTCTGAGCCCCTGTCTCATCCCTGGGTCCTTTTCTATTAATGAGATGATGACCCTTCGCCGCATGATGCAGGGGTTAGCTTATGAGCCTACTCCTGGTCCATCCTCATCATTTGCCCATTCAGGTACTCCAAGTGCTCACTCTGCCACTGTATCGCCTACCACTCATTGGATCATTGACTCTAGAACCACTAACCATATGACTGGATCATCGTCAGGTTTTGTTTCTTATTCACCATTGTCTGGCAGAGACAAGGTATACATTCTAATGGAACTCTTTCCTCTATTGCTGGAAAGGGATCCATCAATTTCCCTACTCTTACCTTGGTTCTGCTCTTCACGTCCCTTCTTTTACTCACAACCTCTTATCTGTTAGTCATATTACAGACTCTATGAACTGCTCTCACTTTCTTTCCTTCTTACTGTGTCTTTCAAGACCTGCAAACGAAGAAGGTGATTGGCTCTGGTAGGATGTGAGATGGATTATACGTGTTTGATATTGTTGTTCCTCAGACTCTTCATGCTCACCAGCTCCCTCTGTTGGCTATCTGACATCGTCGCTTGGGACATCCCTCTGCTACTATGCAGTCTTTATTTTCTAGTTTTTCATCTTTTGTGTTTAAACGTTTACGTGTGATGTTTGTGAAGTTGTTAAACATAAGCGTGTCTCTTTTAATCATATATATAAGCCGTGTATTGTACCTTTTCATACTATTCATAGTGATGTATAGTGCCCTTGCCCAGTTGATCCTATCTATGGTTATCATTGGTTTGTTACATTCATTAATTACTTTTCTCGTACTATGTGGGTCTATTTGATGTGTAGTAAAAGTGAAGTGTTCCCTCTTTTTCAAAAATTCCATAAAATGATTTCTACTCAATTTAGTGCAACCATTAAAACTCTTCGTTGTGATAATGGTCGTGAATATATAGATTCCAAATTTGAAAGTTATTTTAGTGATCTTGGCATCATTCATCAAACTACTTGTGTACATTCTCCTGCACAAAATTGAGTTGTTGGACGTAAAAATCACCATCTTCTTAAAGTGACACAATGCTTGTTATTTACGATGTCTCTTCTGAATACAATTGGGGTGATGCCCTTCTTACTGCGGCTTACCTCATCAATCGCATGTCTTCCCGTCATATGTGCAATCGTACTCCTCTTCATACTTTAGGTATCCCTCTCCTACAACTCTTTTACCCCGTGCGTTTGGATTTTTATGTTTTGTTCACATTCATAACATTACTAGAACAAAATTTGATTCGTGTGCCCTTCGCTGTGTGTTCATTGGTTACTCTCCTACAAAGAAAGGGTACAAATGTTATCATCCTCCTAGCAGGAAAGTCTTTGTTTTTATGGATGTCACCTCCTCATGAAACTACCGCCTATTATGAGTCCTCACTTCAGGGCGAGTCCTCACACATGGAAGTGAGTGCTCCTACTATTCCTCTACCTGTTCCTCCTTTATACATCACCACTCAGGGGGAGAGTGCGTATATTCCCAAAGAAAAGGAGTTGCAAGCGTGCACTCGGAGAAGTAACAGATCAAACACTCAGTCACATTCCATAATACCAGATCCACTACCGAATTCGCCTTCAGCACCCCTAGAGTTACCTATTGCTCTCTGAAAAGGTATTCGCTCATCCACTCAACATCCTTTATCTAACTATGTTTCTTATACCTCTTTATCCTCTTCTCATAAAGCCTTTGTCGCTTCTCTATCCTCTGTGTCTGTTCCCGGTACATGGCAGGAGGAACTTGGCCACCCAAAATGGACAAAGGCGACGATGGAGAAAATGCAGGCTCTATAAAAGAACCATATAGGGGACCTGGTCAATCACCCTCCTGGCAAGAACATAGTTGGACGTCGATGGCTTTTTACAGTAAAGCAGAACTCTGAAGGTATTATGCAGAGATTTAAGGCATGGTTGGTGACAAGAGGCTACACACAAACTCAGGGTATTGACTACCAAGAGACATGTTCTCCGGTGGAAAAAATGAATTCAATTTGGGTCTTATTATCCTGTGCGGTTGTGCCGCCTGTAAAGGGTGGGAGCTTCAATAGCACCATGTAAAGAATGCTTTCATTCACGGTGAGTTGGAAGAGAAAGTCTATATGTCAATGCCTCATAGTCTTGTCCCTATCGGCTCGGAAGGGAAGGTTTGCAAATTGAAGAAAACTCACCATGGATTAAAACAATCTTCGAGAGCTTAGTTTGGGAGATTTCGCAAATTCATGATCTGGTTAGGCTATATACAAAGTCATGCCGATCACACTCTATTTATCAAACGAAAAGAGATGAAAGTGACTCCTGATTGATGATATGGTTATTACAGGTGATGACATTGATGAGATTTGTGCTCTGAAACTAAAACTTGCTAGTGAATTTGAAGTGAAAGACTTGGGTAAGTTGAGATATTTTCTAGGGATTGAGGTAACAAGATCAAAATATGGCATTCATATTTCACAGCGGAAGTATGTCCTTGATTTATTAGAACAGACATGAATGAGTGGTTGTAAGTTGTTGATACCCCATCAAGCTTGCAGATGCCGGATGTCGGGGACACGTCGGTTTGTGTTTTCGTGTCGGTTTTTTATATATCGGGGGATATATCGGGGATATTTCATATATCGGGTTTTAATATTTAATTAATTATATATGTAATTAAATGTTCTTGATTTTTTTATACATGTCACAGTACTACCTATTTTATAACCTATTAAACTTTTAAATATTAAAAGCTATATATAACATTTAATATACAATACTTTAATGATAGCAAATTTGTAAAACTAGTAATTCTAAGCAACTTGCAACTGTATATTATTTTTATGAGATCATAATTTTAAAAATTATATTTCAAACATACCTCATTCTTCATCACTTACGGACTCATCTATAGTCGGCAGAGTAGATAGAATATGATCTTCATCTGATGAACCCTCTAGATCTGCCTCGTCCACCTCCAATGTTTTTCTCTTTCCCCTTCTTTGATAACTAATTGCCACTTCTTTGTTTGTAGGTAATCTTGGAGGCCTCCTTTCATCATGATCAGCGTCGACTATATCGCCAATCTGTGCCCATGTCAACCCCTCTCCAGGAAAGACTTCATCATCGTCATCTTCATTTTCATCGTCCTCAGGATCAGCATTTACCATCCACTCTTGTACCTTCCCAGAATCTACATTCTTAGCTGCCAATGGATCTCGAGATGTGTCTGAATATTTCGACTTCAGCAAAGCATTGAACTTTACAAATACTAGATCGTTCAATCTTTTGCTGTCGAGCTTATTCCTCTTCTTAGAATGTATCTGATGAAAATATTAAAAAATGTTAAATAATGCATACAATCATATATCAAGATATTATGTTTAACTAAATAACTAAATTAATGCTTACCATCTCGAAGGTGCTCCAGTTCCTCTCGCAGCCAGAGGATGAAGTAGTCAGGCTCAAAATCTTCATAGCCATAGTTTTAAGGTGTGGCGTATCAGCACCGTTAAGCCTCCACCAATGTACTGTGAAAATAAAATGACAACACAATTCAATTATACATAAAACATAATACATCATTAAAAAATAATGTTAATAAAAATATATATTAAAATATACCTGGATTTAAGTTGGGATTTTGTAGCTGTCTCTTTGCCATGTCTTTACCAAACAACCCTTGTTGGTATTGATAAAGATCAAGCTCAGCACTAATGTGATCCTGTGTAGAAGGATCTTTCCTATATATCCTTGAGAGACACTCAACAAAACCACTCATAAACCTTCCGTCAGCCTCTATCTCCACTCGATGGGAATAATAAAAATATGGGTTTAAGTAATAACCTGCAAGGTGTAGAGGGCTGCTCATCTTCTTCTCCCATCTGCTATCAATCAACTTCCATATAGGAAGATATTTGTTCTCTTGGTGATCGAGAACAGCAGCAACCTCTTCCTTAGCTTTTTTAATATCCCCGTATAACCACCCCATGGAAGGTGTATCCCCGTCAACTCGTCTCAAAACCTTTACAAATGGTGTGAATATACCAACAGCCAGCTCGACATTCGCCCAAAATCTAGCGCTCATCACTATCATTGCAGCCTTTCATATGCAAAATAATTAATAAGAAAATAAGAAAATACTATAAAGCCTCAGTTGCAAATATATATTTTAAATGAAATGAATAAAGATGCAATAGTTTTACCTGCTTTCCCCCGGCACCACTGGCCAACTTTGTTGCAGCCCACTTTGCAGATGTGAACAGACCCCGCAACTGATTCTTCTTCTCTAAGATACTCTCTAAAGATAGAAACGCTGTAGCGAATCTAGTCACCCCTGGTCGAATAAGCTCATGAGAATCCAAGTCCTTCGTCGACTCTCTAAACATGTCGAGAGATATGGTATGACCATATATGAAGATAGATAGTTGGCGGCCCAAGGAGATAGCACTCTTTATTGGCTTCAATTTCCCAATATCTTGTAACAATAGATTAATTGTGTGAGCTGCACAACTAGTCCAAAAAAGCTTAGGCCTTTTCAAATTCATAAGCTTTGCTGCAGCCATATTATTGGACGCGTTATCCGTCACTATCTGCAAGATACTGTCCTCTCCTGGGCTCCCAGGGCTATCAATCGCCTCATCCAAGAAGTCAAAGATGAACTTTCCATCATGTGTGGAGGAGGAGACGTTCTTCGAAAGCCAGAATGCCACTCCAGAACTACAATGTATCATGATGTTCATCACGCTCTACCCTTCCGATCTGTCCAAGCATCGGTCATGATAGTGCAACCATTCAATTTGCAGGTCTGCGTGAATGTGCCCAACATCTCCTTCGTCCTCTCCACCTCCGTTCGCAAAATCTTCTCCCTCAACTCATAAAATGTCGGGATCTTCATCCCAGGTCCGCATAGCCCAATAGCATGAGCCATCTGCTGGAAGGAGGAATTACATATGGCATTGAACGGGATACCGTTTTCATATGCCCATCTACCTATGTACACGGCAGCATCATCTCTGGCTTTCTTTTTGTACTTGCTCTTTATCGTGCTTTGTTGGGAATCTTTTCCAGCAGAAGACTCCGCAGATGCATGGACAAATTGGTCCATTGGACCCTTGGAACCTGTGTTGCAACGCATGACAGTCTCCTCTACTTCATCTTCATGTAACCCTCCAACTATCACCTCATTCAAGGTGGCTTGTAACTTTGCACTCTTAGCTCTCTTAGTCTCCAAATTTGAGTTTAGGGCCGACTCCGCCTTCGCCCTAACGTCGGTGGGAACCTGAGGGCATGGCTTAACATTACCCTTCCACCCAGCCAAGTGATGCTTGAAACGTGTAATTCCACCATTCACTGTTTGCTTGCAGTAGTTGCATTTGATTCGGTTGGTGTCGTTTGCAACCAACTTCTCCCCAAATGCCCAGAACGGATCTCTACCGGTTGGTACCAATGAGATGGGTACCTCACTAGATCCAGCAGAAGAAGCCATTCTATGGAATATGAAATGAAAAAAATATTAGTTATATTAAATGGAATAAATATAAAATTAAATGATTAGTTGAAAAAAATCAACATCAGAAAAGCCCCATAACTTCATTAGATCGTAAGATCTTCAGTCATCTTTCAAATTATCCACGCAATATTTTATTTATCCAACAACATTTTGCATCAAAAGTAGACTATTACCCAATTATCATTCAAAGTATCCAACAAAGCATCCAAATGAAGTTGGATATACATGCACCATCGATTGCAAAATGAAGTTGGATAAATAATTAATAATAGGGGCATTTCAAATCATTTGTTGACTAACAAAATTATAAATGAGCCAAATAAAAAGGGTTTTGGCACTTTGCACCCGAAATTGTTAAATATTGCAAGATGCACCCCCAATTACAAAAAGGCTGGCACTTTGCACCCCCCTCCAAGGTGCAAAGTGCCAAGCTTTCTGTAATTAAGGGGTGCATTTTTCAATATTTAACAATTTCGGGTGCAAAGTGCCAAAACCCTACATTTAGAGGGTGCACGTGCTACAGTCACCAAGCAAGCTACAGTCACCAAGCAAGCCACAACAAGGCAGCAGGGCAGCAAGTAGCAAGCAACCACCATGCTACAGAACCCACAACCAGGGTCACGGTCAATAAGGCAGCAGAGAGCAAGACAGCAGGGCCGGCCGACTGGCAGCAGGGCAACCAACGAGCTAGAGTGCCGAGAGAGGGAGAATGAGAGGGGGAAGTAGGGAGAAGAATGCACCAGCCGAGAGAGTGAGAGCACCAGCAGATAGAGTTGAGAGCCCGTGAGATTGACAGCAGATAGAGTCGAGAGAGCGAGAGCACCAGCCGAGAGAGTGAGAACACCAGCCGAGAACGACCAGAGTGAGAGCACCAGCGAGCAGACTAACAACCAAATTGAGAGCTAGGGCAGGAGCAGCGAGTGAGATAACCAGCGGAGAGCGCGAGAGAGAGATAACAACCAGATTGAGAGCTAGGGCAGGAGCAGCGAGTGAGATCACCAGCGGAGAGCGCGCGAGAGAGAGCACCAACGGAGAGCGCGAGGGAGAGCAGCAACAAAGAGCGCGAGGGAGAGCAGCAGTGGAGAGAGCGCGAGGGAGAGCAGCAGCGGAGAGCGCGAGGGAGAGTTAGGGCAGGACGAGCAGCGTAATGAACCGCGGGTTACGAATCCTTTAATAATAGAGAATAAAAACCACGCTTGCGATGTTGTCCCCAAAAACGGTTATATATCCGTTTTAATGGACCGATATATCGGTCCAAACCGATATATCGGTCCGTTTTTTTCAAAACGCCACAACCAAAATTCACAACGGTTATGAAACGTTTTACCTCCCAAAACGTTATGTCGGCATGTTCTCCGGTGGAAAAAATGAATTCAATTTGGGTCTTATTATCCTGTGCGGTTGTGCCGCCTGTAAAGGGTGGGAGCTTCAATAGCACCATGTAAAGAATGCTTTCATTCACGGTGAGTTGGAAGAGAAAGTCTATATGTCAATGCCTCATAGTCTTGTCCCTATCGGCTCGGAAGGGAAGGTTTGCAAATTGAAGAAAACTCACCATGGATTAAAACAATCTTCGAGAGCTTAGTTTGGGAGATTTCGCAAATTCATGATCTGGTTAGGCTATATACAAAGTCATGCCGATCACACTCTATTTATCAAACGAAAAGAGATGAAAGTGACTCCTGATTGATGATATGGTTATTACAGGTGATGACATTGATGAGATTTGTGCTCTGAAACTAAAACTTGCTAGTGAATTTGAAGTGAAAGACTTGGGTAAGTTGAGATATTTTCTAGGGATTGAGGTAACAAGATCAAAATATGGCATTCATATTTCACAGCGGAAGTATGTCCTTGATTTATTAGAACAGACATGAATGAGTGGTTGTAAGTTGTTGATACCCCATCAAGCTTGCAGATGCCGGATGTCGGGGACACGTCGGTTTGTGTTTTCGTGTCGGTTTTTTATATATCGGGGGATATATCGGGGATATTTCATATATCGGGTTTTAATATTTAATTAATTATATATGTAATTAAATGTTCTTGATTTTTTTATACATGTCACAGTACTACCTATTTTATAACCTATTAAACTTTTAAATATTAAAAGCTATATATAACATTTAATATACAATACTTTAATGATAGCAAATTTGTAAAACTAGTAATTCTAAGCAACTTGCAACTGTATATTATTTTTATGAGATCATAATTTTAAAAATTATATTTCAAACATACCTCATTCTTCATCACTTACGGACTCATCTATAGTCGGCAGAGTAGATAGAATATGATCTTCATCTGATGAACCCTCTAGATCTGCCTCGTCCACCTCCAATGTTTTTCTCTTTCCCCTTCTTTGATAACTAATTGCCACTTCTTTGCTTGTAGGTAATCTTGGAGGCCTCCTTTCATCATGATCAGCGTCGACTATATCGCCAATCTGTGCCCATGTCAACCCCTCTCCAGGAAAGACTTCATCATCGTCATCTTCATTTTCATCGTCCTCAGGATCAGCATTTACCATCCACTCTTGTACCTTCCCAGAATCTACATTCTTAGCTGCCAATGGATCTCGAGATGTGTCTGAATATTTCGACTTCAGCAAAGCATTGAACTTTACAAATACTAGATCGTTCAATCTTTTGCTGTCGAGCTTATTCCTCTTCTTAGAATGTATCTGATGAAAATATTAAAAAATGTTAAATAATGCATACAATCATATATCAAGATATTATGTTTAACTAAATAACTAAATTAATGCTTACCATCTCGAAGGTGCTCCAGTTCCTCTCGCAGCCAGAGGATGAAGTAGTCAGGCTCAAAATCTTCATAGCCATAGTTTTAAGGTGTGGCGTATCAGCACCGTTAAGCCTCCACCAATGTACTGTGAAAATAAAATGACAACACAATTCAATTATACATAAAACATAATACATCATTAAAAAATAATGTTAATAAAAATATATATTAAAATATACCTGGATTTAAGTTGGGATTTTGTAGCTGTCTCTTTGCCATGTCTTTACCAAACAACCCTTGTTGGTATTGATAAAGATCAAGCTCAGCACTAATGTGATCCTGTGTAGAAGGATCTTTCCTATATATCCTTGAGAGACACTCAACAAAACCACTCATAAACCTTCCGTCAGCCTCTATCTCCACTCGATGGGAATAATAAAAATATGGGTTTAAGTAATAACCTGCAAGGTGTAGAGGGCTGCTCATCTTCTTCTCCCATCTGCTATCAATCAACTTCCATATAGGAAGATATTTGTTCTCTTGGTGATCGAGAACAGCAGCAACCTCTTCCTTAGCTTTTTTAATATCCCCGTATAACCACCCCATGGAAGGTGTATCCCCGTCAACTCGTCTCAAAACCTTTACAAATGGTGTGAATATACCAACAGCCAGCTCGACATTCGCCCAAAATCTAGCGCTCATCACTATCATTGCAGCCTTTCATATGCAAAATAATTAATAAGAAAATAAGAAAATACTATAAAGCCTCAGTTGCAAATATATATTTTAAATGAAATGAATAAAGATGCAATAGTTTTACCTGCTTTCCCCCGGCACCACTGGCCAACTTTGTTGCAGCCCACTTTGCAGATGTGAACAGACCCCGCAACTGATTCTTCTTCTCTAAGATACTCTCTATAGCGAATCTAGTCACCCCTGGTCGAATAAGCTCATGAGAATCCAAGTCCTTCGTCGACTCTCTAAACATGTCGAGAGATATGGTATGACCATATATGAAGATAGATAGTTGGCGGCCCAAGGAGATAGCACTCTTTATTGGCTTCAATTTCCCAATATCTTGTAACAATAGATTAATTGTGTGAGCTGCACAACTAGTCCAAAAAAGCTTAGGCCTTTTCAAATTCATAAGCTTTGCTGCAGCCATATTATTGGACGCGTTATCCGTCACTATCTGCAAGATACTGTCCTCTCCTGGGCTCCCAGGGCTATCAATCGCCTCATCCAAGAAGTCAAAGATGAACTTTCCATCATGTGTGGAGGAGGAGACGTTCTTCGAAAGCCAGAATGCCACTCCAGAACTACAATGTATCATGATGTTCATCACGCTTCTACCCTTCCGATCTGTCCAAGCATCGGTCATGATAGTGCAACCATTCAATTTGCAGGTCTGCGTGAATGTGCCCAACATCTCCTTCGTCCTCTCCACCTCCGTTCGCAAAATCTTCTCCCTCAACTCATAAAATGTCGGGATCTTCATCCCAGGTCCGCATAGCCCAATAGCATGAGCCATCTGCTGGAAGGAGGAATTACATATGGCATTGAACGGGATACCGTTTTCATATGCCCATCTACCTATGTACACGGCAGCATCATCTCTGGCTTTCTTTTTGTACTTGCTCTCTATCGTGCTTTGTTGGGAATCTTTTCCAGCAGAAGACTCCGCAGATGCATGGACAAATTGGTCCATTGGACCCTTGGAACCTGTGTTGCAACGCATGACAGTCTCCTCTACTTCATCTTCATGTAACCCTCCAACTATCACCTCATTCAAGGTGGCTTGTAACTTTGCACTCTTAGCTCTCTTAGTCTCCAAATTTGAGTTTAGGGCCGACTCCGCCTTCGCCCTAACGTCGGTGGGAACCTGAGGGCATGGCTTAACATTACCCTTCCACCCAGCCAAGTGATGCTTGAAACGTGTAATTCCACCATTCACTGTTTGCTTGCAGTAGTTGCATTTGATTCGGTTGGTGTCGTTTGCAACCAACTTCTCCCCAAATGCCCAGAACGGATCTCTACCGGTTGGTACCAATGAGATGGGTACCTCACTAGATCCAGCAGAAGAAGCCATTCTATGGAATATGAAATGAAAAAAATATTAGTTATATTAAATGGAATAAATATAAAATTAAATGATTAGTTGAAAAAAATCAACATCAGAAAAGCCCCATAACTTCATTAGATCGTAAGATCTTCAGTCATCTTTCAAATTATCCACGCAATATTTTATTTATCCAACAACATTTTGCATCAAAAGTAGACTATTACCCAATTATCATTCAAAGTATCCAACAAAGCATCCAAATGAAGTTGGATATACATGCACCATCGATTGCAAAATGAAGTTGGATAAATAATTAATAATAGGGGCATTTCAAATCATTTGTTGACTAACAAAATTATAAATGAGCCAAATAAAAAGGGTTTTGGCACTTTGCACCCGAAATTGTTAAATATTGCAAGATGCACCCCCAATTACAAAAAGGCTGGCACTTTGCACCCCCCTCCAAGGTGCAAAGTGCCAAGCTTTCTGTAATTAAGGGGTGCATTTTTCAATATTTAACAATTTCGGGTGCAAAGTGCCAAAACCCTACATTTAGAGGGTGCACGTGCTACAGTCACCAAGCAAGCTACAGTCACCAAGCAAGCCACAACAAGGCAGCAGGGCAGCAAGTAGCAAGCAACCACCATGCTACAGAACCCACAACCAGGGTCACGGTCAATAAGGCAGCAGAGAGCAAGACAGCAGGGCCGGCCGACTGGCAGCAGGGCAACCAACGAGCTAGAGTGCCGAGAGAGGGAGAATGAGAGGGGGAAGTAGGGAGAAGAATGCACCAGCCGAGAGAGTGAGAGCACCAGCAGATAGAGTTTTGGGAGGTAAAACATTGCGACTATTATCAGCAAGTTAGGTATGAAGAACATTACATGCCCAACTTGAGGGGCGGTGTTAGAATTAATTAGCCGCTGTATTTTGTATTACCCTCTACTCTAAGTAGAGGGATCTATTATTCAATTATGATGATTCTATTTTCAGTTTAACAATAATGAAAGAAACGGGTTTAACTCTTCCAATTGGAGTGCACAAGTAAAAACACTAAGCAAATGAGCCCCACAATCTATATTGATTAATTTCAAAGGCAAACGATTACAAAATAAACTCCATTGAACAATACAAACATCCATAATGCACAATAAATGAACAACACAACAAAAACAACAAGACTTGCAAGTACTCGAGCTGTTTTGAAGTGTTTGGTGGATGCGGAGAGGTGTCCGGCGGCCGTGGGGTGGATAAGGAGAGGGGTTTGGGTTGGAAGTTGCTTGCGAAGGTGCTGAATGTGGTGGATATAGAGCGGGGAAGTTGAGTTAGTAGTGGGAAGGGGCTGGGTACCGGAGTTTGACAACGGGGAGGTGCTAGATGGTAGGATTTTGGAGGGGGAAGGGCGGGAATGCTGGAATCTATGTCAGGAAGGGTCTACCGCCCTGCGCTAAAAGTTATTCATGCGTATACAAAAACGATCTTCTGCAGCATTAGAGTACGGTTTCTGTTGATACCGCCGGCGGTAGGTCTACCGCCCCGCGCTAGCGTCCAGAAAGCGTACTTCTCGTGGCTTAACAGACTTTCCTTTATCGAATTTTAATTCTTTTAATTTCCTATCAGACCTCAATTTGTAAGTCATAATTATGTATACTAGTTTTGTATGAGTAAATCAAGTTTCTTAGGGAGTTGGGTGAGTAAATAGATTATTGTGTTGTTTTGTCGTATAATAATTGTCTATTTCGCCGACTGGATCATGATTACTAAAATTCTACTGAGATTTTTAGGTATATATTTGTATGTCGCGGGACTTCTTTATAATCTTTTGTGTCTATTAGGATAAGATTAATCGTCTTAGTTCTATGAATAGTTGTTCTATTTTGGAGTAATTATAATGTAATTCATTAGGTTGTTTTTCTATGTTTTGGAGGGAGTTATTTTTTGGATTTTGTGTTCCATTCCTTTAAGTATTTCGAAAGCACTAGAGAATTGGTTTTTCAGATATTGTTGGTTGGTTGATAATTTTTTTATCATCTTATTTTTATGATCTAATGAATCGATATTAAGTTTATATATATATATATTGTGTGTGTGTGTGTGTTATGAACAAGAACGAAGAATTTGCATTGCATGAAAAAGTAATGGATACAATCTTGGGAAGCAAACCCACGCCAAGCACTCGGAGGTCGGAACCGGCTCTGGCTTCCCGAGCACGAACCAACACTTTATCCTCAGGGGACATAAGAGTGAGCGAATCGAAGTTATCATATTCCTAGTACAGTTGAGTAAATTCTAAGTAGTGGGTTGAAGGAGGACAATCACCTTGTGTCAAAAGAAATATTCATCGTCACAATTGAAATATCTTAGTTGCATTCCCACGACAAGAATAAGTGACCTCAACTCTTTTCCCGATATCAGCCTCCGTATCCAAGAACAGATAGATGCAGGCAATGGATTCATGCATGGAGTTGGTAAGCCACAACATAAGGAGTTTTCAGACTCCCATTGCAGCCAATCTGGTTAAGCCAAAGCAGGTTCCTTGGTGGTGCCACTCATATATCCTGATATCCAAACATATGCCAGCATTTTAGGGTAAGGGTGATGGAGCGATCCCATGGGAGATAGTTAGTGTCATCCAATCGAATATTGGTAATTTGGGGAGTATTGTGATAATGGTTTGCACGGACGGATCCCTCAAAACTCATGGGAGGAGGTATTTCCTCCGAATGAAATAACTAGAGAGTCAAGTCTCACTGGCATGGCGATCCAAGAATAGAAATCAAAGAATCACAGATACTAGGAGTAGAGTGCTCGAAATAGGGTTTTTCTCATAGAAAGACGAATAAACCGTGATCAATCTTGGCAATGGAACCAAGCGAAATCACAATAGGTGATAGGAATGAGGAGGAAGAATCAACCCCTCAGAATGGAGGGAGTCGGACGCCGGAGAGGGAGTTACAGCTCCATCGAGGGTTTTGGCGCCCGTACATGTCGGTCGACACAAAACCAAGAAGATTCGGATGATGCGGGTTCGTTGTGCTTGCATGCGGGCTCCGAGAAGAGAGAGGAGATGATGCGAACCGAGGAGATTCGGACTAGAGAAGATCGACGGGGCACTGCAGGCTCAATGCGCTGTCGAGCACGAGCAAAAGCAGAACTGGGCGTGAGAAAATTAGGGCGGCTCCGATAGCATGTTAGAAAATAGGATCATGTTACGGATCGGTTTCAGATCCTTTGTCATTTATCATATTTTATGTTGTAAGGAGTTTGTATTAGGAGTCAAGTCTTATTATATTAGTAATTATGCGTCCTCATGTAATTACGGGTTTGTCACTCGGGGGTTCTATAAATAGACCCTTAGAGTCTTGTATCAAGTATCAATGAATGAAATTCTAGTTCTTGTCCCCTTGTTGTGAGATACTTGGTGGCTCTCTCCTCTAACGAGAAACCCCGCTTAGGCAGCCGCGGTCAAGGCTCCATTATATCTCCGCCATCTTCCCCGCCTCCGGCCACTCCTCCGACGACCTCCGAGTAGGCCCATAAAATCTTGGTACCAGAGCTACCGGTCTTCTCCCCCCCCCCCCCCACACACACACACACACCAACCATCGTCGGCCCTTTTCATCCGCCGCTGCCAACTCCCGTTTTCTTCCTCAACAGCCACGACATCACATCCATAACTCCTCGACAAGCCACACATACCCTTCCGGCCAAGCCCCTTCTTGATGCTCAACCATAACTCCTCGGCAAGCCACGCCTCTGCCGCTGGAAACTCTTGTTACCTTCCTCTATGCTACAACACAGTCATCGCCAACATGGTCGCACCTCATCCTCGACTCCGACAAACCGCCTCTTAGTTTATTCACTGGCAGACGCTCGCTCCTAGACATCGACGACTTCTGTCTTCTTTCCGTTTCGACGACATCCCCGCACGATCTGCCGATCCACGTCGTCTGCTCCCACCTGCACGGCGTACGCAACCAGCGAGCGCTCGCCTGCAGGCTCTCGTTAAGCCCAACAGCTTTTTCTGTCGAAGCCCCCTCTCCTCGAGCCCCCCACACAGCACGCTCGCCCCTTTTCATCCCTCGAGCCCAGCAAAGAATCCCATGTCCTATTTGATTTCTAATTTATTAATCACTTCTTTTGATAATTTATTAGTTATTAACTCATGGCCTTGTGCTCGTTCGATTTCCTGCAGCTTTATGTCTTGTTTTATTAAAACCCTATAGAGAGCAGCTCACGCCTCTCCAATTAATGCTTTAATTGATTAATCAATTTCTGATTAATTAATTATAAATAATTGATTAAATCATCAATTCATTATGGGGACCATCAAGCTTAGTGTCGCGGAGATTGTCGTCCTCCGTTCGATCGAGGAACTAATGATCTCCTGGGACGCACGCCTTCGCGACGCCGAAGCACGTCGTCAGGACGCCATGACCATGCTCCTCCACAAACTTGATAATTTGATATTTTCTCTTCCGCCGAAGATTTCACCTTCGTTGTCGCCGCCTATCCTCTTGCATTCGCCATCTTCGCCGGTCGTTGATGCACCACCGCTCTTCGCGGCGACTGTTCCACTGGCCACTCCGCCTCCAGTCATTGCTCTGTCAGCCCTGGCTCCACTTTCATGGGCCGACTCTCTGCCTCCTCTCCGGTCCTCAGCTCTGCCGCCTCCGGACGCATCGTCGCCGCTTCTGCCGGCTCTTGCTCCGCCGACACCCGCTCTACCGATCCCTCCGGCCACCCCACCGCCTTTAGATCCGTTCCTTTTGCCGGCCGCCTCTCCTCCGACCTCCGACCTCCGACCTCCGTGCTACTGTTGCTGCTCACCACCGCCCCACCGACCTGCTAAAGCCATTACTTCCGCCGCATGTCCTTCTGATGGCGCCACCACTACTCACCGACGCCACCGCTGTCCCTACGCGATATCATACATTGTTCTGGCGGGAGATCAAGATGTCAGATGTCCCGACCCTTCACATGGAGTTCGAGCTTGAGGACAAACTCGATTTCTAGGGCGGATGAGATGTTACGGATTGGTTTCGGATCCTGTCATTTATCATATTATATGTTGTATGGAGTTTGTATTAGGAGTCAAGTCTTATTATATTAGTATTTATGCGTCCTCATGTAATTACGGGTTTGCCATCTGGGGGTTCTAAAAATAGACCCTTAGAGTCTTGTATCAAGTATCAATGAATGAAATTCTAGTTCTTGTCCCCTTGTTGTGAGATACTTGGTGACCCTCTCCTCTAACGAGCAACCCCACTTAGGCAGCCGCGGTCAAGGCTTCATTGTATCTCCGTCATTTTCCCCGCCTCCGACCACTCCTCCGGCGACCTCCGAGTAGGCCCATTACAGATCACTTGCATAATAATCAAGAGTAACACTCTTACATATATATAAAAGTGTGGGGAAATACATGAGTAGGGGGCAAAAGAGTAAAAAGGAAAATACACTAAATAGCACCTAATTCTAATACACACACACACACACCCAAATTGAGAAAGAAAATCAACCCAATAGATCTTAAAACATAGGCCACAGGACCACAACGAACCTAAAGTGACTTGTTAAATGTACATATACAAACGTACGCTTAGTGTCACATCATAAAGTAACATGGAAAAGTTTGCTTTCATATTTCATAAGAACAATGAAGAAAATTTTCACCTTTTAACAATTAGAGCAAATTAAACTTTTCTGGAAGTGTGAAAAAAGGTTTTCATTCCCTCCTTCAGAAGTTAGAATAAACTTCCTAATATACTAACAGAAGCGAACAATTTGCACAGCTGATGAAATAGATGCAATCAGATTTATTCCCTCCCAGGAATTACATCAACAACTGAGGCTTGAAGAAGGCAATTATTACTGTACTAAGAAGGATATAAGGAGCAGTAAAAGTTACCTCCATGGAGTTTTAGAAATTTGTCATATGTTGAGTACGCATGCTTCTCAACACACTCAGAAAGATGATCTGCAGGCGGATCAAGACCATAATATGAAAACTAGAGAACGAAGATCCATATGAGAGCAGGGTGATAATTATTTCTCGAGTAACATAACATTAAAAGAGCAATCTACCATGACAACTAACATTTCATTGGGAAAATGTACCTACAGTCATTATTCAAAAGTAATTAATTCATCAAAATAGCCCGGAAAGAACTGCAATACTAAAGATTTCCCATAACTCATTTGAGAAAAGGGCTATTAGCTACCACAATATTGATTAATATACTGAGAGGCACAAACAAAGTGACTCATATTAAGATCAAACGATCAGAATTCTACAAGAAATAGCACATCCACTATACCTCACTTTATTAATAAATCGGCAGTTGCTAGATATTTTAACATTATTCTCCACTCATCCATCCCTAATCTCCGTCCATGCACTCCCCACAGCTGACTATCAACTCCCAAACGTTCCGCTGAATGTCTTATAAACTAACAATAAAACTACTTCCATATGCAAAGGAATCCTAATGACAGCACTCATATTTTACCATAGTATTTTTAAGTGGAATTTTGCCAAATGGGTGAAAACATCCTAATTCTTTGCAAATCAAACTTGAACTTCAATGCTTCTTTCAACAACAAAAACCTTGTATCAAAATGGATATGCATGCTAACTAGCATTACAGAAAGTAACTAAATATTCAATCATTCACCAATACAAAAGATAATGTTCCACAAGAAAAATATTGCCCATGAACGTAAGAAGTATAAGAAGTTAAGAGCAATATAGTGACTTCATTTTAACAACAGGTAACATCAATCTGAAGTTTGTATAGCCTTATCAATAAATAGCAAACTGTAAATTTGGGGCGGAACACAAACTACATTAACGGTCACAAATGACAACCCAAGCAGGGCTTAGAATTAACATGGAGTCGAACTGCCAAAGAAGTTTACATCAAGATTAAAAACTGAAAAAGAACAGTAAAAATGGATGACTGTACTCACATGCCATTCTCGGGCTCAGTGCATACATGAAGACCGTCATGAAGTAGTAAAAGATTGCAATATGCTGGGCAAGGAAACGGTCAAACCAGAAAGCATTACCCCCAAGCTCCTGATTAACACAGAAAAAATGAATAAATGGTGATTTATGATGCGAAGGTAACCAAGTGTATCAACCAGTAAACAAAAACAAATCAAATTAAAGCCCTATTCGTTTGGGCGTTTTATACTGCTACAGTTTTGGAAAACGCAAAAGCTATGTTTTGCTCGTTAACCTCCATTTGGAACCGTGGATCCTCAAATGTCATTTTATGCATAATTCCAACCACTGGGAGTGAGGCACATTTAAAAATGTCGTTCTACCTCCATTTCTAACCGCCACCTCCCTCCCAAACAAACCGTAAGTCCATATAAAGCTGATCGATACAATTCTGTACTAGTTAAGAGCATAATATACAATTCAATCCAACAATTTATTATGGGAAAATGGGGGGAAGCCGATATTTGTTTGTTATGCATACCAATGTTTTAAATGTCCTCCAGCATGTCCGCGAGCATGTAGGTTTGTGAGAAACAATATTTTTTTTCTAAAAACAATAAACAATGTTGGCAACGATTAAAAAATAGTGCATTGCTTGTTAATAGATACAATCTCACGAGGTATGCTCGCGTCAATCACTTGGGGGTTGATTCCCCCAAAGGATCTCTCTCAAGGATGGTTGCAAAACCACTTACCAATCTTCCTAAGACTGCCTACTCTCCCTTATATACGGAAGGACTCACAGTGACTGAATTTACCAAAATGTCCCTCAGATGGGAAAATTACATAAGACATAATAATAATAATGGAAGGACACGAACGCTAATGGAAAGGAGGCTCTGAATCTTCAGTAATCGTGAATAGGGCTGACCGTAGTGCATATTCGAATCAATATTCCACTCCTCGTAATAGATCATATCATCGAGTATTGGACCATTCTCAAACTCGAGCATCAAAGTCAACAAGAGTGATGTCTCTGTCTTCGGCGCAGACTAGCATCCACACTTCTTTACTCGGACATTTGGGTGTGGGAGATTAAAGTTGCTTACAGAAGAAACAGAGATAATGTCGGTGAAGATCAAGGTACTTGGTGTGATAATCGGAGGGTTAGTTCAGCTTGGGTTGGGGTGGCAGTAAAGGGTGTGGCGGCTTGTCCAGGGGGGATTCCTTTTCGTGAGTGTGCGAGGGGGGAGGATGGGGTGATGGGAGGACCAATGTGGCGGTTTAGGGGCTTGGTAGCGGGGTTGGGTTGTGCCCTATAGGGCATAGAACTTCTCTTTGACAATTTTGGCTTGCTCCATATTGCGAGAAAATGTGTCTGGATTGAAGACATGAAGACATGCCCTAATGTGAGGTTGGAGACTGGTGAGGAAATATCTGAAGTAATAGTCAGTTGAGCGACATGGCACGTCTGTAGCGACCTCAATGAAATCTTTGTCGTAGACGGCGAGGGACACTGCTTGGCGAACCATCCCCAAACGCTCGTAGGCGTTGCTAGCATGGCGGCTATCGCAGAGGCGTATAAGCTCTTACTTGACATCACACGTAATAAAGTCTTGAAGGTGCAACGAAGCCAAAGAGGAGCAGATGCTTCCATGTAGATGGTGAACAGGGGGATCTTCTGAAGTATGGAGGTGCCCTGGAGTCAAAATTGCATGGCTCGAGCAATCCACCTAAGGGAGTCGGTCCCGTCAAATACAGGAATGTCCAGACACAGATAGTATGTTGGGGGAGCCTCAATGAGGGGTTGGGGGATGGTGGTCGGCGCGGAAGTTATGTTAGAATGCAGCATGTTGACTGTGAGCGGTTCTGTGGTAATGGATGGTGTGGACGACGGACAGCGATGGCTGGATCTCCCGCACAACGATTTGCAAGTCAGCCAAAGAAGTCTCGAGACGATTCATGCGACTGGAAAGGGTGGAGACCATGGGTACTGTAGCACCCCTACCTAATTTAACATAAATTCATAAGCACGACCGACACTTGTGATATGAACCAAACTAAGCAACAATATATAAATCAATACATAGCAGGTAATATCTAAATTATACAACGGAGTATTTAAAAACATACAACAGAAGTAAAGACTGAAGCTATGGTATAAAAGATATCACAATTTCTGATTAACAGAACCAACTTGAATAGAAAAATCATAAATTTGAAATGCTGAAACTAAAACATTGACTGAACAATAAAATCTTTAGATGATTCAGATACAAGTGGAAAGACAATACAACTGAATGGAAAACAAACAAAAAGTGGAGAACCACGAACGCTTATCCTAGGCGTATCTCCCCACATGTGACTCCTGAAAGAACATGTCTGTAGACGGGTCAGCCCAACTAGTGAGTAAGAAAGACTACTCCCACAGTAACACTAAAAATACATAGTTTACTTGTTTATAAAAAATGAACATTTGAGTAATTATGCATGCTTCTAAATAAACCAACTGCACTTTCATAAGTTCATTTGTTGTATTTGTCGCATTATGAGTTGTCTCATTATCCTTAACTCTTCTATATAATGAATTTAGTGTCCTGAATTCTTTCTAAAGTTGAGTTAATTAAATTTCATGTTCCCCTTATTAGCTTTGTTTTATGATTCATTGAACACATCCTAATTATGGAGTCCAAATGGCAACCCGAAGATGCCCTGAACTACTGAGTCCCTTGAATGAAACACGGACTCGCATTTGAATATTTCTAGGTCTGGAAATGTGGGTCGTCGACTCCATGTATGAGGTTCATATGGACTGCTGGACATATGAGTATGAGACCACTAGTCTGAGACTTATTACGTGCGTTGAGCTTTTGCATTTAAAATTTTTGCTTAATTTTGTTCATGCATTAAGATGTTCATTTTTCATGCTCTGAGTTGAATGTCGAATTACATTAATTTGTTTGACATTTAATATTTATCTATAGGTTGTATGTAACATGATTTCATATATATCATGTATTCATTTTGTTAACATGCATTTTAAGGAAATACAAGTACTTCTATATTTTACATGATTTTCTTGAGCGAACTAGACAATGAGTTTATAATCGGTGATATGTCATGTATACAAATTCAATGACGAGGGTGAGGACATCTGGAGGATTAACAAAGGAATTTCATATCACTATTGTCTTACATCAAGGGCCAGCTTTAAGCTCTTATCTCTTTACCATTGTCTTAGATGAGCTCACTAGACATATCCAATAAGCAATACCTTGGTGTTTATTGTTTGCAGATGATATTGTTTTGGTCGATGAGACGCGCGAGGGTGTAAACACGAAACTTAAATTTTGGCGAGATACTTTATAAAATAAGGGTTTTACGTTGAGCAGGACAAAGACGGAGTTAGAGCTTAAATTTAATAGTGCAAGAAGAACGGATGACTCCGTCATTAAGTTGGGCAACCAAAATATTTCTCGCAGTGGGTGTTTTAAATATCTGGGATCGATAGTTCAAAAAGACGGAGGTGTAGATAAAGATGTGATACATAGCAAGCAGGTTGGTTGAAGTGGAGAGGAGAGACTGGGATCTTATGTGATCGTAGAGTACCCATAAAACTTAAAGGCAAGTTTTACCGTACTGCAATTAGACCAGCGATGCTCTACGGTTTCGAGTGTTGGGCAGTGAATTGCGTACATGAGCAAAAAATGGGAGTTACAGAGATGAAAATGATTAGGTGGATGTGCGCACACACAAAACTGGATAAAATTAGAAATGAATGTATCAGGGATAAGACAAGAGTGGCGCCAATTGTAGACAAGATGTGAGAAGCTCGATTAAGATGGTTGGGACACGTACAAAGGAGACCATTAGAGACACCTGTTAGGTGTTGTGAGAGTTTAGCTACTAGGCATGTTAAACGAGGGAGGGGTAGACCAAAAAAGTCTTGGAATAAAACTATAAGGAAAGACGTGATGTACTTAGGCATTAATGAGATTATGACTACAGATAGGGCGCATTGGCGACAAAGGATCCATATAGCCGACCCCACTATGGTGGGATAAAGGCTTGAGTGTTGTTGTTGATATGTCTAGCCAAGATGAGTCGAATTTCTTACTTTGAAGTTGCGGCGCTCATAGAAGCGGCGAGGCGGCATGATTTCTTAGGATTGTACTGAATTCCACACAGTTAAATTCCTCCTCGCTCCTAGGATTACGATGAACACTCATTAATAATATTTAGACAACGGAGAGGATATCTAACACCTAGTTAAATCATGGATTGCCACTTACCCTTATCAAGCACGATAATCTTACGACGAGGTTGAATTGGAATTAAAAGAGCCCTTCTCCGATTTATTTCACATGCGCTCTTTTCCACTACTAGGGTTTCTCCGAACCTATAAGAGAACATCCCGTTGGAATTAGAGAAATAAAAAATATCCTTACCCTAGGGTTGAGCAAAACTCAATATCAATCTTTCCTATGAAAGGAGAAATGCAACGATGTTGTAAGACAAGGGACGAGTGAAGGAAAACTTACCACTTCTCTATCAGTGGAGGGTTACACTTTCTGAAACGAAGTTGGTAGCACCTAAACTGTAAGTTGTCTTTCCCACCACGACTCTCACAGAAAACCCACCGATTTGAAGCTTTGAACGGTAATACATAAGAGCAAAGGCTGGAATTGAAATAGGGGATCGAGAGTGTACCTGTATAGGATTGTTGGAGAAAGTCAATCGTGTTCAGAAGAATCGGCCTCAACAGGACGTTGTTGTGAAAGGGAAAGAAGGCAACTTCGATTCCTGAATCTGAGTAAGGAGAAGACATGAAAATCACGAAGAAATTAACTGCAGGAATTTAACCTGTTATTTACCTAGTAGAGGGGGCAAAAAGAAGGGTCGGGTGTGAGCCAGAACACACAAGGACTGGTCGTCGAGCTTCCACGAGTCGCAAGGAAAAATCGTCAACGGCTTTAGACGAGAGGAGAGGGGTCGACCAACCTCCTTTAGTAGAAGGAGTGCGGCGTCAGGGTTTCCGGAGAGGATGATCGATCCTGCGCCTGCTTTTGACGACACACAGGGAGGAGGCATTTGCGTTGTCTGTCGTCTGGAACGAGAGGAGAATGCCCTAACTTCTCGTTCGGTCGTGGGAGGGAAAGTGCGTGCGGGAATGGAACTAATAGACACGCTCAGTTTCATTAGGAGGGAAAACCACGGCTGAAGGAAAATCATCTTCCCCTAAATAACAATTTTGCCATTGCACTTAAAAATTACCATTTAGGTGTATTCCATTTTCGTGCACCATAAACAATTGTGTCAAAAAATAATATTAAACTTATTATTAACTAATATTTCTTAAGATGACAACTGACACGCAAATTTAACACTAACGAGAATAACTACCTTGATTTGTCGCTGACGCTGTTCATAATCACTCGCGATTGGATCCTGGAAATAAGAGAGACAACTCGTAAACTTCGGATGATACAAATATGCCCTCCTAATAAAATTTTCGTCTTTGAAAATTACAATCATACCTAGTCAAAAAGGAAGGCATATTCTTCATTGTTCCGAAGTTCATCCTCTTGTTACCATGTATACTCTGGTCGACCCAGTTCATCTAAAGGACTTTCACAAAACGAATCTCTCTGTTCCTGAACTTATGAATCCTTGAGTCCACAATCTTGACAGGTTTAATACTAACACTAAGATTAGATTCGACTGGTGCATCCTCAATACTGATCACTTGACCTTGGTGTTTGACTGCTCTCCTCAAATAGGAGACGCGAAAGAGATCATGCAGACCACTCACCGTTTTAGCTAAGGCTAACTTGTATGCAACATCACCAATGCGCTCAAGCACTTTGAATGGACCAACGTACCCGGGACTCAATTTATTCATCCACTTAAGTCTGGAGACGCCCTTAAGTGGCCTGACTTTGAGGTAAACAAAATCCCCAACATTAAACTCCAATGTTCTGTGTCACTGGTCATAATAATTGTCTTGTCGATCCTGAGCTATCTTCATGCGCTCCTGAATGAGCTTTACTCGAGCTGTGGTCTTGTCAATCCATGATTGTTTATTGACAGTTCTCTCTTCACTTTCAGCCCAACATAAAGGTGTCTGACAATGTCTGGCATAAAGAGACTCAAAAGATGTCATCTCAATACTTGCCTGAAAAGTGTTATTGTATGAGAATTCAATTAGGGTGACATGTTTTCCCCATTTACCTCTAAAGTCCAGAATACACATACGAAGCATATCTTTTATGGTTTTATTTGTGCACTCTATTTGTCTATCTGTCTGGGGGTAGAAACTTGTGTTAAACTTCAACTTAGTACCCAAGCACTCATGTACATATTTCCCTTTCCTAAACAGTAAATTTGTCATCTCTATCTGAAATGATAGATTTCAGAACATCATGTAGTCGAACTATCTCATTTACGTACAACTGAGCCAATTTCGGACCATGATCAGTCCCCTTATTGGGGAAGAAATGAGCAGCCTTAAAAAGACAATCCATGATAACCCATAGAGAATCATTCCCACTTCGAGATCTGAGAAGACCATGCACAAAATCTATCGAAATGTCCTCAAAATTCCATTCTGGGATTGGAAGTGGTTGCAAATTGCCCCCTGGCCCTTGACATTCATCTTTAACTAACTTGCAAGTTTCACACCTTCCTACGTACTCTGAAACGTCAATCTTCAACCCTAGCCACCACACCAGCTTCTTAAGATCTGCATACATCTTCGTGCTACCAGGATGTATAGAGTACTTGGAGTTATGAGCATAAACGAGAATGTCCCCGCGAAGGTGGCTGACATCTGGGACGCACACTCTTTGTTTATGTAGCAGTAAAACCTCCTGAATCACAAAGTCCTCCTTTTTACCTGTCTGAATCAATTACCAAATTTTTGCATCTTTGGATCTAAAGGCAAGGTGATGCAGGACGCCGGGGCCCCGACCGCACCCCGTGGCATCACACCAGCTAGCGGACCACGGCCAAGCACGCCTGCCAGAAGGACTGCAGTCCAGGAACCCCAACCCGTCTCCACGCCTGTTCTCAGCGCGGCGGGTTGTTGAAGCTGGGGCTCGATCCCCAGACCTCCTTGATAAGAACCTCTCCTAACAGGCCTTATCACCAACTGAGCTGCACTTTTTTGATGCAGGACGCCGGGGCCCCGACCGCACCCCGTGGCATCACACCAGCTAGCGGATCACGGCCAAGCACGCCTGCCAGAAGGACTGCAGTCCAGGCACCCCAACCCGTCTTCACGCCTGTTCTCAGCACGGCGGGTTGTTGAGGCTGGGGCTCGATCCCCAGACCAACTGACTGCAGTCCGGGTCAGTTGGTGATAAGGCCTGTTAGGAGAGGTTCTTATCAAGGAGGTCTGGGGATCGAGCCCCAGCCTCAACAACCCGCCGCGCTGAGAACAGGCGTGGAGACGGGTTGGGGTGCCTGGACTGCAGTCCTTCTGGCAGGCGTGCTTGGTCGTGGTCCGCTAGCTGGTGTGATGCCACGGGGTGCGATCGGGGCCCCGACGTTCTGCATCACAAGGTCTGTCTGATTCTATATTTTATATCACGCTTGATCTCTATCCAACATAAACTTACAAAACTCATCCTGGTGTGCGGTATCATACTGATCTCCAGTCTCTCCAGAGCTCGCACTAAGGCCTCCTGCTGAGTAATGAGGGGATAACTCGAACTTCTTCAGATAAAAGATCTGCTACCGCATTTGCTTTCCTCGGGTGATATTGGATATTCATCTCATAATCTGACAGAAACTCTATCCACCTACGTTGTCTCATGTTGAGTTCTTGCTGATCAAAGATATACTTGAGGCTTTTGTGATCTGTAAAGACTTCACAACGAACTATGTATAGGTAGTGTCTCCAAATCTTCAATGCATGAATAACTGCTGCTAATTCCATATCGTGAACAGGACAATTCATCTCGTGCACCTTTAGTTGTCTGGATACGAAGGCTATGAATCTCCCATGATGCATCAACACACATCCCAAATCTTAACCCGAAGCATCACTATAGATCTGGAAACCATCTACCCCCGAAGGTAAACATAATATTGGTGCAGTCATCAGTCTGCCTTCAGCTCCTCAAACGCTAACTCACATTCCACTGTCCAGTTGACCTTTCCTTTCTTAGTAAGCAAAATTCATTGGCAAAGCTATTCTTGAGAAATCTGTCATGAATCACCTGTAATAACCCGCTAAGCCAAGGAAACTGTGGACCTCAGTAACTGTCTTCGTCCTTGGCCAATCTCTTATTGATTCTATTTTCTTCGGATCAACCGAGAGTCCAGCCTGACTGATGTGTCCCAAAAATGCCACCTCTGAAAGCCAGAACTCACAATTAGAAATTTTTGCATATAACTGATTCTCCCTGAGTGTACCCAAAAATATCCTGAGATGTGCGACATGCTCTTCCTTACTCTTTGAATACACCAGAATGTCGTCTATAAAGATGATAACAAAACGATCAACAAAAATTCGGAACACTTTATTCATCAGATCCATGAAGGCAGGCGTGGCATTAGTCAACCAGAACGGCATGACCACAAATTCATAGTGTCCGTATCTCGTGGGAAAATGTCTTATGAACATCCCCATCCCGAATTCTCAACTAATGATAACCGGGTCTCAGATCTAACATGGAGAAAGTGCAAGACCCCTCAAGCTGATCAAATAAATCATCTATCATCGAAAGAGGATACTTGATCTTAATGGTGAGTTTGATCAACTTGCGGTAGTCTATGGACAATCTAAAACTGCCGTCCATTTTAACAAAGAGAACAGGTGCACCCCATGTATGCTCGGTCTGATGAATCACAATTCAAGCAACTCCTGCAACTGGATTTTCAACTCGACTAACTCCCTTGGAGTCATGCAATAAGGGACTTTGGTTGTTGGTGTAGATCTCGGAATAAGGTCGATATGGAAGTTAACCTCTCCTACAGGTGGAGCCCCATGCAATTCTTCTGGGAAGATGTCAGGGAACTCGCTGACCACTGGTACTTCTTGTAAACTACTTTTGGCTTTAACATGCATCAGCACAAGAAAAGCAGCATAATCTTTATTAATAGTTCTAACAGCCTTGACTTGAGAGATGATTAGTTTGGAGACTCTCTTCATGCCTCAGAAGATGATGAAGGACTGGTCGGGTCCTTCTAACTGAATCTCTTTGCTTCTATAATCTATCTTTGCATTTACATAACCAATCCATTCCTAAAATTACATCGAACTAGGCAATAAGAATGGGGGACACCTCTATGACAATTTCAGATTCTCCAAAAGGCACTGAAGTCCTACACTTGCGACTTCTTTGCATAATTGATCTGTTAGGCATCATGACATCTAACGGAGTTGTGCCTGGAAGGACCTCTTATCTGAGTCTACGCACAAAAGATTCTGCTATGAACGAGTGTGAAGCACCCGTATCAAAGAGAACCTTTCGCACTCGTATCAAAGAGAACCTTGGAGGGTTCATTTTGGACCATAAAAATACATATATGCATGAGTGTGACTTAGTAGTTTAAGTGTTATTGGGGTGAAAAAGTAAAAAATTTAATCTGACACTTGCTTACATGTGACCACGTCCCCCTACTATTTGGCCTCCCGTTGGCCAACTTCACACCAGACCTCGTCCTGGGGTTGGCTTTGGATTCGTGTATATCACTGTTTCTCCTTTAGTAGCCTTGCTCAGACCGCCAACTTCAAACTTCTACTTCAGGACATGGCATAATAACAGGTATTAGACTACGAAAAAGAAACTTAAATGAGCAGAGAAACACTAAAACTTAAGGTTAAATTACCTGATTCCCCGTAAGTCCCGGACAAAAGCGGGCAATGTGTCCTACCTGCTGCCATTTGTAGCAGACACATGAAGTAGCCAAGCATTCTCCCGGATGGTAGCGATTGCACTTTGGACAGAGGGGGAAATCCTTAACCTTGGCTCCAGGTTAATTTCCTCTCTTATCGTTCGTCTTCTGTTTCTTGTTCCAGTTTTTTCATTGATGATTTTTATTCTGAGTTTGTTGTGGCGCATCTTGGGTTTGCTTGTTCCTGAAGTTGTTGCGCATCTGCACCCTCAGTTGATCCGCCTCCAGCTTCCTAGCAGTATCGGCCAGACTTATATAGTCAGCATTGACCATGGTCAGTAACGGCTGTCTCAGCGAGTCACATAAGCCTTTCGTAAAGCTTTGTCACTTATCATCTTCATTTCCTTTCATTAACCCCGCATAGCGAGATAAGTGAGTAAACTCTTGCTCATAGGTTGTGACAGTCATATCCCCTTGATTCAGCATGAGGTACTTCTCCTGAAGGGTACGTCGCTCTGAAGGAGGCACGACGTACAACCCGTATTCGACGAGGGGGTCCAAAATTAATTATACGCCCCCATAACTCAGAAGGTTGACCATTGACAAGACGGAAGGGCGTCATCAAAGATGCATGGAGCTCGTAGGCTCGCCGGAGAGATCCTCCCAAGCTCGCTCGAGAGCTCACCCGCAGACTCTCTTCAAAGACGCACAGATCTCACCAAGAGTTCGGCACATCATCCCGCCAGCGGGCTTATCCAAAACTTGCTAGCAAACTTACCCCCACACCCTTGGGCTCGCCCCCAAGCTCTCCTACGAGCTCGCCCCCATGATCTTGAACTAGTCAACGAGCTCCTCCTGAACTCGCCAGTGAGTTCTCCCAGCAAACTAAAGCTCGTTCGCGAGATCTTTTCCCCGGCGACCTCTAGTGCTGCGAGCCCAGCTCTAATGACATCGCCTCTGGCGACTTGCTTCAGCTGTTCTCAAGAGTAAGGTCAAACAGAAAACAGGTATATCAAGTATTCAACAAAGGCGGGGGTGGCTATTCCCATAGAAGACCACCCCTGGATGGCCTATAAATAGGACCACATGGCACAAGTAGAAGGCATGTTGACCCCCCCCCCCCCAAGGTTCCCTTAGACCTCAATTCTCGTCTCTCTTGTGCCTAGCTCAGATTTGGCTTTCGGAGAGGAAGTTCCTATAAACTTCTGGGAGTGTGGTGGGATCTCCTCGCTGCAGCATGCGAGCCTTGTTGGTAGACAATCCCGAGTTCATTTCTTATTTTTCAGCTTCCTCTAATTGTGTTTCGCCTGGATCAACCGCTGGATCAGTAACCTCTGGTCACCCCTCTAGGTCCGAACTTTGTGAACCAAATTTCTTGTTTCCAATACTTTGGTGTGGTGAGCGTGGACCATGATCGAAGGAGGAAACATCTAGTATGCGATCTCATGGCGAATCATGTCGGGCGGGAGTCGGAGATAATCAACTCGCGAGCTTCGAGCGAGTTTTTCGCGCGAGCTGACCTCGTGGAATTCAAACAGGGTATGATCGAGACATTGCGACCTCTGTTCGCGCCTAGTACCGAGGTCGCGACAGCCTCGCCGCCAGTCGTCACCTCGCTGGAAGATGTCGAGCCGTCTAGGCGACCTGGAAAGGAGGTCGCAACCCATATGGAGGAGCAACCTCAGTATAGAAGAGCTCAGTGTATGACCCCGCAGTCTCTTCGCTTCCACGAGGATGAATCAGCGCGGTCGTTGTTAGCTCGGCAGACCGGGTCGGTGAGCCCGTTTTGCGAGGATGTTTTGAGTGTGCATGTCCCTAAATGGTTTCGCGAGCCCGTTCTTAGTTACTGTACAGAGAAGGATGACCACCTCCACCATCTGCAATGGTTTGAGGATGTTGTTTCCATCCGTAATATTAAGGATGCCTTCAAATGCCGGTTTTTCGCAATCACCTTCAAGGGGAAGCATAGGGATTGGTTTCACCAATTGCCGACGAGTTCAATCTACTGCTTCGAGAATCTGCGTCGGGGTTTAATATTGCGTTTCACAACATCTAAGAAGAGTAAGAAGGGGCCCACGACTATATTTCTTCTTAAGCAAGCGCCCTAGGAGACACTGGAGAGTTACATTGATCACTTCTAGGAGAAATTCCTGGGTATCCAGAAGGTGGATAGCTTTACACTGCAGCTAGCTCTCGCGTGTGTCTTGCAGGAAGGACTGTGTAAGATGGAGGTGGGCGAGATCCCCCGTGTCCTTTGAAGATCTAATCGACCGAGCAGAACGGTTCATACGGCCACCAATAAGATTTTTTTGGCTTCATTAACAAGTCTGACGAAAGCAAAAGAGTTAAGGACCTCGGGGGGAGGTAGGAGGCAGGAAGAAGCACGCAGGCAAGGCGGAGAGTTCAGGAGTCCATGAGCTATTCTGAAGCCCAGGGAGCCAAAGAGGAGGTTCCAGGACCCCGTGAATAGGCCCCCGTGAAGGCCAGCAGGAATGAGACCTCGTCCATTCTGACCAAGTTTGCGTCGTTCTCCAGAGCAGTAGGCTCGTTTCAATTCGCCGGAAAGGCATCAGGAGATTAGAAGGCCCAACAAGTCTCCTCCTCGCGAGGCGATCGCGATAGTTTGTCCAGGTCGTCGGCTGCGGTGAAGAGACCCGCGTCAAGGAGAGCGGAGAGGAAACACATCTCCTTACTGTGACTTCCATCAGATAGAGGAGCATGCTACGTCTGGATGCCCGAAGTTCCTGGAGGTGAGAGTGAGAAGAGCAGCAAGAGGAGTAGGAAGAGCCCAAGGAGCGGGGCAGGAAGATTAGCAGCAGAAGGCAGCGGTCGGGGGCATTCTTGATTGGAACCCTGCTCGGAGGAAATGCGATGATTGAGTAGACGTTGGGCCTCGATGTGGCATCAACTTCATTCATGGAGGAATGGGTGTGGAGGCTTCCCGCAGGGCGAGCCTTCATAGCATATACAAGAAGAGCGTCTCTTCAACGTCTCAAAGCCCTCCCCGATCGGGGAGATCACGTTCTCGGTCGAGGATATGCCGGAGAACGAGGATTCGTTCTCTTACGTCGTCGTCGTCGTCCAGTCAGCGATCGAGAACTTTATTGTTTCTCGGATCTTGGTGGGCAATGGAAGTTCAGTCAACTTCAAGAAGGCGTTCGACGAAATGACGGTGGAGGACAAGAGGGTGACGGACTCGGATGGCCTTTTGTTTGGATTCTCTTGAGATAGAAAGGAGGTAGAAGGTGGAGTAGAGTTGTTGGTGAGCCTCGGGGGCACCTCTAAGAAATGTCAGTTTGTCATTGTGGACGCTCCGAGCAACTATAATGTTATCTTCGGAAGGCCGCTCATCAGTGTATTCCAGTCGATGCCCTCCTCTTTCCACCAGTGCTTGAAGTACAATCTGGGAGGAGTGCAGATCCGGATCAAGAGTGATGTTAAGGTAGCCCGGGAGTGCTACCTGAACGTTGTCAACACCATCGGCTGGAAGGGAGATGCAAAAGAGGTCGAGAGGGCTGGAAGGGATGGCGCGCTTAGAACTTGTCGAAGAGATGGAGTAGGTGGAAGTTGTAGCTGTGGGTGGGTGGAAGGCCCGGAAACATCAAGGTCAATGGAGAGTTGCAAAAGGAGGACAAGGAAGAGCTCGTGGCCTGCATCTAGGCCAATATCGACGTCTTCGCATAGAGCATTGCGGACATGCCAGGAATAGATGCAGATGTATCTATCATCGCCTGAATCTTGACCCTGAGGTTCGTCCTCTCAGACAAAAGAAGAGGGCGGTGATGACTACCATAGTCGAGCCCATCCGGGAGGAAGTCCAGAAGCAGATAAAGGCAAGCTTTGTGTCGGAGATGCAGTATCCAGGCTGGGTCTCCAATGTTGTAATGGTCAGGAATTCAGAAAGAAAGTGGCACATGTGTATTGATTTTCCCTTTTGAATAAAGCGTGCCCAAATGATTGTTATCTTCTGCCTCAAATCAATGCACTGGTTAATTCAACCGTCGGTTTTCCTGTGATGAGTTTTCTTGATGGATTTTTAGGATATCATTAGATCTGGATGTGCATCCCCCCGACATCAAGAAAGTCTCTTTCATAACCAGCGATGGGTGCTACTAGTATAAGATGATGTCGTTTAGTTTGAAGAACGCGGGGGAGACCTACCAGAGGATGATGGGTTGGGTCTTCAAAGATCAGAAGGGGCGGAACTTAAAGGTTTATGTGGATGACCTCGTGATCAAGAGCAAGAGTCTCCCGGTCAGTCGCTACACCTCTTTGGTATTCATGGGACACCTCACTCCTGATGGAGGTGTCCCAGACAAGGTTAGTGAGGAACTTCATTTGGGGAGATATCATGTGCAGGTTTGGCATACCTCATGCCATTGTCACGGACAATGACACTCAGTTCGCTAGCATATAGTTGAAAGAGTTTTGCATGCAGATAGAGACTGACCTACGATTCGCTTCAGTTCATCATCCTCGAAGCAACGATCAGGTGGAGGCAGCTAACAAACTCATTCTCAACCTCTTAAAAAAGAAGGTTGAAAACATTAGAGGCAATTGGGTGGAGCAGCTCCCTTCTGTTCTGTGGTCATTGAGGAGCACTCTTAATTCGTCTCACTATCAGCAACCACCATCCACCATCATCCTCCTTCAAAGCCCTCTCAGGTGAAATGACTCACCCTTTTCTCCCAATGTAGATCTTGGATCCTAGAACAACCTCCCCCGGTCGCCAGGGAGCTTTTTCCTGCCAATCCGATCATTTCATAGGAGAAACTAATTGATTATGTAGGTCTATTTCAAAGCTTTGAAATGTGAATTTCTGTCAGTAGTTGTTATTTGATATCATCTCATGCTGATTAAAATTTGAGATCATTTGGTTAGCTTTTGAATAAGTTATGCAAACAAATTAGCCTTTGGTACCCTTTTTTCACTGTTAACCTTGGTTGGATTTAATGTTGTGTATATCTCCCAAAATACAAGATGCAAGAAGCTCGACTAAGATGGTTTGGACACGTATAAAGCAGACCATTAGAGACACGTGTTAGGCGTTGTGAGAGTTTAGTCACTAGGCATGGTAGACCAATAAAAACTTGGAATGAAACTATAAGGAAATACATGATGTACTTAGGCATTACTGAGATTATGACTAAAGATAAGGGCCATAAGGCACAATGGCGACAAAGAATCCATATAGCCGACCACACTATAGTGGAATAAAGGCTTGACTGTTGTTGTTGTTGTTGTATATCTCCCTAAATACAGATCATTATGATATGAAATTATATGTGTGTTTCTTATGAACAGATCTAGCCCTCCATAAAGTTTCAGAATTTTGGGATATCATTAGAATTTTATTTATTATTGTATGCTAAATTAAATTAATGAACCTTGGGTTTTGGAGCCCAAATTTTGGAGACTGATAAATGATCACATGAACTCTCTGTGGCCAAAAGTTGGGCCAATTTGGAAGTCATTTGTTACTGTTTTGATTAAGAATGATTTTATAGGTATTTTGTCACATATACTATAGTGATTGTTATATGTTTGGAAATTCATATCCTTGTGTTAATTCATTATAATGTCATGGAATTTGTATGAAGGTATGGAATATCATTATGTTCATCTCCCAAGAGTTTCATAAATTTTAGAAGAACTTTTCCTAAAGTTTTATAAATAATTTAAGGGCAAATTAAATGATTAAATTAATTGAATAAAGACCCTTAGGCATGTGATGTGGAGCCCAAATTTTGAGCAGAGCAAGATGAGGTCATAACAGACCTCTGACCAAAATTTGGGGTCATTTGAACAATTTTTTGCCTATGCTTTTGTATTTTCCAAGTTTTGACTTATTTTTGTCACACTAAACTTTAGGGATTTTAATAACGTAAATATTCCTCTTATTTTAAATCCTATTGAGTTGAATTTTTGGCAGAGCCTTACTTATGTCCTAACCCACCTTGGATTAAAATTTGGGATCATTTGGATGTCACATAGGTAGGGTTTATGATGCGGAGCATAGGCGAGGGCGAGCTTAGGACCCATTCGGAGCTGATTTGGCGACTTACCATATATGGCGTGACCGGATCGCCGATCCGCCACCGCGGTTGCGTCCGGCTCGTCGTTCTGATGAATTTTCATATATAGCATGTTGTATTTCGAATATTATTTAGTATTGTTTTGGCGCCGAGATCGACGGCCAATCATAGCCGTCCATCTTGGTTGCCCTATTTTTATTTCATTATATATAGATGTGTTAGGGCTGCAGGAAACCCATTGCTGAAATTTGGAGATCTCCTCTTCCTCATTTCCGGTGATCATTCCGCGGTGCCGATGCCGTGGAGCCCCTTGGTGACGACTCCTTGGGTAAGTGTCTCTCCTTGTTAGCCTCCCCCCTCCCCTCATCTACAGCCTCCCACAATCCCTGCCGCCAGCCCCTGTTGAAGCCTTGCCGCCAGCCTTGCTGAACCCAGCCGCCGCCCCTACAGGAACTCCCAACCACCGCCCCCTACAAAGCTCCCAGCCGCTGCCCCCTTCAAATCTCCTGTCGCCGCCCATCTACAGCTCCTGCATCGTCGCCTCCCCCTGCCTGAAACCCCCACGCCACCAGCCCTTCAACATCAACAGCCGCCGCCCCCCCTTTAGACACCCTCCCTGCTCGCAGCCACCCCACGCCGCCAGCCACACTATACCCGCCAACAACCCTCCAGACAGCAGCCTTCCCCTGCCGCCCCATCTCAGCCCCCTTCTCCATCCACCAAATCAGACGGATCTGTCCAGATCCGAACAGATCTGTCCAGCCCCAAATCCAGACCCTGATCCAGTCCTAACTCAACCGTACCCGCAGCCAACCCCTCCCCGCTCGTGGATCCACCTTCCCCCTTACCCGATCTAGTCTCCCACCACCCGGAAACCTCCGTTTCACCTCCATAATTTCAGTTTTGCTTGGTTACTGCTGCCCTAGTTTTATTTCAGATTTGTGATATGCTTTGTATTGGTTAAAGGTTTTAAAACATTGTTATCGTTTGGAATATTACATGTTTGCTTGGGTGTTCGTTTTATTATAGTTATTTGTGCCTAGATTCATCTCTAACTGCAGGAAGGAATTATTCGCCGCGCGCTCTATCTTTGGCCCTCCCCGCGGAGGGAAACCAAAGCTTGTTCGCTTATTAAATTATCTTGCCTGGCTTAGAATTATTTGCGTGGGATACTAATGTTTATTATCTAATTTGTGATTAATCCGTCGGGCTTTGCATAGCATGTAGGGTTAGGTCACGGTTAATCCGCCACCTATAGATTCGTCCTGCGTCAGTTTAATTTTAAGATCATCACGTGATCAGAAGTGTGACATTAAACTTTAGGAAATGATATAAATGAACTTTCACGTGATTAGAAGATAACAACGAAACACTGGAGAGATACGACATCCACAAATGCTAATCTTGTGTGTTGTGTATGTTGGGTCACAAAAGGGAATACACAAAAATTAATGCATAGATCAACAATGGGAATCAAAGAGGGAAGCCAGTGTCTTCCTTATCTATAACTAGAAATCAAAGACAAATTTTGAAGTTCATGAGAACTAAGCGCTTTGGCAAACATGGAACTGATAGACTGGAACAAATTTTGACATTCAGGGAGAGTATATTTAGATTGGAATAAACGTAAGACACTTGCAAAATAAAATAGATGTTTTGAGAAGAAAGTAATACCTCCATAATCAGTAAATGGTGCAACTCATTCCAGCTCTCAGCAAAATGAACTTTCAGATAATCAGCTCTCCTCCACCACCCAAAACTCTCGTACATGTGCAGAACAGATATGAAGGCTGAGAAAAAAAGGAAGAAACTTCCATATCAAATAGTATAGTCAATGCAATTATGAGATTTGTAGAAGCAGTTAGAAATACTAAGATGCCAGTAACGGCTACAGTTTAAAATTCATATTTATATATAACTTCATTCAACCATAGACAGAATCTCATAAGCTCGTCAAAATTCAAAATATGTTTTCTAACATCAAATAACCATATAAGCCCAAAGTAAGTTTTATGTGGTATATAAATCAAAAAACTTACCAAAATATGGCACCCTAGCAATTGTTTCCAGCACAAAGAACCTTGCATAATGACGATCACTATAAAATAAATCAAGTACCTTGATTACTGAATCCTGTAAGAAAAAGATAACACATTAAGAACTCAGTTTGTTTTGCTAAAGCCTATTAAAAAATTAGTTGTCTTATGGGTTTGGGATTGAACAGAAAATGACCCAACACAAATAATCACCCAGACCCCACATTTATTGAAGGGGCTAGCCAAGAATTTTAAATTGTTTGAACCAGACCAAACACGAGAAGCAATTCAAGTGTTGTAAGATTAGTGGCAACCCGACTGAAATCGGCAGGATGACACAATTGTACAGCTAGCCTTCAAAGTTTAAAAAACAGCCATTAGGTAAGAGTTATTAATTAAAAAGAAAAAGAAAGCATTCATCTCCAGGGTAATGATCGAGTTTTTGAATTGACCTGAACATGAGCAGATTCTTTGGGTGCTCTTGGCCCCTATTGCTGATTGAACTCGACAAGAGTTTTATGAGTTGACCGGAACTTCGAATTTTAATGTGGGGTCCAATATTTAACCCAATACATAGTAGAAATGCTAGCTCGGTTCAAAGCCATTAAATAAATATAGTCATGGCGTGAAAAGACTTCCATAAATGTTATTTCCAAATAGCACGTCCAGTCAGATCTTCCCAATTAATATTTGTCAGTTTTATTAACGGTTCCTTGGTCTGAGGTAATTTCTAATTAGAATGTTTCCTATTAATTCTTGCCTAAGTTTTCAAATACCAATTGCTGATTTGCTTTTTTGGGGGGATATCTTTTTGAGTTTGAATTTTCTCCAATTTAAACTTATGTTTCCCTTAAATAATTTAAGTTTGCCTTTACCGTCCTAATTATTAAAATTACCGGACCTTTTATTCATGGCCTCATCGGGTGGCCAAACTGATAAGCCGAAAAAAAAATGTCCGCGGGAAAAACAAACACGTGACCTAAAATAAATAAATATCAAATAAAAATATAACTGACGCGTGATGATATCACGCGTTCTCGGATGCGGCGACGGTTGCATCATTTCATCACATGAGCTAGCTGAACTCATTATTCTCCATGGTCGAAGGGCTTGAAACTTGGACAGCAGCATGGTAAGTCGATTGAGCCGTTGTGCAGGAATTGTGGATTGCAAAGGTAGAAGCGAATGTAGCGGGAACTTGTCCACTGGCACACAAGTAGGTTGTCGTCGCATGTAACAGGATGCGATGCAACATCGCTAGACGTGGTCGTGACCGTGATGGTGTTGGATTCAGGTATTTGGGATCTCCAAAAGGTGTGTTGGTGTGCAAGGTGGTTGTTGGACGATTCTGGGTTCACACACGAAGAGCGCATGTAACACCCCACCTGTATTTTTTGCATATTATAGGTCCGACCGGGCCTCAACGCATACAACACACACAAGCTAGATATCAAAAATGGTAACACAACGTTCTTAACAATAGTTCTAATCATCTGCCCAGAGTAAAATTATCACAGGGAAACAATTATCACAGGGAAACAACAGTACATGATAGAAGTGTCCACATCTAAAGCTTAAACATAGCAAAGAGTACTCGGCCTTATGGTCATTGCAGCATAACAATTCAATACATCCATACAACAATTTCTACTACCTATACTTCATAAGGCATGGTCTTTTAGCTTGGCTTTCGCTTTAGGGTACTAACGAGCACCGACATTCGATTCTTGACCTGCAACCAAATATGCATTAGTAAACGAGGATCTGCTATAAGTTGACCAGAAACCGCGTAACAACTCCTCCCCCCGGTCATCCTAGCAGACTTTGGGGCGAGTCACCTCAAACCCTGCAAGTGTGCAATACAAAATGGAATAATAAACAACACCTACTCTAAACAAGTGGGCTCAAGCATCAAACACTGTCTAGGTTGAGCAAATAAAGTAAGTGGGTCTAAGATGCATCATTAATGATGATTGGGATCGTCCGAAGACCTACTACAAGTCTACAACCCCTAACACATTATCATATGAATCTAACACTTCATTCACATATCATCAAAAGGGTTGCGGGTGCTCATGACCGCACAATCACACGCTCTCATGGCGTGCACACAAGGTACGTAATCGACAGGAGGTCTAGGTTCATCTTTATGCCAAGCTTTGCGATAGGTGGTCTAGGTCCATCTCCATGCCCAATTTTATTATAGGAGGTCTAGGATCATCTCCCAAATGAATCTCATAACAGGAGGTCGAAGTTCATCTCCACGATGAGTTCCGTGACAGGAGGTTTAGGGTCATCTCCGTGTCCAATTCCATAACACACACCCAGAGCCCAATTGGTTACTATAACATTCAGTCATAGCATTTACATCCCCTTACGTGAGTGGCATTGATCATCTAGCCGTGCCCATCGTCGGATTCGCGTTGAAGAACAGAATTGTGCAGAGGATTGGGAATGAGTGGAACGTAGCAGTCGAAGGGTTCAAACAGAGACACAACTTGTACAATTGCATGGTTCCAGGACTGATTTGTATGCAATGGAATGTGGAGGATGATGTCAAGTGGAGGAAGACGACTCTGATACTAAGATGTTATTGTTAACCCAAATTATGCGGCCTTGGTCAGCATCCGCCCCGCCGGTCTCAGAATTCTGGGGCGGATTCCCAGGCATGTCCGCGGTCGCATTCCAGAGAAGAGCGCTCTCAGCATAAGGCCCGGACGGACACCTCCGGAATGCCCGCAGACTCTTTCCAGGAGTTGATCTTCCCAGCAAGGGGGGCATGCAGAGTTCGCCAAAGAGCCCGTGCCCTCCAGCCAGCAGCGTCAGTCTCCCAGAGGAGTCGCAGTAGATACTCTCCAGAGCCCGCCTGGACCCCTTTCGGCAGCAGGTGCGCGCGGTTACAGCATGTCGTACCCGCGCTCTCTCATTTTTCTCTCTCGCAACCGACGCTTCGGTTTCCTCGAGCGGCGGAGCATTTAATACTTAGTTATTAAAGGCGCAAGGCGCACCAAGTCGCAAAGGGGTCTTGAAGCCTAGGCGCGAGGCTCAAGGCGCAGGCGCGCGCCTGACGAAGGCAAGGCGCAACCACATTCATTTTAAAAATAAGCAGCAAACATCAGTTCATCTTCTTGATCAGATTTTTCATTTATTTTACTCATTAATTATTCATTACTATCATTTATATCTCTTAAAAAATAGAATTAATGTGCTCACTTACATCATATCTAAGTCTTAACACTCGATTATGTTTCACATATACTAAATAATGCAAAAATTATTGAGTTCTTATATAATTTCTTTCTTATTTTGGAAAAAAAGTTTGCAACAGAAATCGCACCCAAACACGGCATTTATGCTCCAAAGAAGCAAAAAAGGCGCACGAAGGCGCAAGCCTCTGAGCCTGGAGCCTGAGGCGCGTCTTTAAATCATTAAATGCCCACCCCGGCCAGACAGTCTACCCTCTAGTACAAATAGAAGGTTAGTAATGCTTGGAAGAGACGGAACTGGGCCAGAATCTACCATGTTGTAGGTGCGGTCACAAGTATCGGTCACTCGGTTGCCTTCTTTTTCGGTACTCTTGTAATAGATCCTTCTGAAATATCATAAGCCCACAGCAAGAGAGGCATTTGCCGCTGCGGAACAATCTGGTGTCCGTCGCTGCTAGCGGCATCCGCTTTTTTGTGTTCTGTTTGCACCGTCCCGCTGGTCAACCAGAGTGAGCGCGCTCAAGCCGCGGAACATCCGCAAGAGACCGCGACCCCCGACACGCTGCCACCTCCGCCGAATTATCCTCCCCCACCGCAACCGCGCGGCGAGGAGGCGTGCGCTCGTCAGCAATTCTTCAGAGAAGACGCGGACAAATATCGGGGTAGGGCTCTGAATTTTGACGAGCCAATGCATGTCGATGGAACGGAGAGTTATTCGCCGTTCACCATCGTCATCGCAGAGGAGACCGCTCCTCATGGATTTAGGAAGCCTCGGTTCACCCGCTTCTCGAGAAAAGAAGACCCCACCTATCATCTACAGGCCTTTGATGCCTCAGTATCCCTCCAACCGCTATCGGAGGCGCTGCTGCAAATTACTAAGAACCACGTTTAACGGGAAGGCAAGAGAGTGGTTCTATAGCCTCTCACCCGGTTAGATCTGTTCCATTAGAGAGCTCCGGAAGGAGTTTCTGCAGAGGTTCGCCACTTCGAAACGAAGAAAAACATGTCAATGCTTTGTTTCAGATTCAACAAGGCCCGAAGGAAGGCTTGGGACAGTAACTGGATCGCTTCCAAGCACTGATAATGGAGGTTTCTGACGTGAATCCTCACGTGTATCGGGTGGCCATCACCAACAGTTTGAGGTCCGGACTCTTCAAATTAGAGATCAGTGTCAGGAAGTCGAAGACTTATGGCGAGTTCATTGAACGGGCAAACCACTTCGTTGAGGGAGAGCGCAACAACAAATATTTCGTAGCAAACCTCTCCGACTTGGGATCCCGTCTCCCTCAACATTCCACCAGTCGCCCCCAAATAGCGACCCGGCAAATCGATAAGGCTATCAGAACTTTCAGCCTCCAGCTCACCGAGGGAAGAACTATCGGCAGCGGCCCCAACAGCAGCCCCGCCACTTCCAGCAGATGAGACCGGTGCGGCCTCCGCACCCCCAGCAGAACAACGTCAACAATCCTCCTCTCCTCCTAATAGCCTCCCCCGACCAATGGGACAACGCTCAAGAAGAGTACACTGACATCGGAATCCCGATGGATGAGGTGGTGGAGATTCTCCAGAAGCAGCCGAACTTCAAGCCTCTGATACCCCTGAGGGCAGGGTTCAAAAGTAAGAACCAAGGCCTCTACTGCAAGTTTCACTGAGACGACGTGCATGATACTGAGAATTGTCGGGTCCTCCGTGACTTGGTGGAGAAGTTGCTAAGGGAGGGGAAGCTGAAGAATTTGCTCCCGAGCAGCGCCAAGGAAGCAGATGCGGCAAAGGGAAAGGGGAAGGAAAAAGATGAAGTCGGCCCGAGCATCCAGAGGTGCGGCAACATAGAGCAAGGTAGCAGTGGCGATCAGGAAAGCGAAGAAAACGAGTGCGTGGAGGTCGAGGGAGTCGGTCGGATGGGGCACATCAATTATATTCAAGGTGGCGCGGGATCAGAATCCTCCCGAAAGGTAAGCTTCAAACGTCTCCGTGAAAGAGAAGTGGCCTCAACCTCCCAAGCCCCGCCACTCCGGGGGATAGTCACTTTCAAAAAGGAGGACCTGCCTCGAACCACCAATCCGTTTCATGATGCGGTAGTGATCAAGGCAATCCTGGATGATTATACAGTGGCCCAGATCCTCATCGACACGGGCAGCTCAGTGAACGTCCTCTTTAAGCCCGCTTTCGATGCTATGAAGACTGACAAGGCCTTAAAGGCCTGCAACGGACTTTTATATGGCTTTGCGGGAAAGAGGAAGGAAGTAGAAGGAGAAATTGACCTCACAGTGGTCTTATGCGAGGTGGCTCGGTCGGAATCATTTCTGGTAATTGATGCTCTGAGCAACTACAACGCAATCTTCGGGAGGCCCCTCCTGGACGACTTCCAGGCCATAACATCAACGTACCACCAAGTCCTCAAGTTCTCACTGGGAGGAAAACAGTTCAGGGTCCGGAGTGACCCCAGGATGGCTCGAGAGTGTTATATCCGATCGGTGAATTCAGTCGACGAGTATGCCCCCCCCCCCCCCCCGGGTTGGGAGAGTCACCGAGAAGGGCCTGCCTCTCTAACAGGGAGCGGTGGGGAAAATCTTTGGGCGGCACTTGAATCATAACTTCTAGTTTGCTTTTGAGCTTTTCTCTATGTTTCATATCGCCTGAATATCTCATTATAATCTTCGAACAAAATGCTAACACTCTCTTTTTCTATATTAGACATAATCCGCGAAACATTGCGTAACGTGATGCAACAGTTTCAGTAATAAATTAAGAACTGTTATAATCTGACAGGTGGTCAAATTCTAAACTCGCGGATACTCTCCTTGGGCAGTCACCAGACCCTGTTTGAACCCCTTCGAACGCATCCGAACGTCTCAAGCGGAGGTCTTCGGGGTGCCGACTCTCTCCGCAAGCGCGGGCTACTTTCTCCTGGATACAACCCTAAGAACACTATAATAGCCCTCGTTTTAAGAATTCACGACTGGCATATGTGGCAGGACAGGAACGTGATAGTCAGTCATGCGTCAACAGAGACATTTTTATCGTTATGGGCACCTCTCTAAGGACACGCTCCGAGCCACAGGTGCTTCATCCCCCAAGAGTGTATTCGGACACTGCTTGCGGAGGAGAACCCTGTGAATGCCATAAGCCCAATTGGTCACCATAACCTCTGACAATGGACCCCTTGGTATGAGAAGTGGAAGCCATAGCCCCCCCCCCCCCCCCCCCAGGGGGGGCATCGTTTCGGAGGAGCGCTTTGTCCTCGGTTACCCATAACCCCACTGGATGACCCCGACAGAGGGAAGCCCCACGGGCATTGTATCATCGCCCAAGAAAGTTATACCTCCGAGCAGGTAAGAACGAGGCTTGTATAGAGCATTGTGCGTGTCTCAGTAATCGTTCCCTTAGACCCAAGAGGGCAGACCCAAGAGGGCAGACCCTTCAGGAGAGGCGAATAGGGTCGCCTCGGTTTTTCTATCCCAAATAGGTGGGCACCTAGCGAATAGGGTCGCCTCGGTTTTTCTATCTTAAATAGGTGGGAACCTAGCGAATAGTGTCACCTCGGTTTTTCTATCTTAAATAGGAGGGCACCCGGCAAATAGGGCAGCCTCAATTTTTCTATCTTAAATAAGAGGGCACCCGACAAATAGTGTCGCCTCGGTTTTCCTATCCTAAATAGGCGGGCACCTAGCGAATAGGGCCGCCTCGGTTTTTCTATCTTAAATGGGCGGGGCACCTAGCGAATAGTGTCGCCTCGGTTTTTCTATCTTAAATAGGCGGGCACCCAGCGAATAGGACCGCCTTGGTTTTCCTATCCTAAATAGGCGGGCACCTAGCGAATAGGGTCGCCTCAGTGTTTCTATCTTAAATAGGCGGGCACCTAACGAATAGTGTCGCCTCGGTTTTTCAATCTTAAATAGGCGGGCACACGACGAATAGGACCGCCTCAGTTTTTCTATCTTAAATAAGCGGACACCCGACGAATAGTGTCGCCTCGGTTTTCCTATCTTAAATAGGTGGGCACCAAGCGAATAGTGTCGCCTCGGTTTTTCAATCTTAAATAGGCGGGCACCCGACGAATAGTGCCGCCTCGGTTTTTCTATCATAAATAGGCGGACACCTAACGAATAGGGAAACCTTGGTTTTTCCTTAATAGGCGGGCACCTAGCGTATAATGCCGCCTCGGTTTCCTATCTTAAAAGTGTGGGGGCCAGGAGAATTAAACGTGTCCCTAGTCTAGAGTTCGGGAATAATCAATGGTGATGTCCGACCCCTTTTGTTAATTACCCTATGGCGGGGGCCCGGAACAATTACACTTCGCCCGCACAAGAAAAGGTACGTCGTACGTTTTGACTACCTTATCCATTCAAATAACATGCAGGAGCACCAAAGCAAAAACAGAAAACAATAAAGTTATTCATCCAAAAGAAGAGTCAAGGCGCCGCGGACAGATGAACCCACGCGGTCACCTGATCAAAAAGAAGCCGCAGGCACCCCGGAGCCCACATACAACATCTCGTAACTAATGTCGGCATATTCTGGCTTCAGGGCGCCCTTCTCCTTTAGCAGGTTAAGGGTCGTCTTCGCGGAAAGTTCGCCAATGTTGAGCGCATTTTGTCGGAATCTTGGGTTAAGTACGGTAGCATGGGCCTGCATCAGAAGCAGCAGCGGATTGAAAGCCGCATGCGGGTAAGGGCCAATTTTAAATTATAGATTTGTTGATACCTGTAACTTTGCCCGCATACGAGAATTCACCTCCAGGACGTCTTCAAGAGCATTCGAGATGGCACTGTTATAAGTCAACGACCTCAGGCTCGTCGTCGCAAAACTCGCAGAGAGGTTGCGCACAAGGATATTGTCAATCTCCTGGCAATCCTCGAAACCGCAGACCGCGCTGGATATGTCAAGCGCATAGGGGATAGTCCGCCCTGATTCTTTCCATGAGGTGATCCTGGTACTAAGCATGACTGACTCGGGGTCCCAAAGCATCAGCAGGTTCCCATCTTCATCGCGTACACCCTACTCCGGAGCGGGAAGGGGAGGGGTCGCCCTTGCATTTTTGCAGGAAGGGGGCGGTCCGCCCCTCGCGGGCGCCCAGCTCCACGAACAGATTCAGGAACCCCCCGTCGGCCTCCGACCCGTCGGCCCTCAACCGCGGGCGAGGCAATGACCAGTGGTCTATAAGGCTTGAAGGTTGGCACCATCAAAACAACTGCAAACAAGAAGGATCAACACAAACACGCGCGGGTAAGCGGGTGCCTATTATTTATACTTAGATTCTTGGATGTGCAGATCCTGGACCTCCCGCACGCGGCGAACATAGTGTGAGATGTCAAGGTACTCGCCGTCCAGAAATCGCGCAATCCGCGAGCCGACCACCGACAGCTCTGGGGACTAGAAGGTTTTCTCTCCGCGCAAATCCGAGATCAGACTGAGCCCGCCAAAATCTCCTTGGAAGATGGTAAATCGTGATCGCCAGTCAGGCACGAGTCCGTCAGACTCAACACCTGCATCTTGGCAGAACCGAAGTTTAATCTGCCGCACTCGAGGGCCTGCGGCGGGAACAGATAGCGAAACACCTCCAATATAAAGCGGATTCGTTGCGTCCTCAAGTAAGTCATGTACGACAACATGCAAACAACGGAGTCCGGCGTCAGTTGAGCGGGCACCACTCCGTAGAAGTTCAATGCCTCCACCATCTCGGGGAAGACATGGAGTGTGCAGCTCGCGTCGAAATGGCCAAGCGACACCGCCAACTCATCCGCAAGCACGGTGTTTGTCTCTCTCCCCTCCTAGGTAACCGCATAGAATACCCGTCGGCTAGCGGGTACCTTGACAGAAACTCTGCCAGGTTGGCATCATCAAGCGCAGGGGAAGGAAGTTCGCCGCTCACGAAGGCAATCGCGCAATCAGGGAGAGCAGAAGGAACTCGCGCCATCTTTTCAGTGATCGCCTATCCACTAATGTATGAGAAGGAAGGAGGGGGCGTCTCAATTTATAGCCTTATCTCGCTCTGAGGATCAAAGGGGGAGCGCGCCCTCTTCGGCGGACACTCATTCGTGACCCTCACGACCTCTCGTCAAAAATAACCCAAGCACATACAAAATGAGTTCACCAAATGCGGAAAGAGCATCAGTAGCGAATAGACAGCACAATGAAAAGACACAAAGAATCCGCAAATCATTCATTAAATGGAATGCTAAAACAAAACAAAACTACAAATTGTATCCGCGCGGCCACCCCGTGGACCTCCTATCCTAATTAAGGAGCACGTCCCTTCAGTGCCACGATCTCCGTCTCCAGCTCCAACATCCGTTTCTGCATATCCGCGACGACCTCCTGGAAGACCTCCAGTTCTTTTCGAAACTCAGAAGCGGACAAATCAACACCTGCGACGGTAAGCACACATGGTAAGGATAAATTTTTTTTCATTTTCTACAAACTAGTTGTGCAAGAAACAATACCTCGTGCCTCAGAGGCGGGCACGCCTCCGAAATCCGGCTCTTCATCGCCGAACACTTCGGCCAAAGTGGTCGGGAGCCCAGTGTCAACGGTCACAGGAGGACCTCCCTCTATAGACTCAAACGCGCTGAAGTCTATCCGTGATGGTCCAAACATTCTCGCTGAACTGAACAACGGACGTCTGGCTAGTTCGGAATCCACCCGTCGGAGGTAGGCCCTCTGTGAAGCCTCTCCCCACCTGCGCATCTCATGCATCTGCGCATGTGTCTGCGGACTCTCTCCAGCTTTGCTCCTTTGAGCGGGGGAATAATGATTGATTCCCGCCGGGAAGGAACACTAGGATGAGCCAGGGGAAGACGCGGACGAACAGCAGGGACATCACGCCCACCTACCCAACTGTCGACGTAATCGCCCATTTGGTTCATCGCCTCCAAGACGCACAAGGACGGGACGAATCCTTTCTGGGGTTTTGGCAGCGGACTCTCAGCATTCACCCTCGTAGAACCTCCTCCCTGCGATCCCTTTTGGGCGGATGTTTCAGATCACGTAAACGCCTTTGTTCTTCTTTGAGTGCAGGGGTTCGGGGCTCGTGTCGCTTCCTCTTCAAGCCGCTGCATCAGCAGCTGAGCCTCCGCCAGTGATCGTTCTCCCCGGCGTTTCCCCGGTGCCACCTTTTGGGCGGGCACTTTCTCAGGAGCCCCGCGGGTAAGAAGCGGTCCCGCCGAACTCGCACCGGCCACTCTCGAGGAGGAGCTCGTCTTCGGTATCTGCTTTTTCCCTTCGGCATCCAGAATGATCGAGCCGCGCTGCGGATTGAGGATGACCCTAAGCGATCCCTCTCTAGCTGCTCCGCTTCCCGCACGCGCATTACCGCTGGAGGCTTGGTGCGGCCTCTTCGCCACGGTCCTCTTCGATCCTTTACGCGGCTGCGTCTCCAAGCTCGTCGCGGTGGGCTTATTTGCCTCCAAAGTGAAAGAGAGATCGCAAGCAGAAGAAGATTCGGTGGGGTAGCCAGTGGGTCCATTCCAGGCCTATCTATAGTTTTCAGCAGTGTGAAAACCGAGTCGCAGTCTTTTCGATTACCTGTGTACTTTTTTGGAGCACGCACGGACTCAAAAAAGTGCGGGGATTCTGTTAACCCATATCCTGCGGCCTCGGTCAGCATCCTCCCCGCCAGTCTCAAAATTCCAGGGCGGATTCCCAGGCGTGCCCATAGTCGCATTCCAGAGAAGAGCGCTCTCAGCAGAAGGCCCGGGAGGACACCTCCGGAGTGCCCGCGGAATCTTTCCAGGAGTTGATCTTCCCAGCAGGGGGGGGTGCAGGGTTGTTCGCAAAAGAGCACGCGCCCTCCAGCCAACAGTGTCAATCTCCCAGAGGAGTCGTGGCGGATACTCTCCAGAGCCCTCCTAGACCCCTTTCGTCGAGCAGGTGAGCGCGGTTATGGCCTGTCGTAAATGCGCACTCTCTTTTTACTCTCTCGCAACTGACGCTTCGGTTTCCTCGTGCAGCGGGACATTTAATACAACATTAAATGCCCCCACCGGCCAAGCAACCTACCCTCTAGTGTAAATAGAGGGTCAAGGATGCTTGGAGGAGACAAAAATGGGGCCAGAATCTACCATGTTGTAGGTGCGGTCACAAGTCTCGGTCACTCGGTTGCCTTCTTTTTTGGGTACTCTTGTAATAGCTTGTAATAGATCCTTGTGAAATATCATAAGCCCGCGACAAGAGAGGCATTCGCCGCTGCGGGTCAATCTGGTGTCCGCCGCTGCTAACGGCATCCGCTTTTTTGTGTTCTGTTCGCCCCGTCCCGCGGGTTAGTAAGTGGTTGCTTGCGGTTCTCGAGCTCGTTCCCCAAGTCCCCCAGAGTGTTCGCTGAGTGTGGAGAGTTGGTGACAATTTTGGTGCCAACAGCTATGGACTCTGGTTTGAGATAGAGTGCGCAATAGCGAGGGGTGAAATCACTGAGGAGATCCCTTTGTCCCTTCTTGGAAATAGGGTTCCAAATGGTGGAGGCGGGCAGTAGGATACTCCCGATGATTAGCTGAGATAACCCACGCGATGTGACGAGGGAGCCTTGTGATGCCCTAGAGTTGGGTATCGGTTAGAGAGAGAGAGAGAGAGTAGGAAGAAGAGAATATTAGTTCCTGTTTACCATTCAGTACCCCCCCCCCCCCCCCCTCACTCACTTAAATAAGGGTTCCCAATATTAAAAAAGTTGTCACTCACCCAAGCTACATTATCGGTGAGTAAAACACAAGGCGTGAATTATAAAAAAAAAAGAACTTGTTCGATAACATGCAGATACATGTGTCCAAGGTCAATGGGGTTTCACATCCCGCGGTGGTATGCCGCCTCTCCTGAGCCCGTAACAAATATGCAAGCAAAAAGTGAGCGGATTTAAATCACATTTTAAATGAATTACAATAGCTAACAAATAGTACAGGTAAAGCATACAACCTTTGCCTGCAGTGATGTTCGGAGCCAAGAGATGCTAATGGGATAACCGAGATAATATCAAGAAAAATTTATTTCGCCCAATCAGGAAGTATTGATATATTGGGGAAAAAGCATACTGTGAGGAGGACATTCATTGACTGCTCAAATCTGATAACCCAATTCTCCACCATACCAGGTTCCTTCGTCGATGAGTTATCAGCATCTGTGGGCTCTTCAACAATGTTAGAAATAGTCTTCACATGAAAATAGTCTTCTACATCCACTTTTTCTTCTTTTTCTTGCAAGGTTGCTGCTTTTATCTGACTCAATTTCCTAGCAAAAATAAAAAAAATCACTATAAGAAATAAAGGAGATAAGTTTTTAGCATGTTGATTTGCAATAGCACACAGAGCCAATTTTTCTTTCGTTGTGCAAACTTCAATCATTATAGAGCAGATTTCTTTAATATGAATCTATACACCCTTTAGATGTTTTGTTAATTCTTCTGAAAAACAATACGAATGTAAAACCACATTTAATAGGCATATCAAAAACAGTTATATTTTGTACAATAAAAAAGTTAACTGTGCAATTGTAACCCATCTTTTATTGCCATTTTTAGTCTAGTCTTAACCAAAATATTGCGTTGACTACAACTTCATTCTTTGAAAGAGCAATCACATATTTCAAATAAAAAAACTTCAACAGATGGCAAAACTTGTTTCTATTTAGCATCAGTGTTCATCATTGCCAAACAAAAACAAGGTGGAGATATAGGCTTCGTTTGGCGCGGCTTATTTGCTCAGGTGAGTTTAGTCAAAAACGCTATTATCATAGAATGTATGTTTGGCAAGACAAAGGTTATGACCGCTATAAAGAAAATAAACTAGTCTTGAGCATAAAATACATGAATTTTTTTAGGTGAGGTCGGGCGTTCACGAACGACGGTTCGTGACCACGATGTTCACAACCGTCACCACCGCGCCAAACGAAGCCATAATAGCGCACAATCATTCTATAAGAAAGTTGGAGTCTTAAAATTAATGAACAATTATCAAAAGATTGAACCATGACCAATATTTCAAATGGCATAACAGAATAATATTTTTTGTTAACACGAACACTGAAGATCATGCAAAGAACTCATTTAACAAGAAAATTTATTTTCAATGTATACTTCTACAATGGGTGGGAGGGGGTGATGAGCCAATGCTGTGTGGACAAATAAACCAAAGGATGATGTTACTGTTAGAAAAAGTTCCATTTAGTGGACTTTTAATTCATTGAGACAGACCGATAAAATCGTTCGCGAATATTCGAGTTTGTTCAGACTCCTACGAGCTTGTGTTAATTCAGTCATGCAAGCGATCGAAACCTATGATAGGTGGGTTAGATCATCTCGTAAATTAATGTCGCGAACTAGGTCTCACCCTTGGCACAAACTTTGGCATATATTTTGGCATGATATGACATCCTTTTAATTTATGGGTTTCATATTCTTTATTTTAATTTGGAGTTAATGGGATTAATTAACCCATTGATTAGTAACTCCAATAGGCTCTTCTTATTAAATCCTAATTCTATTTCATGTCAAATAATACATTCATTCCAAAGTGTGAACTATTGAGTAGTTATTTGTATTTATATTTAGTCCCACATTGCAGATCCTTTGTACATTTTGTAGCCCCCTATTTATACCCCCTAATTGTGGATGAATAAAGTATTGGGTTTTTATCCCCTACAACTTGGTATCAGAGGTTCCGATCCACCGAGCCCTAATTCCGCGTCTCGTCGAACCTTCTTCCGTGTTTCTTCTCGTCGTTCGATCGTTCGCTGCTCGACGCTTCTTCCCGCTGCGTTTCTTCTCGCTGCGTTTCTTCTCGCTGCGCTTCCTCTCGGCAGCGATTCCGCTCGTCCTCGACGCGCATCTCTTCTCGCTAGCCGCCGCTGATTCTGCGTTTTCCTGCTGCCCGCAGAACCGCCGCAGCCGCCGCTGATTTTTGTTGTTGCTGCTTGCCGCTGCGTTTCTTCGCGACGTTGTTCGCCGCCGGTCCCGCCGTTCTTCCGGCTGATCTTCCGCCGCGGCTTCCTTTCTGTTTTTCATGGATTCCTCCTCTCTTGGTTCGAATGATGGCTTTGCTCGTCGCATCACTACCTCCCTTCCCAATGAAAAGAATTTTATCGCTTGGTCCAACTCCGTGCGTGTCCATCTTGCCAGACATGACAAGCTCGACTGGCTTGATCCTAAAGGGGTTCCCCGGCCTACCGATGAGAAGTCTATCCGTCAATGGCGCACCGAAAATTTCAAGATTCTTGGGTGGCTTCAATGCTCTATGGAGCCCCGCATTTACGAGCAGTTTATGCGTTTTGATTCCGTGCCGTCTCTTTGGGCTGCCTTGACGCGTACCTATGGTCACACACGCGTTGATACGCGGATTTATTCTGTCTTCCAGGAGATTTCTACTGCCCGTCAAGGGGACCGTTCTGTGCATGACTACTTTACCTTTCTCTCTGGGCGTTTCCAAGAGCTTTCTGACCTCGAGCCGCTTAGTGTTTTTCCTCATCCCGAGGATCTTCTTATTGCCAAGCGGAGGCAGGAGAAGAGAGAGACCTACCAGTTCTTGATTGGGCTGCTGCCCGAGTTTGAGCAGATTCAGGTTCAGATTGTCAGCATGAACCCTCTTCCTAATATCTTGGATGCCTATTCCATGGTGGAGGAGCATGAGCGTCGTGCTCGTCTCACTGTTGTTCCTTCTGTTCCCGCTTCTGTCTCTCTTCACGACCAAATGGCCCTAACTTCGGGCCGTTCTTCTTCTGTGCGTAGAGGGCGTAATTCTACACCAAAAGGTCGCGGGGGTGGCCGCGGGAGCCCGTTTACTTCTGTTCAGTGCCAGCACTGCCTCCGGACTGGTCATGAGAAGGCCCGATGTTGGCTGCTTTTTCCTCACCTTCGCTCGCAGTTCTCTACCACGCGTGCCGCCGCAGCTACTTCTTCATACTTTGGGGGCCAACCTGCTTGCAGTGCCTCTTCTGGGGCCCCTTCCGCCGACTGGAGTCAGCTTATGGCCCAAGTGCAGCAGCTTCAGTCTCAGCTTCAGCAGCAGTCCCAGTTTTAGGATCAGCACCAGCCTCTTCCTGCTCAATCGTTGCCTTCCTCCTTGTCGCTCTCGTCAACTTCAGCGTCTGCATCAGGTACCCCGATGGCCTTTCATGTCACTCAAGAGGGTTCTTCCTCTCCCTGTGTGATTGATTCTGGGGCCACTGATCACATGACTGGTGAGACACTTATTTTCCTCTCTTGAATCTTCAAGAGACCATCGACAGGTTCGCCTTGCTGATGGCTCTGTGACCCCCATCCTTCACCGGGGCACAGTTCCTCTGTCACCCTCCTTCGTCTCGGGATCAGTTCTTCATGTTCCCAAGCTTGCTTTAAATCTTCTCTCTGTTAGTCAATTGACTCGTTCGATGCACTGCTTGGTGACATTTTTTCCCTTCTGGCTGTGTTTTTCAGGACCTGACCACGAGGAGGGATTTTGGCTACGGCCATGAGCGCGACGGGCTTTACCAGCTGGAGCTCCCATCTCTCTCGCCACGTCTCTCACCACCATCCATCGTTGCTGTTACTACGTCATCTACTCTTTGGCATGCCAGACTGGGGCATGCGAGTCCTCAGATTGTGTCGTCCCTTTTTCCGAGTGTCTCGTTTGAGCACTCTTTTCAGTGTGATGTGTGTCAGCTTAGCAAACATACACGCACTTCATATCCTGTATCTTGTTCTCGTAGTTCTGCACTGTTTGATATTGTTCACTCTGATGTATGGGGATTGGGGGCCTGCCCCGGTTGTTTCTTATGATGGATTTCGGTACTTTGTTACTTTATAGATGATTTTACCCGTTGTTGTTGGGTCTATCTTATGCGTGCCAAATCTGAGGTTTTTGATTTATATACCCGGTTCGCTAATATGGTTAGGACTCAGTTTTCCTCCCAAATTCGGATCCTTCGCTCCGATAACGGGGAGGGGGGGGGGGGGGGGGGGGGGGGGGGGGGGGGGGGGGGGGGGAGTATACATCCTCCTCGTTCACTGCTTTCCTTGCTAGCCAAGGAACCATTCACCAATTCTCCTATCCCTATACTCCGGAACAGAACGGAGTGGCGGAACGCAAGAATCGACATCTCCTGAATGTGACCCGATGTCTTCTTCGTGAGTCTCACGTCCCCAAGTTGTTCTGGAGTGCTGCTCTTCTTATGGGGACCTTCTTAGTCAACCGTCTGCCTTGTCAGCCTTTAGCAGGTCGGGTACCCCTCAGTATTTTATCTCCCCGCTGTCCTCTGTTTCCCGTTCCTCTCCGGGTGTTTGAATGTATGTGTTTTGTCCAGGACCATAGTCCGACTCGGACAAAACTTGATGACAAAGCTATCCAGTGCTTATTTTTGGGATATTCCTCTTCCAAGGGATATCGGTGCTTTGACCCCTCTTCTCGCAGGATTTTTCACTCTCTGGAAGTTACGTTCTTTGAGGATGTCCCTTCCTTTGGTGCGTCTCATGTTCCTGTTGTTCCATCTCCTCCGCCACAGCCGGCTCCGGTTCCCTTAGCTCCGTTGCACGACTCACCTTCGTTGCGGACGTATACCCGAGGCCCACGCGGACCTTCACATGTCCACCCCTTACTTTGGGATCCACCGGTAGAGCCCAGCTCACAGGACCTTGTGCCACATCCTCTGGCAGGTGATGTTCTTCCCTCCTCTGACTTACCCATTGCTCTTCGCAAGGGTCAGCGCTCTTGTGTTACTAACCAACCTGTGGCAAGTTTTGTGTCTTACCAGCGCCTTTCCCCGCGTTACCGGGCTTACCTGACTGCTACCGACCAGATCAGAGTTCCGAGTTCGACGACTGAGGCCCTCCAGCACCCAGAGTGGGTCGCGGCCATGCAGGATGAGATGTCTGCTTTGCAGAAGACTGGGACTTGGCGTTTGGTCCCCCTCCCGCAGGTCAGAAGACAGTTGGTTGTCGTTGGATCTACACTGTCAAGTATCATGCTGACGGTTCTCTTGATCGCTACAAGGCCCGCCTTGTAGCAAAGGGCTTCACCCAAACTCCCGAGGATTACGGCGCGACTTTTGCCCCTGTGGCCAAGCTCTCTATTGTTCGCCTTCTTGTTTCTCTTGCTGCCTGCCATGGGTGGCCTCTTCATCAGCTAGACGTAAAGAACGCTTTCCTCAATGGGGATCTTGCTGAGGAAATTTATATCGACCCCCCTCCCGGTTACAGGCTTCAGGGGGAGTATTTGGGACGTGTTTGCCTTTTTCATAAGTCCTTGTATGGGCAGAAACAGTCCCCTCGAGCGTGGTTTGAGCGGTTTGGTACTGTTGTGCTTCAGAGCGGGTTCACCAGATGGCATGGCGACCACACGTGCTTTGTTCGGACTGTTGTGGATGGTCGTAGGGTCATTATTCTTGTTTATGTGGATGACATCATCCTTACCGGTGACGACAGCTCAGGAATTCTTCAGATCAAGGTGGTGCTTCAGAAGGTATTCGAGGTAAAAGATTTGGTGCCTCTGAAGTACTTTCAAGGGATTGAGGTGGCCCGCTCTCGGCAGGGGATCTCTTTGTCTCAGTGCAAGTATACACTCGACCTCTTGAGTGATACTGGTCTCCTTGGGTGCTCTCCTGTGTCTACACTCATGGATCCGAACCACCGCTTACATGCAGAATCTGGTGACCCTCTCCCTGACCCGGGCCAGTACCAGCGTCTTGTTGGCAGGCTTATTTACTTGACCAACACTCGCCCCGACATTAGCTTTGATGTGAGTGCGGTTAGTCAGTTTATGCAAGCTCCCCGGACTTCTCACCTGGATGCAGCATTACGGATCCTCCACTACTTGAAGGGATCTCCTGGCCTCGGGATCTTCTATCGTTCGTCTCCGTCCCCCGATCTCACCTGTTACACGGATTCTGACTATGCTGGTTCCCTCACCGATCGGCGTTCTACTTCGGGGATGTGCACCTTCTATGGTGGCAATCTTATCTCCTGGAAAAGCAAGAAGCAGAGTATTGTCTCCCGCTCGTCTGCTGAGGCTGAGTACCGGGCTATGGCTCATGGTGCTACTGAGCTTCTCTGGTTGCGTACTCTCTTGACTGAGCTTTGTTTCCCTCCTTCTGGTTCCTCGACACTGGTTTGTGACAACCAGTCCGCTACTCCGCTCTCATGCTAGCCTCTGACTCTGTCCTGCACGAGTGGACTAAGCATATTGAGGTTGATATTCACTTTCTCAGGGAGCATATCCGTTCAGGAACACTTGAAGCGTATTATGTTCCATCCGCCGAGCAAATTGCAGATGCCTTCACCAAGGCGGTTGGACCCTCCAGTCTCATCTCTACTTGTGGCAAGCTGGGCTTGCTTGATCTCTTCGCGCCAGCTTGAGGGGGAGTATTGAGTAGTTATTTGTAGTTATTTGTATTTATATTTAGTCCCACATTGCAGATCCTTTACTTGTACATTTTGTAGCCCCCTATTTATACCCCCTAATTGTGGATGAATAAAGTATTGGGTTTTTATCCCCTTCAACTTGAACAAGGGCTGAAAACGGGGTCATTGTTTTCCCTTTTTCTCCTCTACTTGAAATTGTTGGACACCTCTTTTCTCTCGTTCAGTTATTGCAGATCACAAGCATTCAGCCGCCTGCATCCATGTCCCTGGATAGATCCCACCGGCAATCGCCTTTCATTCAAGACTGCTTTGGCTCGCAAATCCTGACGCCGGCCACCCACATTAGTCAGCGTGGACAAACCTGTTATGGGCCCACGTAGGGGGCGGCGGCGAGTGTCTGAGACAATTTGTATTTGTTGTTGCATTGTATTTTTATTTTCCCCCACTATTATATTTCACGCACTTTTATTACTCACGCATTATGTAGCCTGGCTGAGAGGCATATTTGGTAAATTTTGTGAAACTTTTCCTCTCATTATATATTGGTGATGAGGGACTTGATGGATATGAATGAAAAACCTAATTACCCCTTCTTTGGAAATTTCTCCCTCTCCTCTCATCTTCTAAGCTAGGGTCGAGCCCAGCTCATGTTGTATCTCCCACCATTGGGAAAGCTAAGTCAAGGAAGGGTCGAGACGATCTCCTCCGAGACTTCTCCCTCTCAAGATAGCGCAACCGCTCGCAACCTGAAGCACATAACATCTTGGTACAAGAGCCTCTTTCCTCCTCCCGCCGTGGAATCTGAATCCAGCACTTGCGTGCGGCGAAATATCGGTAAAATGAGCCCTCGTCTCCGTCAATTTTTTCTTCCAACAATGACGATCGACCGCCTGTCGCACCACACGCATCGACGCCGCCAGCTCCGACCTTCGATGACCTTGTGCGGCCCTCGACTACCTGCGACAACTCCCACACGACAACGACTCCGACTGTCGTTTCCGCCAAGATAGCGACGCATCCACCGCACGATCGGCCGATGACCCGAGCGGCTCTTCCTTGCTCGACTCCAGCAGTGGTTTCCCCTTCTCCAATCCACCAAATCTCCCTCACATACCTCCGTCGAGCCTCCCAGACCTCCCTCGGTGATGTTAGGCTGCTTCCAAGCCCGGTCGAGCGCCCAGTCAGCAACATCGGGGCTTTTAGCCCGCTGCCCCCACTTATACCACCTCCAGACAGCCCCCACGCACCTTATGCGACCATGGAAGAAAGGGGTCTTACCCTCACTCACATTATGGAGACCACGCAAAAGTTGATGACCATTCAGGTTCAACAACATGCCTCGATCGCAGCTTTGACTACCCGCTTAGATGGCTTGCCTCTGTCGGGAACCTCCCAACCATCCCCTACCCCACGACAAGTTCTAATCAAGGAAAACTGTTGTTCGTCGTGCACTCCAATTCCCACGCACCTCGGCCCACGGGAGGCAGTATTTCACGTTACGTGAAGTTGGAATTTCCTATGTTTTACAGCAAGAGTGATGCCCTGGCCTGGCCCACGCAGTGTAAGTACTTCTTCTCCAATCAGATCACGCCATTAAAGGATTGGATCGGGTTGGCTTCCTTCCACCTCTTAGGTCTGGCACAACTATAGTATGGCCAACTAGCTCGGGAAACCCCTAAGTTAACTTGGGCAACCTTCAAGCACTCCTGAACCTGCGTTTTTGGGCGCTTCTCCGCAACAAACCCTTGGGCGACCTCGTCAATCTCAAGCAATCCGGACCCGCGGATGATCACTTTGAGAGCTTCCATATGTTACTTGATCGTGTTCCCCAAATTTTACTTTGGCAACCTTCAAGAACTCTTGCAATCTGCATTTTGGGTGCCTCTCCGCAGCAATCCGTCGGGCGACCTTGTCAATCTCAAGCAATCTGGACTCGTGGATGATCACTTGGAGAGCTTCCAGATGTTACTTGCCCGTGTTCCTTCTATCTTACCAGAGAAGCAAGTGTCCACCTTCACTGTCATCCTGCACAATCAGTTGCGCCTCGATGTCGAATTTCAAGCCCCGCAAGACCCTAGAACAACCATAAGCCTTGCATATATCTATGAGAAACGTCTCCTCATGGACACCCCGCATGGAATCCACGACTGCAGGGCCAGGGACAGTCGACGTGAGGACACCCACACTTCCCTTTCTTGCAATTTGTCCGCCCCATTTTAGGGTAAGGAATTCAGCGTAAACCCAGTCATCAAGCGAATATCACGCGTAGAGATAGCAGAACATTGTGCACAAGGCCTTTGTTTCAACTGCGACGAACCATATTCGGCCAGACACAGGTGCAAGCGTCTTTTTTGGCTTGAAGTGAACGATCCCCCGGATGACGAGGACGAGAATGTCGGGTCCGCGAGACCCCCGTGCTTCAAGCTTAAGGACAAGCTATGATGAAGCATGAACTTGAAGCAAAGAGTGGTATACATTGATTTTTGCACTTAAGTAGTATTTCCATTCGCTTATGTTTCGTTCTATTTTGTGTTCTTCGATAAATTTAATTAATGATTAGAAAAATAATCCTACATGTTACTCCATTAGAGATTAATTAATAATATTTCATATTCACTAGTTGATTAGTTTTGACAATCTAATTGCATAGTGACCCTTTAATTTTCATAACAGTTAATGAAATATCCTACTTGACCTTCTACTCATCCATGCTACCGAAAGCCCTAATAAGTTTTTCTTCATCAGAGGACTTTAAATAGAGAAAACATGCAAATAATCACACCGATCAGAAAAATCTGGTTGAACTTATCGATAGCATACCAATAGATTAATACAGATATCATGAACCAACCTCCTTAACACATGGGTGATTCGACTCTAAAAGCAGACGCAGCGAGCTACAATGGCTATAAAACGCAACAAAGACGTACCGAGAAACCAGCCTTCTCGAATTAGGGAAATAGGTAGGAGGCTCGCGCAAGAGAAGATTACAAATATAAGGTGCCGAAGAAGACGCGATGAAGCGCCGGATATACACAGCTTTTGTAGAATTGCAGGATGATGAAGCCAAAACAGTAGCAGAGAGCGTTGCCATGGAAGCCACCATGGCTTCTCTCTGGCTGCTGCTTCCGAGTACAAGAAAGTGGAAAGATTTAAAGTGCTCCGACGACGACGACGACGACGACTGGTATATTTTCTGCCAGAATTCCGAAGAAACTAGCAATTCAATAGTACCGTAAAAATGTAAAATGTTTCAAGGGTACCCTAGTCATCCTATAGAATTATAAAAGGATCTGTTAAAGGCACCGCAGTTTTGGCCAATCGCATCGTAATTTCTATGAGTTATTACGCGTCTTTTGAAAATACGTCTTGTATATGCATTTTTAGGAAAAGTGTTCAACACGAAAGTTGTAGATCTCGTCGAGATCTACAACTTTCGTGTTGAACACTTTTCCTAAAAATGCATATACAAGGCGTATTTCTATAAGACGCGCTCATAGAAATTGCGATGCGACTAGCCAAACTGCGGTGCCTTTAACAACTCTCATTATAAAGGGTGCTCTTATTAGCAAATCCGTTTTCGCTTCTAGCAAATCATTACTACTAACAAATCATGAAATTTGAAAATGCTTATTTGAAAACCAATTTGTTACTAGCAAACCAAATAAGAATCCCTACTCTTCTTCCTCCCCCTCTTTGGTAACTCTGATCAAACATAAATGGGGCGAACCACTCTGGAAACAAACCATTTACTGAAAAATTCTAACCGAGGTCTACAGGGGAGGAGGCCAGTAGGCTTCCAGCAGTCGGAGAAATCTAATCGTTGATCAGCTTGTTGTTGCGACTGCTTCCTGTGAGAAATAATAATGGAAAGTCAATGTTCAACGTTAAAATGCGGAGAAAAGCTAAGAAAATTGGGCATATACTTGTCGGGAACTTTTCCCTTCTCTTTGTAGGGCTTGACAAGAACCCTAGCATCGCAGACAAAATGAGTGTTGCTTTTTGCTAGTAAAAGTTTCACAGTCTCCAGGTAGTGGAAGGTCACGAATCCAAACATTATCCTCTGCTGGTAATTAATCCTCACATCCTGAACTGGCCGGTAGATGCTTCCAAGTTGGAAAAAGAGAGATAATAAGAGTTCATTGTGTGGGTCAGATTAATGGAAGGGATTTCCATACCTAAAGTAATTGGAGACATCCTCTTCTCGGAAAGTGTTCTCCGTCGGGAATGACTCACCATGTTCTGATCGTGGAGGAGTGCATGTGAGAGAGTTTGCTCGAAGCATCCGGAGGAGGATCAAAGTGGAATCCACTCCCCGTTGCCCCTAGCGGGTATATATAGGTAAAACCCTAGGAGTGTCTACGGGGATGGGTATCCGTGTACCCAACTGACCCGTTATACCTTCGAACCCGTTATTTGACCAAATATACATTAACAATCTCCTCCTATATTTGTGACAAATAACGTATACGTTTCGAAGTGCAGAAAGTAGTGTAATATCATAAAGAAAGTTTTCGACTTAACGTAGTAACATATGAGTTAGCACAATTAATAACAGCAGGATTAACATAAATATCCAGAATGAAAGGTGCTACTCAACAAACAGTCTGAAAACAATAATGACAAGGATAAAACATATGATAATTCTACTCGTCTAGTAGATCATCAACATCCATGTCAAATACCACTTTCTCTCCTCCATCTCCACCATAGCCTGCATGGAATTTCATGAGTTAGACTCAATGAATTCATGAACATATGCAGTGACGTAGAAAGAGAACTAGCTCTTACCAACGTGAGCTTAGAACCTGTAGCAATGGTGAAGTAACACTGTCAGCATCTCTATCTAGTATAGCAGGAACCAGTCTAGTGTTGATTTTGTAAATCAATCGTTATCTTATCCATTAGTGATCATTATGTGCCTCATCAACAAAAGTTGAATGATATGGCACAACAACGTTTGCAATATTATCAGGTGTGGAATAATGTGATATGATCATCAATGTTAGATAACCAACTACAACGACTTTCTATTCTCAGTTGAATAATTTTCGAATCAACTTACAATGAGAAAGATGCTTAGTTATCAAATGTGGAATAACAGACATCTAACCATCTTGGGTTTTCATCAAGAAATTATTTGGGGTTTTCAGTCTGTTATTTAGATGCTTGAATGTTGCGACTATATAGGTTCTCGGTATGAAAACATAAACAACGAAGGGAAGTTTCATACATCTATGAACTTTAGTCTCATCTCCCCCGATGTTTTTATTGTGAGAGCTCTATTCAAGCCTTTGGTCAAGGTGTCTGCAACATTGTCTTTCGATCTCACATCAATCAGGGTCATAATCCTTTGACTTGTGAGTGAGGACAACCAGGATTGTTTCAGCCTTAGTTGCCTTCTTTTGCCATTGAACAAAGTGTTCGTAGCAATCATTTTCGTAGCCTGATTGTCACAGTAAACTGCAACAGAACTCATTTTCAGGCTCGACAGAGGAATGTCCATCACCAAATCTCTTAACCACTCTGCTTCTTCTCCTGTTGATGCTAGAGCGTAGAGTTCAGATTCCATTGAAGAGAGTGCAATACAAGATTGCCTCTTGGACTTCTAGGCTACAGCTGCTCCTCCTAGTTTGAATACAAACCCACTAGTGGACTTGCTGTCGTTTAATTCTGAGCACCATGATGCATCATAATATCCTTCAAGCACTGAAGGATGATCAGAGTAAACTAAAGCATACTTTTGAGTGTGTTTTAAGTATCCCATGATCCTATCTAAGGCGTTCCAGTGGTCTTGGCCAGGATTACTAGTGAATCTGCACAACATGCCGACCGTAAAGTCTATGTCAGGTCTAGTGCAGACCATAACATACACGAGGCTACCAAGCAGTTTAGAATAATCTAACTGTCTAACCATAGCTCCTTCATTGGGCTTTAGGCGGTTAGTATAGTTGTATGGTGTCTCAAATGCTCTACTGTCACTGTATCCCCCACGTGTCCAACATGGACTTTATATAGTGGATTTGACTTAGGGAGATGCCATTCTTCCCAAAGCTCATTTGCATGCATAGTATAGTGTTAGATACACCTAGGTCTTTTATGCTAAATTCTTTAATTAGATCTGACTTAACGTCATCCACTTCGGATTGATCAGACCCTAGAATGAGCATATCATCTACGTACAAGCATATTATGGCGACTTTATCCGATCTATTACATATGTAAAGACATTTATTCGGGAGACTCGACATGAAACTCATGTTCTTTACACTATATTCGAACTTCTCATGCCATAATTTCGGTGCTCGCTTTAGTCCGTATAAAGATTTAAGTAATTTACAGACCTTTGTTTCGTGACCGTCTACAATGAAACCTTCAGGTTGACTCATGTAGATCTCTTCAGTCAGATCTCCGTTCAAGAACGCAGTCTTAGCATCCAATTGATGAACAATAAAGTTCTCAATAGACGCAATAGCAAGGAGGACTCTAATGGTTGCTAAGTGACACACGGGTGAGTAGACATCAAAGTAATCTACTCCGCTTACTTGTGTGAAACCTTTAGCCACCAGGCGCGCTTTATACTTAGTTACGCTACCATCAGGATTCAGTTTCTTTTTCAAAATCCACTTACACCCTACGGTTTTAGCCCCTTTTGGCTTACAGCCAACGTCCAGGTGTTATTCTGAAGTAGAGAATTCATCTCTTCATCAATAGCTTCTTTCCAGAGTAGGGAATCCCTGGATCTCATCACTTCCTTATAGGTGGATGGATCAGCCTCAACGTGGCAAGTGACAAAGTCACTACCGAAGGTTCTGGGAATTCGCTCTCTTAGAGAAGTTCTCCTAGACTCTAGGCCAGAGTTATCTACCAGAACGGAATAGGAGGTGCTCGGTACTGAAGTAGGATCTTCTTCAATAATAGTTACTTGCATATCTGGGAGAGACAGGTTCTTATCCTTGAGGAACTTATCTTCAAAGAACACTGCATCCCTAGATTCTATGACGACGTTATTAGAAATATCTAAGAATCTATCTGCAGCACAATCTTCAGCACAACCTAGGTAGACACATGTATTGGTCCTATGTCCAATCTTAGACCGTCTAGGGTCAGGAACCCTGAAATAGGCTATACAACCTCAAGTCTTAAGTCTAGTAAAAGACGGGGGTCTCTTAAACCAAAGCTCGTAAGGTGTAACCTCTAACTTGGCATGATGAACTTTATTCAAAATGTGATTTGCAGTTAAGACTGCTTCTCCCCAATAAGCGGAAGGCATGCCTGTAGTCAAGAGCATAGAGTTTAACATTTCTGTTAATGTCCGATTTTTACGCCCAGCTATGCCGTTTGACTGGGGCGAGTAAGGAGAAGTGGTTTCTGCAATGATTCCATGTTGGGCAAGGAAACATTTGAACTCACTGGACATATATTCTCCTCCTCTATCACTTCTAAATCGTTTGATTTTCATGTCAAGTTGGTTTTCTACCCTGGTTTTGAAAATACAAAATTTTTCAAACGCTTCATCTTTTGTTTTAAGGAGATAAATGTGACAAAACCTAGAACAATCATCTATAAAGGTGATCAAATACTTCCTGTCTCCTCTAGTGACAAAACTTTTGAAGTCACATATGTCGGAATGTATTAGTTCTAAGGGTGTTGTGCTCCAAGTAACCGCACTAACAAGGTTTCCTAGTGATCTTAGTCTGAGCACACACTTCACATTTATCAGTTTGAACTGTAGTGTCTAAAGCTATCTGGTGAGTTCTAGCAATTTGGAACATTTTCCTATAGTTTATGTGTCCTAGTCTCTCATGTAGAGTCTTAGGGCTAACTAAGTTTGTTTGAACTTATTGAACTATTTCGTTTGCTAGACTTAGTCTATACATCCTATTTTGGACGTAGGCACATCCAAAATAGTGTGAGTTAACTGACAGTGTTACTCTACCGCTACAGAAAGTAAAAGACATACCCGCATCACATAGTAAGCTAATAGACACGAAGTTAGCAGTTAATGAATGAATAAACTTAACATTCTTTAAAGTTAAAGTCTTACCTGAGGATAGCAGCAAAGTTGCGTTCCCCGCCTTCAGCACGTCAACTGTCTCACCGTTGGCAACAGTCACTGATTCTCTTGCATCAGTGAGACCTGTCATCAGATCACAATTGTTGCACACATGGCACGTTGCCCCTGAGTCAAGGAACCACTCTGTACTGGCCTTTCCGTTTCCAACCATGACAGCAAAGTCGAATGGCTCAGTGAGACTAACCATGTTAGCATGGTTGCCTTCCTGTGGTGTCTTGCCCTTTTCCTTACGAGGAAGCCTGCAATCTGGGAGCTACTAGGGTTGGGCTTTTGCTTCCTAGGGTTCGGCGCGCGTCTAGAGTTCGTAATCATGTTAGCAGCAGCCTTCTGCTTGCTAACGACTTCTAGAGCGTGTCGAGTCCTATTTTCGTCCTCAGTGCGTATAAAACACTTGAGTTTGTTCAAGCCCACCTGCATCTTCTTGCGGTACATTTCAGTTTTGAAATTGTACCACGTGGAAGGCAATTTATACACAATTGTGCCAGCAACAAAGCTATCTGGCAACGCAATATTCTCGCTATGCAAGGAATCAACTAAAACTTCAAAATTTGATACCTGAGGGAGAATGGACTTCTCCTCGTCGAAGGTGAACGAGTGGAACTTGTCCACCAAGTGCGCCTTGGATAGGTCCTCCTCCCGCCTGAAGTGCTCCTGCAGCGCATCCCAGATTGCCTTAGTTGTCTTCAGCTTCATGTACGTCTTCGCCAGATTGGAAGACAGGCAGTTCAGCAGGTAATCTCTGCAGAAGTCTTCATCAGAAACCCATTGAGCCTCTTCAGCAGTCCCTACGACCTCAGCACCATCAGACTGAACTGTATAGAATACGTTCAGAAACTTCATCCCGAACTGAGTATTCAATTTCCAGTCGTTGAACTCAGTCGCTGTGAACTTCTCCAGCTTTATCATCGGAACGGGGGACGCCATGTTGTTCCCCTTCAACATTGTGCGCACAGCAGACGGGGTCAGGTCACCAAACAGAAGAAAATGGGACTTTGTCGCTAGCGCCGGCGGTAGCGGGGGCGGTAGTCGGGGCGTTAGCGTTAGCAGCTGCTAGCGCCAGACGCTAGCAGGTAGCGCTTAGGGCTGCACTTCTCTTAGAGCTTGGAGACGGCGGCAGCGGGAACAACTGATGGCGGCGGATGGGGGTATCTGGAGGCGGAGGATGCAAAAACAGTTGTAGCAGCGGCGGCGGCTCTGGATCCGGCGACAGATCTAGAACCTTCTCGCGATCGGCGACGGGGAAGAGAGCCGCGAACAACGAGTAGGAAGCAGCGATCTCCTGCACGCGAGCGGCAGCGACGGCGGCGGCGGGAGAATACTGCGAGTCGCGAAGTCCACTTCGCGAACGGCGGCAGCGGGCGACCTCCTGCTTCACGCACGGCGAAGGCGAGAGGAACCAGCGACAGGGGGCTTCCTCTTCCGCGAACGACCGACGGCTTGGAGCAGTAGCGTTCTTGTTCACGAACGGCGAGCGGCTGCTTAGGAAGATCGCGAGCGGACGAACGGCACCGGGCTGGTGAGATTCGCGATCGAACGATCTCCTCCACGAGAAATGGCGACGACGAAGGCTTATCGCGAAAGCTTCGCGTGAACAGGAACTTCACCGACGAAAACTCGCGACCGACGGCTTCTCCTTCGGACGAGCGGACCGAGCAAACCCTAGAGGGCTACTTCGAGATTGAGAGAGTTTGCTCGAAGCATCCGGAGGAGGATCAAAGTGGAATCCACTCCCCGTTGCCCCTGACAGGTATATATAGGTAAAACCCTAGGAGTGTCTACGGGGATGGGTATCCGTGTACCCAACTGACCCGTTATACCTTCGAACCCGTTATTTGACCAAATATACATTAACAACATGCGCACTGGAGGAATCGGTGTGAGCGGAAAGGGCCTCTGGAGCTAAAATCACAAGCAAGCAGATGACGGAAGGATCACGCATCTTCTTTCTCTTAGGTGGTTTGCTAGTAGTATCTTTTTTTGATGACGGAAGAAAGATCGGTTAGCCTTCAATGGAGATAAGGGAGGAGGAGGAGGAGGAGAGAAAAGAACGGCTCGCCTTCAATGCAGTGCGACCATGGCCTCTCAAGTGGGTGTCAGCCCATGCGAAGAGGAGGACAGAAACAGAAGAAGAAAATGTTGATGACTGGAGGTCGGGGTTGTGGGTTGCTAACGGCCGAATTCCTAAAAGGATCGAAACGCGAGTGTTCGAAATGGGAGGCGCGAACGAGAAAACCAACGGCGTTGCATTTCGCGTGAATGGAACGGGTCATGAACGCTTGCTTATTCAAACAAGGCCTAATAAGTCTCAGTCTCTATAAGTCCTTCTACCTTATATATTTACCTGTCTGCTCTCGCAATCGAGTACTGCTAACTTCTTCACATCCTGATTTCGTAGTGACACCCATCGGCCAACCGCAAGGATGAGCGGTATTTTTTTTTTCTACCAAAATTTGAGGAAATTAGCAATTCAACGATATAGTGTTTGTTCAGAGAGAACAAATCCCTAGCCATCCTCAGGGCCTCATTGTTTGTACGCAATTGGTGGTGAGAATTATAGAATTAGCCCCTCAATCATTAGATGTGCACATTAATAAGAAAAAATTGACCCCACATTTCAGGGGAATTGTAAATAGTCTATTTTCCCTCCCTCTGAATTCCGACCTAAATAGGCCGGGCTTCACGATTTCTTCTCCTACCCAACATTCATATGTCTGCTTCTCGAGAGGAGACACGAGAAGCAGATAGTCAAGGGAACAATGCCCTAGTCATCCTCAAGGACTCTACCTTAAATTTGAATCCTTTCTCGAGAGGAGACACGAGATCTCCAGGATATGGCACGGGATCCTTAGTTGTCGAGACCTCTGAGAGAAGAAAAAATGTGCCACTTGCGGCAAGGCCGGATTTCGCACAACGCGATTCTTAGTTGTGCGTGATATTATTGATGAATCAAAGAGGTTACAGTCATTATAAAAGAGCTTGAATGCCCTATACAGGGGTACTCACAGGAATTGTCTCGAGGTTGTGCGTGTCCAGAGATCTTTTGGCTTAGATTTCTAAGATTCCATTAATTTACTATTCACATGAACACATTTATTTATATACGCGGGCTCTGATCGCGGACATCCTCTGAAAATACGGGTGGCCCGCTTACAAAATAGGAAAATATGTTAAATACCAGAAGGCGGAGTGGTCCGCGAGCCCCCTATGGTGGTCAGCAAATACAAACTTCCGATGTTGGGTGGATCACATTTGTGGTCAACGAGATTTATCGGGTTGAGGTGGAAAAGCAGTGATCCCCTCAACCGCTGATGGCGAGTATGGAGCAATTTGGACAGACATGATCCACACATTTTTTCAAATCTATGGCATGAGATTTCAAAATAATAGTGTCGGTTAGACCCATTCCGCCATAAATGCTCATCACGTCTATATATAACCTGACTTTTGGATCCTTAACCACCTTTTAACGATGGTCGAGTTCTCTCCCTTAGTTGTGTGAGTACTCTCTGTGGAGATGGTGAGAAGCAAGATCACTTTTGGTGCCAGTATTCGCGTTCGCCTCATAGCGAAGCAGGAGAAGAAAAGACTAAAGGAGTCTCAAATGGTTGGCGAGTCTCGAGATATGAGTACTTGCAAGCCTATAGCGACTCCCTCTACGGTGATTGATGTCACTACTCCTTCTGATGTTATTGAGGTGTGAACCCCTTCCCGCAAGACCGCGGAACCATATGCAAGTCTGAACGCCTAGAATGATACCTTTTATAAACATTATTTTGGTGATGATCCCAAACAGTGAAAGCATATAGACCTTGCAGGCATCATCGAAGATGTCGTGTAATCAAGCGAGGATCATGCGCCACTTTCCAAAGTTTTTTATCTTGCAGATAAGATAGGAGACAAAGAGGGCGAGAAGGCTGGCGATGGGAGCAGCGAGACCCCAAAGTCAGTGAAGAAGGTTTCGAGACTCATTCTCGAGGAGAAGAAGAGAGGCACTCGCTTTGCCAAGGAGGAAGCTGATGTAGAGGTCACAGAGCTCGCACAGGTGGAGCGAGATTTCTAGGTCTTGCAGAAGAAAGAAGCGGAGGATGCCGCGAGATTTTCCGCATTCAAGATTGAGATGGAGAATGGGGTCCGAGATTAGATCAAGTAGGCAGAGGATAGAGTGGCCAAGGCCGAGGAGGAGAAGATAATGAATGAGTAGGAGGACGACAAGGAAGCAATGAAGAAGAAGAAAGAAGAAGAGGAGGATGTGAGGGACAAGGTCTTGCCCAAGGGAAAGGGTATCGCTGAATCTCGGGAGAAGAGGAAGAAGGGCGAGAAAGAGGAGGGAAAGGAAGAGAGGGAGAAAAGGCTTAGAAGAAGAAGAGGACAGCTGCGAAGTAGGCTGCCAAGGATGTGGCGAGTAAACTCACCAAGAGGACGACGAGCGATCCTGCAAAGCCAATGGTTCCTCCCGTTGATGAGGCGGTTTCTGGTTGTAAGAACTTTGATGTTGTGGAAGAAGTCAGGATCACTACAAATGTCGGTCTCCCCGCCACTCTATCTATGGCCAAAAAGGTCATCGAGTCCCAGGGTGTGTATCCTCCCTTTACAAGGAGCGGGGACCTCCACACAAAAGAACAAAAAGAACAAAAATAGTTAAAGAATCCATACATGTTAGATTTGATGAGCTTGTTACTTGTGTAGATTCTAGTCATGCATGAAATGAAGTGGAACCCCTTCCCCCTTTGAAGCATGAAGATGATGAATAACTTGAAGGAAAAGAGGAGAAAGAGGAAGACAATTGGAATATGTACATCCAAGTGAGCTGAGATTTTCAGAGGACCATCTAAGGGAACTTGTTATTGGAGAACCATCAAAAGGGGTAACTACTCGTTCTTCTTTACACAAGATTTTTTCAAGCCTTTGTTTGTTTTCGAAATATAACCAAAAAATATTTCAACCGTTTTAAATGATGAATTTTGATTTTTAGCTATGAATGAAGAATTAAGTCAATTTGAACGTAATAAGGTTTGGAAATTAGTTGAGAGGTCATCTAATTATCCGGTTGTAGGTGTAAAATGGATTTTCAAAAATAAATTAGATGATGACTCTAGAATCACTAGGAATAAAACTAGATTAGTAGCACAAGGATATTCAAAAATCGAGATGGTAGATTTTGATGAAACATTTGCACTCGTTGCTCGCTTAGAATCAATTAGAATTTTTCTTGCATATGCGAGTTTCAAAAGATTCAAATTATTTCAAATGGATGTTAAAAGTGCTTTTTTAAACGGGATAATAAAAGAAGAAGTATATGTAGAACAACCCTCCGATTTTATAAATGAAAAATTTTCAAATCATGTGTATAAGTTAGAAAAAGTGCTTTATGGTTTAAAATAGGCGAACTATACTTGGTATGAAAAATTAACATCGTTTTTATTAACGCACGGTTATAAAATGAGAAGTGCTGATAACACACTCTTCATTAAGCATGTTAATAATGATTTGATTATTTTACAAATCTATGTGGATGATATAATTTTTGGAGCCACTAATGAAGAGTTGTGTAATCAAGTAGTTTTATTGATGCAAAATGAATTTGAGATGAACTTGGTTGGAGAACTCACATATTTTCTAGGATTTCAAATCACACAAAAACATGATGGAATTTTTATTAGCCAAACTAAATATGTTCATGAAATGTTTAAAAGATTTAAATTTGAAAACTAAAGCAAGTGAATACACCAATAGTGCATCACTAAAATTAAGAAAGGATGAAGACGGCATTTCAATCGATCAAACTTTATATAGAGGGATGATAGGATCGTTATTATATTTGAGTGCATCTAGAGCCGATATTATCTTTATCGTATGTTTATGTGCTAGATTTCAAGCAAATCCCAAAGAATCATATTTAAAAGCGGTTAAATGAATATTTAGATATCTAATCGGAATATCTAAATTAAGTTTATGGTATCCACATAATGATTCCTTTATTTTACACGGCTTTTTTGATTCTATTATGCGGAATATTCATTAGATCGTAAGAGCACTAGTGACACATGCCATTTTTAGGCCCGTCACTTGTATCTTGGTCGAGTAGGAAACAGATTTATGTTGCCCACTCCACCACCGAGGCCGAATATATCGCATTATATAGTTGTTGTGCACAAGCCTTGTGGATGACTCAAACACTAAAAGACTTTGGAGTACATCTAAATAACATAGAATTAAAGTGTGACAACAAGAGCGATATTGATCTAACAAACAATTCAGTACATAACTCTAAATCCAAACATATAGATGTTTGACATCATTTCATTAGGGATCATATTAAAAAGGAGCATGTGGGAGTTAGCTTTATAGAGACTGAATCTCAACTTGCGGACATATTCACAAAACCACTCCCTGATGCACGATTCACTATGCTAAGATTAGAATTGTGAGTTTTGGACATCTTAGCATAAAATATTATATATTTTTCTGATGTTTTTGGTGCATTTGATAGCTCCTACAATGACAAATCATATTCAAGAAAGATTGGAAGCAAATAATCACGAAAAATATGCTTTTACATTAAAATAAATCTTTGTTTGCTACCGCCCATCGCTACCCCATACCACCGGTGGTAGCTCTAAATTCTAAAAATGACTGATTTTTCTCTTTGATTTTACTTTTTCTTCTTACTATTTTTCTCTGCCTTCAGAAAATTTAACGCAAGTTTGTTATGATTTTTTCTTAAAAATCAAAATCAACTACAAAATTACAAAACAATTTCAAAGAAAAAAATATTTTTTCCTTGTAATTTCTTTATGTGTACTTATTTTAAAAAAACATTCAAAAAAACTAAAAAAACTGCTTATTCTTCATTGCAAAAGTCAAGGATGATTAAATTTATCACTTAAAGATTGATTAACAATGTTTGATTTAATTTTCAAGTTTTTTAAAATATTGTTTTGTTTATGTCATGTCTTGCATACTATCTTTAAATGTGCAATGAAATTGCTTGTAGGAAACATGTGTAGAAATACTTTAGCATGCATCTAAGTATGAGTAATTGTTTATATTTGATAACGATTAACCCACTCACTCTTTTGATAATCTACAAGTGTTTTAATCTTATTCTTGCATGATTGTGTGGTGCAATAACATAACTTATTGAATTACATAAATAGATTACTTATACAACATTGAATTGTTTGATTTTTTAATTTTAGTGACCAAAGACTCCGAAATCACTAAAATTAAAAAATCAACTAAAAATGACAATGAAAACTCCACTAAGCACTACTCACACTCCTGATAAGTCTTAATAAGCATTGAGAGGTTGAGCGCCTTGGACAAAATTGTAAAGTGTCTTGTGCAAACAAATATTACACCACTTCTCATTAGTGCAATCTTTTATAAGTCTTAATAAGTATTTTGAGGCGGAAGCGAAAGTTTTCGGTCATTCCTAGGGCATCCATCTCCTGGATCCCGCTTCTCCCACCATCGTCATTCTCCCCACTGCCTCGAGCGGTCAATTTCTTCTTCTTATGCCTCCCGCAGTTCATCTCTTTGATCGATAGGTGAAATAAAGCAAAGCCCGATGGAATATAGGCTGTGTGAGAGATCATCGATCTGCTATGGACTACATCGACATCATCGATCTACTATGGACTCCAGCGACATCATAGATCTGCTCTTCCTCAGATTGTTGCGTGAAAGATCTCTTCTCTTTATGTATGACTTATCTCTCTCTACTTCTTTCCTACCTCTTTTCTTACAGGGACCATGCGGGCGCTTAATAACAAATGCGCAGTGCATGAAAAATAACGTATGCAAAAAAAAGGTTTCCAAAACCTTTCACAGAAGCCACTACACACGGTTTGTATTCTTACCCACTTTACCGTCGTCGTGATGATAACAGACCAAAACCTCTTGGACGAGATGGAGATTTTGTGGCCGACAATGGATGGGTAGGTTTGTACAACCAATGACTCCTACTTAAATACGATTGCCATATTAATGTGGAATATGTAGTAGCATTAAAAACATCAAATATTTGTACAAGTATGCGTACAAGGGTCCCGACTTAGTAGCATTCGAGGTGCGGCCGTGTCCGAACTATGACGAAGTTAGTAAATAAGTTGAGGGTCGTTGGATTTGTGCATCTGAGGCTTCATGGAAACTTTTCAAGTTTCATATGTATAAAACATTTCCTTTTGTTGTTCGGTTGCAAATACATCTACCAAATCAACATCAAGTTCAATTTCGAAACAATCAATCTATTATCGATGTTCTGGCTAACAAACAGAATTCACGAACAATGCTGACAGAGTTCTTCAGAACATACAACAACGGACTAGAAAACGTTTGTTACTTATATGTCGATTTTGCAAAACACTATAGGTGGCTAACACCTTCACGAAAATGGATAAAAAGAGTTTGAAATCGAATGGTAGTTGGACATATGTATGTCGTATCGCCAACCGAGGGGGAGCGCTTCTATTTACGTCTTCTGCGTAATCATATTCCAACACCAACATCGTTTAATTACATATATACCGTCAATGATAATCGCCACACAACATTTAAGGAAGCTGATGAGAAACAAGACCTATTTGAAGAAGACAATAGCATCAGAGAATGTCTAGCGGAAGCTAGAAATTTTAGAATGTCATCGGCACTGCGAAGATTATTTGCCAACCTGGATGATATTGTCAACTTTTGAAGCATGCACTCCATTTTTGACGAGACTGGAGTTAATAGATATAACATCATGCACCCAACTCCCTCTGTTGGGCCAGTTACCTGAACTAAAACTGCTTACCATTAAAAATGCATCTGCAGTCAAGAAAATTGGGGAAGAATTTCTCGGTGGTGGTGAAAATGCAGTGACATTGATTGCTTTCCCCAAGCTTGAGATCCTTTGAATCATTGACATGCCTGAATCGGAAGAGTGGTGCTTTGGTGCACGACTGGAGCAGAATGGAGCCATCGGGTTCAAGTTGATGTCATGCTTACGAGAACTAAGCATCATGGATTCCCCATTGTTAAAGCAACTCCCAGAAGGCCTGAAGCACACTACTATGAAAGCACTGACAATAGTAGGAGCTCACAACCTGAGAGAAATGGGCAATCTCCCCTCCCAAACCGAGGAACTTCAAATAATTGACAACCAAAATTTGATGAAGGTTTGTCATCTCCCCGTGTTAAGGAGACTCAACGTCATAGACTGCAACGCATTGTCACGCGTTGAGCGCCTCGATGCGTTGCAACAGTTGACATTATTTGACTATCAAATGGAGAGCCTTTCTGAGTGGCTCAACAAACAGATTACAACACTAAACCCTAAATAGATAAATTACTTTGTGAGTTAAACAATTTCTTTGAGCAATACAACAAAAGCACAAAAGATTTTGACTTACCAATGTTAAGCGAGGGCATACAATACTTAGTAGACTTACCAAACTTGATTGACAATGAACTATCAATTCAATATCGGTTGTGGATTTAAATTCAATGACCTTACTGAATCATGGACAACAAACATTGTACAACACTATATGCACTTGCATAAGAGAAGTAAATGAAGGTATTTTTTTGTTGACGGCCCTGGTGGGACTGGTAAAACGTTCATTTATCGGTCTATACTAGCAACCTTTCATAACGAAGGTCGTATTGTGATTGCAACTGCAACTTCCAAGATAGCAACAAATTTACTCTCAGGCGGCTGCACTGCTCACTCTCGATTCAAAATACCAATTAAACTCGAGAACGTACAAAATTGCGGTTTCAGTAAACAGTCTGATATGCGCAAATTGTTTGAAATGACATCCGCAATTATTTGGGACGAGGCACACATGGCTATCAGGAAAACTTTTGAAATTCTGGACCGTACATTGCGAGTCGTGCTACAAAAAGACAAGCCTTTTAGTGGGAAGGATCTAATCATAGGAAGAGATTTTAGACAGGTGACACCCGTTGTTGTGAATGACACAAGATTGGAAATAATTCAGTCAAGCATCGTTGAGTCTTATTTATGGTCATGTGTCAAGTTGCTTAAACTTAAGGAAAATATGAGGGCACACAATAACGTCGAATTTGCTGAATTCTTGCTCAGATGATAAATTTTATTTTTCGTTAAACTTAAGGAAACAGTAAATTTTGTTTTTCAAAATATGCAAACTTATGATGTCAGCAGTACCGATGTGGAGTATATGGAGACAATGGCCCTAATAACTCCATTAAATGAAGACGTTAACAAGTTGAACGAAAAATGCATGAACATGTTCCCGGGGGATAGCACAACTTACTACTCTTTCGACTCTGTCTCAGATGATAATCATAACTTATATCTCCCGGAATTTTTAAGTTCTATTAATCCTTGTAATCTACCAACACACAAACTGACATTAAAGCGCGGCTGTCCAATAATGCTTCTCTAAAATATAGATCCAAAAATTGGATTATGCAACGGAATGAGACTAATATGTCGTAGCTTTGGAAGAAATATCATTGAGGTTACTATATTGGTAGGATATTTCAAGGGTCTTAGAGTTTTTATTCCACGCATACCGCTTAAGAGTGCAGAAGATTATAAGATGTCGTTTGAACTGACGAGGAAACAATTTCCTGTCAAATTGAGTTTCGCATTAACAATTAACAAGTCTCAGGGCCAGACAATTGAAAATGTTGGGATCTATCTTCCAAAACACGTCTTCAGTCATGACCAATTGTACGTTGCTTTATCACGAGGGGTTTCAGCACAGACCACAAGAGTTTTAGTCAAAAACTCGCTATCGAGGGTCACGAGGGTGTGTACACAAAGAACGTGGTGTTCAAAGAGATTTTTGATCGGGTCGATTCGACGACTACAAGAAGTACGGTATGACATCAACTACAACTAAGCGACATTTTAGTTCATGCCTAATACTAATACAATCATTTTACGTCAAATTATTTATATCCTAACCTATAACAATGATTTCTCATACTTGACACGAACAACTGTTGAAAACTATCCAACCGCTAATGCTATCGACGTAAATGAATATATAGATACACGCAAGTTCTCTGATCGTCCGCTTAATGTAGTTAAGGATTTCAAATTATTATACCAGCGGTGCCAAAAAGCATGAGTGTGCAAGAAGAATGGAACTTTGTTTTCGATATGATTATGAGGAAAACAATTTTTTTCATGCTTCAAATATAGTTTATGAAAAATATATTTTTAAATATTTTATTGACATTTAATGCTCCTCTAAGTACTTAATATATTTTTTGAAAATAATTTATAGATGCTCACAAAAAAACGGAAGTCGATTGATAGAAAGTCACAACAATGGCGTCAGAACAATTATTATCGTTTATCAGTTATTAAAAACCCAAATGCTGTGGGGGTAATTATTTTATTGTTTGGATGATTGTTCTTTAGCTGTTCTGTTATTAATCCAAGCCTGCATTAATTATAACTAAGTTAACGCGGCCGAATTCGCTTTTTTTATTAAGATTTGATGGTTGAAATTTGTTCTAATCAGCTTTTGTATTGCCATTAAAGTTCATGTACCGGATTCTTAGTCAATTTCAGGTTGCTAAGTCAATGGGTTACAAGTTTGCCCAGGTTTTTTTTTCTTTCATTATTTACCCATGACAAATGTCGCCCCTCATGACAAATATTATCACCACGACAAATATCGCCCCCACAAAAAATAACCCCCCACACACACACGACAAATCCACCGTTCATCCGCCGACTTTAACATTTTATATTTATATTATTATATTTATATTATTATATTTATATTATTATATTTAAAATCTATAATCAGTAAATAATAAGTATATATATACTATATATATAGGGTTAATTACGGGAACCTCCCCGGGAGTGCATAATTAGATGTTGCACCCCTCTTATCATTTGAAACTATATTTACATCCCCTCTAAATTTCCACAGTTTACAAAAATGCCCCTTTCATTAGAAATATGGATGAAAAATGAGAAAATAAGGCAGATTATTTTAGAGCATTGTTAATAGCACACCCTATCTCGCTATTAGCACACTTAAAATTAAGATTTAAACCTCTATTTTACAAGTATGCTCGCACCCCATCTTTTATTTCCCGTGAAAGCAAGATCTTTAGGTTTCGCCGGCCTAGGTCGCGCTTCTTCGTCGCGCTTCTTCTTCCCCATATCGCCGGTCGCGATAAGTCCCGCTAGGTCGCAAATCGCCGGTCCCGCCTGGTATTTCTTTCTCGTTCGACTGGTCTTTCTTCCTCGTTCAACTGGTCCCGCCTGGTATTTCTTCGCCCTAGGTCGTCGTTTTAACCGAACCAGAGAAGGCATTCCGCCATTGATGTTCCGCATTTGTGTTTCTATTAGCGAGATTTTTGGTTTCTTTTTGGTTTTCACATGGCACATCCCCTCCTCGTGCTCCCCCTCCTTTCATCGCTGCCCCTTCATCCCCTGTCTGGATCGCGAACAGAGCCGCCCCAATCATTAACCCCCTCCTCCTCCATGCTCAAGCTCTCGAAAGATGGAAACCTTGTCCTCCTTAACGCCTCTGAATTTGGTCAAACACCAACGAACACCAACGTAACCTCGAAAACCACCATAGCCGTGCTCCTCAACTCCGGGAACTTGGTTCTCCGAGATGGCTCAAACACCTCCCGTGTTCTATGGCAGAGCATTGACCACCCCGCCAACACTTGGCTTCCCGACGGCAAAGTTGGGTTGAACATGCTCACCGGCGAGAACCAGCAGAACAAACTCCCCGGCGAGAACAAGCTCATTTTTGAGTGGTGTGCTAATAGTCAATAGGCGTGGATGAGGTGTGCTACTATCACAGGGTTGCTATTAGCGAGATGAGGTGTGCTATTAACAATGCTCTTATTTTATGATATTCAATTATAAATGGAAAGTGTAACCTTTTTCTTTAGAAATATAGATGGAAAGTGATCAAATACGCCAAATTATTTTATGATATTCCAATTTTACCCTCTGTAATAACTATACATATCAGTCTCAAACTGATTTACATATCAGTCTCAAACTGGAGTTCCAGGAAATGTTTTTGCATATCAAACTGGACATCAATTATTTGGGATGCAGCAAGCTCAGCTATTATATGTTAAGCAGTAAATAAAATAAAGACAGTAGGCGCAATGAGGGATAAAACAGTATGCTCAGCAGGGCAATCACTGATCGTCTTTTACGTCCGAGCTAATATCTGGAGCTGAGCATTATAATAGCTAATCTCACAGAAAAAAGGTGAACCACGGGCAAAACAAATAAATTCAGCTCTTATATTAAACTACTCTGATCTTCGCTGTGGAAAAACTCGTGCCAGCTTACTTCTTTACTTCCTCGTATTCAGCTTCTGGAGGTTGATCGCCACCATGAGAACCGCCAGGAGAAGAGCCACCTGATCCTCCAGAAATGTGCTGTCCTATCTTCGACACCGCCTTGTTCGCAGTATCAAGCTTTTCCTTGATCCGATCGATATCATCTCCCGCGCTTGCTTCACGAAGCTCAGCCACGGACGACTCGATCTCAGAAGCTACCTCAGCTGGGATCTTATCCCTGTACTCGCTCAGGCTCTTTTCGATGCTATAGATTGTAGTGTCCGCACTGTTCCGCAGGTCAATGAGAGCCTTCCTCTCGTGATCCTTTTGGGCGTGCAATTCAGCCTCCCTGACCATCTTCTCAATCTCATCCTCAGAGAGACCGCCGGAGGACCTGATGGTGATCTGCTGCTCCTTTGCGGTGGCCTTATCCTTGGCAGAGACGGTCACAATTCCGTTCGCATCGATGTCAAAGGTGACCTCAATCTGTGGCATACCTCGTGGCGCTGGTGGGATGCCAACAAGCTCAAATTCGCCAAGAAGTTTGTTGTCGGAAGCCATCTCGCGCTCTCCCTGGAGGACACGAACCCCAACCTGAGTTTGGTTGTCAGCAGCTGTAGAAAACACCTGAAAGAAGATGTAAATAATAGCATTTACATCAATATAAAGCGTGCCATTAGGAAAATCAAGACAAAAAATATTCTAGTAGAAATTAAAAAAAAAATCAGGCATATAGAATATAGATTAAGAAAAACTGATACCACAGTGAATATTAGCAAAATGAATAAAAAGAAATGCACCGCTACAAGTTTACGCCATGCTAGCTTATTTAATCTTCGTAACGTATCAAGTAACGAATCTATTCAACTGATGGGGATCATCATCCAGAAGCAGTGCGCAATCATTGGAGGTCATTACAGGTCTATTCGTGCAGCAGCCAAATTTAGAATTAGCTTTATGATCGGAGTCCACAATCACATTCAAAGCGACGTTTATATAGCTTCATGTATTTTCTTTTATTACGTTGGACTTAGCATTTTAGAGCTTAGGTCAATGTCGCGGTCAAAGTCGTTAACAGTGTTTGCCCTAGGTTGTTTTCTCTATTTATATGCTCATAGGGGTTCATTTAAGGGCATCGAAGGTTTGAGGAAATTGCCTTTGTGTCTGTTCACATAAGATGATAAAGCCCGGCCATCCATACCGTCGTCGCCACCCTTATAACCACCACCTTCCGCCCAGCCATTCGCTGACTCTTTTCTCCCTCCTACTTCCCACCACAATCACCCTTCCTAACCACCGCCTACCCACATTCCCCTTGCCACCCCCAAATGTGATCCCTCCACAGCTTCCACCCGCTCGCCCAGCCCTAGCGAATCTCCAACAGCCACCGCCAACCAATGTCGTCCTCCACTAACCTGTGGCCTCCTCATCCCCTTCCCCTCTATTGAATCCTAGTTGCCTGACGCCATTACACCTCATCCCCCACCAAATTACCCAAGACAAGTGGCCCCTCTTTTCCTACACCAACTACATCCATGGCAACCTCCGTTGATAGAGATCATGTCACACGACCCTTGAGGATCTACTTGCGCAGACCAAGGAACCACCAGTGACGATCAAGACCGCTCATATCGAGTGGGCCGTTGATCTAGAATTTTAATATTTTATTTGCAATTTTTGAATTTTACGTGTGAGTTTAGAAGATCACAATGATCGGAGAATCATGACCACTCATTGCACCTCTCTAGTCTATAAATAGGCTAGAAGGCTTAATTTAATAGAATTGACAAATAGAGACAAAAATCCATCTTTTGATCGCCGGTGCCGAAGCCGGAATCTGAGTGCGATGCTTAGAATACCTCCCACCCCTCGTTCCCTTGGCCGGCCACCTTCCACAACCCCCACTCCCCCTCAATTTCAATTTTCCGACGGCCACCACCGGTACCTCCGGCCAACCCCACCACCTCATGTGACCACCGGCCACACTTGCCCAGCCACCCTTCCACAACCCCACTCCCCCGCAATTTCAATTTTCCGGCGATCACCACCACCACCTCCGGCAACCACCATTGGCCACCAATGGCCGGCCACCGTCCCTCGACTCCACCGCCATTCCCCATAACTTCCATAACACTCTCATTCTCCACACCCCCTAATTATAGGCCCACTACCCCCATTCAACTCCCCACTATCTCCAAATTAACTCTCCCCAAGGATTAATCCCCACCACACATCCCCTAATCCGTGTACGTGACTTCCAGCCCCCTCAGTTCTCCCGAACAATTAGGCTCCACTTCCTCCTCACAGAGCACTCTTCCCATACCCACAACGATCCCCTCCCTGCTGCCAATCTTCTCTGCTGATCCCAGTAGAGCAAAGATTCAGGCAAGAAGCACAAATCAAGAAGAGCCTCCGCCCTCTCTGGAATTCCAGCCACCTCACAGTAGAATCCCCTAAACAAACCCACTACCCCCCCCCCCCCCCCCCCCCCCCCCCACCGGCTTCCCTCGCCTCCCCCAAATCAACTAGAGGAAACCCTCAGAAACCCCCATTCCCTCCCTCCCCCCACCCCTGCAGGTAGCATTTACCTTCCAGTTTTCAGGCTGGAATTGTTATCTGGCTGAAGCTGGTTGTCAGAATCCCTACAAACAACACTCAAGCCTTTATCCCACTATAGCAGGGTCGGGTATATGGATCCTTTGTCGTCATTGTGCCCTAACTTTTGTCATAATCTCACTAATGTCTAAATATCATGTCTTTCCTTATAGTTTCTGATGTAGGGTAGGCTGTGTAGTGGGCGCTTAGGATGCAAACTAGTGACGTGAGGGGATCGACTCAACCTAACCGATGGCTATATGCAAGACACTATTGAACAGGCGAGTTAATCAACGTAAGCAACAAAACCATTATGATAAAACATTGCATTCAATCCAAGCAAGATAAACAATTTTCTTTCGGCAATTAGGCAATAGCTTTCCTCCGCTCGGAGGGCTAGAATAAGCGCGCGGCGAATTAGGCAACCTGCAAGGCAAGAGGTTCACAGGCAAATACAACGTGCTAAAATTCCTTTAGAACAAAAGTACCACAGTGTGCACAATATATTATACCCAACAAAATAGATCGTCACAAATAACACATACAAAATCTGAAATAGATCTAAGGGCGGCCGCAATCAAATACGGATCTGAAATTATGGAGGTGGTATGGGACTTCCGGGTGGTGAAACGACTAGATCGGGTAGGGGGAAAGTGGATCCACGAATGGGGAAGGTTGGGCTGCGGGTACGGGTGAGGTGGGGCTGGATCGGGGTTCGTGGCTCGGACTGGACAGATCTGTCCGAGACTGGACAGATCCGGCCGGTTTTGGGGGGAAGGAGGGGCGCTGAGATGGGGCGGCGGCTGGGGCTGGCTCGGTGGCGTGAGGTGGCTGCAAGGAGGGGCAGCGGGTGTACAGAGAGGAGGGGCGGCGGGATACAGGGATGAAGGGCGGCGGGTATACAGGGAGGAGGGGCGGCGGCTGTGACCTGGAATGGGGGAGGCGGACAGCAGGGCTGCTGTTAGGGTTGGCGGCGGCAAGGGAGGATCAGGGAGGATGGGCGGATGGCAGCAGGGAGGGGTGGAGGGAGAAAGGAAGAATACTTACCCAATGGAGTCGGCACCACGGGCTCCACGGCGTCGGCACCGCGGAAGGATCACCGGAAGCAATGAAGATGACCTCTCCAAACTTCAGCAATGAGGATTTCAGCCACCCTAATACTCCTATTTATAAGAAAGCAACAATAGGGCACCCGGAATCGACGGCTATGATTGACCGGCGGTTCCGTTCCCAAAACTATATAAAATAATAACCGAAATACATAAAGCTATATATGAAAATGACTCTAAACGACGAGCCGGACGCATCCGTGGTAACGGATCGCCGGTTCGATCAAGTCCGTCGGCGCGAATATACGAAGGTGGGGTCCGCCTTGCGCCGAGTTGCGCTCGATGGTCCCCCATCAGTTTCATTCCAAGTTTTTATTGGTTTACCCCTCCCCCGTTGAACATGCCTAGTGACTAAACTCTCACAACGCCTAACATGTGCCTCTAATGGTCTCCTTTGTGCGTGTCCAAACCATCTTAGTCGAGTTTCTCTGCAATTGGTGTCACTCCTGTCTTATCCCTGATCCATTCGTTCCTAATTTTATCCAGTCTCGTGTATCCACACATCCACCTAAGCATTCTCATCTCCACAACTCCCATTTTTAGGTTGTCAGAATCCCTATTCCAGTAAATTGGTACCTTCCCTAGCCCATTCACCTGCAATTCATGTGGTGATCCCTTCACTCCACCCCACCACATCCGGCTAAAACAAGTCCACCAAAACACCAACCAACTATCCTTTCAATCCTTTGCTACCTCCAAACCATCTTAGTCGAGCTTCTCGCATCTTCTCTACAATTGGTGTCACTCCTATCTTATCTCTGATCCATTCATTCCTAATTTTATCTAGTCTCGCGTGTCCACACATCCACCTAAGCATTCTCATCTCCGCAACTCCCATTTTTTGCTTGTCAGAATCCCTATTCCAGTAAATTGGAACCTTCCCTAACCCATTCACCTGCAATTCATGTGGTGATCCCTTCACTTCATTCACCCCGCCACATCCGTCTACAACAAGTCCACCAAAACACCAACCAACTATCCTTTCAATCCTTTGCTACCATTCTGATCTTTGACACCTCACTCAAACATCCAGCAAGCCATCTACCTCTTAAGCAATGTAAGTTTATCAATTGGTTGTGATTTCTTTAGTGTTTACTTGTGTGTTTATTCACTGTTTTTTGGGTATATTCACTGTTTTAAATGTCCTCCGACATGTCTGGCGATGTTACGCATACGCACGTATTATTATTGTAATGCTTATTGATTTAGGGCTTTGGCATGTGAGCCCCCCCTCCCTATATAAGGAGGTGGTTTGGGAGTAGAAGGGATCTTTTGATCATTAGGGTTTTGGGCTCTCATTTGAAAGAGGGATCATTGGAGGACCCAGCCTCCTTGATCTTGGCCGGAGTTCACTCCGGATTGTGTCCGTGTTCTTGATTAATGCAATCTTGTCTCGTTCTTCTTTCTTAATCGTAACAAGTGGTCCGACCTGCCCTCTTCCGGCCGCGGTTTCCGCCGCCCAAACCCGATCCGGCGCCTCTTCCCCGATCCCGATCCCGTACCGCTACTGTTCCGCGCTCAACATCCCGCGTCCGCGACGACCTCGCCAATCCAGATCCAGCGACCTCTTCTGCTACAGCAGCCCTGCTGCTGATCCCATTCTGCGCCGACCTCGCCGATTCAGATCTCGCGTCCTCTTCCGCTACAGCAACCATGTTGTCGATCCAGATCCGACCGCCCTTCGCCGCACAGCAGCCCATCACCGACCTCCATTTCCCGTTCCAGATCCGGCCGCCCTTCGCCGCACAGCAGCCCAGCTGCCGATCCAGCCCCCCTTTCGGTTTCTTGTGTGCATGCCACGTCGTTCCAGCCGTCTAACTGGCAACCCAGATCCCACGCCTTCTCACCCAACCGCCGATCCCGCCATTCTTCGTTGCTTGGATGACCACGACAGTTCCATCGCGTCGCTGCAAGCCCTCATGTTACGCATGGATGCTAAGCTCGACTCCCTCCTGGCCGGCCGCCCTACCACCTCCACAACGTCGGTGGCGGATCCGCCGCCCCTCCTCGGGACTCCCCCGGAACTCTTCCATGCAACAGCCCCCCTACCCGGGGTGTGCTCACCGGGCCCTCGTTCCTTGGATGTCCCCTCTTTCAACGACACCGATCCTATGGGATGGATTGCTCGGGCCGAACAATTCTTCGAGATACAGCAGATCTGGGAGCCACAGAAGGTCAGCACGACCTTGATCGGCATGGAGGGCTCCGTCCTCCACTGGGTCCGCTGGATCCGCCAATCCTCTCCCGGCCTCACCTGGACAGCTCTCACAGAGGCCCTCATTCAGCGGTTTGATCACCGCTACCCCGGCTCCATGATCGAACGCCTTTGCGGAGTCCGTCAGACCGGCCCCATTGATTCGTACGTTGATGCATTCATCGAGTTGGTCACCCATGTTCATGGTCTCCCACCCGACCATTACTTGGCCTACTTCATGCACGGCTTACAACCCCACATCCGAGCCCGCCTCCGCACCCTGCAACCGTCAACTGTCCACCATGCCACGCCGTTCCAGCAGGGGGATATACATGGAGAGGACTTAATTGAGCGGAAGATTGTTAAATTTGGAAGTTGTGCTAGAAGGGAACAATATGCTGGAGGGTTTCCTGAAGGTGAAATTCAGGGCATATGCTGGGACGGTGAAGGGGTGAGGAATTGAGGAAGTTCATTTGTGGGGTTTGAAGGCAGTTAAGGATTTTGGGCTTAGTAAACTGTAGGGGAAATGATTACACAGCAATCCCCTAAGAGACATGGGCTAGGAAACAAGGGGAAATGGCATGGGGTTTTGGATTTCTTCACTAGGGGACTGGACCGCAAGCAGTAACGGTAGAAGCGGACTGTTGGAAGGCAGCATGCGAAGACTTACGAGAGTATGGAGGAGAGGCTGTTGTGGGCTGATAGGGAAGGAGACAGACAGTGGAAAGAACGAACCTTGGAGTCCACCAAGGGGCACTGCCCGGCGTCGCACCGAGGGAGGCTCACGGAATCCACCGGAGGAGGACCTACGGTTTCAGTTTTCTGAACCAAAACATCGATGCCCAAAACTGGCGCCTAAAACGTGTATATACAGCATATAACTAAAATAGGGCACCCCAATCGGACGGCTCATATCGTCCCGAGCCGATCGGTTGTCAAATACAACTCGAAATAAATAAAAATGTAACCGGACCGGACCGGCCGATTCAACCAGTCGGACCGCGGACCGAACCACCGGCCGGTCTGGTCAAAGCTAGAGGCCCGGTAGCACAGCGGACCGGCCAAGAACCCGAAAACCGGGCGGGCGGGCCGGTGAGCCGGGAACCGGGCGCGGGTTTACCTAACCGGGCGGGCCAAGGAGCACATAATTTAATATAGAAAATGTGAAGATGTTGGGATTCGAACCCAAACCACTTTCAGATTAGGCGAAGAGGTAGACCACCAAGCCATTGGGTTCTTTTAATCTATATCTACAATATATTATATACATATACATATTAATATAAATATAAAATAAAGTAATATTTCACTCCTGCACGTATTAAAAAGTCATCAATTGGGTCAAATCCCCTCATTTATTCCTTTTCCAATTATATTTTTGCGTAAAAACTAAACACTAAAAATTATGCTATTATTTATTTATTTCAATTTTACGAGGACATTATTTATGTCGCATATTGTACATGAGTTAGGATTGATCTTGGTCTTACATAATGATAATACTGCCATCAAGAAGCAATCAGAGAGTGCATGTGCGGCGCATAGAAATGTCACTCTAACAAATACCTTATCCAAAGATAAATATGGAGCAAATGAAATTTTAATTATTCTTAGATGCGACATTATAAAGATTAATAACAAAATTAAAGACATTAAATTCAGGAGCAGATCCAATACCAATATATATGTAAATTTTTAAAATAATGTTAATTATTTTTATTTTCTAATATATATATACACACACATATATATAGAGAGAGAGAGGCGCGTTTCTGTGCGAATACGCCCCCATGCGAACATGCGAAAAGGAGGTCCCAGCCCTTCGATCAATTTCCGGTGGCCATGATCCAGTGCGGAGAGGCGTTGTGCGAAGCAGGTGCGAACAGGGATCTGGGTCGTTGGATTCGAAATCGCGATCTGCTACAGTGCTTCTTCCTCCTTCGCATTTGATTCATAGTGTGGCGGTCGGCGACTGCGGGCTGGCCGGCGGCCGGCCGCCCTGGGTTCGTCGGCGTGGACGTCGACGAACCCAGGGAGGCCAGAGGCTGGCTAGCCCGCAGCCGCCGCCCGCCGCTGCGCGGGAAGCTTATTTGCACAAGCGGCGGTCGACGGCTGCGGGCTGGCTGTCCACCAGTCGTCCTGGGTTCGCCGGCGGCCACGCCGACGAACCCAGGGCGGCCGGTGGCCGGCCAGCCCGCAGCTGTCGGACGCCGCTTGTGCAAATAAGCCTTCAAAGCGCTGGTTTTTTCGCTTGCCAACGGCCGGCGGCGCACGGAAGGGTCGGCTTCACAGCACTGGTGTGGTCGCCGCCGACAGGGCGACCTCCCCTGGCCCTCAGTTGCCGCTGGTTTCTTCGCCGTCCGCCGCTACAACGGTTCGACCCCGGTTAAACCGGTTGGACCGGTTCAACCTTGAACCCTTCCCTTCGCCAGTTCGTTGTCCGATCCGGTTTCCAAAACCTTGAAAATGTACATGAAAAAAGACTTGGACCAACCATCCGGACGCATCTGTGGATTCGATCGTTCGAACGGGTAGCCGATCACGGCGATCTCCATCAAGGGCCTATGTGTAGTCTACCCTAAACCCTAAATTAATTATTTCAATTTTCTCATTCCAATGAGGTGAGTTGCGTTACTTAATTTAATTAAGATCACAAGAACATTTAATATTGAAATACTAAATCCGGGTAACATCATTGGTAGGTTTGCCTCTTGATGTCCTGAGACTTACATGGCTTGATTAGAGGAACAATGAGCCCAAGCTCTCTCGCGGCACATAAACTTGAACTTTTTATCTTCTATAAGTTGATGCAATTGATTCTGACAGTTTTGTGTAAATTAAATAATTTTATTGTAACTTGTAATCTAGTCTGATGCTCATATTGTTTCTTTCATTTCAGCATTTATCAATTTAGGTCCATCTATTATTCTCCAATAATCACATCACCCGGTATGCCATAGTTAGGGCACTTTATGATTTGTAGTGGTAAGGTCTATAAGAGATATATGACAGGGTCCATATTACCTAGATGGTCAAGCGACTAATTCTGTTACGATTGTTACGACGATGCATCCGCACGAGTCTGGGAAGCGCTTATGGAAGCCGCCATGATATCTTTTAATATTAATTAAATATTATTTTTATGTCTAGTATCATGTGAGCCCCCTCCTCCCTATATAAGGAGGAGGTATGGGAGTGTTAGGATTATCTTTGAGATCTTAGGGTTTTGGCTCTCATTTGAGAGAGGGGTCTTAGGAGGAACCAACCTCCTAGATCTTGGCCGGCGTCCGCGTCGGATTGTATCCGTTTTTTCCCGTTTAATGCAAGCATGCCTCTTGATTTGTTCAATACTCTATCAATGGTCCGACCTGCCGCCCTCCGTCCGCTGACCTTTCAGCCGCCGGGTACCAGCAACCACTACGACAACCTCCTCGATCGGCTCGATCGGAATACCGCCCTGCTGAACGACATCATCGGCCTACTTCACCGCACCCAGGCCACTCAGGTGAAACCAGCAGTTGCCACCGCAAACGACGCCAAGCCCGACGCCTTAGATGTCCGCCGCTCGACGCTTTCAGCGCTGCGTCAGGACGTCTTCGAGGCTCCTCACCAACACCGCCGCCTCCAGCTTTGTTGCAGTCGCACCGATCCAAGTCGCAGCCTCCCGATTCCTCCTCCGCGCGTCTGGATCGTCGACTCCCCCTCGTCGTCGGACGACGCACGACTCACGCGTCTGGATCGTCGACTCCCCCTCGTTGTCGTGTCCGCATTCTTCCCCGCTCACGACGCCCCCGCCTGGCACGCCCCCAGACCGGCACCTTCCCCAGCGCACCTCCAGATCTCACCGCTGCTATTTCCAGCCGCTCCTGCAGCCGTCTCCAACAACAGCCGCTCCTCCAGATCCCCGCGTCGACCGCCGCCATCTCCAGCAGCAGATCTCAGCGTCGACGGCCGCCCGACCATACACTCCGCTCCTCCAGCGCCGATTCCGGCTGTAGAAGCTGAAGCCCGCACCTCCAGCACCATTTCCGGCGCCGATCCATCTTCTGTCGTCGTCTTCCAACTCCAGCCCATGCCGCCGCCTGCACACGCCCCACCTTGGCAATCCTTCTCCTTGCATACCGTTGTCCTAGCCGCAGCGCCCACCGCCCCGCCTGATAACGTTCCTTTTCTCGAGCCCCCCATAAAGCAGCACCTCCCACTTAATGTTTTCTCTCCTTCCTCATTTGTCTTTTTGCCCTTGCCACATCCCATCCCACATCCACTCTCCTCCTTCTTCCTTGCAACTCACGCTAGCTGCCAACAACTTCCCATCATAACATCTCAAATTTTTATATCCGCACCTCACGTCACCCCCTTTTTCGATGACAAAAACACTATGTCGTCGTTCCTTTCGATTATAACCCCTGCCGACATTTTGAAGGACCCCGACAAAATCTTTTGTCTTGACCTTGGGGACAAGGTCAATTTTCAAGAGCGGCCCATTGTTACGATTGTTACGACGATGCATCCGCACGAGTCTGGGAAGCGATTATGGAAGCCGTCATGATATCTTTTAATATTAATTAAATATTATTTTTATGTCTAGTATCATGTGAGCCCCCTCCTCCCTATATAAGGAGGAGGTATGGGAGTGTTAGGATTATCTTTGAGATCTTAGGGTTTTGGCTCTCATTTGAGAGAGGGGTCTTAGGAGGAACCAGACTCCTAGATCTTGGCCGGCGTCCGAGCCGGATTGTATCCGTTTTTTCCCGTTTAATGCAAGCATGCCTCTTGATTTGTTCAATACTCTATCAAATTCGAACACTAAGATGTCTACTGATGATGTTCAAAAATAATTTTTAGACCACTTTAATCAAATCAATGCACAAAAATAATTTTTAGACCACTTTAATCAAATCAATGCACGGCTAGACGGTATAAGTAACCAATTTGGAGCTTTGAACACTAGGGTTGACGAGTTAGATTCCCCTAGGAGCACGGGTCAGACCACCCCTCCTCGTCGACAACCCGCTAGGCCGCACTTAGATCAACTAGATAAGGTTCGTGATTTCGAGAGGACATCTTGTCCATAACTTCAAGAACCCTCCAGCTCTGTGCCCTCCTCTTGTGAGGGATCCCGAGCCTGCATATGATCGATCCCCAAGGAACAATTCTGGTACACCCTATCCTAATCATACCTTCTGGAAAGTTCTTGTTGATCCCCCAAAACAATTTGTGCCTCAAAGAGAAGGTCCTCATTGGGAGGATGATATTTCTCATAGAGTCTGTATTGATGCACTTCCTTTGATGGTCAACTGAAGATTTTAGTGATTGGCTCTTAGATATGGGATATTATTTGGTTGGGTATGAAATGGCGATGAGCGAAGAGTTAGGTTGCCAAAATGAAGTTGTATGGGCAAGCTAAAACTTACCAAACGAGCCTTGAGCGGATGTTCGAGCGAGAGAGTTTTCGTCTCATCTCATGATGGGATGACATGGAGTGGAAGCTCAACGGAAGAATACTTTCTAGCGTCGTATATGAGATAGCTTCTTGATCATATATCTGATTTACGATATGAAACTCACTCTATCATAATAGAGTGCATGACGAGATTTGATGAGTGAGTGGTTAGAAGTGAAAAACAGTAAAGGCCTGACATAACTGCATCCCGCCCCAATGACGGAACTCGACATGTGATTCGTCGAGAGTTGATTCCCAATCATTTAGACTAGGTTGAGCAAATATTCCAAATGCCCTAGAGTATAAGAAATATCTGAAGACCATGGGCTCAAGGCAAATTAGCTCACAACCTGAGAGTTCCTTATTTAGGAAGCCTTCCCAACTACGATTCACTACATTTGCGCCTAGTACTGCCCCCACAGACATGAAAGGCAAGGCAATCACCATGAGGGCTCCCAAACTGGGGGAATTCAGTGCTATAGGTGTCAGGGTGGATGATATGTAGCAATCCAGCGATATTGATTGATGAGGGAACTGACCCAACACTGACTAAGTAGAGACCCCCGACGAGGAAAAAGCAGTGACTATTAAGAACAGTTGGGAGGGCAATGCAGATAAAGCTCTAGAGATGGGAGTTGTGAGACATGTTGCACATACTCCAGTTAAACAAGGACTAGAGATACACCACTATCTTTTACACATACGTTCTTAGTGCGGGTAGTGCATGCAAGCTCACTAGATTGAATTATTTGCGTCAATATCGTAATCCAGAAGGGGTAAGTGTATGAAATTGAAGGGGTCGTACCAACATACTAATAAAGTTGTTTTGGCAAACAAGATTGCGGTTCAAGTCACCTGGCAGAGTTTTGTACCAATTAGACTTGAGGTATTTTAGTATCGAGTGTGATTTGACGGCCTCTCAACAGATGTTGCTCGCATGCACATAGGTAGACTCTGACTATACGATCGCGATGTCAAGTGTTACCCAGCAGTCGAACACGTGTGAATGCTTTGTCAAGCGTTGTAAAAGCACATTATCCTCGGCCAACACAAAGATCAGTCTAAGGGCAAGGTTGAGTCTTATATGGGCTCAGGCACTTCGAAGCCCCTACATATCCTTAAAAAGAGCGAATTTCTAAGAGAACAGTGAGCCGGGAATTGTATACGTAGTGGTTCTTCACAAACTCCAGAGGACACTACATATGTCTCGATAGTTCATCCGGATGTACATTGTATACTCGACAAATTTGCCGAAATTATGTCCGACAAACCTCCTAATGAGTTGCCTCCCCCGAGAGACATCCAACATGCAATTAATCTCATCCTAAGAGCTTCATTGCCGAACCTCCACCATTATCATAGGAATCAGAATGAGCATGATGAATTGAAGCGGGAGATTGACGGTTTATTAAAGAAGTAGTTTATTCACGAGAGGTCAATTCCATGTGTTGCTCTAACTCATCTTACACCTAACAAAGTTAGAGGTTGGTATATGTGTATTGATAGCATGTCTATCAATAAGATTATGATGAAGAATTGTTTCCCCATCCCTTGATTTGAACATCTGCTAGATATGGTCAATGCCCAGATATTTTCGATGATCGATTTGAATAGTGGCCAAGTGGGTACCATCAGATAAGAGACGGAAAGGGGATGAAGAGAAAGGCAGTGTTTAAGACAAAAGTTAGTCCCTGTTGGTGGCTAGTGATAATATTTGATCATTCGAATGCAATCGGTACTATTATGAGGCATGACTCAGATCATGCGGCCCTACATTGGTAAATTCTTAGTTGTACATTTTGATGATAACCCCATCTTCAACTAGGCACACTCAAATCTTCTTCAACTAACTCTCTTATTTGACATCCTCTTCAACTAACCCTGATAAGGTCAAATCCATTCAAGAGAGGTCCAACCCCATGCCCATACATGAGGCTTATAGTTTTAATACGATCATGGCATCATTTTATGAGCTTTCGCAAAGGTGAATTTCAGTGAACTAAAGCAGTCACAAAGGCATTTGAAAAAAATTAAGGAGAAGGCATTTCCTTCACATGTCCCAAGACACTGGGATTTTACTATTTTAGTAAGCTGTTTGAGGTTACATGCGACGCATCTGGCAGTGGCATAGAAGGTGTAGTGTATTGAGTCAGGACTCAGAAGGGTCATCCAATTTCTCACTTTAGTAAGAAGATAAATAAGGGTCGACCAAAATACTCCAACTATGATCGGGAATTTTATGCGATAGTTCGGTCATTATGATAATGGTAAGTTTGTACATATAGGATGTCAATGACATGTCAAATTGAGTTTTAAAATATCAGATGTCGGATGTCAAAGACATATTAAGAATATTTTAAAATATCAATTCTTCAACTCATAAATAATAATATACAACACAACAACAACACTCAAGACTTTATCCCACTATAGCGGGGTCGGCTATATGGATCCTTTGTCGCCATTGTGCCCTATCTTTAGTCATAATCTCACTAATGCATAAGTACATTATGTCTTTCCTTATAGTTTCATTCCAAGTCTTTATTGATCTACCCCTCCCCCGTTTAACATGCATAGTGACTAAACTCTCACAGCGCCTAACAGGTGCCTCTAATGGTTTCCTGTGTACGTGTCTGAACCATCTTAGTCGAGCTTCTCGCATCTTCTCTACAATTGGTGTCACTCATGTATTATCCCTGATACATTCATTCCTAATCCTATCCAGTCTCGTGTATCCACACATCCACCAAGCAATCTCATCTCCACAACTCCCATTTTTTGCTCATGTACACAATTCACTGCCCAACACTCAGAACCGTAAAGCATCGATGGTCTAATTGCAGTACGGTAAAACTTGCCATTAAGTTTTAATGGTACTTTACAATCACATAAGATCTCTGACGCGCCTTTCCACTTCAACCAACCTGCTTGGATTCTATGTATCGCATCTTTATCTACACCTCCATCTTTTTGAACTATCGATCCCAAATATTTAAAGCACTCACTGCGTGAAATATCTTGATCACCCAACTTAATAACGGAGTCATCCGTCATTCTTGCGCTGCTAAATTTAAGCTCCATATACTCCGTCTTTGCCCTGCTCAACCTAAAACCCTTCTTTTCTAAAGTGTCTCAGCAAGATTCAAGTTTCGCGTTTCATAAATAATAATATAAATAAATTTATATAGGTTCTAAAAGTAAAAACTAGTATAAGTAAACAAACAAAGTCGTATATATACCAAAAAGATTCAAAGAGTGTCCAAAATAAATATTTGTAACACATTATGGCTACTATAACAAGTATTCAAAACAAGTACAAATAGGTACATTGTTAAATATACTTAAATTTAATAATAGGTAAAGAAGATTTAAAACTAAATGCCCTTGATTTATAAAATGACTTATCATGTTTAATAAAATTATTTAAAAACGTAAAAATAAGCAACTAATAAATGTGTTGAATGTTCCAATACTTTATTTAATATGAAATAAGAAAGCGTGAAATGATTATAAAATGAAAACCTATTAAAGAAAGCAAAACAATAAGTCTAAATCGAGTGATTTAAGCATATACATTACTAGCATAACTTAAAATAAAATAGCAGACAAAATTTTTAAATGTTGTGTTAGCCTATAATCGAAAAAAACTGATATATCGACATATAGTTTACTAAACGACATAACCTATTTATTCATTAAAAATAACATTTTGCCCTCAAAAATGAAATATCGGACATATTTGGCAGCATTTAAAGCACGAGATATTGGAACACTACTGGTTGACGCGTGAGTTCATTTTATGTCATGGACAACGGGCTTGCGATATCTTGACTCGTAGAAGTTAGAACATCATCAGACCAAGTGGATCAAGTACCTGTAGAACATTCACTATGTTTTAAAACATCAAGCCAGTGATGGGAACAAACCTGCAAATATATTGAGTGTTGTGTTGGCCCGCTTCATACTTTGAGCGCATTAGTGGATGGATTTGAGTACCTTATTATAGATTATTCCACTTGCCATAATTTTAGTGACATTTATGCATCACTGGAGACAGAAGAGTCATGTCGAGAGATTCTTGGTCATTAAGGGATATTAATTTCATGGATCACACTTATATTTTCCTCAGACTTCACTCTGCAATATTTTATCTTGGAAATACACGTTGGTAGAGCTACAGGACACTTCGAGAGAGACAAAACGATAGCATTGGTTGAGAGACATTGTTTATTGGCCGAACTTGAAGAAGGACGTAGCTAGGGTAGTACATCATTGTCGCATTTGTCAAACATCTAATGGTTCTACGTAGAATATGGGTTTGGATACTCCCATATAAGTCTCTACTCTCTCAACAGCCCTGGGTTGACATTAGCATAGCTTTCATGTTGGGGCTTCTTTTTTTCTACAGGAAGTATGTTTCTACTTTTGTAGTAGTCGCAGATTCTCAAAGATTGCTCGGGCTATTTTATCGACATATAGTTCCACATCGCATCTCTATTTATTAGGGATCACTTTTTGGCTTCTTGGATTGCCCAAGACCATTGTGTCTGAACATGTTGTATATTTCATGACTTACTTCTGAAAACACTTTCGAACATAAGCACAACGCTTGAGTTTTCCTCAGCCTACCACCTTCAAACTGATGGACAAACTAAGGTAATCGATTAAAGCCTAGAAAACCTTGTGCGATGTTTAGAGGGTAAACATGCATTTAATTAGGACTCCAACTTACCGATAGCAGGTCGCATACAATAGTTTCATCAATATGTCTACTGTGTTGAGTTCATTCCATATTATGTCAAGTTACGAACCCAGGAAGCTTATCGTCCTAGTTCCCCCCCCCCCCCCCCCCCCCCATATTGAGTCACGACCTAATAAATTTGTGAGTCTTTCCGTTGACATTTGCATGATTTGAGTAATTCTATTCGGCATAAGATTGCACTTAGTAATGAAACTTATAAAGCTTACTCGGATAACCCTAGGAGAGATCAAAACTTTAAAGAATGTGAATAAGTGATTATTCATGCTCAGGCAGAGATGTTCCCTCAACGAATAGATAGATAGTTGAATGATAGGTGAATGGACCCATATACAGTCTTTAGGATGTTTGGGGTGAATGACTATTAGCTTGGTATCCTTAAGAGTATAGACATTCATCATGTATGCAACCAAATATCCCTTCTCACACTCACTCTCATACCTCAGTTACAGTTTCAACCTCATGCTCAACCACTGCCTCCCAATCAACCACCATCAGCACCATCAATGAGCTCTTTGACACTGATGGGCCCATGTCAATCATCAAAAGGCATCAAATGTATCGTGGACCATGAGATTTGCAATGCACCATATGATCAACAGTGAGGTATTTGATACACTAGAGGATGCTCACTCATCAATGACATGGGTAGCGCTAGACAAGTTAAACGGAGTTGCCTTTGTCTTACGACGAGAGTATAATCGTCTCTATTTAGAGAGGATGAATGTTTTCCCGCAAAGATTTGATGGCGATCTAGGACCATAGCAGTCATTTTTGGGCACTTAAAGATCTATTAGGTGGACTTGTATTTTAGAGTTTAGTTAAAAAACACGATTAGACGATCAAAACCATTACTGTGTTTTCCCTAGGTTGTTTTCTCTCTTAATATGCTCATAGTTGTTCATTTGAGGGCATCCATGATTTGAGGACTTAATCATGGAGCCGCTAGTCACGTTGGGTGCCAAAGCCCTATCCATCCTTAGAGGTAATGACTCCTTGCCACCACCATGCCCCTTCCAATTGGTCAACCACCTTCCTCCTGGCCAGCCGCCGGCCCCCTTTCCCTTCCTACATCCCACTGAAACACCAACACAGCCCCTTTGCTTCTCGTCGCTACTTACTTTCATTTCCCTTGACACCATCGGGCCCCACATCCCTCTACATAACTGCCACCCACTTGGCCCAGTCTTGGTGAATCTCCGTATGCCACTACCAACCACTGTCAACCTCCTCTAGCCCGCATCACCCTCATCCCCTCTCCTGCCATTGAACCTTAGCCTCCCTACACCACTACACTACATCCCCACCAACTTACCCACCACATGTGCCCCTTCTTCTTACTCCATCTCCTACATCCCATGGCAACCTCTACCCTTTACACCTTCTCCATTGGTCGTATTCCACCACCACTGTCTGTAACTATTCCCAGGTTCTCTTATGACTAAGTGAGCATTCTATCGTAGTCTTATATCTTTTTTCAGTGTACAAGCGAATCTTTATATTATTAGCAATATTTTATCTCAGTTGTTTGCCACCTTGAACTCTTGAGACTTGCAGGACTTAATTGATGGAGAATCGGAACCGTTCATTTTATACGGATCGACGATCGTAGTAGTTTTTGTTCTTTTCATTTTTTATTTCGAGTTATAATTTTATGTATTTTTGAGTCGGGACGTTCGGTCAATCATAGCCGTCTGTTGCCCCCTAGGAATCTATAAATAAAGGGTGAGGGCTCTCATTTTAGGCATTGAAGAATGGAGTATTGAAGCCCATTCTTTGGTAATAGCCGGTCATTGCCCTGCCATTTTGTTGCCTGGACACCAAACAGCCAACCCAAGGGTGTTTCCCCTACTTCCCCCTCTACAGCACATCTGGCCGGCCACCCCCCAAGTTCCCCTCCATCACCACTTCATCTCCTTCCAAAACAGTCATTTACCCCATAAATTTCACCTCCGGCGATCACCAAAGAACACCTCCGGCCACCTCAGTGAACCGCCATTACCTTCCCTTCATATTCCCATCAATTTCCATTTTCCAGCAATCACTGGAAAATATTTTCGGCCACCACTACCACCTCCGGCCACCACCAACCTCCGCCCTGCCGGCAACCACCATGACTACCATAACAACCTTCATAACCACCCATTTCCCCACCTCCTTTTATTTAGGAAGCACTTCCTAAAATTTAGCCTAACCTCCCCTCACCCCCATAACTGAACCACCCACATCCTCCTATTAACGCTCTCAGCTAGCCTTTCTCCCCCCCCCCCCCCCCCCCTCATGCTCACGTGAACCAAGTTTTCCCACAAAAAACAGTCCACTATTATCCCACTTCTCTGCTAACCGAGCCCCTCCCTAGCCAGCTCCTCTCAACCCCTATCTCCCAACCGGCCACTTCAATTTCCCCTCCCATAATCTCACGTGGAGCCACTCTACAGCTGCTGCCCCTCCAGCCACAATTAGCCATTCCCCCAGCCATTAAACTTCACATGGAACCACCCTACAGCAGCTGTCCCGCCCTGCCACAAGCAGCCATCCCCTTCCATATAGGTGGCGTTTGGTTGGGCTTTTTGCCTGTGGTGCGGCTGAACCGCACCGCAATTTATGGCATAAGCAGTGTTTGGTTCGACTTCTTTCCAATACTCTGTTTACTTAAAACCGCTGTTTTCTCTTTATACCCATCCGCAGCGTAAATCCACGGTCAACCGCAGACGCTCCGCTTCTTCTCCGCGTGCCCTCTTCCGCCCCGCTTCTTCTTCTTCCCCGCGTGCCCTCTTCCGCCCCGCTTCTTCTTCTTCCCCGCGTGACCTCCGCTTCCTGTTTTGGCTTTCCTGGAGGAGGTTCAGAGCCATTCCTGGAGGAGGAAAAAGGAAAGCCATTCCTGGAGAAGGTACGGAGCAGCTCTCTTGTCGAGAAGTAGGCGAACTCATCGAGTACTTGTCTGGATTCTTCGTCTTCCCGGCGCTTTGCCGGAGGGGCAGAATAGCCCCCTTGTGTGCCCCTTGGGTCTCTACGCTGAGCAGCTTTGCCGGCACGGCACGGCCTTCACTACACCGCGCAGCCACAACAAGAGGAGGTCTGCTCATCTTCTCATCTCCCTCCCCTGTAGAAATTCATAGGGGCGTCATTGTTCCATCTGGATCATCACGGTCAGATTGTTTTCTCCTTTTATTCTTAAAGATTTTCAATTGTTGAGGCTTGATCTTTGCAAAAATTTGTCCATAATCTATATATAAAAGATTCCATCGTTCTTCTTCCCGATCTCCAATTATGCCCATAATCTATATATAAACAATTTGTAACAGTACGAAGAAATATTACTAGCAAGCAAAAATTGAACTCCATCCTGCAAAAATGATTGCTCTAACATGAACATGAAGCAAAAAATTGTTGTGTATGTGTGTGTTTATGTGTATGTGTGTGTTTATGTGTATGTGTATGTATGGTGTATGACATGCCTAACGCTACGTGAGTTTATAATTTTTTTTTGTTGGTTATCTTTTATGGAAAAAAAATTTCACCCAAAACTCCGTTTTGTATCCAAACAACTTTTTCAAAACTCTGTTTTGTAAACTCCATTTAACCCAAACAGTTTTTTAACAAAACTCCATTTTCCAGAATCAGCACTTTTCTTATCAGCAGCTTTCCATCAGCAACTTTTCATCAGCAACAGCCCAACCAAACAGAGCCATAAACTCCCCAACTATCCATCCCCCTCCCTGCTGCAGAATTGCAAATCCTGCTGTCCAGAACAGCAACCATTGACTGCTGTGGCCGGGTACTACTTCCCTGCTTCACCATAGTTGCTGTCCCAGTTTTCGGACAGCTACCTACAGCATTAGAGCGCTGAAAACATGTCCCGGCAGCCCTCTAAAGGCACTTTCAGCACTCTCATCGCCTTCGTTTGTAAAGTTTAAGGTTTGCGTGTCAATTTTTTACCGTTGGATCGTGTGTTTTGTTCTCTACTTGTAAAGATTGTGGTTTGTGAGTTTTGTTTTCAATTGTTTGTCTTTGTAATCTCATATTTAAATAGCTATTTGTTTGTGCACTCTCGCGCTTATATTATCGCTCGTGTTTAGTGTTTTCATATTTAAAAGTTCTAACTCTTTGTGGCCAATCAAATTAATATTGTTTTATAAATATCAATTGTTGCTAGTGTTGAAACCGAAATCTTGAGGACAAGACTTGGTCTCTGTGGAGTTCGGGGTCCCTAAGAAGGGGTGGTCTCACACCTACTTCCCTCGAGCCAACTCTCTAGGCAAGAGCACTTAGATTTGGAAACGGACCAAGGACTTAGTGGGGAGGTCCCGCCACATACCCGGAAGTCCCCTTGGAACTTCCCCTCCCAAGCCACTACTAAGCTTGGGCACCACTGGAGCCTCTCCTCACCCTCTCTAGAGAGACTTGCTGAGGAGGGAGAGAGAGGAGAGAGCTAGCTAAGAATGAGATCCCATCAAATGGTGCCCCCTTGGTCCTATTTATAGGTTTTTCGGATCTGGACTGCGAATAGCCAAAACTGGACTGCAAATAGCCAAAAACCCGCTGTTCTGAAGCGCTAAACGCAGACCATTGGACTGCGAATAGCCAAAACTGGACTGCAAATAGCCAAATCCCGCTGTTCTGAAGCGCTAAACGCAGACCAACCCCCCCCCCTCCTCTGGGACTGGGCGAGAGGGGTTACCTCGCGGAGCTCGGCGAGCCTCCTCGCTGGGTTGGGGCGAGACCAAGGGTCTTCCCCCTTACCAGGGTCGGGGGCGAGAGAGGGGGTCGGCCCCCCTCCCCCACTCGCCCCTGGCTGGGTGCGGGCGAGAGGGGGGGCACCCGCCCCTCCCCTCTCGCCCCTAGCTGGGCGAGGGCGAGAGGGGGGGCACCCGCCCCTCCCCTCTCGCCCCTAGCTGGGTGCGGCGAGAGGGGGGGCACCCGCCCCTCCCCTCTCGCCCCTAGCTGGGCGAGGGCGAGAGGGGGGGCACCCGCCCCTCCCCTCTCGCCCCTAGCTGGGTGCGGCGAGAGGGGGGGGGGGGGCACCCGCCCCTCCCCTCTCGCCCCTAGCTGGGCGAGGGCGAGAGGGGGGGGCACCCGTCCCTCCCCTCTCGCCCCTAGCTGGGTGCGGCGAGAGGGGGGGCACCCGCCCCTCCCCTCTCGCCCCTAGCTGGGCGAGGGCGAGAGGGGGGGCATCCGCCCCTCCCCTCTCGCCCCTAGCTGGGCGAGGGCGAGAGGGGGGGCACCCGCCCCTCCCCTCTCGCCCCTAGCTGGGTGCGGCGAGAGGGGGGGCACCCGCCCCTCCCCTCTCGCCCCTAGCTGGGCGAGGGCGAGAGGGGGGGCACCCGCCCCTCCCCTCTCGCCCCTAGCTGGGCGAGGGCGAGAGGGGGGGCACCCGCCCCTCCCCTCTCGCCCCTAGCTGGGCGAGGGCGAGAGAGGGGGGCACCCGCCCCTCCTCCTCTCTCCCCCTCACTTACCTCTTACTCCAGCTGGGTGAGCAGGAGGTTTTTGCCTCTACCGCTCTCCCTCCTTTCTCCCTGTCTTGGATCATACTACAGACGCGGCCCCGATGCACTCCTGGGTCGTGGCAACCTACTCGATGGATATGGGGGTTGTACAGCTAGTAAATCGTCGGATCTCATGTGTGGTTGCATATAGGAGTTCTCCCATTATTTCCCTGTCACATAGGAATGTCCTACGTCATTAATTAGCAGCGCATTGAACTTGAGCGCTATCACTGCGCACAAATTTGAACTTATTATTTTCAATAAATTGAGCAATTGATTTTGATTGTCTTGCTTAAATAATTTCACTACAACTTCCAATGTAGTCTTTTATGCTCATATTGTTTCTTTCATTTTAGCAGTGCATCAGTTTAAGTCCATCTACTATTTCCTACCACTCACATCACACAGTACGTTACAGTAAGGTATTCACTGCACTTTTAGCCTTACCCTTCGTTATCATATAATCAAAAAAGGTTTATATTAGGGAGATTGTAAACTCTGCATCTGTGAGCACTGTACCTCATGTGTTGCCATCAACATCGTCAATACCCTTGTCCCACTTACTTGAATTTGGCTTTATGTATCCTTATTTTAAATTCCTTTTGGGTGTTGCTCTAGGTCCTAAACATAAAATATGCAAATTATCTTGAACTATCTCTGTTGGATGGAAAAAGACAATCTGATAATTAGAATAAGGAGCCTCTCATTTATATATAGGAGAGAGCAAAATACAAGCTTGTCCTACATATTAACCTAAATATTAAACCAACATCTAACACTCCCCCTCAAGTTGTGCTTGTGATATCTGTCAAGCCCAACTTGGACATAATGTTCCAAAACACCCCATGAGATAAAGTCTTTGTCAGCACATCTGCCAGTTGTTGATCGGAGGGAACAAAAGGAGTGCTAACAACTCCCCTTACAATGTTTTCCTTGATGAAATGTCTATCGACTTCAACATGTTTAGTGCGATCATGCTGGACGGGATTGTGAGCGATGTTAATGGCCACCTTGTTATTACAGTATAGGCGGATGGGTCCTTTGCCGTGAATCCCAAGTTCAAGTAGAAGGGATCGAATCCACATTCCTTCACATATACCTTGGGCCATAGCCCTAAACTCCGCTTCGGTACTGGATCTAACCACAACATGTTGTTTTTTGCTTCTCCGCGTTACTACATTGCCTCCAATTAATGTGCAATACCCAGAAGTGGATCTCCGGTCATCGACAGATCCTGCCCAATCTGCATTTGTGAAGACTTCAATGGTTAGATCTTTGTTTGGGGAGAATAGGATCTCACGTCCAGGGGAGGTCTTGAGATATCTGAGAATTTGATTGGCAGCATCCAAGTGATGAGTTTTAGGAGCGTGCATGAACTGGCTAATGACTCCGACAGCGTACGAGATATCTGGGCGAGTATGAGACAGGTATATAAGTCTCCCTGATAAGTAGTAAAATATATGTATTTTTAGTATAGTTAATAGTATAGTTTTAATTAATATTGTAAATTTTTTATGTAAATTAATAAAAAAATTGCTTGTTTTATTATTTTTGCTACTAACTTAGCTTTATTTTTGTTTTTTCAGATTTTGGCAATTTTTGTCAAGTCACGCCCCTGAGTGACCTAGGGCGTGTAAAAATAATATTTGGCCTATAAATAGGAGGGCTCGGCTGAAGGAAATTCCTTCCAAATTTTAAGTGTTTGTAATGTTTTTCTGAGTTCTTTCGAGTGATTGTGAGTTTTTCTTTATGCAATTCAGTTTAAGTTTGTTTGTAATTTTCGCTTTTCTAGTTTAGTTGTAATGCTTATTTTAGAAATAAAATGTCGTTTTTCTCATTTGGATCATCTTCTTTTTCATTTTCAATTTATGTTAGTGTGTGTGTGTATGAGAATAGTTTATTGCTTTCATAACTTAGGTGTATTGCTTTCATAACTTAGATTTATTGCTTTCTTAATTTAGGTTTATTGCTTTCATAATTTAGGTTTATTGTTTTTCTTTCAATGCTTTATTTATCGCTTTCGTTTTAACACTTTCTTTCGTTTTTGTTTCTTTTTCCCTTTTTTTTAACATAGCTTTATTTCAGTCTTTATATAACTGTTTATACCACCCCAATCTTGAATAAGAGACTAATTTCCTTTATCACTTGTTTAAGACGGTTAGGACGGATATTATTTCTGCACATTTATAAGTATTTCATTTATATACCACCCCTGTCCTGGATAAGAGGCTAAGAACTTTTTAGCGCTTGTTTAAGACGGTTGGGACGGATACTATTACTGCTTTTATATAAGTCTTTTATTTCTTTCTTTCACGCTTATATCCGTTTAAATTATTAAACATGTATTTTCTTAATTATGCCATCCCTATTCCGATGAGTGGCTAATTTCCTTTAGTGCATGATGTCGAAGAGCAATGGGACACAAAAATAGTTTTTCTAAAAATAAAACATCTCTTTCTAAAATAATTAATGAGCTTAAGGTTTACCCGAGAATAACGTTGAGTGGAGCCACATAATCAATGTGTGGTTTTCATTTCCGTCTTCGTACACTAGTTAGCCGAGAGGCTCGTGCGTACGGACTAATCGCTCACGGGTAAAGAGAAGTGCGCTCTACCCTCGAGAGAGGATGAGGTAAGTCTCCCGAATTGGAAGTAAAAACTCAATAGCGGACTTCACAACATAAAGCGAGTATTAAGGAGATTCGATTAAAGAACGAGAGTTCGGTCGAATATTCATAATCTCAGGTGGGCGTACCCTCGAGAGAGGAGCGTTCATAATTATGGAACCTCCACGGCCAAGCCGTTTTAATGTTTTAAAAAGTCATCTCTTTTACTTCTAAAAAAGACTATTTTCGTCTCAAGGTAATTCGACATCGGGCGTTATTTATTATCATCGTTTAGAACTCTAGTTATACGCTTATTATCATTCGCTTTTAAAAACTCACACTAAAAACTTATTCCGATAAAATAATAGTTCGTTCCTCAAAGTAGTATAATCAACACGATCCGCGGAAATATACGATCTCGATATTTTCTAAAACAAAATATCCTGTATTACTCACGATAAGGTATACTTGCCTTTATTATATGATTAATTTGGATTAAAATTTAAACAAACACTTTTCAAATCCGAAACTTGCAAAACTCTCCTTTGCTATTTTAGAAATCAATAGAATTCGGCGTTGTAGTCGGGGTGTAATCGTCAATATTTCGAAAGAGGAAAAAGACCGTTACTTCTATCTTTCGATAGGATAACGGTTACTTTCTCAAAGTAGGAATACTTGCAAAACTCTTTGAAAACACCCGTCTAACTCTAATCTCGTCATATAAAGGTTGCGCAAACCATATTAATTAAAAAGAAAAATCCGAATCAAATCATCACTCCCCACTAGCCGTTGAAAGGCATTGATATCAGCCACCGGTTCTCCTTCGTCTCTTCTCAATCTATGGTTTGTTTCTATGGGTGTGTCTGCAGGGCAACACCCACTCATCCCCGTATTTTCCAGAAAGTCAAGAATGTATTTTCTCTGGGAGATGAAGATACCATGTCTGGATCTGGCAACTTCAATGCCAAGGAAGTACTTGAGGTTCCCCGGATCCTTAACCTCAAATTCACTAACCAGTCTGACCTTCAAGTGTTTTATTTCCTCAATGTCATCGCCAGTTATTACAATATCATTCACATACACAATCAATGCCGTCACTTTTCCGTGTTTGTGCTTTACAAATAGAGTATGATCCGCGTTACTCTGTTTGAATCCAAAGGTCACCATTGTCCGTTGGAATCTTCCAAACCAAGCCCTCGGGGATTGCTTAAGGTCATATAGAGCCTTCTTCAGCCTGCAGACTTTCCCTTCAGATCCCTCAACAGTAAGGCCAGGGGGACAAGACATGTATACTTCCTCTTCCAGGTCTCCATGGAGGAAGGCATTTTTCACATCAAGTTGACTCAGAGTCCAATTTTTACAGGCGGCACACGAGAGCAGAATACGGATAAAATTCATCTTTGCAACAGGAGCAAAGGTCTCCTGATAATCAATCCCTATCGTTTGGGTGTATCCTCTGGCCACCAATCTGGCCTTGTAGCGGTCCACCAACCCTTGGGAGTTTTGTTTAACAAAAAAGATCCACTTACATCCAACCACTGTCTTGCCTTGAGGAAGGGAGACAAGGTCCCGGTGCAATTCTTCTCAAGGGCACTCATCTCTTCCTCCATAACCGTTCTCCACTTCTGATGCCTCAGAGCTTCCTGCCACGAGGAAGGGATGGAAAAGGAAGACAGAGAGGTGACAAAGGCTCTATGTCGAGAAGACAAGGAGTCATAAGTCACATACAGAGATAAGGGGTGGTGAGTAGAAGCACGGTTACCTTGAGGACCAGTTAACGGGTCAGGTGTGGATTCAGGTATATTGTGCAGGAGCTGACCGTTTGTGCCCCCTCGTCCACGACGAGTATATAACTGTAAGGGAGGAGTAATAGACAGCAGAACAACAGGGATGGATGGTTGATGAGGAGTGGAGATGGATGGCTAATGAGGAGTGGATGGCTGATAAGGAGGAGAGATTGGTAAAGGGGTAGCAGGGAAGCTCTCTTCCACGGTTGCATTCTCCCCCTGAAGAGGACTCCCGTAATAGGATCCGAACTCATGGAAGGTAACATCCATGAAGATGGAGGTCTTGCGAGTCTGCGGATGAAAACACTTATACCCTTTTTGAGTGTTTGAGTAGCCAATAAAGACACACCGAAGCGCGCGAGGATCAAGTTTGGATGTGTGGTGCACATGGACAAAACACACACAAGCAAAGATACGTGGAGGAAGCTCAGTAGGAGTAATACTGAGAGCTGCAAGCGGGGTTTTATGGTGAAGGATACGAGTGGAGAGACGATTAATAAGATACGTAGCCGTGAGGACAGCATCACCCAGTAGTATTTGGGAAGATGCATTTTGAGTAACAGGCAACGAGCAACCTCAAGGAGGTGTCGATTTTTCCGCTCTGCAACCCCATTTTGGGCAGGGGTGTGGGCACAGGAAGTTTGGTGGAGGATACCCAAGTCACACAGGTACCGTTGAAATTGAGAGTCAATGTACTCTCGACCATTGTCACTTCGCAAAATTTTCACAGTAGCGTTGAATTGAGTGGTAATCATTTTATGAAAACGTTGAAATAAAGGAAAAACCTCAAATTTACTCTTCATAAGGTAGACCCAGGTGCAGCGAGAAGAACAGTCTATAAAAGTAACGAACCATTTGAACCCAGAAATATAAGCAATAGGGCTAGGGCCCCAAACATCAGAGTGAATAATCTCAAAAGGAGTAGCACACAGAGGGGACATTTGTGGTAGAGAAGCCCGTTTGTGCTTACCCAGTTCACATACATCACAGGTAAAAATTTTAAAAGTAGAAATAGACATAGTAGGTAACAATAATTTCATAACAGGGATAGAGGGATGTCTAAGCCGACAGTGCCAGGAATCCAGAGCGGACAGAGAAGCGACGTGAAGAGCACGCGGAGGAGGAGATGTCGAACTGGAGGGGTCAAATAGGTACAAGCCATCGCGCAATCTACCAAATACAATCACCTTCCTCGTCGTCAGATCCTGAGAAACACAAGAAGAAGGGAAAAAGTCACGGAGCAATGCATGAAGTTAGTCAACTGACTAATAGAAAGCAGGTTTCGAGTAAATTTAGGAACATTAAGGATGGAAGAGAGCGTGAGGGACGAGCAGGGTATGGTTCCTTTGCCAGCAATGGAGGAAAAAGAACCATCAGCAATACGCACCTTGTCACGTCCAGACAGAGGGGAGTAGGAGACAAAACCTGAAGCAGTGCCGGTCATATGATCGGTGGCGCCGCTGTCGATGATCCACTGGGTGGAGGAATGACTGGTAGTTGAGTGAGCTCCTGGAGGCCCCTGATGGGCCTATGAGGAGTAAGTAGGCACCTCTGAGGACTGTCCATGCATCAGACGGCGAAACGCAAGAATCTCGTCGGAGGAGAGAGCCGAAGGGGCTGCTGGAGAGGACTGATCATCAGTAGCATTAGAGAGATGGGTCGATGGTCCATGAGAAGCACGCCCTTGAGAACGGCCATGGCCGCGACCACCACGGGTAGCTGGTCCACCCCTAGTGGAGGAAAACCGTGAAGCTTGAAACAAGTGTCCCTGGTGTGGCGAGCCTTTCCGCAATAGTCACAAATCAGATGATCCTTATCACCAGACTTAGGCGGGTAGTCCCGAGGAGGTCGCCCACTGGGACGAAAGTGAGCAGCAAGAGCGGAGCCATCAGAAGACGGCTCAGGATGAAGAGTCTGGCGACGATCAAATTTGTGTTGGACAAGACTGTAAACCTCTGGCAAGGACGGGAGAGGTGGTCTCCCAAGAATTTGGACACTGATCTGGTCAAAGTCACGGTGCAAACACATGGAGAAACTCAAAGATCCGATTGCGATCGTCACGAGCCCGAACCTGAGCAGCAGCATCAGGCGAGACAAAGGTGATCGCACCGAAGTGATCATATTCTTGATATAACTGGGTGAACTCCAAATAATAGGAGGAAGGGGAGCGATCGCCTTGGAGCAGCATAAAGATCCTACGACAAAGCTGAAAGATCTGGGCAGCATTGTTACAGCTGGAATAGGTGGCTGCAGCACGTTTCCAGATGTCGGCAGCAATGTCAAGGAAGAGATAATTCCGGGCAATGGAATCCTGCATGGAGTTGAGCATCCATGACATCACGAGAGAGTTTTCAGATTCCCACTGAGGCCGCTCGGGAGAGGTCGACACTGGAGCAACAGTAGTCCCGGTGACATAGCCATACATACGCCGACTCTTGAGGGCAAGAGTGATAGAACGAGCCCACGGCAAGTAATTGAGGCCGTCAAGCTTCATGATCGTGATCTCAGGAGTCGCATGATCATGAATAGGGCGGTTGGAGCCCATGTTGGAAGCTGGAGAGGAACCGGAGGACAGCGGGGTGGAGTCAACACTTCCCGGCATCAGAACTCGAGGATAGAAACCACGGGAGGAAGAACCAACACGCACAAAGAGAAACTTCAAGCCCCGCTCATAGAAAGAGACAAGGACGCGGAAGCCCGACGAAGCGCCGAGCCAAGAAGACCATCAGAAGAAGGGCTGGCCGCCGGAATCAAGATCACCGGGACATACAGCCGGCGTTCAGGGCACGGACGAGAAAACGGCCGGAGGCCGCCGCTGGAGGCACCGCTGGACGGACGCTGCTGGACGGAGACGTTGTGGAAGACGTTGCTGGACGGAGGCGCTGGAGACGCTGCTAGAAGACGCGGAAGACGCCGCTAGAAACCGCCGCTGGAGACGTTGCTAGGTCACGATCGAAAGGCGTTGTTGTAGGGACGATGTCGATCGAGAGGCCGCTGTAGGAGACGATGTGGGACAATGGCGATCGAAACGGAAGACGCCGCTGGAGACGTTGTCGATCGAAAGGCCAGCGGAACGAACCGAGCGCGCTAGGTCACGCTCGTTGCCTCTGATACCATGTTGGATGAAAAAAGACAATCTAATAATTAGAACAAGGGGACTCTCCTTTATATGTAGGAGAGAGTAAAATACAAGCTTGTCCTACATATTAACCTAAATATTAAACCAACATCTAACAATCTCAAAAATATATTCAATATTGAAGCTATTTTCCATGTTTGTCGCATCCATGTTAGCATTCTCATTTTCATGATCGATGACTTTTTTATTGCCAACACTAGGATTCATACAACATCGTCGGCCTAATAGTAACTTTATAAAATTTATCTTTGAGACATCAAAGTGTCAATATCTTATATCATGGTCTGATGCAGACAAGCACTTGCAGTGTCAAAGTTTACTTTACACATGCACTTCTTTTTTTTGTCATGTCGAACATTTTTCTTTTGTGTTGCGCTTTTGTTTCGTGCTTTATTTTCCTGTATTTTTTATGTATTGGAGAAGTCGTAGTAGTGTATTTCCAATAATGCGATTAACTAAGTCGTACGTTTTATTACTCTACGTTAGTCGGAAGCGTATTTTTTGATTTGGTCGGGTCAAACCTTATCTTCTCTCCTACTCTCATGTTGAGCCTCAACCTTAATTTTGAGCCAAAGTCAATTTTATTTCAAGGAGAAGTTATAAGTATTATTATAAAATATATATATATATGAAGTTCCTGTTAAAAAAATAATTAAATAAATTGAAGAGGAAAAAAAGCTTTTAAAAATTTTGTTTCCTTAACAAAGTCCAACAGTGTTACGAACAAGAAAGAAGTTGCATTAATCGAAGAAGAACAAGGATACAATCCGGATTGAAATCCGGCCAAGATCAAGGAGGCTGGGTCCTCCAATGATCCCTCTCTCAAACGAGAGCCCAAATCCCTAATGATCAAAGATAAGACTAACACTCTCATACCTCCTCCTTATATAGGGAGGAGGGGGCTCACATCAACCCTAATACATTTAAAGAAAAACAGTAATAATAAAAGAGATGGCGCGTGCGCGTAACAATACATCCCGTCAGAAAAGCGACCTTGTCCCCAAGGTCGGAGCGCCGCCCGCCGGTCAGTAGTGGGGTGTCGTCGAGGTGCCCGGGGCGTCGTCCGGTAGTCCGTACGAGAGCAGCAGGGCGTCGAAGTCGGCGGCGGAGAGCGCGGCCACGGTGTCGTCGATGAGGACTCGACACTCCTTCACGGAGCACTCATGACCAGGAGAGTAGGGGTGCTTGCAGCGGAAGCACAGGCCCTTGCTTCGTAAGTCGTTGTACTCCTGGTTGGAGAGGCGGTGGGTAGGGATAGACCGGTTGTTGCGAGGACCCATCATTGGTGGCCGGGGAAGAGGAGGTGGCGGAGGTGTAGGTTTCGGATGGGTCGAGAAATATGTGTAGGAATGATGCCGAGAGGGAGGTGACGGGGAAGGAATGTCGTCGGACGTTGCGAGAAACTCTGCCTCCGCCAGGGGAGCGAGGTCAATGGCGTGGTGAACCGTTAACGGTTGGAGAGTGCGGAGACGGGAGCGGACGTGGGGTTGCAAACCGTTCATGAAGAATCCCAAGTAATGGTCTGGGGGAAGACCGGGGACATGGGTGACTAATTCCACGAAGGCATCAATGTACGAGTCAATGGAGCCGGTGTGACGGACCCCGCAAAGTCGCTCGATCATGGGGCCGGAGTAGCGGGCGTCATACCGCTGAATGAGGGCCTCAGAGAGAGCTGGCCAAGTGAGGTCGGGAGAGGTCTGGCGGAGCCAACGGACCCAATGGAGGGCCGACCCTTCCATGCCGATGATTGCGGTGGAGACCCGTTGTGTCGGCGCGGTCTGGTGAATGTCGAAGAACTGCTCGGCGCGGGCAATCCACCCGAGGGGGTCAGACCCGTTGAAGGTAGGCATGTCAGGTCCACGGTACGGTGGAGTAGGCACTTCCACCGCTGCGGAAGCATCGGAAAGCACGGTGCTGGGGGATCCCAGAACAGAGGTGGTAGAGGGCCCGGAGTGCTGGGTGGGCTGCAATTTCTGGAGCATGGTCAGAATCGATGAACTGCTCGTTCTGTGCCTCGAGACGAGAGTTGATGGTGGCGAGGGAGTGTTTGAGGGCTTCCACGCGGGCTTCCATTCGGCTCTTTGGCATAGGAGGACGATTGCACCGAGCTAGAGGTTGGCCGGATAGTGTCGGAGTCGGGGAAGGGGCGGACGATCGCTGCGGAAGACGCGGCTGCGACGGGCTGGAACGGGGCTGGCGGTGACTGGCACTGGTGTTGGCGCTGTGGATGGCGGAGAGAGGGGCGTCGGGGATGGCGGATCTGGGCCGAACGAGCAGACGGGTGTTATCGTCGTCGGGTTTGCCGATCGCGGCGCGCGAGAAATTGGCGGACGACGGAAGTCGCGGATGACTCGAGCGGGGATCGCTGCGGCGGCTGCTTTGGTGGACGACGGAAGTGGCTAGGGCACAGCAGCGGGAGTCGGAGTGGCGGAACGCGGATGCCGAGCGCTAATGTCGACGCAGTAATTACTCACGGACGAAACCAGCGGCACTGTGCAGGCAGAACGGCAAGGTCGGACCAATGTTACGAACAAGAAAGAAGTTGCATTCATCGAAGAACAAGGATACAATCCGGATTGAAATCCGGCCAAGATCAAGGAGGCTGGGTCCTCCAATGATCCCTCTCTCAAATGAGAGCCCAAATCCCTAATGATCAAAGATAAAACTAACACTCTCATACCTCCTCCTTATATAGGGAGGAGGGGGCTCACATCAACCCTAATACATTTAAAGAAAAACAGCAATAATAAAAGAGATAGCGCGTGCGCGTAACAAACAGCCTATCCTTACTGGATTCCTTCGACTTCATTTGACTGGGTCCCCACAAGACATGGTCAATTAAATATCTTTCCCAGTTTCTAATTATTTGATTCCATATATTATGTGTGTGAATAGAGGCTGATTATTGGGCCTTCTATATCCTTCACTGGCTGTCGATGGACTGAGAGCATTCAGTACTGTTGGTGAAAGTGCAATAATAATCCATTCAATTAACCTACTCCTTAATATACAGGAGTGGTAAATCCATGGTTACAACCGTAATTATAAGCTATAAGATAAAATACATAAAGTACTCGCATATTTCCAACACTCCCCCTCAAGTTGGGCATGTAATATTCGTCATGCCTAACTTGCCCAATATTTTGTCAAAGGAACACTAACTTAAGCCCTTAGTGAGTACTTCTGTCAGCTGCTGGTTTGATGGAACGAAAGGAATACTCACAATCTCCCTCACTATGTTTTCCTTGATAAAGTGTCTGTCCACTTCTACGTGTTTTGTACGGTCATGTTGGACTGGGTTGTGGGCAATGCTGATAGCAGCTTTGTTATCACAATAAATCATGATTGGTCCCCTGCACACAATACCAAGATCCCGCATAATCGACTGGATCCATAATCCTTCGCATGTCCCATGTGTCATTGCTCTGAACTGAACTTTTACACTGAATCTGGCCACAACATGTTGTTTCTTACTCCTCCAGGTCACCAGATTGCCCCCAACTAGGGAACAATATCCAGATGTAGATCTCTGGTCATCAATAGAACCAGCCCAGTCCGCATCTGTGTAGATTTCTATGGTTAATGCTTTGTTGGGGGAGAGCAGAACACCCATGCCAGAAGAGGATTTCAGATGGTTAATCTCCTTTGTGTCATCGTCAGTTATAACTATATCATCCACGTAGACGATAAGGGCAGTCGACTTGCCTTGTCGGTGTTTTACAAACAGAGTATGGTTTGCATTACTCTGTTTGTATCCAAAAATCATCATTGCCCGGTGAAACCTTCCAAACCAGGCACGCGGGAACTGTTTTAAGCCGTACATAGCTTTCTTCAACCTGCAAACCTTTCCTGCTGACTCTTCTGGGGAGAAAACCATATGGCAGTGACATGTAGACTTCCTCCTCTAAGTCCCCATGAAGGAAGGCATTCTTCACGTTCAGCTGACTGAGATTCCATCCTTTACATATTGCACATGAGAGCAATATCCTGATTGAGTTCATTTTTGCAACATGAGCAAAAGTTTACTAAGAGTCAATACTTGCAGTCTGAGTATAGCCTCTAGCAACCAATCGAGCTTTGCGCCGTTCAACGAGACCTTGGAGGTTTTGCTTCACAGAGAAGACCTACTAACATCCCACGGTGGTTTTCACTTGAGGCAAAGTGCACAAGATCCCACGTATGATTTTTATCAAGGGCCACCATTTCCGCCAACATGGCAGCCTTCCACTCATTGTGCTCAAGAGCTTCCTGCCAAGAGAGTGGAATGGGAATGAAAGACAAGGAGGTGACAAATGCTCTATGTGATGGAGACAAAGAGTCATAGGACACAAAGTGAGAAAAAGGATGATGGGTGGAAAAAATATTACCTCTGTCAGTATCGGAAGACGGATCAAGTGTTGACCCAGGAAGTGTGGGTAAGGCTTGTGTATTTGTATCCCTCCTACGAGTGTAGACATACAATGAAGGAGGTGGTGGAACAACTGGATCCCCGGGGATAGAAGGCATCACCGGATCGCAATGCAAAAGAGTGGAAGAAGGAAAGGAAGGAACAATAGGTAAAGGAAGAAAAGGGGGACTCACTTCACTAGTAATTGACTCTCCCTGAAGTGAGGTCCCATAGTAAGCTTTGGATTTCCAGAAGGTGACATCCATAGTAACGAACGTCCATTTAGTAACAGGATGGAAACACTTGTAGCCTTTCTGAGTTGGAGAATAATCGATGAAGACACATCGCAGAGCTCGGGGTTCAAGTTTGGATTTAGGGTGTATATGGACAGAACACACACCCAAAGATACGAGGCAAGAGGTGAGTGGGACGGACACTTAGGGTGGCCAGAGGAGTCTGATGCCCAAGAACCCAGGTAGGGCGGCGATTGATAAGGTAGGAAGCAGTAAAACTGCATCACCCCAATAATATTTAGGTAGGTTCATGTGAATAAGAAGACATTAAGCCACCTCAAGGAGATGGTCATTCTTGTGCTCAGTAACTACATTCTGCGTGAGGATGTAGACAGAGGAGATTTGATGGATGATATCAAGGTCACTCAGGTACCTCTCAAAGCGGGAGTCAATATACTCACGGTCATTGTCACTGCGCAAAATTTTAATTGTAGCACTAAATTTGGTAGTAATCATCTTATGGAAACGCTGAAAGAGAGGGAATACTTCATTTTTACTCTTCATCAAATACACCCAAGTACAACGAGAATAACAGTCAATAAAGGAAACAAATCACAAGCAACCAGATATAGAGGCAGTGGGACAAGGGCCCCAAACATCAGTATGAATAAGAGCAGACGGAACAGAGTTCCAAGGAGACATTAAAGGAAGGGAAGTACGGTGATGTTTACTAAGTTCACATACATCACAATTAAAACCATTAAACAAAGCATTAAAACTAGTAGGAAGCAAAAATTTCATAGTAGAGATAGGGGGATGTCCAAGGCGACAGTGCCAGGAATCCAGATCGGAGGACAAATCCGCAAGGAGAGCCTTTGGAGACGAAGTGGAATTGGAGGATGTGGAGCTGGAAGGGTCGAACGCATCGAGCCCATTGCGCAGTCTACCAGAGCCAATCATTGTCCCCGTCTTCAGGTCCTGAAAAATACAAGAGGTAAGAAATAAAGTCACTGAACAATTCATAAAGTTAGTCAAATGACTAATAAAAAGAAAATTTCAGGTGAAAGTAGGAATGTGAAGGATAGAAGAGAGAGTAAGGGAAGAGCATGGAATGGAACCTTTCCCAGCAATAAGAGAGAGCGACCCATCAGCGATGCTCACTTTGTCACGACCAGACAAGGGAGTGTAGGATATGAAACCTGAAGCAGACCCTGTCATGTGATCGGTGGCACCTGAGTCGATGATCCACTGAGAGGAAAGGTGGGTGGAGGCAGAATGAGCACATGGAGCTGGAGGTCCTTGGTGGGCATAAGAGGAAGACGACGACCCGAGCTGCTCAGCAGGAGAACCTTGCATCAATCAACGAAATGCCTGAATTTCTTCAGCAGAAAGAGCAAGGGAGCACAAGTGGAGTCCGGAGAGAGGTGGGCCGAGAGGTCCTCAACAGCATCAGAAAGATGTGCAGACCTGGAGAGTGAAGGACGACTCTGGGGACGTCCAGATCCGCGTCCCCCGCGAGGAGGCGGTCCTACTCTGGGAGGAGGGAAGCCATGGAGTTTGAAGCACATGTCCCTGGTGTGGCGAGACTTCAGGCAATAATCACAAACGAGATGATCTTTCTCCGTAGACCTGGGTCGACTGTCACGAGCAGGACGAGCCCCAGGGTGGAACTGGGAAGCAAGGGCAGAACCTTATGGGGTAGAGTCAGGAAGCAAAATTTGTCGACAATCAAATTCCAGCTGCACCAGACTGTAAACCTCTAATAAGGAAGGAAGAGGAGAGCATCCAAGAATCTGAATACTGATCGGATCAAAATCACGATGCAACCCATGCAGGAATTCAAAGATACGATTTCGTTCTTCTCCCGCTCGCACCAACACCTCATCTTCATGGGACACCAAAGTCAGTGAATCAAAGTGATCATACTCCTGATAGAGTTGGATGAACTCCCCATAGTAGGCGGAAGGAGGACGATCTCCCTGACGCGGAAGAAATATCCTGCGTCGCAGCTGGTGGATCTTAGCAGCATTTCCTTGGTAGGAATAGGTAATCTTTGCACGCTTCCAAATATCAACAACAGAATCCAAAAACAGGTAGTTTCGTGCGATGGGTTCCAGCATGGAGTTAAGAAGCCAGGGCATCACCAACGCTGACTCCCACTGAGGCCACTCGGGAGAAGTAGACGGTGGTTCCTTCGTCGTGCCACTGACATATCCAAACAACCGACGACTCTTGAGGGCAAGGAGAATAGATCGTGCTCACGGAAGATAGTTAGAGCCATCTAATTTAATAGTAGTAATCTGAGGGGTGTCATGATCAGGATTGACATGACCAGATCCACCAGAGATTGGTGGGGTAGGAGGAGCTCCTCCACCGGATGACATATTCGGTAAGTTGATCTCGGATATAGAAGGCCATGAATAGAAATCGATGGCTCTGAATGTCAAATCAAAGGGCTTCCCACATAGAAAGAGGTGAACCAAGTCCATGAAGGAACATCCAGAAGAAACCGACACCGAAAATGCCTTCAACCTAGGTCAGCATATCTGGTGCCAAGAGAGACACGGCCACAAACCGGAGAGAAGCCCCCTCTGAGACGGAAGGAGAAAGACTCCGGCTGAGAGAGAGAATAGCGCCTCAACTTGGTTGGAAGGAGGACGTTCGACGCCCAACCGAGGAAGCCCGACGCCTCTGCTTGGCAGAAGGAGGAAGCCCGGCGCCCTACCGAGGAGGACGAATGCGCTGAACTCGTTGGGGAAGGCGGAAGAGTGGGGCGGAGCGAAGGCAAGGTCGGATCGAGCGGATCGAAGGAGAAGCGGGGTCGAAACGAGCGACGCAGCGGAGCGGAACGAGGGGAAGGCGAGACCGAACGCGCGAGCGGGGGAGAATCGTCTGCCCTAACCCTCTGATACCATGTTGGCGAAAGTGCAATAATAATCCATTCAATTAACCCACTCCTTAATATATAGGAGTGGTAAATCCAGGGTTACAACCGTAATTATAAGCTATAAGCTAAAATACATAAAGTACTCGCATATTTCCAACAAGTATATACAAAAAAACAGAAAAAGAAGGGGTATTATATTTTGTAAGAGCCGCATGTGACCTGTAGGTTCTCCCTCTCCCCTTTTCCCTGCTTCTTCTAAGTAACCTTTCTCCTCCTTTGTCTCTCCACATATTTCGATGCCAACATACTTCTTCTACCTCGTCGCCGTACTATCCTCCGTGCAAACCACCGCCGCCTTTACACCGTTTGTGTGAGGAGTCTCTCGTATTCCACCGGACCTTCCACCGACCATCCTACCCTACCTTTTCATACCCGGTGAGAGCTTTCTTTATCTTTTGGTTCGCCTCTGTCTAGTTAGAGTACGCAACCTAGTTTCTGAGGGAAATTTATTTTATTTTCTTTCTTTCTTATCTTATAAATTCGGTTTATTCTCGCACAACTGGTTTGCTATTTTGGTTCATATTGATTGTTGCATGATTGCTAATCATCGAATGCTTTGCGCCGCTAAATGAAATTAAATTTCTAATTTGTTGCAAGTTGCGCTCCAAATTTGCTTTGTTGAATCTAATGTCGAGTTTATTAATTCAAATTGCATCTAAAATTATTTTGCATTGCATTCATCCCATCGGGTGCGACTACAGGTGCGACTACGGGTGCATCAAGTGGTATCAGAGCAAGATTGTCTTAGATGTTTTGGTTAGCATTATCTTTGGGTTTCTTTAAGTTAAAAAAATCACACACAAAAACTTGCATTTTTTTTTGTTTCCAAAACATTATATTATTGTGAAAAAATCTAATTTGCCATTTCGGTATACCTCGTAACACTATTTCATATTATAGTGCATCATAGGATCCATGTAGCATAGTAGTTGCATGACTTTCATTTTGACATCTTTCATGGCTAACTCGGGAAACCAAAGGCAAAATACAACCCCCACCATGGCAGAAAGGTGGCACGGCATGCTTGTGGGCCAACAAGAATTACTAGAAAGGAAACAAACTACCTTAGATGGCCTTAGGAAACAAATGGAGATCCTCGCTACCACACTCACCGCGGGAAACATTTCGCGACCTATCATAAGTAGGCCGAGAGAATATAGAGCACATGTAGATGGAAATTTTCCCGAAAGCCCTGATCAAATCGAGAGAAACCATAGAGTTGAGCGCGATGATCGGAGTTGGGAACAAGGTATTCCAGTTGATCTTAATGAGTTTGGAGGGAAATTGAATCCTGCTGAATTTTTAGAATGGGTAGAAAAAATTGAGCATTTTTTTGAATGGAAGGAGATTCCTGATAATAAGAAAGCCAAATTTGTGAGTCTAAAACTTACTGGTCATGCCCTTACTTGGTGGAAAGTCTTATAAACAAATAGGGTAGGACAAGAGAGAATAGAATCAAATGAAAAAAAAAACTTTGGCAAAATTTTACCCACTGATTATAAGCGCACATTATTTCAAGAATTTAACAATTTAGACAAGGGGTACGATCTTTTGAAGAGTATACTGAGGAGTTTTATACCTTGCAAGCTAGGAATGGGTTGGAGGAGTCCAAAGAGAAAATTGTAGATTGGTACTTGAATGGATTGAAGTGATCTATCCAGAACCAAATTGCACTACACAATATTGGAAAAATTGATCAGGCATATCGTATGGAAAAACGAGTAGAAACACGATTACAACGATCTGTCAATCAAAGATCTGAGGCAGTCAGGTCTAGTATGAGCACGATAGGACAAACCCAGATTCCTAGAGGGACACCTAACCATGCACTTCAAAATAATGCCCACACTCTAGCAACACTTTTAGGCATTCTGAATAGGTGTTACGCACCCTAAACATAAAAAGAAGGGGTATTCTATTTTGTTAGATACACGTGTGAACTATGGGTTCTCCATCTCCCCTTTTCCCTACTTCTTCTAAGTAACCTTCTTCCTCCTTCGTTTCTCCACAGATTTTGACTCCACCGCACTTCTTGTACCTCGCCACTGCACCAACCTCCGTGCAAGACGCCGCCGCCGCCTTTACACCGTTTGCGTGAGGAGTCTCTCATCTTCCACCGAACCTTCCACCCACCATCTTACCCTACCTTTTCATACCCAGTGAGATCTTTCCTAATCTTTTGATTTGTCTCTGTCCAGTTAGAGTACGCAACCTAATTTCTGGGGGAATTTTTTTTTCTTTTTCTTTCTTTTCCTACAAATTTGGTTTATTCTCGAACAACTAGTCTGCGAATTTGGCTCATATTGATTGTTGCAGGATTGCCGATCGTTGAATGTTTTGCACCGCTAAATTAAATTTCTAATTTGTTGTAGGTTGTGCTCCAAATTTTGCTTTGTTGAATCAAATAATGTGCTCATTACTTTAAATTGCATCTAAAATTATTTTACATTGCATTCATCCACCGGGTGCGACAACGAGTACATCATAGTCTCAACTCCATAGATTGTATTTTGGTCCATATCACTGTTCTTTTGAATTATCAAGCAAAAGTACTTAAAACATATCACATAAATACCTATTTTCATCCTCTAATAAGATGATTGATATTTGCAAATATCATCATTAAATTGCATACAAATAGTTGATCTTTGTTTTGCTAATTCTAATCCTTCTATCTTCAAAAAAAATCTATTGTGCTAATTTTTTCCTAACTCGCCAAAGCAATAGATAAGAGTAAAACATGCATTTGGAGTTTGAAATGACCTTTCACAGTGAGAAATCATAAATATTTGAACAAAATTCTACGGACACTTAACTAAGGAGTTAAGCTAAAATGTAATTAAAAAAAGTGCAAGCAAAAAGCATGGACCCACCTGACTCTTCTTTGTAGGAATGGTAGTGTTCCTGTTGATCAATCTGGTAAAGATGCCACCAAGAGTCTCAATTCCAAGTGATAATGGAGTAACATCTAAGAGAAGGAGTTCCTTGACATCTCCTCGGAGAATACCACCTTGTATGGCGGCGCCAAGTGCCACGGCTTCATCTGGATTCACACCTTTGCTTGGGGACTTCCCAAATATTTCTTGAACCACATCCTGAATTTTAGGCACCCTAGTCATACCACCCACAAGAAGGACCTCGTCTATATCTTTAGGAGCTATGCCAGCATCCTTTAAACAGCTCTTGCATGGACTTCGAGTCCTCTCAATCAAATTACTAACTAAGGACTCAAATTTTGATCTTGTCAAAGTAATATTCAAATGTTTTGCTCCTGAAGCATCAGCTGTTATAAATGGCAGGTTAATGTCAGTTTGGGTTGTTGAAGAAAGTTCAATCTTGGCCTTCTCAGCAGCTTCACGAAGCCTCTGTAAGGCTAACCTGTCCTTGGAGAGATCTATCCCTTCTGTGTTCTTGAATTCATTTACCAAAAACTCCAATAATGCATTGTCAAAATCTTCTCCGCCCAAGAAGGTGTCACCATTTGTAGCTTTAACCTGAAAAATACATGTTATGGAAAAACAAATATCACGCAACCACGCCCTACTGAATTTACATCATTCACTGAAAAAGTGCACTAATCCCTTTGTACTGAGAAGTACAAACCTCAAACACGCCATTTGAAATTTCCAAGATAGATATATCAAAAGTCCCCCCTCCAAGATCAAAGACTGCAAGAAGGCCCTCCTTGTTATTCATCCCGTAAGAAAGAGCTGCAGCAGTTGGTTCATTGATGATTCTCTGCACATCAAGGCCAGCAATTCTCCCTGCATCTTTTGTAGCCTGCCTCTGAGCATCATTGAAATATGCTGGGACAGTTATCACTGCCTTTGAAACTGATTTTCCTAGGTAGGATTCAGCAGTTTCTTTCATCTTCGTTAGAATGAAAGCGCCAATCTGGCTGGGAGAATACTGCTGTCCATTAACCTCAACCCATGCATCGCCATTAGGAGCCCTGGCTATCTTGTAAGGAACCATCTTCATCTCTTTCTGAGTGAGAGGATCATCAAAACGGCGACCAATCAACCGCTTGGTCCCAAAAACTGTGTTTGTTGGATTGGTTACCGCCTGCCTCTTTGCAGGAATTCCAACAAGGAGTTCACCCTTTTGATTGAAAGCAACAACAGATGGTGTGGTTCTTGCTCCTTCAGAATTCTCAATAACTTTGGGATTCTGCAAAAGACCGCATTTTAAGAAAAAAAGTTTACGAGGGAGAAAATCATAGCAATATCTGCCTACATAAACATCCAAAAGCCTAACCTTTCCCTCCATAACAGCTACACAAGAGTTGGTCGTCCCCAAATCAATCCCTATTACATCATTCCCAGCAGACTTTGAACTGAATTATAGAAACACAGAAAAGGAAGATTTAATGATAACTAACTTGTAAGTAGGTTTACTACGATATGAATCAATATATTGTAGATTGAGAACCACCTGAATAGTCTAGCAGGACCTGCCCATCTGTATCTTGAAGAAGAACCAGTCCATGATGTATTAGTGATGCCAGGAAACTGTAAATAGCATAATCAGCACAGTAAGGGTATCATTATCTTTTAACTATTACAATAATGGTATAATGGTAAGACAGTAAGGTTGATGTGAGTTGTCTGATGCCTTTTATTCTCCAACCCAGTACACAATTTACAGCTTATTTAGTGCATTCACGAGCTCGTGTGATTTCTAGAAAAATTTGAAATACAATTATACAATCCTTTCCCTCCACCTCTCTCTGCATGCCGCCAGGAATAATATAAGGCATATAAGGCACGGGGAACACCATTCATCCACCGCTAGTTTTCTTTCAAACAAATGAAACCCAAACTTTTATGGTAAAAAAATTTCTCAAGATAGGTTTTTCCATGCATAAAAATAAGTATTCAGTTCCAAACAGCCTATCCAAACTAAGGCTCCATTTGGCGCGGCGTTTTTGCTCCGGTGAGTTTCGACAAAAATGCCACCGTCATAGAATGTATGTTTGGCAAGACAACGGTTGCAACCACCACCAAGAAAAGAAAAGTAGTTTTGAACATAAAAGAAGATGAGATCGGGCGTTCAAGAACGACGGTTCATAACCACCGCGTTCATAACCGACTGTGAATGCCCACAATATAAAATACAACTAAACCATGATACAAAGTAAATCATGGGCCAAAGATTAATAAAATGATACTGCCACACACTGCAGCTGACCTTCATGGGTATCACGTTTTATCTATTTTTTTCTCACGAGGGTGTATTTTAGTAATTTAGTCCCTAGCGAGTCCTCCTTATATAAGGGAGATGGAGCAGCGAGTCTTAGAAGGGTGTCAAGCAGTCGTGTAAATCTCTTGCAAAGGAATCCTTAGAGTGAAGCAGCCCACAATTGATTAGCGTGAGCATATCCGGCGAGGTTGTATTACAATTTCAGTTTACCCGCAAGTTACTTTCTCTAATTCTTATCGACGGGTCCAACCTGCCTCACCAATTAGGGTTCAACTCCAAACCCTAATCTGCAATCCGGTTCCATCTCCTACACCCAGCCCACGGTTACAGCTTCCATCAATCCCCAGCGAACCCTCCTGATCGACAACCCCTGGGTTGATTCACGCGAGCTTCGCATCCGTCCTTCCAGTCGCAGTCGACAGCAACGCGCACCCTCAATTGCGGTCCCCCTCGCCATCGGTTGGGGGTTCCTAGCCAGCGGGCCAGAGGACCCAAAAATTGCATCATCAACTTTGAAAGAGAAATATATCAAACAAATGGTAGCATGGTTAAGATCAAGGATGAGATAGCGGCACTTAAATAACAAAACCCTGACATCCCGGAAGTGAATCAATGTCGAAATGATCAATGACAAACTATACCAGTAATAAGAAGACAGACACAGCGCGATGGAGCTACAACAGGGAAATGAAGAAGACGTAGGACAAACAAAATTTGAAGCAGAAATGCTGTGATGAAGGTACGACGAACTCACAGATCGGAGAGGGTTGAGCACAGAAGACGAAAGCTCCCGGCGCCTAAAGGCTCGGATCACCGCTGCCGTCGCCATCTTAGACTCTGCTCTGTGAAGCAGATTACAGATTTCCTAGGGTTCTAGAGGGGTTCGAGCTGAGCCTCAAAGAGAGCGGTGGAGTGATAAGAGCCTCGGTGAGAGAGAACCCGAGCGGGTTCGGGCCTCGCCTGTTCCGAGATTGCAGCCGACGGGTCGAGATGCAATACATCTAAAATATTCCTCTAATATTACTATCATTTTCCTGCAATACGGTCCGAATATTAATCTACAGCGTTGGATCTCGCGATGCTACGGTCGGACCTGCTCTCGCACCAGTGGCGGATCCAGAAAATAAAAAATGAGGGTGCACAAAAAATTTCAAAACACAAATGTTAGCGGAGTGAGTAGAAGGGTCGTGAGTCACATGTTGAAAATTAATTTTGGGGGTGCACATAACTGAACTTGGTCTGCGAATAGCCAAATTTGGTCTGCGAATAGCCAACTTTGGTCTGCAAATAGCCAACTTTGGTCCGTGAATAGTCAATATTTGTCCCAAAACAAACTAGTTACGTGACGTGAGAACGCTTCCATCTTATCGGAGTCATTTCTTCGTCATTTGGCCACCGTTTTTGACATATAAGTAGTCAAAATTCATTGTCTCGACGAGAGGAATCAAAATCCACTAACAATTTTGAAAAATAATGGGAGTGCAAGTGTCCCTCGGGCCCCCCTCTGAATCCGCCCCTGTCTCGCACCTCCGGGAGGTGCACATACGTACCCAAATATTTTCGTCCGAGATAGTTGTCTTTGTGTCGCGTGGAATATGAAGGGGGAGATTTTAAAAAAAAAGTCATTGTTATTAGTAGCACCGCAGATTTAGCTATTAGCATTCGATTTTAGATCTTTTTTCTCCTCAATTAGATACTTCATATTTTATCTTTTCATGAGAGGCCAAGAATCGACGGCTTCGTAAAAAGGTTCTTTTTTGAACTAAAAATCAAGTCCATTTTTGAAACTAAAATCCAATTCATTTTTACAATCAATGAAAATCCAATTGTACTTTTGAACTAAAAAAAGATCCTCGAGAGATCTCCCATGTATTACACGCACAGAAAATTTTCTCATACAAAACTGCGTAATTTAAACAAACAAAATCAGGGAATTAATTGTTCTTATAATTTAGGGTTTTCATCAAATTAGAATTTGCAAATTATTACTTAGAATGGCATTGAAAAAAAAACTTAAAAATTGTTGGTTGGAGAAACTAATATCTGAACATTAATTGTATTGTTATTCTGAAACTAATTTAAAATTTGATGTTGGGAATTTTTTTTAAAATGTGATGATTCTCTAACCTCTACTTCAAAAGGAGTAGCAACTTCAGCTTGCAAATGCTTTTCCAATGTCCAATATGTCGAAAAGATATCATTGATGGGGTTTTCCCGAAAGATTTTTGAGTCAAATCGGTAGGACCGACCGAAACACTCAAACGAGTCAACCCGACCGAGTGATCCACACGAGTAAACCGCGCTCGCTCGAAGGGTCACAAAACCGCACAAAGCGGCGGACGAACGAAGCACGCACAAGGAACCGCGAGACCGCGCGCACGCCTGGCCGGCCCGCGCGCCCGGCCTGTGCCGGCCGCCAGCGCGCCGCCTCCGAACGCCTCTGCAGCCTGCGGCAGTCTCCGTCGTCTCCTGTCGCCGCCATCGCCGAGCAACTTGCCCGGACCGCTCGGGGGGCATGTTCGTCATTTTCGGAAAATTTATGATCCAGGTGATCGGAACGGAGCAATGTCATTCGTCAACTCAAAATCCAGCTAGGCGCAATTACCAGCATGTCCCTTCAAGAAAACTATAAAGAGACCACAAATCCTTCATTTGAAGAGAAGCAACCCAAGAGATAAGAGAGAGCTCTAAGGTTTTTCGGCGAGGACGTGGGACTTTGATCGTTCCTCCGCTCTAAATTCCCTCTGCTCGCTCTTAAGTCTGCTCACGCTCAAGGCTCCAGTGGACACTCTCGCAAGCCTAGCAAAGGAATGGAAGGACGCTCTGAAGACTTAAGTCATTTTTTCCTCTTTTCATTACTTTCAGAGCTTGTAAACGGAGAGGTGGTCTACCACCCTCTTGAAATCAGGAACTCTTGTAACCTCAAAGGAACTAGTGGATTTTGGCCGGCACGGATCCGACCACATGATTTTTCACCATTTCCAGGTTTTCCACGCTAAAACGTCTCGTGTCATTGTTGTTTGATTTCATTTGACTGTTTGCGCGCTCGGCTCACTCTCGAGCTAAGACGGTCCGATTCTTTGGGCGGAGGGAAAATCGAGTGACCCGCAACAGTTTGGCACCATCTGTGGGAAGGTGTTCCCAACTCTCTAACAAATCTTTGAGGATCGCGGTTGCTCTACGCAAGCACCCCGACCAACTACAATGGCAAGGAGAAGCGCACGGATTGCTAACGGGGCGGCTCCGGAAGAGCGCGCCGATCTCTCCCCCAACTCGCCCGCAAGCAATGCTTCGCTTCTGAAGGGAGCCGCCGCTGCCGCACCTGCAACTTATGTGGAGGAGCGTGTACGACTGATAGAGGAGCGCCAGGTGGAGGTGCTCACCCTGCTTCAAGACTTGGGAGTCTCCAATCGCTAATGGAGGAAGACCATCGCTCGCCCAGGGCCGCACCCACCATGGGACATCGCCCGTCTCGGCGAGCCACCTGCTGATGAGTTGTCTGACGCAGCAACCTCGGAATGCTCGGCTCAACCGATGCTCAGCTGAAGCAGACGCCGGGACAGGACAACTGAAGGCGCACCCGCAAGGAAGTGAGGGGCATGATCGAGGAGGAGTATGCCCAGGGTAGGCACCGCCCTGCGAATGTGTGACACTCTTTTCACCATGGGTCTCCACTCGCTTCCCAGGTTCTGGCGCACCCCATCCCGCGCGGTTTCAAGCTGCCCCACTTCGAGACCTTCGACGGGGTGGACTACCCCCTAGAGCATGTCAACCACTTCGAGACGATCATGCGCCTCTACGACGCACCCGACCAACTTCTGTGTCAGGTCTTCACCACCATACTAAAATGACATGCACGGACGTGGTTTCACTCACTGAGGGAGGGGAGATCAACAACTTCGCAGAGCTCACATGCCTCTTCATCGATGAATTCATAGCAAATCGTCGGATTAGAGACCCCTCTCACATCTCCGGCATCCGCCAGAGCAAGGGGTAAATGCTCAAGGAGTTCTTTCGCCGCTTCACTTTCGAAGCAAGACAAATCTCGGGAGTCGACCCCGAACTCCTCCGCGACTTCTTCCTCGAAGTGCTCCACCCAATCGGATTCTACTCCGCTCTGATGCGAGAGACAATCATCTACTGGGTTTCTGGGAATGCAATCCATTACTACCACAGCTGCACCAAGAGCCGTTGTGACTGCTACCGTGCGCGCGTGATTCGCGAGCTACCGCGTGCGTGCGCGGCAGCTCGCGGTTTTGATGCTATCGTGCGCGCGTGCAAATGTGTTGTTGTGTGGCGCATGAACGGGGTTGCGCGGCTTGGTGCGCCCTGCTTGGGGCATGGGTTCTCCCGACATCTCAGATTTTTTCGGTCTCCTATTTTTGTGTTGTTGTTTTGTATGCTAACTCTCTACTCTGCTCTAGGTACCGAAGTGTAACGTCCCAGCGAAGTCGACGTGTCTCCCTTCGACTCTGAGCGAGGACCGGGTGGGCGTGTGGCAGAAGCGTTTCGATATCCTGGCGGACGTTAAGGTGAGGATTCCGCTCCTGTAGGAGCGCGTAAAACTTCTTTTGATCACTAAGAATTCTTTTAGTGACTAATTTAATGTGGCCACTAAAACTTCTTTTGATGACCAATGTAATTTGGCCACTAAAACTTTTTTAGTTATGCTAATTATTTTGTAAAGACATTTATTTAGTGATAAAAACTTTTAATTATGCACAATTAGTGATACAATTTTTTTATCATTAAAGACATTTATTAGTGATGGCGCATTCGGGACCACTTTTGAACAAATTGAATTTGGTCACTAAAGATATCTTTAGTGGCCAAAATCCAACATTTTGTGATGAAAATTTCAGTTACTAAAAGTCAATTTTCTAATAGTTGATGCAACTAAATATTTTTAGTGACCAAAGTCCAACATTTTGTGATTGAAAATTTCATTTACTAAAAGTCAATTTTCTAGTAGTTAATGCATTGAATATTTCTCTAGCTTGCAAATTGTCCAAGACTTAACGAAGAAGTTGTGTATGCAGATCTCTCACTTGTTCTTGCATTTTATCTTTTGTTTTTTCTTTCTTCTGCAAAGGATTGAGAAAGTTGTAAGAACTGCTATTGGTTTAATAGAATCTCACTATTTTCCAAAGTATAATTTTCTAATAGTTGTAAGAACATTGAGTATCGTGCAAGAGCAGCTAGCTATATTCGCAACATGCAATCGCTCCTGGGGCTTGTAGAGCTCAATCATGCACTCCTTGCATGGTCGAGCATAGCCAGCGCATGTTGCATATCATAAAGGAAGAGCTACAACAGTGTATCAGTCAAAAATAATAAAGTAATGAGTTATGTCGTATCCGCAGGAAACACAGCGCAGTAACTCCGACGACTACAAAATCATTGACTATTTAGGTGATCGTGAACTTGAGTTTTGCAAGAATGTAAAAGCTTGAAAAAAAACTAAATTAAGGAGAGCCGGATCATCTCAAGTAAAGCATAACATATTATCATTAGCTTTAGGCTCCGTTTGGGGAGACTTATTTTCACCGGTCAAGCGGCTACGATAGCATGAACCGGACCTTAATTAAGGTCAGGTTCATGCAGTCGTAACCACTTGACCGTTTAAAATAAGCCGCCCCCCCCCCCCCCCCCCCCCCCCCCCCAAACGGTTAAAGGACATTAAAATGTATGATTGTCCAATACATGAGAATGATTACAACCATACAGCACAAATAGAGTATCGACAAATCTCAAAGGCTTTAAACAGAGGGGGAAAGAAATACAAAGGAAGTCAAGAGTTGATAAGCAGCATAATTTATATAGAGATTTTGCCCTGCTATTTGCTTGTTTCCCATCATCTTTTATCCCTGAACTTTGTAAAATTATAAAGTCTATTTCATCTTCATGCTTAGTCCTTATGTAAGGAGTCTTTGGATGCACATAGCAGGTTTCCGGGTGTCTTGCGGAGTGATAGAGAGGATGTCTAAATTTCTGCACTAAGGGCATGATCGTGCCTATATAATCCTTGAAATTCTGCATGATCGTGCTCATCCTCTACGCATGACCGTGCCCAAACAAGCATAATAATTTTCATTAGCATTACTCTAATTATGTTTATTAAAGAAGATGCTATTAAGCATTCTAGTTTTACATACACAATTGCAATAGGTTAATATAAACTCTTGCGGCTGTTATTATTTTATTTTTCCTAAGGCAGTGTCCTATCGTAAGTCTCACGGTGTGTAAGAACTCATACATGAAGTTCTAAAAAGAAGAAAAAAGACAACAAAATAGATACTGCCAAAATAGATACCACCAGCAACGTTCCCGTCGTCCTCGCTGCAAGCTAAGCCTCATCGGGCTTCTCAGGATTATCCTTCTCTGGATCTTCCTCTTCTTCCTCTTTCTTCTCCTCGTCTTCCTCTTCGTCTTCCTCCGGTGGGTCGGCGGGGAATGGTGTGGGAAGCGGTGTCTTCATTGGGCTAAACCTGGGAAATATATCTGGCCTGCGCCCAGGTTTCGGCCTTTCCCATTCCTGCAATGATATGAGCAAGTATTATATTAACACATTAAAAACCATCAAAATGGATTAGAATCAACAGATTATGCCGGGACAGGAACGAATACCTGTTGATTTTACTTGACAAATATTTGTATTTAACAAAGTAGATAAAGATTGTCAATTTTGCAAGAGAACTGATGTGAGGAAAATAACCCGGCTTTACTAGGTAAATCATTGGAAAATTACCCGGCCTCTCATAATTCAAATAATGAAACTTTTTAAATAGAATAAAAAGGCTTCAGAAGAACTGCTTGGAAGGAGGTCAAACATAATACACTATTCTGCATGGTAGATTTCTAGCTTTCGAAGTCCTCCGCTGTGTTTTTAAAACCTCCATGTCAACTTCAATGGAAAAAAACATCTTCATTGAAAAGAGCAACGCGTTTACTCGAACCAAGAAAGAAAGATCTCTAGCTTTCTGTAAATAATTAAACTGCTAGTTTATCCAGGGAGATGAACAGGGTAGGCGCTAGAAGAAGCTGCGGTGGCAGCAAGCTCATGCGTAAGGGTTGAGGGCCATCGGCTGAGAGCAGGAAGGAGAGCTACAGGCTGCTCCATTATGAAGCTTAATCATATACATTTTATTTTATACTTCATCAAAAGAAATGTGCTAAAATCTGATTAATATGAGTGCTTTACATGATTTTTTTTACTATTACGTGTTTGAGCTATGTAGGAGTAGGCATGAGCGATTAGGGGCAAATCAGAGCAATTTTGGAAGATTTTTCTAGCCCCAAAACAGAGAGAAACACGGACTAATTGACCAAGGCGTGTCAAATGGTCGTGTCCAGCCCATGGAGGCAGTTCACTAGAAATGACGCATTTTTTGAGCCATGTCCCCGGGCAGTGTTGGGCCAAATTTATGGCGACGGACTCATGCTTATGAATACATCATTCTGTCCTAAAGAACCCATAATGAATTTGAAAGTTATGATCATGGAAACCCCTAAAAAAGAAGAAACACGAGGAAGAGGTATCAAAAAGGGAAGACATGGCACGCAAAGATGGATCATTTAGTATGATCTTCACCATCGTTATTCTCCTTTTTGTATCTTCTCTACCCTAAGAACTTTTCATGTATTTTATTTAGTTAATCAAATATCTTTACTTGTTTGGATGATTAAAGTTTCTACTAAAGCATTCATCTTTACTTTCTCTTCATGATTTGTGATTTCTTATGATTTACTTGCGTTGAATATTGTACTTAGTAATTTTGAGATATTATGCTTAGTTATGAGTCTCATAATTCCATAAGCCTCAGTAGACTGTTTTATGAATAGATTGTACGCCGGTAAAGAGAGCATGCAAATCTCGAGAGAGGTCGACAAAAATCTTCCGCTTTATAGTCCAATCTAAGAGTTAGGCTTTAAAGAATGCTAAAGCAATTTTTAGGGACCTCTACATAGTGAATTGGGTTCTCAAGTATATTAACTTAAAGTTAGTCTCTGTTCATGTAGACCAAAGAGTTTGGAGTAGCGTGAAACCCTCTCGATCTAAAATAATTACTATCATGAGAGGAAAATTCTTTAAATGATTAAGTACTACTCATTTTTACTACACCGTATAAATAAGGTAATTTCACTAAATAAAATATATTTTGGCTATTTTCATGTGATTTTGATATCAAAGCTCTTATCCGCGTCTCACTTATCTTGTTGTTTTAAATCCTCTTTATAAGTTTAAGCATAATAATGAAATGAAATGAAAGTATTCATAAGAACCTTGTGGAATACGATCTTGATATTTGTTTATCTTATACTTTACACGATATGTGTGCTTGCCTTTCTAATAGTAGAGTACGTAAATCTATCGTTAATAATAAATACGATGAGAGAGCATATCAAGTTTTTGGTGACGTAGTCGGGAAACTCTTGTAATATTCTTAAAATCTAATTCCATTACTTATACCATATAAATATTTTGCATATGTTATTTGTTTGCATTTTTTGTTTATATAGCTCGGATTTCTTCACTTGGTTTTGATGATTGCGGATAAAACCATTAATAACGAATATTGGAAGTAAATTACTTCTATGTTTCTTCATCCATTATTGGAGGGAGAAGCTCAGGAGTACTTCTTATGTAGGATAGGGTGTGTGGTGCGAGACTACGATGCAATTTTAGTGGACGGTGGGATTTAGACTTTTCTGTTGGGAAAAACATCCTCTTGATTTATCTTACAAACTATATATAAGTGATTTCATCATCTAAGATTCATTACCCATGATGTATAGTGAGGGTAAAATGGTAATTAGATGTCCTAGAATGTCGCACTCACATAAGAGTGTCAAGGTCAAGTCAGAAAAGAGTGCAAAATTCAGTTGAGTTAATTCTGCGTCGAATAGAAGTCGACGCAGCTTCGACTGAAAGTCGAAGTAACTTTTAATAGAAGTAAGAATAACTCAGACTGGCAGTCGATGTATAAATTGAAGTCGACGTAACGTCGAAATATATTCGTCACAAAAGGTAGAGTCAGTCGATGCAACATTTGAAGTCGACGCAACATTTGAAGTCGACGCAACATTTGAAGTCGACGCAACTGCGAATTATATTCGACGCAGAAGTCAGAGCTTAAAGTCTAAGTCTTCATCTCAGCGGATACGTCGATAAAGAATCGACGCAACGTCAATATCAGAGTTCAACTCAAAGCTGAAGAAGATTTCGAAACAACTTCTATTAGAACTCAGAGGTGCGTCGATAAGAAGGCAAAGTTATTCGACGCAATGTCGAATACAAACATAGTTTTGGAATACTTCCTGGATTCGATTCTGAAGCTTATTCAGAAGTTATAAATGAAAGTTATTTGAATTCTAACATGTCGTTCATGAACAAGAAGGGAAAAAAAACTCCAGAGATACAATGATGATATATTTGGAAGTTATTCAAAAGGATTTTGACGGGTTGTCAACAGAAATAGAAAGAGAGCAATAATACCTCTTGGACATTCCTACTAGGGAAAACAACAGAAGAGGAAAGTCATTCATCTCTATTCGACAGAAGAATAAGTATACAGAATTCAAAAGAGACAAAATCAATCATTATGTTATCTTCTTCTCCAGCTCTCTCTTCGACAAAAAAAACATACTGAACAGATCTCTGTACAGGAATACAAAAGGCTTCTTCTTTTTCTTCTCACTGCAAGAAGCATACAAATATACAGAGATCATCATCAGGATCAGAGCTTCCAAAATCCTTGCATCTCTCTCTCAAGCAAGAATTCATTCACTGAACAAAGATCCAGCAAACACTAAGTGCCAATAATTCTCATTGATTGTTGCAGGAGGATTAATCCAGAGAAGAACAATCTTCATCTTCTTCTTCTTCTTTACTCTATCTTTTACTTTTGTAAAACTGAGTAAAGAGTCTTTAGAATCCATCTTCAAAGAATTCAGTGGTTCAAGATCTCCTTAACAAAAGATCTAATATTGGTTCAAGATCTCCTTATCAAAAAATCTAGTTTTGTTTTAAGATCTCCTTATCAAAAGATCTAGTTTTGGTTCAAGATCTCTTTATCAAAAGATCTAGCTTGGTTCTAAGAGTCTCCTTAACAAAAGACTCATACCCTAATTATAAGAGTCTTCTTATCAAAAGAATCAGGCACTGGATAGTGTATTCCTAACAGGGTGGTAGAAGAGTGGAGTGCCCATATTTTGGGGAATCACTATAGATCTTGTTTCATCTGTGTCGTGAATTTTATGTGTTGTCCCATCATTATTTCTGTTATTATGTGCTTATTTTTATTCTGGTTAGATTGTTGGATGTTTAGTATTTAGAATTATTTTATTGTTCTGCGCACATTTTTGTGAAAAGTTTTAAAACTCTATTCACCTCTCCCCCCTTCTAGAGAATACTCGGAAGACTCACTATGCACTTTGAATTGGTATCAGAGGGAGGTTAATCAAAAAAAGGTTAACACCTTGATCAAAAGATCCTCTCACTCAATTTTTTATATTCTAAAACTATTCTCAAAAAATGAGTTCTAAAGACTATGCATCCAAAAGACCACCAGTGTGTAATCTGAATAAGTTTACACTCTGGAAGGCCAGAATAAAACTGTATATGAATTCTATTGATGAAGACATTTTTGATGTCATTTTGTCAGGTCCTCCAGTGCCATACAGAAAAAATGCAAATGTGACTGTAACACAAGAACTTGTCCTCAGAGATGAATGGACAGATGCTGAGAAGAAGGTGAAGGCATGTGATGCAAATGTCATGAACATCTTGGTGTCAACTATGTCAGATGACATATTCCAAAAGGTAGCTGATTGTAACTCAGCAAAAAAATTTGGGAATCACTGTCTAGACTAGTAGAAGGGAGCTCAGATGAAAGAAATGACAAGAAGTCCCTTCTCATATCTAAATATGTGAACTTCCAAAAGAAAGCTGAAGAGAATGTTGTTGAGATGTATGAGAGATTCAACATAATTATTAATGAGCTCAAGGGTCTAGATAAAGAGATCTCATTAATTGAGATCGATGATAAGCTTCTCATGTGCTTCCAAAGCACTTCAGACTCAAATATCTGGGTCATTAGAGAGTCCAGATGCCATAGAGAAGGTTATGGATAGGAGATACCTTTGGGATGCAAGAAAACACACAGGAGTCGTCACATAGGGCCTCATGGAGTCGTTACCATAAGAGGAACGCCGGATTACGGGAATATAGTTCTCCAAAATCTGTAATAGCCTACTAGCAACCCCCATACTCTCTATTTATAACAATACAATATTAGGGCTCCCCGACATCGACGGTTGTGATTGGTCGGGGATGCGGCGGGCCCGATTACATGAAATAAAATAAAACATAACGATATAATATATGAAAAAGTAGGTAAACGACGATCCGACCTCATTCGTGGAGTCCGATCGTTGATTCGATCAAGTCCTCGTGGGCGAAAACATCAGCATGGGTCCCGCCTTGCAGCGAGCCAACTCTGATGGATCCCCATAAAATCCCTCCGACTGAAAAACCTTCATCTCCGATGAATGGAGACGATCATAATGTAGTCGAACTCCGGGGGTGAGTCGATCAAACTTTGCAAAAACTATCCAAGTGTCGCAGGTGCAACGTCACAATTTTGAGCATTTTTTTAGTCATAATAATAATTAATAATGAAAATAATCATTTGGGGACCATTAGAGTAAAGATTTGATGAGTCGAGGGCGAGGGTCAAATCCTAGCCCACATAGACCGTGTGTGACACCTCAAGTTATAAAATTCAATTGATCTTCAACAATTTGGTGTGCGGATAAAACTTTTGGGGTGTGCGGATAGAGGTTTAGACCTAAAGCTATTTGCTCAAAAACACTCCCCAACCTCCCAGGACTCACAAGAACCCCCCCCCCCCTCGTTTTATTTTTGTGTGAGTCCTTACATCGTCGAAGAGAGGAGGGAGGAGAACAACGTTCTTCTCCCCTTGTCGTGAGTTGCCGCCGCCGGAGAGGAGTAGGGCCGCCGGTCTTCCCCTGCTATTCATATCGTCCCAAATCCATAAGGCTGCTGCCGTTGACGAATCATCAATCTTGGCCGACCGGGAAGAGAAGTGCAAGGGATTACAAGCCCAGCTTGCCGAGACGCCGCCAGCCTCCTCTGTATAAGTGCTACAAGGGCATTTCACCCTTGCTGAACTCATCTTTCTGGAGCCCACCGTCTGAACCTCTCTTTGCTGGCTTCTTGTCGGAGCTTGGTTGTCGAAAAGAGAAGTGGAGGAGTCCTTTTTTGCTGAAATTGGGGGCTACCCTCGTGGTGTTTCGCCAAGAGAACATCCTTGTCTGAGCCCTCTTTGGTTCTTGGGGATTTTACCGAGAGAGCGGGAGGGAGTGGAAGTCAATATAGCCGTTGTCGATCAAGGAAGAGAAAGAGGAGGAAGCGCGGGGATGCCGAAGTGAACTCCAATCGCTGAGTCATCTCCGTAAGCGCAAGGAAATCGCACTGCGGTCACTCTCAACCCAACTCCTTGAGGCTTCTATGGTCGGGAAGGATTGGACGCAGGTAACGATGTTCTTCAACCCAGATTTAGGATACATTTGTGTATGTTTGATATGTTGCGATTGTGTGGCACCCTATGTCTCTAATTAAAAGCTTGGGGTGGCCACGGTACCTAGTGCACCACCTGGTCGATTGTGTCCGTCCCAACCATGAATTTGTAATAGAAAAGTCTGGCGAGCGGTTCCGGATTAGACATGTTGTGTGAAGCCTACCCGCGACGATAAGCCTGGATCGGTGATGTTTATTGCATATTTTATACCGGATAATTATTCGTGTTTTCTTTTGTCGTGTTCACTTTAGGCTGAGAATCGAATGTGGTTGAGGTCGTGAGAGTCCGTGTAGGACCTAGGTCTATAGTGGAATCATGTCAATTTGTGGTTGTTACCTGTACAGGAACATGATGATGGCGAAAGAACCAGGTATGGATCGATGACAACGATTAATTTATTTTAGGTGTTTTGCCTTACGGATAATTATCGCAATTATCGTTGTTGGGGCAAAAAATCCCAAATTGGGGATAGATGACTATTAGAGCGATAATGCTTTATAGCGTAGGTGGTGAACCCCTGCGCATAAGATAGACGGTAATATTAGGGGGTTTAATTTGTCAGTCCCTCTTAATCGGTTTATAAGCGGGGTATGCTATGTGAGCACACTTATTAAAGTTAACCGTGTGGTATCATGTTTGAACTCGTAGGTGTTCGAGGCTATCTAGTGGTTTAAAAATGATGAATGATCACGTAAGATCTTATGTGAATTGATTAGATCTCCACCCGGAGTGAGTTGTAGATGTGATAGCACATGTAACATGTTTTGCCTAAGTTTTGATTATGTGCCTTTGTTTGTTATTGATAAAACGGGCATATGCCGCATTACACCACACCGTGCATTTCAGTACGAAAAGGACCCTCGGGTATGACCGTTGTTCGACATGGTGGTTGAGAATGGGCACATGTCGAGCCGCACCCGCACCATGTGGTTTGACGTCTTACACTGACACATGGGAGAGGCCGTTTTATGGAAAATTGTGAGAACGGACCTAGGTAAAGCCACACTTGCAGTGTTGTGTTGGCGTCATGGTGACTTGAGCAACGGGCACAGGCTGACCCGAACCCGCACCATGGAGGGAATGGGGTGACTCCCCTTTTATGCTGAGACCATGGGAGAGACTGTGAGTCTGGCTTGAGAGTCCAGACCGATAAGATGCTTAGTGGACTTGGATTTTTGTGTGCTTCTAGTTTTGGTTTGGGAGTCTTAAGTGCACTATACTTGTGCTTTGGGTTGTTGATAGACCTTAAAATTGTAGTTCCTATTTTGAGTAACGGGAGCGGGCGAGAGGGACCAAGAGGTAAGTGCACTCCGCCGCACTCGTAGATGTGTAGCTTGGCATGAAAAGGACGTGTGTATGACATGACGTGTACATAACGAGAGAACGCCAACGTGCATTATGTTGCGGTTTCAGATTGCATGATGTAGGACCTACTAGTACGACCTATGATGCTTAGTTGAGTGCCGCATTGAGTGCATATTTTGGTGGTTATTTGCTATGTTTCAGTAGCATAGGACATGCTAGTCCGCTACTAGGAATAGGATGCATGAGTAACATTTACTCTCTAGCTCTGGTGTGCATAGTATACCTCCTTTACCTTCATGCTCAACTTAGAAACATGTTTGATGTCTGTGACGCCAGTTCGCATGTTTACTGTCTTGTTATGTTTGAATGTTGTGACGCACTGATCTACAGGGATTGTGCTCCCCGGGATCCGCTAGGATTCCCGCGGGGAGGGGGGGACTGTTACACAGTTTTTGGTCAGCTCTGGCTAACCCTCGTTTTTCCGCTGATTTGTATTTTGTTGCAGGGACATGCGCGTGCTTGAAGTGCTTGCTGCCAAATAAGAAATAAGCGTGATGTTTAGCACGTTGCTTTGTTTTTGAGTACTTTTATGCATAGCTAGTATTTGGGACCTGCGAGTCTGTTTTGGGAGGTTCCAGTTTCTTGTTACTTCTGGACTTTTATTTAATACAGTGTAAAATTATTCATGGACTGTACTTTGATGTGGACATTCATTTCTAGTGTCTTGTTTAGTTTTAGTTTCTGTTTGTCTTTGATGTGCACTCTGAGATAGTTGGTTGCTTGTTTATCATGTTTTAATGTTTTACTTGTATTAGTTGTAGCGTGTGGGGACCGGCCAGACCCATAACATACAACGAATTAAGGTATATGTTACCCCCCACCCAACACACACGCACGCGCGCGCACACACTTAAGTTATGCAATGTCCACATTGTATGAGGTGGTCTAAAAAGATAAGTGTTTAATATGATGAGAGTTATAAAATTGTACGTGCATAAAATAATCAACATGCATATATATATACACACACACACACACACACACACACACACACACACATATTTATAGGGTTAATTACCGGGACCTCCCCTCTGAGTTTGCATTTCCCCCTTTCCCCATTTTCGATCAGCCGTAAGGCTTTCATTTTCCCCCTTTCCCCATTTTGATCCAACATTGTCCAATTTCGGCGAGGCGTGCGCTTGGCAACAGCGGCGAAGCTCATCTTCTTCAGTTGGAGGCTTGAACTTCTTCGTCTTCTTCGACTGAGGCTCCATCCTCTTCGTCTTCTTCGTCGGAAGCTTGCCCTAGTTCCTGGAGGGTCCATCTTCTTCGGTGAAACTTGCCCAAGTTCCAGGAGGCTCCATCTTCGTCGGCAAGGCTTGCCCTAGTTCCAGAAGGCTCCATCTTCGTCGGCAAGGCTTGCCCTAGTTCCAGAAGGCTCCATCTTCTTCGTCGGTGAGTTCATTTTGTTGTTCTGCCATGTTTCTGTCCAGATGAAATTATATTGATGTGCAGGAAAATTTTTTTTTTGTTGGGCAGATGAAATTATATTTTTTCTGGATAAATATAAGTTTTGTGAATACATTTTTTTAGAATGGTGTAAATTTCATATAAGATATGATCTACTTAGGCATTAATGAGACTACAAGGAAAGACAAAGATAGGGTACAACGGCGAGGGGGAGGGGTAGACCAATAAAGACTTGGAATGAGACTATAAGGAAAGACATGATGTACTTAGGCATTAGTGAGATTATGATTGGGCACCATGGCGACAAAAGATCCATACAGCTAACCCCACTATAGTGGGATAAAGGCTTTGAGTGTTGTTGCTGTAAATTTCATATAAGTGGAGGTAGTGAATGTCCACTATCCGCAGGAATAGATGACGATGAGAGTGCAGGTAGTGATCATTTTTACTCACTATTGTCGAATTTTGATGATGATTCATCCTTAAGAGAGATTTCCAATTATTCGAATGGAGTTGCTAGAATGGTGGGATACACTAATTTGGTTGAATTTGATATGCCCAAAATTTCAAATGAACCAATAAAGCTCCAAAAGGGCATGCATTACTGAGTATGCTATTAGAAGGTGAGGATGGAGTTATCCCTACAAGACAGAAACTTAGTACTAAGTGTGACAAATGTTAGACGTGTTGGCACAACACGAGGACGTACAACTTTCAGGGTTTTTCATCTACTAAAAATCTATTGTTTCCGTATTTTTAAGTTAACTAAAATAATTTTTTTTATTCACTTGCAGTTGGATGATGAAACTCCATTAGTTGTCTTCGTTAATCTGAGGAAAAAGCCAAGGCGAGCCCAAGTCGAGACATTTGAAGAATGAACGCTGATGTTGTGTGATATTTTGGAAGCAAAACATTGTTGTTATATTAATGTTTGTTATCGCATTCTTTTGTGGAAATGATGATATTTTGTCCAATATTAGATGGCTAGTTTTTTTATGTTGGGAAGGGATGATATTTTGTCCAATGCGAAAGCTTGTGTTATATAATTATCTGGATAATCTTTTTGAATTGAGGTTTTTTTTCCAATGCAAATGCATGATGTTGTCCAACATGTTTGTTGTCGTTTAAACTATTTCAAAAGAGTACGTTAATATTACATTTATTATTCTCAATAATTTAATTTAATATAATTATTATGTTAAACAATATTTATTTTCTCAAAAAACTTTTTAAAATTAACATTACGAATGTAAAAAAATTTACGAATATAACCCTCCGCTGTTTCAAAAGATTACAAACACATCCCTCCATTTTTGAAAACATTACAAATAGACCCCCTTAAACTTTTAAGCCATTACAAAGGGTACAAATGGAATATAATAAATTTTATTTGCTAAATATGACATTTTCCATTCAAAATTTAGATGGAAGGGGGAGATTGTAAACGTGGCAATCTTGTAGGGGAGGTCTTTGTAATATTAAAACATAGAGGGGAGGTACCTGTAATTATGCAAACTCGGAGGGGAGGTCCCAGTAATTAACCCTATATATATATTAAGCAATTTGTTAAGAGAGATACTTGAATAAAGCAAAGCATATATCATATAACCAGTGTCCAACAATACTAAACAATAGCTTGCTAGTGCAAGCGGATATAAAGCAACATGTCTAATACAGAAAATACAAACACAGTAATCATACACATACATAACCATAGAAATAAAAACATGGAGTTATAATCAATCGGGAGGATAACGTGAGTGGCGTGGATGGGAACATGAAGAACCATTTTTCAACGGAGGGAATGTTTCATTAAGTCGAACAAAAATTATGAAAGGAAACCATGTGTAGTAGCATTCTTCGAGGATAAGTTTCCTAAAATCTCATGCTTCGCATAAAATCAAAGTCAGAATAATGAACCTTCAGCAATAATCCTTTAATCTCCTCTTGATTGCTCATAATGGTGGCTATGTTGGTGGACACCGACTCTTGAAAATCAGAAATTTTCCCCCACCTATCTGCACACTGTGTTGCATCATAACTTATCACATGTCCCTGTGGAGGACAGACCATGCTCAAGAGTACATTGTGTGGGTGTGGAAGAAGTAGGGGCTTGTCCTGGTTTATGTACTTCCGGGTCTCCAATGGCACAACCTTCAATATAGAAATGAGGACCGTTTGGAACAAGATAAATCTTTGCAATCTCCAAAGCCCGTAGGGATACAGGTGTAATAGGAGCCATTTGTGAGATGAGATCCATAGGAGGTAAAGAATGGAGGAATCCCAAGGACTTGGCTAAGCATGTGTAAGGCGCAACACAAATTACACTAACACGAGGGTGCTCTGCCTGATAGAGGAGGTGGAGTAGAAAGAAACCTATGTTGAGTGGTAGGCGTGTGCTGATGCTGAACATATAAAGAAGGTCCTTCTTACTCACAACGCTAGAAGTTTCACCTGGCAAAGTTGAAGCTTTGGCACGTTTTGCAATAAATTGTTCATGGCGATGAAGATCACAATAAGCAGAAGAACAAATAAAAATCACCATCGTAGATACCCATTAGAATACTAAAATCGAAAACATCAAAGAATAAGTCAGACCCGCAAGGAGGAAGGAATATATGGCATCAGATCCAAAAAGACAGGCAACCTTTGTACATACAAGGGTAGAAAGAAACTCGAGCGTGAGTGATATCCAACCTCATCGATGGTGAAAAATCACACCCGGAATGACCTACAAGTTATCTTACCTCCTTTGTTATATATAGAGTTTTTAAAACGTCCCTGTCAAGCTTACGGCAATCCTGCAAACAAATGCCTTGGAGGTGATCAAAACGGGTTTGATGAAGAATGTTGGTAAATTGGAGTAGGGTTTCTAAAGTGGATCCCCTTTGGTCTACCGACTTATCATTGATAGGACAAGACGATGAGTGGTTGTGACGCGCTTGAGACATGATAACCTAAAAGAAGATAGACATTAATTATAATTTGGAAAGACGGCATACAAAATATTACGCATGCAAAAATCATCGAATGAAGATTTGAACATTCTGTCGAAGAACTTCAATTAAATTATAAAGTTGAAGCCAAATAAGGAAGAAGAACCGTTGACACAAACGGAGCGAAAAATTTAAGAACAAAAATCAAAACAACGGAAATCAAGGCTTCATAAAATATTTTTTCTTTAAACTTTTTTTAAAAATCAAATAAAAACAATCAATGCAAACTTGATTTTCAAAATGTGATGTAGAAACTTTTTGAAAATCAAGGATTAAATGAGAGAGTCCTAAGAATGTATACCTTGGAGATTAGAGTAGGAGAATTGACGTTGATCACACACGAAATCGCTCGAATTGGAGAAGAGTTAGAGTTTGGAAGGCCAAAGTCGCACTTTTTCGAGGAAGGGCAGAAGGAAACTTGCAGAAATTAAAATGGGGAAGTGGGGAAGAAAACTGAAACATTTTGATTTAATTAATAAGGCTAGGGGACACGGGCGTGTCGTCAGACCATGTAGCCTAAAATATAACGCTCCAACCAGCACGCTTCGAGGAGTTGCTACACGTAATATTAAGGTACACTACCTAGTGACACGGGCATGTCACATGGGCGTGTATACCCTAAAGACCTCAAAATGTGTAGAAATTCAGGAATATGCTCCATTAAAATAATAATGAAACCATTTATAATTTATGGAGGATGTCATTAGGTTTTAATCTTCTGAATAACTCACTTTCTTAAAGTATAACTCACTTTCTTAAAGTATCTCCGTCATCAAAATTTAATCTCTCCAGAATATTATTTAAGATCGGTTCTCCATGATATAATTTCACTCGATTCCCATTGACTTCAAAACGTTCCTTCAACTGGGTGGTATAGTTCAATCGTCCCATAAGAAAAGATTGTCTTAACAATATAAGGATCAGACCAACGGGCGCGCAATTTTCCTGGGAAGAGTCGCAAACGCGAATTGAATAATAGAACTTGATCACCGGGGTTAATGACCTTAGCACTCTGTAAATGGCAGCCATGGAGTTTCTTTATTCTCTCTTTTTCGAGAGTTCTCATAAACTAGATTTGGTCATTCATCAAGTTCATTAATTTGAAAACGATGCTTCTCTCCTACAAGATTTATATTCATGTTCATTGTTTTAATTGCCCAGTAAGCCTTGTGCTTTAATTCTAGTAGTAAGTAGCAAGCTTTTCCATATACAAGAGAAAAGGGTGTCGATCCAATCAGTTTTTTAAATAAAGTTCGATATGCCCATAAAGCATCATATACTTTCCTAGACCACTTCTTGCGGTATGAATCTACTGATTTCTCCAAATGTATTTTAAGTTTTCTATTGGAAACCTCGACTTGACCACTAGTTTGGGGATGATATAGTGTAGCGAGTTTATGAGCTATGTCATATTTCTTTAAGAACCTCTCAAACTGCGCATTGCAGAAATGAGTTCCTCTATCACTATTACTCACTCGAGGAATCCCAAAGCATGAAAAGAGCTTACACAAGAAAGACACAGTAACCCTAGCATCGTTCGTTGGTAGCGCTTGAGCTTCGACCCACTTTGAGACATAATCAACGGCTACTAGGATATATTTATTTCCAAATAACTTAGGAAACAGACCAACGATATCTATCCCCCAAACAGCGAAAACTTTACAAACAAGGATATAAATTTGTGGCACCTCATCGAATCTTGAAATGTTACCAACTCATTGACAATTATCACAATTTCGTACATATCTTTAGGCATCTTGAAATAGTTGAGACCAGTAAAAGCCTACATATAACACCCTCTGAGCCGTCTGGTTGACACTATAGTGGCCACCAGTTGGTCTAGTGTGACAATGATAAAGAATAACCAAACCTTCTTCGGTTGATACGCATCTTCTAATGATTGACTCCACAGACACAAACAAATAAGGATCCACCTATAAATAATGTTTCAAATTAGAGGAGAATTTCCTCTACTTTTGATATTTGAAATGTAGGGGAAGAACCTTAGCAACTAAATAGTTAGCTAAATCTGTAAAGTAAGGAAAGTTAACTTTCACCGTTGTAGTGGCAGCATATAGTTAATCATCGGGAAAGGTGTTGGATATTTTTGGCTCATCTAGTGCTTGAAGAAAAGGATTCTCTAGACACGATAAGTGGTCGGTCGATAGATTTTCAGCACCCCTTTTATCCCTAATCTCAAGGTCAAATTCTTGAAACACAGAAGGACCCATCGAATGAGATGAGGTTTCACATCTTCCTTTTTTAAGAGATAGCGTAAAGCGGAGTGATCCAAATACACTATAATTTTAGACAACATTAGATAGGATCTAAACTTATCGAAAGCAAATCCAGCCTAGGGCCAACCTAGGCCCTAAAGCTATTAAATTTTTTTAATGTTTTTTTAATAGTTTATTTATATATTATATTATTATTAAGATTATTCAAAAAATTAAGTTATAATTATTAGGTTATAAGTTTATAAATTAGTTAAATAAACATAGAATTAATATTATTAATTATTTTAATTATCCTAAATCCTATAAATAGAGGTAGAGATGAGAGGGTGAGAGTTTTCTCATCACTCTCTCATTCTCTCCTCCTCTCTAACTCTCTCACTCCCTCAATCGTTCTCATCGATGGCACCGTCTTCCTCGTTCGCTACCCATGAAATTGTGGAGCACAAGCACACGGCTCCTGTTTGGGACCATTTCGGAAAAGTGTGGGTCGGCACCGAATTTATGTGAAATGCAAACACTGCTCAAAGTTGTTGACTGCTGTCGAAAACTCAATACCAACGCGCCATGTCAAGGCGTGTGTAGCGAAATACGCTCTGAAGTCTAGGCAAGCACAAATTTCTGGAGCCGGGTAAATTTGAATGTATGATCAAATGCGTTAACGAGAGTTGCAAATGGAGAACGTCATCAAGCGTGGAATGTCGTTCGATCAATACGTAATGAGGGCAAGACCTCATACATTGTTATGCACACGCATTCGCCCAAGTAAGCCCCCCTCATTGGGATGATCGGCGCTTGCATATGGAAGACGCCTTGATCCATTCACGTCGGAATATATTATTATTAATTAATTAGTATTAATTAATAATAATATTAATTAAACAGTTAGTATTAATTAATTATATTAGTTGTACTTTCTTATTATGTGTGCCCTCCATCATCTATGTAAGGGGGAGGGGGCGTGTGGGTTGGTTTATCTTGGATGATCTAGTTCTTTTGGGCTCTCATTGAGAGAAGGTTCTTGACCCAGCCCTTGAGCTTGGTCGGAGCTTGCTCTGAATTGTATCATGTGTTCATTTCATTTAATGCAATCTGTCTTGTGTTCATTCTCAATCATGATCTAGTTCATTTCATTTAATGTATCATATGTTCATTCATTTAATGTATCATATGTTCATTCATTTAATGTATCGCTTGTTCATAATCATTCACATAACCACTTATAAAATTGTCTTATTCTTTTTTTTATAACTATTATCTTTAAAAGACTAGGGGATCCGAAATGGAGTTCGATTTAGTCAATCTGGAACCGGAGCGCTTGCTCAGAAGAAGGTTACGCTTTCAAAAAGAAAGAGAAGTAGAACCTCAACCTTTAGAAACCGAAAATTAACCAACTTCTGTTGTTATGGCTGATCATGTAGAAGAAATCGTAGGTGAACGTGAGAGGACAATGTCTAATTACGCTCGACCAAACTTAGAAGGCACAAGGTCTAGCATAATACGTCCGGCAGTAGCCGCTAATAACTTTGAACTCAAACCTAGCGTCATTCACATTGTGTAATAGTTTGTGCAATTTAATGGACTACAAGATGAAGATCCGATTTCCGAACTCTTACATTGTCAATTTCTTAAAAATATGTATCACTTCCAAAATTAACGAAGCTACCGATGACGTCATACGGCTACGCTTATTTCCATCTTCCTTAAGAAACAAAGCAAAACAATGGTTGAACTCTCTCCCGCGAGGATCAATTACGTCATGAGATATGATGACCGAAAAATTTCTTTCTAAGTATTTTCCACATGCCAAGACTGCTAGTTTAGGAACGATATCTCCTCCTATGTACAATTAGAATCTGAATCATTATAAGACACGTGGGAGAGATTTAAGGAATTATTGAGACGATGTCCCCACCACGCTTTGCCCTCATGGATATAAATTCAAAGTTTTTATAATGGTCCCAACCCTGGGACCAAACAAATGACTTTTGCTGCCGCGGGAGGTACCCTGAACAATAAAACGCATGAGACCGCCCAAGAATTAATTGAAGATATGGAAGGTTAATAACTATCAATGGACCACCGCGAGAGCAATGCCAAGCAAGATGGTGTGTATCACGTCGATGTTGTGACATTCTTAACAATTCAAGCCGAAAGTTTGACTAAGAAGATTAATAATCTTTCTCGCGCGCCGCAGCAAGTCCATGTTATCCAACAAGAGCACACTGAAGGATTTTTCACCGAGCAGGATATTCAAAATACCTCGTCTCCGCAAGAGATGGAATATTTAGCCCATGTAGACAATAATAACCCTAAACCAATGTATCCACAAAATAACCCCTACTCTTCAACTTACAATCCAGGTTGGTAGAATCATCCTAATTTTTCTTGGAGCAATCAGAATAATGCTCAAAAACCACCAAGCACTACTTCATAAGGTAATACACAAGATATTAAGAAGCCAAACCTAGAGGACATTATGGGAAATTTTGTTGCCGAGAAAAGATTCCAAGCTCTTCAAAGATCAATGCGAAATCAAGAAAGTTCCATTCGGAATCTACAACAACAAATTGGACAAATCGCAAAGGTCATTTCTGAGAGACCATAAGGAGCTTTACTCGGTAATACTAAAGTAAACTTGGGGGAGTATGTGAGCGTTATTTATCTTCATAATGGAAAATTACTCTCAGGGAATGAAAAGAGACTAGGAGATGAACTAAAAATGAGCAAGTTGCACAAGAAAGTACGCCGAAAATCACATAATATCCATGCACTGATCATTCCCTATCCTAAGGATTTGGTCAAAACAAAAACTGAGAAAATTTTCAAGGCTTTTTAGAGATGATTAAAAGGGTGAATATTAATGTACCATTTCTCAATGCTCTCACACAATTGTCAAGTTACACAAAATTCCTAAAGGAAATATTATCAAAGAAGAGAAATCTCTAAGACTTCGACACGATCAAAGTCAGGAAGAGTGCACGACAATATTTCAAAATAATATTCACCTAAGCTTAAAGATTCAGGATGTTTTATACTTCCTTATCTAATTTCTAATTTCACACTAAGAGCGCTCTACGATTCTGGTGCGTCAATCAATATGATGTCATCTCGGTATTTCAAAATTTGGGAATAAAAAACCTAAAATCGACATGCATTTCACTCCAACTAGCTGGTAAATCTATACACTATCCGAAGTGCATAGTTGAGAATACTTTGGTCAAATTAGGTCCCTTCATCTTTCCACTTGATTTTGTGGTACATCAACTTGAAGATAACCATGAGTCACCTTTAATATTTTGTCGGCCTTTCTTGGCAACAATTAGAGTCAACTTAAACATGGAGGAGGGTACATTAACTCTTAGTGTCGGGAATGAATCTATAACTACCTGAAAGGATCAATCCAATACCTATCCTGATATTAACTCATCATTGGTTATACCTGCAACTTCAGAAGTAAAAATTTTGCAAGACTTAAGTTGGGTGGAAGGATCTGTAGAGGTAGACGAAGTAGGATTGGGAAATATATCAAAGGGTTGAAATTATATCAAAGGGAGTGGATGATAAAGCGCAAAATTCTAATATCCAAATTGATCGGACTGAAAGTGAGGAAGAACTCAATTCTAGTTGCAAGATTTTGCAAGCGGGAGTGTCACTTGAAAACAATTTCACAACATAGTACTTTATGTTGTTGTTGCAATTGATAACATTATAGTATCAACGGGCAATTGTATCTCTGAAACTGCACCTTTTTGTAATGTATTTCTTTAATGTTGTTATTATTCTATGTTATGCTTGCTTTTGTTTTTGAGTTGTGCAGGATCGCTTGGATATCAGAAGCGACCTTAGTACTTATATGAACTTTACATTGGTGGCAACATAGCAGTTTTATCAAGCTTCAACGAAACTCGTCAAATATGTCCAGAAGAACAATAAACCTAGTAATATTACTCCTTTACCTTGCTTTTCATTTTTATTAATCTCGATAAACATTGAGGACAATGTTAGATGTAAGTGTGGGGGTAGCTTATATTGCTCGGATATACTTATGGTTGCACTTTTTAATTAAAAGGGATGACTTTGCATGCAAATGATTTTTCTCCTAAAAATATACCAAATTTTAAAATTTTGAATAACATGTATTTTAAACTTTAGTCTTTTGCCTATATTAGACCAAATATTATTAATGAAATATAGAAGTGTTGTATGTAAATAATTTGAAAGTACATTCTTAGTGTGTGCACTTTTATCCTTATAAGATTGAATTTGATTTCATTATTATGTAGATTTAGATGAATTTGAATACAACGCAACAAGTAATTGGAAAATTAGTTTGAGCATTTGAGCCTAACCTAAAAATCACTACCATTAGGTACACTCATTTGAGCTAAATTTATCTTTTTCTTTGGAAAACACATAAATTTTTACCAAGGCCCAAAAATATCCTATCATATGTATCACAACTAAAATTAGAGCTTATGTTTTATGCATATAAGTAAAAAGATGAAGAAAAAATATATTATACCTTGGAGAAAAGAAAACTTTATGATTCACTTCTATGTGGGAGTGATGAGAATAACAAGAAAAAATTGTTATGATTCACTTCTATGTGGGAGTGACGAGAATAATGAAAAGAAAAGAAATAAATAAAGATAAAAAAACAATATATATATATATATCTTTAACTACATTTAAGAAGTAGTTTGGAGTTGTAGAATTAATCTAGCCATTCAATATGTGACAAGCTTTTGATCTCAGCCATCCAAGGAAGAGAGAGAAAGAAAGAGAGAAGAGAGAGGGGGAGAGAGGGAGAGGGAATCTTTATAGCCCTCCTATACCTACATTTAGGGAGAGGAGGGAGGGGGGAGAGAAGAGAAAGGGAGAGAGAAATTGATTTTTTAGGTAAAAATTTACATTTTTTTACAAAATAAAAATAGGAATATTGATTCATATTTTTTTACGATCATTTTAAGTACTCATATGTATATGTTTTGAACTTAGTACTCTGTGTTAAGAGTCTTCTCCTGTGTGATATTGGATGTACTTGTATGCTTTGAGGTCTCCTGAACTCCTTTACTAAGAAAATTTATATTATTTTAGATTCAAATTTGGTTCACTTGTATCTTCTTTAATTGGATATAGACATAAAATAATGTTTAGAAATCAAAAAATTCACTTCATCTAGATTCACTTGATATCAGTATTACTTTAAATTCCATATGTCCTCTCAAGTTTTGAATATGAAGAATTCAATTGGTTTAAGAGTATATATGTTATAAGATTTCAGGTAATGTGTTACGCATACACTATCACGCAAGTGGACCACCCGGATGGAGATCATCGACGTACGTGAATGGAAGCCGCTGCATTTAATTGGGGTACGCGCATGGAAGCCACCATGATTATTCCTTCTGAAATTAAGTGTGTTAATTATTATTAATTAAATGTTATTTAATTAATATTAATTAGACAATTATTATTAAATGTAATGCTTTTTTTTGTGTGCCCTCCCCATCTATATAAGAGGGAGGGGTAGGAGTTTGGAGATATGCTTGAATGTATGAAAGTTTTTAGGGTTGCTCTCTAAGTTCCTCTTTATCCTTCCTCCTTTTCGTCTCGCTCACCACCGCCGGCCCTTCCCCTTGCCGGATTCCTCCCGATCTCGTATACAAACGGTAACAATGGTCCGACCTGCCGCTCCGCCCGTCCTAGCGCCGCCGGGATCCAGCGCCTGGCTCGACCTCCACCGCAGCGAACTCCTTGCCATCCGCAGCGAGGTCCAAGCAATGAATGACCGCCTTGTCAAGCACATCGCTCACGCCAAACGCCAACAGGAGGAGTATGCTCTGGCATGCCGCCAGAGGGCCCTCGCCAGAGAACAATGAGCGGATGCCACAATTTCCCCTTCCAGCACCACCATGTCCATTGCCGAGCAGCCCACCCCATCGTCTCCGAACTGCGTCGAGCAGCCAGCCCCGCAGCCCCCTTCCAGCGTCGAGCCACAGCCGCCGCCGCCGCACTTCCTGCGTCCAGCAACAGCCGCCGCCGCACCTCCCACACCGTTTCCGCCACCCGGCATCAAACAGACTACCCCATCGTTCCCGTCCTGCGTCGAGCAGCCCGCCCCGCAGTTTCCTTCCAGCGTCGAGCAACAGCCGCCGCCGCACCGCCTGTGTCGAGCAGTCGCCGCCGCATCTCCCACACTGCTTCCGCCAACCGCAGCTCCAGCAACACCTCCGATAGCCAGACCCACCACCGCAGCTATCGCACCGAACTCGCCAGTCAACGGCCCCGATCCCGGAACGGCCTCGCCGCTCGTCTCCCTCCAGCAGTGCAAACCAAACTTCCGCACACGCATGGAAGCCGACTGCCGCGGCTCGTTCCTCCCAGTCATCGAGCCACGCGCAGACGGTTTCTCTGCCAGGTTTCATTAGGTCCTATTTCCCATACCATCTTTAATGCCACCGGGCCCCACACAAAACAGCCCCTACATATTCTACTATCTCTTCATCCACACCACCCTCACTTTTTCTGGGCCCCACAGATATAACCACGCCAAAACCTCAACATTATTCCTCCCTCCTGCAGCCCCATCACATCGCATATCAGTTCTCCTCTCTCTTCCTTGAGCCTCCCACCAGCTACCAACACTTGTCTCTCATACACCCTCACCCCCTTTCTTTTTCTTCCATTGTCTTGTCACATCAATTTGTTTGTCCTTTCCTTCTCTCTCCTCTTCCAAACAAAAGCACAACCCTCATTTTCTCTCCTAGTTGCCGCCCCCCTTTCCACACCCAGCCAACACCCACTTTCACCCTCACAAGCCCACCCAGTCTTGTTGTCCCCCTTTCCTCTAACCGCACTCCCCTAACACATAAATATTCAGCCCAAATATTTCTTTTTTAACACCTCTTCGTTCTTTCTCCTCAAGACACTCGCCACCGCCACTAGCAATGCACAACTCCTTTCTCGTCAACATCCTTAAAGATCCCGATAAAAGCATAACACTCGACCTTGAGGACAAGGTCGATTTTCAAGGGTGGTATAGTGTTACGCATACACTATCACGAAAGTGGACCACCCGGATGGAGATCATTGACGTACGTGAATGGAAGCCGCCGCACTTAATTAGGGTACGCGCATGGAAGCCACCATGATTATTCCTTCTGAAATTAAGTGTGTTAATTATTATTAATTAAATGTTATTTAATTAATATTAATTAGACAATTATTATTATTAAATGTAATGCTTTTTTGTGTGCCCTCCCCCATCTATATAAGAGGGAGGGGTAGGAGTTTGGAGATATGCTTGAATGTATGAAAATTTTTAGGATTGCTCCCTAAGTTCCTCTTTATCCTTCCTCCTTTTCGTCTCGCTCACCACCGCAGGTCCTTCCCCTTGCCGGATTCCTCCCGATCTCGTATACAAACGGTAACAAAATGCAATTCCATTTAAAAATTTTGAGGTGTGGATAAAAATTTTGGACTGCGAATAATTTTTTTGGGACTGATAATATCAATGGACTGTGAATAGCCATATTAGCTTATAACATCGCTCTAAATTTATTGTCTCTCTATAGCCTAGATTTATTATTCCGCATTTGCTTTCATTTTATATTGGCTATTTTTCTATAGTGCATAAAAAATTTTATTTACTCTATGCACTAAAAGATTTATATGCTCAATCTGTTGGGGTCCAGCCCCTAAAGATGAGTCTTGGTGACTTGGGAGAAAAATCAAATCAAGTCTGTTGTATATCGTCTTGATGCTACAGTAATATCAGCTAGAAGGTTAGCCAGTGTCGACTAGAAGGATTGTCCTGTTGGTGTTTCCAAGGTGATCTGGAAGTGATCAAGCATCTAGTCTCACTGCCAACGCGATATGAGCCTATGGGGTCACACATAAGAGTGTTTGGAGAAGTTGGAAGAAGAATTGTGTTGGCCTTACTCATATTGGATATGAGTGAAGGATCAATCCTACGACTTATTAGAGTTGGGTCGAGTCAACTGAATGCTCCACAGGTATTGTGAATATTGTATGGAGCGTGTTGGCAAGTCTTCGAGACGAGTCGTCGAGAATGTCTCGACGACCCTTACCTCAGTTCATCGAATGAATGAATCCATGTCGGCTCGACGAATCCATGTTGACTCGACGAATTAAAAGTTGATTCGCCGAATCCTTGATTGACTCGACGAATCCGACAAACTCATTCACTCGACGAATTGAGTTGTACTTGACGAATTTATGATTACTCGACGAAATCATGACTTGACGAATTTATGATTACTCGACGAACTCGACGAAATCATGACTCGACGAATTTCTGATTACTCGACGAAATCATAATCACCCGACGAATTATGTTTGCTTCAATTCTGGTCGTGGGTGTGCGGATAGCTTCTCTCTTTCCTTAGGGTATAAATAGAGCCTGATTTTATACCATAACCATCGTTCCTTCTTTTGCGATCGGAAGAGAGGTAGAAGAGATCCGCAAGCAGGCCGACGGAAGAGTTTCGAAGGGTCTCGATTCCGCCACCGCGACCGCCGCCTCTCCCTGTCATCGAACCTAGCAGTTCGTGGGAGACGTAGAGGACTCTTCTTCTCCGACCTAGTTCTTGTGCGACAAGAAACTAGGGTTCTCCTTTCGCTCGTGTGGACTCTCGTAGAGGTGCCGATCCATTTCGACGCTTGGGACTCAACGATTGTCTTCCGGATTTCAGTTGTGGAGCACCTCGGTTGAGTATTGACTCAATCCCCTTCAGGTATTGCAATGTGTTGCTTCTCCTATTTCTTGATTCATGAAATCGCAAGTTCCTTGAATTGTTTAGGGTTGTTCTTGTTGTTTCTTCCGTTGCGCATATGTGATATGTTGTCTACATATGATGCATAGAAAACCCAACATGTCCCTGTCGACTAGAAGGCTGGAGTTTATCGGCTTGACTGTGTGCATGTCGTCGAGACATGGTCCATGTCTACGAGACGGGTTCTTGAGTCATGTCGTCAAGACAACTAAGGCATATCGGCTTGATGGTCTTCATATCGTCAAGACTGCTCTCCATATCGGCTTGATGGTCTTCATATCGTCGTGACTGCTCTCCGATATCGGCGTGGCTGGGTCCCGATATCAGGGAGACGGGTCCTGGATTGTCTAATCCGATTCTTTCAGGTCGTTGGATCCTTCTTTGCTCAGCTAGTGTCTGCCAATGTTGCGCCTGAGTGGTCTAAGTGGAATGTCACCCCCTATTTAAGATAGAGAGAGATTAAAACCTATTTAGACTCTCAATTTAGTCGTCAGTTCCTGTTTTACAAAAGTCATCTGTCACCGATCGCCAGAAGTGTTCTTCAGAAGGAAGAACATAAGTTTTTCTCACCTCCGGTGCTTTCGTCTTCTCCTTGGAGGAGTTCCTTCTTCGTCTTCATTGTCGTATGTGCTTGAAGAGAAGTGTTTGGGGTACTCTCTTTTGAAGAGATATTTCACCGTGTGTTTGTGAGGATTGGATTTGGTTTGTCAAATTCAAGGGGGATTCTAGGTTGGGCAAACCTAGATTGATTATTTGTAATCCTTATTTCAAATAGTGGATTTCGTGCCCCGCTCGTGTTTTTTTCCCTCATTGCTTTAGAGAGGATTTTCCACGTAAAATCTGGTGTTCTTTGTGTTTGTGATTGTTGTGTTGTTGTGTTTATTCTTCTTGTGTGTCTGGAATTGTGAGTAGGGCAGTACCCAACAAGTGGTATCAGAGCTAGGTTGTCTCGGACCGTTGGGCTATTCGGAGAAGATGGAGCAGAACACAAGAATAGTGAGCATGAAAGGCAAGAATTGGAGTATATGGAAGACTCGGATGGGGGATCTCTTGTATTGCAAGGATCTCCATGCTCCGTTGTTAGGGAGGTCGGCTACCATGTTGGATGATTCAGAGTGGAAGAAAATGGATCGAAAGGCAGTGGGATTAATTCGGCAGTGGCTTGATAATTCTGTCTTCCATCATGTGTTCACTAAGTCATCGGTCCATGCTCCGTGGAAGAAGCTAGAGGCGTTGTATGAGAGAAAGACAGGGGGTAGCAAAGCTTTCGTGATCAGGAAGCTTGTTAATTTGTAATATAAGGAGGGATCTCAGATGACAGAGCATCTGAAACTTGCCCTGAGTATCATAAATCAGTTGGAAGCTATGAAGATTAATTTGGAGGACGAGCTGCAAGCTTTGATAATCCTTAGTTCCTTGTCAGAGAGTTTGGAGACTCTTGTGTTGTCACTTGTCGCTGAGTAATTCAGCACCTGAAGGCGCCGTGTCAATGGAGATGGTGATGAGTTGTCTGTTGAACGAGGAACTGAGGAGGAAAGACTCTGGAGCCTTTATATCTGATGCCCTACTCATGGAGGGAAGGGGCAGGTCGATGAAGGAGGGAAAACAAAGAAGCAACTCCAGAAGTAAGTCCAGAGGCAAGTCCAAGAAAGAGACCGAGTGCTACTACTGTAAGAAGAAGGGTCATTTCAGAAAGGACTGCTACGAGTTGCAGAAAGATCAGAAGGGGAAGGAGACAGGAGAATCTAGTGAGAGTGCAAGTGCGGCCTCGATTGCTGAAGACGAGACGATGTGCTTACATTGCAGTGGGCCTGCATGCCAAGACTGTGTAGACACAGACTGGATTGTGAATGGTGGTGCATCCTATCACTGCACACCTCACAGGAATTACTTTTATTCCTACTTCGTTGGAGACCTTGGCACCATCCGGATGGCGAATGTCGGTGTGTCGAAGATTGTCGGTAGTGGAGATGTCCACCTGGAGATTGATTTGGGGAAGGTTATCATCAAGGATGTCAAACATATTCCTGATTTGAGGATGAACCTCATTTTTGTTGGCAGGCTTGATGATGGAAGCTTTACTAGCATTGAAGGTGGGGGTGCCTGGAGGCTGGTGAAAGGTTCTTTGGTAGTGGCCCGGGGCAAGAAGTGTTGCAGTTTGTACCAAGTAAAAGCCAAGATCTGCAGTCCGAGTGTGAATGCAGCTGAAGACAACTCTATGGAGTTGTGGCATCGCAGACTTGATCATATCAGTGAGAAGAATCTCAAGATTCTGGTGAAAAACAAAGTTCTACCAGAGCTGTCAGGGGAGTTACTTAACACGTGTGTTCACTGCTTGGTTGGTAAGCATAGAAGAGTGTCCTTTGCAGAGTCTGAGCCGAAGAGAAAGACAGAGTTTTTGAACCTGATACACACAGATGTGCGTGGTTCTATAGAGCCCAAGTCAGTGGACGGTGCAACTTACTTTGTCACATTCATTGATGATCACTCTAAGAATGTATGGGTTTACTTCCTGAAGCAGAAGAGTGAAGTTTTGACAAAGTTCATGGAGTTCAGAGCAAAGATGGAGAAGATGACCGAGAAGGAGATCAAGTGGGTAAGATCTGATAATGGGGGAGAATATACTTGACAATTTGATGCATATTGTAGGGAGCATGACATTGTACATGAGAAGACTATTCCAAGGACACCGCAACAGAACGGGCTAGCAGAGAGGAGATATAGGACAATTGTGGAGAAGATTAGGTGCATGATCTCACAGACAGGAATTGGTAAGCAATTTTGGGCAGAGGCGGTACATACTCCAGTGCATCTGATCAATTTGTCCCCCTCTGCACCGTTGGATGGAGATGTTCCAGAACGGGTTTGGTCTAGGAAGGAAGTATCTTTTGGACATGTGTTGGTGTTTGGTTGTAGAGCACATGTCCATATCCCCAAGGAGGAGAGATCGAAGCTTGATGAGACGCATCTTGTTGGGATTCCCGCATGAAGATTTTGGTTATAGACTCTGGGATCCGGAGAGGAAGAAGATCGTCAGAAGCAGGGATGTGGTCTTTGTAGAAGACCAGATTGTTGGTGAGTAGAAGGCTGCTGAGCCACAGGTTCCACCTGCTGTGGAGAGTTCTGATGGAGATCTTGAATCAGAGAAAGTTGGTGCTAAGGAGGAAGCTGTGCAGATTCCAGATCAGGAAGAGATACTGGATGAAGGGGAGTTTTGCCTGTTGATGTTCCACCTGTTGTGGAGGTGCCACTTCGGAGTCTGACAGAGCACGAAGGCCGAGCACCATGTATCCACCGCAAGACAATAACTTGCTTACTGATGGTGGTGAGTCTGAGTCATTTAAGAAGGCTCAGAAGGCTAAAAACAGGAAGTCTTGGGCAGTAGCTATGAAGGAAGAGTTGGACTCATTCCATAAGAATGAGACCTATGATTTGGTCCGGCTACCAAAGAGGAGGAAGGTTTTGAAGAACAAGTGGGTCTTCAAGTTGAAGACTGATGAAAACCTCTCCCAGCCTAGATACAAGGCAAGGCTGGTAGTCAAAGGGTTCAGTCAGAAGCACGGTGTGGATTTCGATGAGATATTTTCACCTGTGGCGAAAATGTATTATATCAGACTGGTATTAAGGTTGGCTGCCTCCAGGAATCTTGAAGTTGAGCAAATGGATGTCAAGACGACATTCCTGCATTGAGATTTGGAGGAGCTATACATGGAGCAACCCGAAGGCTTTGAAGTCAATGGGAATGAGCATTTAGTCTGTCGACTCAAGAAGAGTATTTATGGGTTGAAGCAGACACTCAGACAGTGGTATAAGAAATTTGACTCCTTTGTGACGAAGAGCAAGTTCCAGAAGACCAGGGCTGATCATTGTGTCTAGGTGAAAAGGGCTGAAAAGACTTTTACCATTCTACTGTTGTATATTGATGACATGCTGATTGCCGGTGATGACAAGGCCAGCATTGAAGAGCTGAAGAAGAAGCTCAATAAGTCCTTTGAGATGAAGGACTTGGGACTAGCGAAGAAGAACCTTGGAATGAAGATCACCAGGGACAGAAGTGCAGGTCTGTTCTGGTTATCTCAGGGAGAGTACGTATAGAGGGTTCTGAAGAGGTTCATGATGAAGAAGTCCAAGCCGGTTGCTACTCCGCTAGGTGGACACTTCATTTGAGAAGGAAGTGGAGGAGATGAGTTAGATTCCCTATGCATCTGCAGTGGGGAATTTGAGGTATGTTATGGTCTGCATGAGGCCAGACATAGCTTATGCAGTGGGGGTAGTGAGCAGATATCTGGCAAATCCAGGGAAGATCCATTGGGATGTTGTGAAGTAGGTACTCCGATATCTCAGAGGTACCACAAGTCTTTGTTTGCAGTTTGGTGGAGGGTCACCAATGCTAGTTGGGTACTCTGACACTTCATTTGAGAAGGAAGTGGAGGAGATGAGTTAGATTCCCTATGCATCTGCAGTGGGGAGTTTGAGGTATGTTATGGTCTGCATGAGGCCATACATAGCCTATGCAGTGGGGGTAGTGAGCAGATATCTGGCAAATCCAGGGAAGATCCATTGGGATGTTGTGAAGTAGGTACTCCGATATCTCAGAGGTACCACAAGTCTTTGTTTGCAGTTTGGTGGAGGGTCATCAATGCTAGTTGGGTACTCTGACTCAGATATGTCAGGAGATGTTGATTCCTAGAAGTCCACATCTGGGTATGTTGTTACATATTTAGGGGGAGCTGTGTCGTGGCAGTCGATGTTGCAGAAGTGTGTGGCACTATCGACGACGGAGGCAGAATATATAGCATTGACGGAAGCGTCTAAGAAGGTCTTGTGGATGAAGAAGTTCATGCTTGAACTTGGGCTCCAGCAAGACGAGTTCACTGTGTTCAGTGACAGTCAGAGTGCAATATTCTTGGCCAAGAACCCCGCTTACCACTCCAAGACGAAGCACATTGATGTGAGGTATAATTGGATACAGGATGCTGTCGAGGAGAAACTGCTGAAGGTGGAGAAAGTCCACACTGATGAAAATCCTTCGTACATGATGACGAAGGTCGTGCCGAGGGAGAAGCATGAGTTGTGTCGGTTGCTGATTGGCATGAAGTCCACCTGAAGAAGTCAGGTTGGTGAACTCCACTTTATGGTCTGGAGGGGGAGTTTGTTGGGGTCCAGTCCCTAAAGATGAGTCTTAGTGACTTGGGAGAAAAATCAGATCAAGTTTGTTGTATATCGTCTTAATGCTACAGTAATATCGGCTAGAAGCCTAGAAGGTCAGCCTGTGTCGACTAGAAGGATTGTCCATGTCGACTAGAAGGGTGAAGTTTATCCGCTTGACTGTGTGCATGTCGTCGAGACATGGTCCATGTCGACGAGACGGGTTCTTGAGACATGTCGTCGAGACAGCTAAGGCATATCGGCTTGATGGTCGTCATATCGTCGTGACTGCTCTCCATATCGGCTTGATGGTCTTCATATCGTCGAGACTACTCTCCGATATCGGCGTGACTGGATCCCAATATCGGCGAGACGGGTCCTGGATCGTCTAATCTGGTTTTTCAGACCGTTGGATCCTTCTTTGCTCATCCAGTGGCTGCAAATATTGCGCCTAAGTGGTCTAAGTGGAATGTCTCCCCTATTTAAGGTAGAGAGAGATTAAAACATATTTAGACACTCAATTTAGCAGTCAGTTCCTATTTTACAGAAGTCGTCTATCGTCGATCGCCATAAGTAATCTTCAGAAGGAAGAACAAGAGTTTTTCTCACCGCTGGTGCTTTCGCCTTCGCCTTGGAGGAGTTCTTTCTTCGTCTTCGTTGTCGTAGGTGCTTGAAGAGAAGTGTTTTGGGTACTCTCTTTTGAAGAGATATTTCATTGTGTGTTTGTGAGGAGTGGATTTGATTTGTCAAATTCAAGGGGGATTCTAGGTTGGACAAACCTAGATTGATTATTTGCAATCCATATTTCTGATAGTGGATTTCGTGCCCCGCCCCGTGATTTTTTTCCCTCATTGCTTTAGAGAGGGTTTTCACGTAAAATTTGTTGTGTTTGTGATTGTTGTGTTGTGTTTATTCTTCGTGTGTGCCCGGATTTGTGAGTGGGTCAGTCCCAACACAATCGTCTTTCATTCATCTAAATTATCAAAGCTTCTAGACAATCTCTTCACTGATCCTAGATAATGTGGATACGGATAATAATGATGTGAACCATTACTTATAACGTTTTTTTATTATTATTATTATTATTATGTGGCAGAGTATTGATGTAATTGGCCATATAGTATAAATGGCTTTGTGGGTTTAGGGTTTATGCTATGTTTTTGGATGATGTTGAATGTAGGCTATCGTTCCTAACTGGGTAGAACCGGGAGACTTCCCCTTCCCCAACCAATCGATCCTTCAGGGAGCTGTCCCCATAGGTGAGATCTCCTTGTATCTTCTTTGATATTTTCTAGTGAAGCATTCCTCCTTCCTTGGTGTGGTTGTGTTGTCATTGGAGTTTTCCTCGAGGAAGTGAAACGGATACAGCTGGGCATACCATCAGGTTGCAGGAAATTACTTAACAAAGGTATCAGAGCCTTCAACTAGGAGTGGATGATGGCACCGGCCGACGCAACTCGATCGCAAGAGCTCTCCAACGAAGTAGCGGCCCTCCGAGAGGACTAAGCGGTGCTTCACCACCATCAGGACGCCATGCAAGCGCAACTCCAAAAGTTGACGGACCACCAAAGCCGGACCTTGGACGAGGTCCGGGAGCTGCTGTCCGCCGTCCGCAGCGAGCACTGCCCCGATCTGGGTGGCCGAGGCTCATCTACAGCAGTCCAACCACCACAAGTATCCCATATTTCCACTCCGTCGTTAGCCACCCGCATGCCGCACATTGAGTTTCCTCGCTTCAACGGTGACGGCCTCCACGAATGGGTGTTCCGCTATGCCCAATTCTTCGAAATTGATGGCACGGCCGCTGATCTCAAGGTTCGCCTCGCGTTGATGCATTTGGAGGGGAAAGCCTTATGTTGGCACCAAGCCTTCATGAGCGCACGCCTCTCGCCCCAAGGGCTGACATGGGAGGAATACAACACCGCTCTGTCGAACCGATTCGGCGCCCTTCTCTTTGATGACCCGATGTTCGAGTTGAAAAACCTCTGCCAAACCGGCTCCGTCCAACAGTATTTGGAAGATTTTGAGGGGTTACGCCACCGGGCAAACATATCTGAAGACCATGCCATCAGCTTTTGCCTCGCTGGATTGAAGGATGAAATCGGCTACTCGATTCGCATGTTTCAACAGAAGTCGCTGCCCGAAGTTGCCTCCCTCGCTAGGCTTCAGGAGTAAAAGCAGCTCATACGCCAACGCCAGGGGAGCCACGCATCAACCGGCTTCCGAGGCTACTGTTCCATAGGCAGCAACAGCAACCCGACTCCCCTCCGGCGGGCCGAGCCGCTGGCAGCAACAGTACTTACCCGGCCTAATACTGCTCCCGGCCCAACAGTTCAGACCAACCGGACACCAGCAACAAGGAGCGGCCAACGCTTCACCTCGGCGGAATTGGATGAAAAACGCAACTGCGGGTTGTGCTTTTGGTGTGATGCAAAATACATTCCAGGCCACCATTGCCCCGGCCGGAGACATTCCTACGCATTGGAACTCATACCATACGCTATCGAGAAGGAAGGCGAGTTAATTGAAGAGGACCCTGACCTGGGCCTACTACCCGACCCAGAAGAGCAGCAGGACACCCCTCAAGTCTCCGTACATGCTTTAACCGGCGCTACCCATTTCCACACTATGCGTGTCACTGTATCATATGAGGGACAGCCCATCCATGTATTGGTGGATTCTTGTAGCACGCATAACTTTTTGGACAGCAAAACGGCGGAAAGGCTGCAATGCAAACTGACTCCAATCCCAGAATTTCATGTGGCGGTGGCCAATGGTAAATTCATTTCCAGCTCATATAAAGCGGCGTCCTTCACATGGCGCTTGCAAGGGGTCCTTTTTACGTCAGAGATGCTTGTGTTACCATTGGGCGGATGTGAAATGGTACTAGGCGTACAATGGCTCGTCACCTTAGGAGTGTTACAATGGGATTTTCTGAATTTGTGGATGGAGTTTACTTGCCAAGGCAAGAAAATTATATTGCGGGGCTCTCAAACCAAAGTCGGCACATGGATGACGGAGAGGAAGCATGAGGCCGTGCGGGCGCAACATGGTCAGTTGCACATGTTGACCATATGTGCGACTCCCGAACCCACGGAGGAGGATGATAAGGTATCGTTGGGGCTACCAACAGGCAATATGGTATCTTTACATGTGGAACTACCCTTGGAACCCACTCAGCGAAACAAAATGCAGGAGCTTTTGGAAGAATTTCAAGATCTATTTATGGACCTCACCGGGCTGCCACCTACCCGAGAACATGAACACCGCATCGTTTTGAAGGATGAGAAGGTGGACATCAACTTACGCCCCTACCGGTATCCCCCCTTACAAAAGACAATGATTGAACATTTGGTGAAGGAAATGCTTCAAACCGGTGTCATCCGGCATAGTACAAGCCAATATGTGTCCCCGGTGGTGTTGGTGAAAAAGGCCGATGGAACATGGAAACTATGCATTGATTACCGCCAACTCAACAAATACACGGTCAAGGATAAGTTTCTGATTCCCATCATTGAAGAGTTGATAGACGAGCTACATGGGGCGGAGTTCTTTTCAAAGTTGGACTTGCGCGCAGAAACCCCCAAGTGCGCATGGCGGACCACAACATACACAAGACGGTCTTCCGCACTCATCAAGGCCACTACGAGTTCTTGGTGATGCCCTTTGGGCTCACCAACGCGTCGTCAACCTTCCAAAGCTTGATGAACAAGATCTTCGGTGACCAACTCCGCAAGTTCATTCTCATATTTTTTGATGACATACTTGTATTTAGCAAATTGTGCTTCACCAATGCTCTGAATGCTGAATGAAGGAAGCATGGTTATGTGCACATAAATCAAAATGGATTCTTGGGTCTGCCCTCTCTGATGTCTTTGGCTTTGATTTGAGGGCATGATTCCGCAACAAACGCGACGGTATAGGGGGCCACTATTTCAGTGGTACTCTGTGAGCAGCCACTTTGTGCATTTATTGTCAAAGGTTAGGTCTTTCTCCTCTGAGAGAAGCCACTTTGTGCATAGTGCCAAAGGTTAGGTCTGTTTCCAATCTTCCCCCGCCCATACCCCCAATGATTGGGGACTATATGGGTTATGATGTTGTTGTTGTTGTTGTATACTTGTGTTTAGCAGGTCATGGGACAAGCATGTGGAACACCTTCGCTTCACTTTTGGCGTGTTGCGGCAACACCAACTCCTCCTCAAAAAGTCCAAATGCGATTTTGGGCTCTCGCGAAGGATATGGATTCTTGGGTCTGCCCTCTCTGATGTCTTTGGCTTTGATTTGAGGGCATGATTCCGCAGCAAACGCGACGGTATAGGGGGCCACTATTTCAGTGGTACTCTGTGAGCAGCCACTTTGTGCATTTATTGTCAAAGGTTAGGTCTTTCTCCTCTGAGAGAAGCCACTTTGTGCATAGTGCCAAAGGTTAGGTCTGTTTCCAATCTTCCCCCGCCCATACCCCCAATGATTGGGGACTATATGGGTTATGATGTTGTTGTTGTTGTTGTATACTTGTGTTTAGCAGGTCATGGGACAAGCATGTGGAACACCTTCGCTTCACTTTTGGCGTGTTGCGGCAACACCAACTCCTCCTCAAAAAGTCCAAATGCGATTTTGGGCTCTCGCGAAGGATAACATCATGAAAGAAGCGTTGCTGAAATTATACCATGACAGCCCCGTCGGAGGGCACTCGGGCATCACCGCGACCTATCAAAAAAAGGTCTTCTATTGGAAACAAATGAAACCGGAGGTTTACACTTACATTCAAAAATGTCCAGTGTGCCAACAATGCAAAGCGGACACGCAAAAACCGGTCGGGCTGCTCCAACCGTTGTCGATACCCACCCGCATTTGGCAAGATATCTCCCTTGATTTTGTGGAAGGGCTGCCCAAGAGTAAGGGGAAGACGACGATTCTTGTGGCGGTGGACCGCTTGAGCAAGCAAGCTCACTTCGTCGCCTTGAGCCATTCGTACACCGCTGAAGGGGTAGCAGAAGCATTCCTAAACTCCATAGTTCGCCTCCACGGGATACCAACCTCTATTGTAAGCAACTGAGACACCATTTTTCTTAGCCAGTTTTGGCAAGAAATATTTCGTATTCTACAAGTCCAATTGAAGATGTCAACGGCCTATCATCTGCAAACGGACGGCCAAACGGAAGTGGTCAACCGTTGTCTAGATGGATATCTTTGTTGCATGTGCTTTGAGCGACCCAAGAGTTGGGCTAGTTGGTTACCGTTAGTCGAATGGTGGTATAATACCACGTACCATAGTGCCACCAAAATGACACCATATGAGGTCGTGTATGGGCAAGAACCAGCGTTACATTGTGGGGGCAGCACAAGTGGAGGAAGTAGATCGTTCTTTGGAGGCCTGCGAAAGGGTAATTTCCTTGTTGAAACTCAATCTAGCACAAGCTCAAAATCGAATGCAAGTGATGAAGGATAAAAATAGAAGAGAGAAGACCCTTGAGGTGGATCGTGGGCCTATGTTCGCATACAACCCTACAAGCAAACGAGCATCCGGGCACACGGCTACCACAAATTATCTCCAAGGTTCTTTGGACCCTTCCAAGTGCTTGAACGGGTGGGACATGTGGCGTACCGACTACATTTACCGGAGGAGGCCAAGATTCATAACACCTTTCATGTGTCACAACTAAGGGAGCACAAAGGGGAATGGCCGGCAGAACACATTCCGCTACCGGAGACGGTCAATCAAGACGGGAACCTAATGATCGAGCCACTGCTTATTCTGAACCGCCGCATCATTCTGTGGCAAGGGCGGGTCGTCACACAATTACTGGTACAATGGCTCAACGGTTCTGTGGAGGAGGCCACGTGGGAAGACTTGGAGATATTCACGAAGCGTTACCCGCATTTTGTTATTCTTTGAGGACAAGGAATGTTTTGGGGAGGATGTATTGATGTGAACCGTTACTTATAACGTTATTTTACTATTATTATGGGGCAGGGTAATGTTGCAATTGGCCATATAGTATAAATGGCTTTGTGGGTTTAGGGTTTATGTTATGTTTTTGGATGATGTCGAATGTAGGTTGCCGTTCCTAACTGGGTAGAACCGGGAGACTTCCCCTTCCCCAACCGATCGATCCTTCGGGGGGCTGTCCCTTTAGGTGAGATCTCCTTGTATCTTCTTTGATATTTTCTAGTGAAGCATTCTCCTCCTTCCTTGGTGTGGTTGTGTTGCCATTGGAGTTTTCCTTGAGGAAGTGAACCGGATACAGCTGGGCATACCATCAGGTTGCAGGAAATTACTTAACAAATAGTGTTGATGTAAACTAATTTCTTCCATTTGCAAAGCTAAAAAATCCAATCTAAGAAATAACAAAAAAGGGAGATACAAATACACTACCGACGGATGCCCTAATCCTAACCTAACTTGTATTCGGCAATAATCATCCATAAAATATCGATATGTACGTCTTAAGAGGGCAAACAAGACGGGAAGCGATAACGAAATTAATTCAGAATTAAATACAAATTGAAAAAGGAATTCCAATGCACTACCAATTTACCATAAGAGAAAGAGATAGAGAGAGTATGTTACGATGGGAAAATCCAGAGGGGAGCGGCGGGTCATCTTCTCCTCTTCCGGTGCCATGCGGACAACCAACCCACGCCTCCCGCTGCCCAGAGGCAGTAAGGGAAAAGTCATGCGGCCACGGCAGAAGATTTTCCGGCTACCAGCGCTATGGTGGATTGCTTTCAGTCCCGAATGGGCTGCGAAGGCCGCCGACACGCATTGTAGCGACGTATCCAGAGTGCTCATATCGGCACAAGGTTTCGCTTAGTCTCCCAGCCTCGTCGTCAATAGGTTTCTCCCTGGCCGTGATCGGGATTCCTGCTCCACCTCGCCGGCTAATCCAGAAAGCGGAGGGATCCAATGTACGCTACCACGCTTTTTCTAAGGTTTAGGGAAAACAAAAAAATTTCTTTATTATGGCCACAGAAGTAAGATAATGTACGCTAGTATCCTAAATCAAAGAAAAAAATTTAGGTGAGTATCTCGCACCTAGATATTGATGTTTTATGAATAATAAATAATGTCAGTATTTTCCCTACCGTCGGATCTAAGATCATACGGTTGTATTTCCCCCACCTAAAACTAGGTGAGAGAACGCATTCTCTAAATCAAATCAGTTCTTCAAATTAGAAACAAAATTTTATTTGGTTTGAACAATTTTGATTCCGATTCTAGTATAATATTTGAAATCATCGTGTCAACTGTTCTAGTTCAACAAAAACCAAAAACAAGTCACTAGCAGCTTGGTCTGGTTCTATGCGGTTCGATCTGGTTACAATCGGTTCTATTTGCCGTAATTTTATTAATTTTATAACTATATAATTTGAGTTGTATCGCTTTAAAAAGGTATATTTAAAAGGTAAATTGAATTCAAATTAATTGAGCAATATAAAAAGTTAGAAAGAATACAAAATTTTTATGTAATATTCTAAGTAGAGTTAAATTTAATTATTTACTTTACCTTTTGATAAAAATGTGAATTCCTCTCTTAGCCAATTTTGTAGGGAAATAAGTGTTTTGATGGTATAAGGCTTTAAGCATGTACACTTCTTTTGAAAATGGAAGCTCTTATATTACTATGCATCTAGTGATGTCATCTCGACTTTCATCTTGGTTAAATTTGAGAATACTCAAATCACTTGAAGACTCGCGGCTATCTAATAATTGTGTTTGCACCATCTATTTTCATCTGTAATGCAAACAGGAGGAATGCAAATGATTTCTAAGCGTAGAAGTTCCATTACTTGACTTGTGAATGAAAACTTTCAGACAATAAAGATGAGCTGTCTTTTCCATTTAATAAATCTGGTTGAAGGTAGTTATATCTGAGATTTTTCACTACTATATTGTATTGTATTTATTTTATGTGATAACGTTGATTTCCTTACACATAAGGTAAACCAAGATGGTTAAGGCAGAAGTTAAATCTCATATTTTAAGCTTCATATGTTTTGTATCTTCACTTGTTTCATCTGCAAGGGATATCATTGATAAGATGGATAAGGAGCTGCTTCATGTACTTCAAGACATTGGGATTTTGCATCTGTTTCTCATTCCACCTGTCTCGTAGAATGCCCCAATTTTGTACGCAATGGTATTGGCATGTATGTCATTAACTTGAAGCTTCATTATTAATTCTAGAGAACTAAAATTTTCTAAGAATGAAGTTGGTATGATAATTGGGTTGCTCAACCGTGAGAAGAATGTGGCTTATGAAAATGATTTATTCTCCACTATGACAAAGAACGAAATGAAGGCCAAGATGTTGCAACTTGGTAATGATAAACAGACAATGGAGCACATTGATTTGAAAATCATACTTCTTCATGTCCTATGCAACTTGTTCTTCCCATGTATCAGCAGTCGTATCCCAAATGAGTATCTTCAATTGGTTGACCCAGAGGAGTTTAGTAAGTATAATTGGCCAGAGGCTATTCATGGTTGGCATGAGATGAGACAGATCGATGTTTTGGCTTTTATCTCTTTATTTTCTGTAATTTATAATTGACATGAAGATGAGACATTTCTTCAGAGTCAACCCTAAATAGTGCCGAACTGGCCGCCGCTCTTGGAGCAGAGCGGACATATCGATGTTTTGGCTTTTATTTCATTATTCCCTGTAATTCAGAGTTGGCGTGAAGATGGGACATTCCTTTAGAGCCAACCATAAATAGTGTCGAACTGGCCGCCGCTTTTGGAGTAGAGCGGACAGATCGATGTCTTCGTTTCTCTTTCATTGTTGCCTATAATTTAGAGTTGACGTGAAGATGAGACATTCCTTTAGAGTCAATCTTAAATAGTGTCGAACTGGCCGCCGTTCTTGGAGCAGAGCAGACAGATCGATGTATTCGTTTCTTTTTCATTGTTGCCTATAATTTAGAGTTGACGTGAAGATGAGACATTCCTCTAGAGTTAACCCTAAATAATGCTGAACTGGTCGCTGTTCATGGAGCAGAGCGGACAGATCGATGTTTTGGCTTTTATCTCTATATTTCCTATAATTTAGAGTTGACATGAAGATGAGACATTCCTTTAGAGTTAACCCTAAATAGTGTCAAACTGGCCGCCGCTCTTGAAGCAGAGTGGACAAGTCAATATTTTGTCTTTTATCTTTTTATTTCCTGTAATTTAGAGTTGACATGAAGATGGGACATTCCTTCAGAGTCAACCTAAATAGTGTCGAACTGGCCGCCTCTCTTGGAGCAGAGCGGACAGATCGATATTTTGGCTTTTATTTCATTATTCCCTGTAATTTTATAGTTGACGTGAAGATGAGACATTCCTTTAGAGTCAACCCTAAATAGTGCCGAACTGGCTGCTGCTCTAGGAGCAGAGGGGACAGATCGATGTCTCCATTTCTCTTTCATTACTGCCTATAATTTAGAGTTGACGTGAAGATAAAACATTCTTTTAGAGTAACCCTAAATAGTGTCGAACTGACCGCCGCTCTTGGAGTAGAGCGGACAGATCGATGATTTATTTTTATTGCTTTAGTGCCTACGATTTAGAGTTGACGTGAAGGTGAGACATTCCTTCAGGGTCAACCCTAAATAATGTCAAACTGGCGGCCGATCTCGCAGCAGCGCAGACGAATTGATGTTTTGAGTTTTATTTTTGTATTAATTGTAAATTAGATTTGACGGGAATACCTTGTGTCGTCGAGAAATATTCTCACAGGAATATATTGTGCCTTCGAGATATATTCCTACCGGAATATTTTGTGCTTTCGAGAAATATTCCTACGGGAATATATTGTGCCTTCGAGAAATATTCCTTCGGGAATATATATTGTGTGTTCGAGAAATATTCCTTTGGGAATATATATATATATATATATATATATATATATATATATATATATATTTATATATCTTTATTATATAAGTGAATATAACATTCTCCATGCTCTTACCGTGCTTTCATTTTCCACCGTTGGATCTTTCTCATGTTTTATCTGAAACATCTTTAATGTAAAAAATAAAAATAAACTTCCTGTGAAAGTGGGGGAGAGAGAGAAAGAGAGGAGAGAGTGGGAGAGAGTGCGGCGGAGAGAGAAAGAGAGGGAAAAATCTTTTTAAGTATATACTTATTTTTTTTACAAAATAAATATTTTATTATTGATGTATATTGTTTTACGGTCATTTGGAGTACTCATATGTATATGTTGCGGGCGCAACCCGCAGACGCATCGAGCACGGGTGAAGTACGTGCGTAGGCGGGCGAAGCCCGCCTGGATGCCGCCGAAGGCCACCCGACAGCATCACGTCGGGGAAGGGCGAAACCTGTCGTCGCCGGCCGGGTACTGTTGCGCTTGGCCGTAGGGGCGGAGCCCCGTGTCGGGCACTCGTATATATATATTGTGCTTTCGAGAAATATTCCTTCGGGAATATATTGTGCTTTCGAGAACATATTGTGTCTTCGAGAAATATTCCTACGGGAATATATAGTGTATTCGAGAAATATTCCTACGGGAATACATGGTGCCTCCGAGAGTTGTTCCTACGGGAATATATTGTGCATTCTAGAGTTATTCCTGAAGGAATAAATTGTGCCTTGGGGAGCAAATCGGATGCCTAACGAGTTATACTTTGAGGCAACCCGCATGAAGGATGGTCTGGAAGACAACTCGTGCGAAACTTATAGAACTACGTGGGTCTAAGACCGTATGCATGATGATACGGAGTACGTAGACGGTGGTCGTGGGAAGACTGCCACGACCCAATAATAGTTCAGATATTCACACTCTTAAAAGTTATACTCTGTTTGATGTTAATAGGAAGTTGATTTGATTTGTGGTTCTAATGTCCTGTCCTTAGTACAGGTAATAGGTACGGGTGAGAGGCAGTACCCATGCGTGGAGGAAGCCACCGAGCAGGCCACTTCAGGTACATATTCGTTAGGGCGCATTTTCTTTTGTACCCGATCTCATGGTATATATGTATATGCATTGGCACTGGAGTTTTAACGCAGTAGGGAGGATGACGCTACGGGTACAGGTCTTGAATATAGGGGTTTCTGTGATGATTACTCTTTCGCTATAAATCATGTCTTCCACTAAGGGATATAAAGTGCACTCTTTGATGATGTCTTCCGCTAGAATACTGCTTCTCTACTCTGTTGGTGTATAGTGACTTTCGTTTAACATCACCCCAATGCGTGACAACAGAGTGTTCAAGGCAGGGAGTTGGAGAAGAAAGTATCTTCACCCGTCATGATCACTTCGGCGTCATGCAAAAAAGATGGTGTATGATAAGATCCCCCGGTCTGACCGCCGACTCCAGAGGGGGGTCTTACATACTCCATCAAGGAGCCCATGAATATTACTCATGTTATATTGGAGGACAAATCATATATACGTCACTCGCAACCACCCACATAATTTGAAACACACCCAATAAACACCCTTATCATCAACCTTCTTCAAGGAAAACTTAGATAACATCAAAGTATGCTCCTCCTCATACAATGAATACAATGTCTTCAAATTAAAGGACAACATACACTCATGGGCGGACTTATCAAGGGACGAGGGGGGTCAATTGACCCCCCTGAATTTGTAAAGAAATAATAATATAATGCATTAAATGTCAGGCGTGGAATTCGAGTTAAACAAAAAATAATATCTTCCTGCCTGGTTTGCTTGATAGCTGGCGTTGATATGTTTGTTATCTCAAAGCAATAATGCATTAAATGCTCTGCTTCCCTCCTCCACCCAGAAGTCAAAAGCATCCCATATTCCCATGCTCCGTTCAAAAAATAATATCTTTCTGGAAGATCTCCCCGTCTGGCCGCCCGTCTTCTTCCTCGTCAGCCCGTGTCCTTGAGAACTCTCAGCTTGATTCAATACTGCATTCAAGAACGTGGATTTGGGATTACTGCCTTAGTGGATTAGCTCCAAGCCTCGGGCTCTCAACCATCATCGATCTTCCTGCCTAGGTATTCTATATTTCTATTTCGCCAATCTTTTTTTTCATTGTTTTGAACTTTTGAGTTTTGATCATCTTCCCCTTCCTTCATCTTCATTTCATCTTTCCAATGCAGAGACATCAAGTTTGGGTTTGGACTTTGGAGGTTAATCTTGATTCTCTTATCATCTCATTGTTCACATGTGTGCGCGTAGGAATAAGCATTGAAACAAATATTTCATGTGAACGCATCTTGAACAGGTTCCGTTAGAGTGTTGACCTTGCTCTTAGCCGTCGCCTTCAAGCCCGACTCCTCCTTAAGGCAAGTAGAGAAAACTCTCTCGCTTGCGAACAAGTTTTTATTTAAGTCACACTTGTTCCGTACTAGCCCCACTTGAATTTATTACTTGCAGATAAGTAAGCTCATTAGACGCCATAGGCAAACAATAAAAGGGAATGTGTCGTTTGATGTGACGCCGGAAAATGAGTTTACACTTGAAATGGTAACAGAAACCAATAAGGGAATCTTGCAAGCACGGTAGCTTAAGCCTTGCATCTACTCCCATGCTAGAATCTCGTACATCAAATGACGACACACACGTCTTTCATTGATCTCTGCTTATGTGTTTGTGTCTAGGCTAAACTCCGGAGTAGGCTCAAAATTTACTAGAGAATCTCAGATAGTCTCTGGCACACTTTACTGCTATGCTTGTTTCCCAGTTTACTTATTTATTGTATTAACTTGAATCTTTACTACTTATCTTGTTCTGAGGCTTTTCCTTCTGATTGGATTTGCCTTATGGTTCGTGACTGCGCCGTCTACATCCTGAGATGTTCCTCGCCCAGCTCCCGTCTGTTGGAGGTTTACTTTTTTGTAGTTGCTGCATCAGGTCCTTTGTATCTTGTTTCTTTTACTTTTGGATTTGTCTTTCCTGTAATAGTTATTGTCAGTCATTTTCCTTGTATCGTGGACAACTATTAGGATGATATGGATGTATTACCGCATTTTATAAATGTTCATTTTGTTTCTGCAGCCTACTAGCATCTACTTTTACATCATTACTGTAGCATGAGAATTTATCAAAGTGCACGAGCATCACTTTTAATTCAAGCTTCCGCATAATTAATCAAACTGGTATTGTTTTTCTCAAAATCTAATTATATTCTACAGATATCTTGGTATTACAGCTCCCGCCTGGCAGACATGGTTTCTCTTTGCCCATGTCTGTGGCATCACGACCCGCCCGTAGCGCACTCTGATAATTGTTATTAGACGGGTCGTGACAATTCTGATCAGTTTCTCAGGGTAAAATTCCCGCAGAATTTTTATGTTTTTTATCAATTTGTATCTTGAAGTCGGTGGCACTATTATGTTTATGTAATAATAAAATTCCCGCATAATTTTTATCATTTTTTTATCATTTTTATCTCTATCTCTACATATCTGTTTGACTATTTATCGTGGATAAATATTTTAAAGTCTTGTCGTCGCCAAAAACAGGATCACATCTTTGTGAGAAGAATGATAGTGAAAGATTGCAATTAGATGTTAAACGAGCTATAAAAGAAGTTAATATTGTTAATAGAGCATCAGATCCTGGATTGAGATGTCATATTTTTTATTATACTTTTAATGATCGCGATGATGTGAGAAGATATTATTTATTAAAGGGTCCTTGTCAACCAAAAACACATGAATTTTCAAAGACAGTCACCAGAAATATTTCAAAAAAGTTTAATCCTGCTTGGTTTGAGTATTTTTCTTCATGGTTAGAATACAGTATAGAAAAAGATGCCGCATTTTGTTTATTCTGTTATCTTTTTAAGCAAGATATGAGTCAACAATCAGGAGGTGATTATTTTGTTATTGATGGTTTTAGAAATTGGAAAAAAGAATTTGCAAAGTTAAAAGAACATGTCGGTGGTCCTACTAGCATTCATAATAAAGCCGTCATTCTATGCAAAAATCTGATGGATTCAAGACAACACATTGATACAAGCTTTCACAAATAGACAGATCAAAATAAAGAGGATTATCGTACTCGATTAGCAGCAACAATTAATTGTATTCGATTTTTGATTAGATAGGGATTGACACTTAGTGGCAATGATGAATCTGATACTTCATTAAATCAAGGAAATTTTCTTGAATTGTTACGATTTCTTGGAGATCAAAGTGAATGTAGCAACAAGGATATTCTACAAAATGCTCTTGAAAACCACAAACTAACAGCACCTGATATCCAAAAAGACATCATTAATGCAATGGCAGTTGAAACTACAAGTTTGATAATTAAGGATATTGACGAGTTTTTTTTTTCAGTTTTAGTAGATGAATCAAGAGATATATCAACAAAAGAACAGATGGCTATTGCTTTGAGATATGTTGATAGGACTGGTCAAGTGATTGAGCGTTTTGTGGGTGTTGTGCATGTTTCTGTTGCATCAGCTCAATCCCTTAAGAATGCTTTATTAGAATTTTTATCTGAACATGGATTAAGTATAACAAGAATACGTAGCCAAGGTTATGATGGTGCAAACAATATGAGAAGAGAGTTTAATGGACTTAAAACTCTAATTATGAATGAAAGTTCATCAATATATTATGTTCATTATTTTGCACATCAGCTTCAGTTAACATTAGTAGTAGTTGCAAGAAGTAATGTTCAACTTGCCTGGTTATTTGACATGGTTAGTACCGTGACAAATATTATCACTGTTTCATGCAAATAGCAGGAGTTAATGCGTGTCTCTCAGTTTGCTAAGATTATGGAAAAATTACAGAGTGGTGAACTTTCAAGTGGAACAGAAAAAAAATCAAGAAATGGGTCTTAAAAGAGCGGGTGATACATATTGGGGATCTCATTTTGGCTCTTTACTAATCATGATTAGATTGTTTTCATCAGTTATTGATGTTCTTGAAATAGTACAAAATGATCAACATCTAAGTTCAGAGCAAAAAACTTCAAAATTTGCATTATTAGATTTAATTCAGACATTTGATGATTTTATGATGATTATTCTCTTTCTAATGAAAAATATATTAGACATAACGAATAGCTTATCACAGTCTTTACAACGTAAAGAATTGGATATTGTTAATGCCATGAATTTAGTAAGAATATCAAAGCAACTCTTACAAAATATGAGAGATGAAGGATGTGGGAATTTACTTGAACAAGTATCTGCATTTTGTTGCAAGTATAAAATTACTATCCCTGATATGAATAATGTGTATATTGCACGCGGTCGTTCTCGAAGAAGAGTCCATAAGATAACAAATTTGCATTATTATCGTGTAGAATTATTTTATACTGTGATAGATATGCAACTCCAAGAGCTCAACAACCGGTTCACAGAGACAACTACTGAATTACTTATTTGCATGACATGTCTAAGTCCAAATGACTCATTTTCAGCATTTGACAAACAAAAATTGATACGTCTCGCTGAATTTTATCCATTCGAGTTTTCTAGAATAGATCTCATTGAACCTGAAAGTCAGTTGGATACATACATTCTTGATGTTCGAAGTGACAATAATTTGAGAAATATAAATGGAATTGATGAGCTAGCAAAAATGTTGATTGAAAAGAGGAAAAATATTTTATATCCATTAGTTTATTTGCTAGTGAATTTAGCTTTGGTCTTACCAGTTGCAACAACATAGTTGAAAGATCCTTTCCAGCTATGAAAATTATGAAGACTCGTCTGCGCAATAGATTGAGAGATTCTCTGATGAATGATTGTTTGGTTACATATATCGAATAAGATATTTTTGACAGTATTGAGAATTAAACAATTATACAGCGCTTTCAAAACATGAAAAGTCGTCGAAGACAACTTTAATTAGAATGGTACTTTTTCATTTTTTTCTTCAATTTATCGATATAAAATTATTTAATAATTTATGATGTTATAAATGTTTGTATTTTGTTTAAGTTCTTTTACTTATGTTATTTGCAGGTGATTATCAACTCTACAAAGTATTCATTCAATTATAAATCATATTTCAAAGTATTTTAATGTTGACTTATAAGGTAATTAATGTTTATTTTAATTATATATCGTGATATATGTTAGCATATTCTTAAATCATTTGTATGTTACTATTTTTTGTCCCCCCTTAAAAAAATTTCTGGCTCCGTTCCTGCATACACTGTTGTCACCATGGAACCACCTGCAACATCGTCAATATTAGAATGAGTATTTTGATCAAGATCTGCGTAAAATGTATGCACGAGAGTCCAAAGAGGAATCTCATGCCGAGGACACTTCCTTAATAATTCAAAAAACCGATCCTAACCCTTCACAAGGGATTCTTGATCTAGCTGTCTAAAATTAGTAATTTCCATTCTCAAGCGCGCAATTCTTTCAGCCAAGAAAATATTTATTAAGAAATTTATTTCTTAAGATCTCCCATGATGTAACTGAACCTGTGGCTAGAGTATACATCAAGGATTTGGCTCTATCCCTCAAGGTGAATGGAAAAGCTTCATCCTGACAGTCTCGTTAGAAATTCCATTTATCCTGAAGGTGTAGCAGATTTCATTAAAGTTCTGAATGTCAATTTCTTACTTTGCAACATTTTGTTACAATAAGAATCACGGTTATTTATCAATTGTAAAAAAAAAAAAAATATATTTTTCAATACATAATGGGCATCTTTTTCAATATTAATTTATATTTATTCGCATCAGACAAATGATGGATCGGACGGTCAAAGAGCTTTCATCCGAATAAAGAATGTGTAATCAGGAATGCATTAGATCGACGGCGGACGGAGACGGACAGATGATCGGTCGGCTAAAAAACCCCCTGAAGACCTTACGGCCACGTGTCCGTCCACATTCAGCAAGGGTATTTCCCTGCGCCGACGGGGTGACCGGCTGCACCAAGAACCGCACGCGTCAATAGTGCCGAGGAAGAACCGCACACGCTCGCTCTGTGTCATGATCCGATATTTACACCATCTCTTTAGGGTAATGTCGTCATATCGCTAATCACCACCCCATCTAAGTTGCAGAGTTAGGGTAACTCCAGCCTGCCTATAACACCTTCACTTGAAGGCGATTTTTCTTCGCCCGGAAGAACGCTATAAACTACAGAAACGCCATCATCCATCCAGGCATAAATTAGATCTTCGTCCCCCCTCCATTGACGCTCTCTTCTTCCTTCCACTCTTTCTCCCCTCTCTTCCCTCGGCGAGAGAAAGGGATTGATTGGCGAGGGGTTTCCTATCTCTCTTTCCTGTTATTGTTAAGCAGACCGATCCCCTCCCGGTGAGATCGGGACTTAATAGAGAGGATTCCGGCTAGTTATGCAGGCGGATCAGACGGTGTTGAGCCTGAGGCCTGGTGGTGGCGGCAATCGAAGCAGCAGGCTCCTTGCCCCTCGCTTCGATTCCCCGGCCTTCCTCAGCGCTGCCAGTGTTACGGCCCTCAGCTCCGCCTCGGACGCTTCTGTCTTTCGCACTCATGGCGGCCCATCCAAGGTTTGTTTCTAATCTACCTTATAAATATTGATTTTCTTATCATTCCCGCCTTCCGTGCTTTCTTGTTCATGATTCGAATTTTGGAGATGTAGAAGGCGGTTTCTTGGTATTCGATCTGATTGCGTATTCTCAAACAATAATTTCTTGAAAGTTGTGGTTTTGATAACTTTTTTTTTTGGAGTTCATCGTTGTCAGAACACTTGCTTCAATCTCTTGTAATTTTCTGCTGATAATTACATGCTGTGAACTAAATCTCTGAACTTTTCTTTTGCGATATTCTAGCTCTAAGCAAATTTGCTACCATTTTACCATGATAACAACGACTAACTCCTTTGTGGTGCCATTGGTCCAGTATTGACAACCAACTTTTGAATCCACTCACTTTTACTTGAAGGTTTCCTTGATTGCGATGCTCTGATTATGGATTATCCATTTTGGCAGCTGATCATGGATACAATTATTTAAATTGTTTTTTGCAATTTTGAGCTAGTGTGCAGTTGACATCTTTATCGTCATCATCTATTATCTTGTTTCAACTACTCGAGGACGGCCTAATGAATCCTTATATTCTCTTCATTCCGGAGGAATTTTACCCGAGGAATTTTACTCGAGAACGGCGAATGGAATTTTCTAGACTACACAAAGCATCTTGCACAATTTTCATCCCTGTTACATTGGGTCTATGCCTTCTCCTACCAAACTCTTTAACTCTATTTGCTATGCACCGCATGTTCAAATTTTCTCTGTACATGCCCAAATCACTAAAATCTATTTTTTGTTGTCTTATAATCGATAAATATCACTCAAACTGTTTCTCCAATGTTAACTATTATTTAATATGTTTTTATATCCTTTTCACACATCCATCTTATTCTCTTTTTTGCCACATTCAGTTTAGATATCAATAACTTTGTGATGTTCAACACATAGTTCTATTCAAAATTTGTCTCAATATTGGTATTATAAAATATTATTTTAGTGTCTATCATATCCTCTTATCACACAAGTATTTCCAACGAACCTCTTTATTTAACCACATAGTCATTGCTCTAGAGGTTATATCTTCATACATATCCCAATTCTTATGTATAAATTGATCCAAGGTAGGCACTTATCACAAATATGTCTCTCTTTTTATCATCTATTAAGATAAATTGATGGATTTAATACCACCATCACTAGTCCTTATTTTACTAATTCGAAGCTCTCTACCTTCTAAACAATATCTTTATTGTTATAAATGTTAACTCGTTAGATATCTCATTGATTAGAACAATGACATATGCGAAAAACATACATAAAGATATTTTGCTTTGAATATTCGTAAGCATAAATATACATATATTTATAACTTTTATAAAAAAGGTATTTACACAATGTTGATCCTTGATGACCTATTATGATGAAAAATATTTTTTAATTTCGAGTTACATTAATAAAAATTACATCAAAATGTCTCATGTGGTTTTCTAACATTCTGTTTTCTATTATGAGATATCTGATATGTAAATTTGAGCCTAAGGTGATTTGATTGGTAGGTATATTTTTTGTTGGTACAATTTTGCAGTTATGATGTTTTTCATCTCCATTTCTTACCCTTTTTTAACTGTAAATTGTTGGACACCTTTAATTTTCATCTTCTTTTGCAGTTTGGCGATTCACGATTTGAGGGGCGTGAACACATTCGCTTCACTCGGGACCAGTTGTTACAACTCCATGAGGTACATCTATTTTCTTCAAGTTTACATATATACGAAGGAACTGTATTGTAATCCTTTGGTTTAGACACTAAGGAACCAACAAAAAAGATTTGAGGTGAGAAAAAAGGTTACATCTGCAGGCATCAATGATTTTTAAAAGAACTTTTTGATTTAATAAAAATATGACCTAGATATTTTTAAGGCTGTAAATATCGGATGTTGGTGACATGTCGGATTGTAAATATCAGATATCTCATGTCGGTGACACGTTGGGTATACATTAAAATATCAGATTTTCAGATCTCTTAAATAAAAAAAATATTTTTATACATAGTAAGTATAATTATATGTTCTAAAATAAAAAAAATTAGCTAATAAGTTTACGGACATTGAGTCATGTATATCTCAAACTAATTTTAAAGAGTATCCAAAATAAAATATTAGTAACAGACTACGACTACAATTAACAAGTATAAATAGATACATTGTAAATCTAAATATTTTTGATTAATTATAAGTCTTTTCATGCTGAACAAATTTATGTTGGAAATATAAAAATTCCAACTAATAAATTTGTAGAAAATCTTAATCGAAATAATGAAAAATTTGATTATAAGAATAATACATATTAAAGAGAACGAAACAATAAGTTTAATCGATTTAAGCCTATATAATATAATATATATGCGATTTAAACATATACTGCTTACATAATATAAAATACAATAGTGAATGCTGTGTTAAAAAGTCATGCTCGCTCTGTATATACAAAACGACAATCTATTTTTTTTAGAAAAGAATATTATTTTTCCCTAAAAGGTGACATGTCGACAGACATATTAGACTTGTTGGAGGACATTTAAAACAATGGATATTTTTCAGCTATTGCATAATGATTATTTCAAATGTTTTTGATGATGGTTTTAGGTGGCTCAAAAATTAAATGATGGTTGAGGTAGGAAAAAACTATTGGTTAAGAGAAAGAGGAAAAAAATAGTCAGTTCAGGATAGTGAAAGGAAAATTTTCAACCTGAGATCTGTAAGTCGAAGCTAAATAGAGTTCGTATCACGGATTGTGTATGAAGGACCAATGTTTGTGACCATGCATATGCAGTTTTTGGGTTAGGAATACTAATAAGTTATGTAAACATTCAATGTTTTTCTTTGCAGTGCAGTATTTTTAAATAGTTTTATCTGGCAAATTGGGAAGCATAATACTTATTATGCAAGTTGTTTTTCCTGCACTCATTCAAATGTGTTTAATCTATCTTCACTAGACCATTAATGCTGGGCTAGCTTATCTTTTGGTTAACTATTTGGGTATCTGCTTGATAATCAGGCTAGTCAATATGTAGAATTTTTGTTTTCACCCAATCATGTGATATAGTGAATTTATAAATAAATAGATACACTTGCAATGTCTGATTTATATATCCTTGAGCCAATGCATAAGTATGTATGTGTGTATTTATAATGAAAGCCCCTATTACACCATCAAATTACTCTTAACTGTGAAGTTATAATTGTATACTGTGTAATAGTCTCTTCTTCTTTTTATTATTATATCTTTAACTACTATATACAAGAAGTTGTATTTGGTGCAACATTCAAAATTGCCAAATATAGCCTCATTCTTTTACTCCAATGACTTAACATATATTATGAAAAAATGGAAATTCATAAAATATAATGGCTATTTGTGTAATTACACTATATCCCTATAATAAAAGTAATGATGGAAATTCATAAAATCCAAAAGCTTTTTAGTAGACCTCCTACACCTACTATGGTAGGTAATCATTAGACCTCCTAGATTTACTTTAAAATGATTTTTTGTTAAAATATAAATGTTTTTGAAAAAAAAAAACAATTATAAAATATTAATTAAAATTTTTGTGCGGTCATTTTGAGTACTCATATGTATATCTTGTGGGCGCAACCGGCTTGATGCGGGCGCAACCCGGAGCGTCATGGGCGTAGCCCGTTGGGGGCGGGCAAAGCCCGCCGTCGCGGGCCGGGTACTATCGCGCTTGGCCGGGGGCGGGCGAAGCCTGCCCGCTCGAAGCCCGCCCGGGGCGGGCAAAGCCCGCCGTCGCCGGCCGGTACTGTCGCGCTTGGCGGTGGGCGGAGCCCCGTGCCTGTCACTCGTATATATAATATAATAAATATATATTTAGTAAATACATATATATATATATTTATATAAAAATATAATTAATTTAAATTAAAATAATTAAAAATTATATAGGGAAGAGAATTATAAATTGGAAGAAAACATATACAACAACAACACTCAACCTTTATCCCACTATAGTGGGGTCGGCTATATGGATCCTCTGTCGCCAACTCGCCATTGTGCCCTATCTTTAGTCATAATCTCACTAATGCCTAAGTACATCATGTCTTTCCTTATAGTTTCATTCCAAGTCTTCATTGGTCTACCCCTCCCCCTAAACTCTCATAACGCCTAACAAGTGCCTCTAATGGTCTCCTTTGTACCTGTCCAAACCATCTCAGTCGAGCTTCTCGCACCTTCTCTGCAATTGGTGCCACTCCTGTCTTATCCCCGATACATTCATTCTTAAGTTTATCCAGTCTCGTGTGTCCACACATCCACCTAAGCTCATCTCCGCAACTTCCAGTTTTTGTACATGTACACAATTCACTGCCCAACATTCAGAACCTTAGAGCATCGCTGGTCTAATTGTAGTACAGTAAAACTTGCCTTTAAGTTATAATGGTACTTTACGATCACATAAGATCCCTAACGTACCTCTCCGCTTCAACCAACCTGCTTGGATTCTCACATAAGATCCCTGACGCGCCTCTCCACTTCAAACAACCTGCTTGGATTCTATGTATAACATCTTTATCAACACCTCCATCTTTTTGAACTATCGATCCAAGATATTTAAAGCACTCACTGTTGGAAATATCTTGATCATCCAACTTAATAACATAGTCATCCATTCTTCTTGCATTGCTAAATTTAAGCTCCATGTACTCCGTCTTTGCCCTGCTCAACCTAAAACTCTTCTTTTCTAAAATGTCTCGCCAAGAGAACATATAAATATAAAAAATATAAATCATAGAATATATACGAAGCATAAAATATATTAAATAAATAAAATAAAATAGAAAAATATAAAAGGAGAGAAAATTAAAGTAAAAAAATTCTCACAAGAAAAAAATGTTTGGAAGCTAAAAGTATTGTCATTTCCTAACAGTCCACAAATGGAATTGTGTGGACAGGTGGTGTCTTACCAGTTTTGATTCCACAGAGAACACATTTGGATATTGTGTGAACTGGTGGTCTCTTAATTGTTTTTGATTATATATATATATCTTTACAATTTTAAAAGAAAAAACTTGCCTTTGGTGAAACATTCAAAATTGCCTAATACAGCCTTGACGGGAGACTAACATATCAGAGAATCAATTTGGATTCATGCCAGTGAGGTCAATCATGGAAGCTGTACATCTCTTGAGGAGACTCATTGACAACTATCGGGAAAGACCAAAAGATTTGCATATGCTGTTTATCGATCTGGAGAAGGCTTATGATATGATTCCAAGAGAGGTCTTGTGGAGAGTCTTAGAAAAGAAAGGTGTAAATGTATCATACATTGACGTAATCAAAGATATGTATACAAATTCAGTGACCAGGGTGATGACATCTGGAGGATTAACACAAGAATTCTCTATCGCTGTTGGCTTACATCAAGGGTCAGCTTTAAGCCCTTATCTCTTTACCCTTATCTTAGATGAGCTCACCGGACATATCCAACAAGCAATACCTTGGTGTTTATTATTTGCAGATGATATTGTTTTGGTCGATGGGACGCGCGAGGGTGTAAACACGAAACTTGAATCTTGGCGAGACACTTTAGAAAAGAAAGGTTTTAGGTTGAGCTGGACAAAGACGGAGTATATAGAGCTTAAATTTAGTAGTGCAAGAAGGTCGGATGACTCCGTTATTAAATTGGGTGACCAAGTTATTTGCCGCAGTGAGTGCTTTAAATAGCTGGGATCGATAATTCAAAAAGATGGATGTGTAGGTAAAAATGTGATACATAGAATCCAAACAGGTTGGTTGAAGTGGAGAGGCGCGTCCGAGATCTTATGTGATCGTAAAGTACCATTAAAACTTTAAAGGCAAGTTTTACCGTACTGCAATTAGGCCAGCAATGCTCTACGGTTCTGAGTGTTGGGCAGTGAATGGTGTACATGAGCAAAAAATGGGAGTTGCGGAGATGAGAATGCTTAGGTGGATGTGTGTTCACACGAGACTCAATAAAATTAGGAATGAATGTATCAGAGATAAGAAAGGAGTGACGCCAATTGTAGAGAAGATGCGAGAAGCTTGTTTAAGATGGTTCAGACATGTACATACGAGACCATTAGAGGCACCTGTTAGGCGTTGTGAGAGTTTAGTCACTAGACATGTTAAACGGGGGAGGGGTAGAGTGGTAGACCAAAAAAGACTTGGAATGAAACTATAAGGAAAGACATGATGTACTTATGCATTAGTGAGACTATGATTAAAGATAGAGCGCAATGGCGACAAAGGATCCATATAGCCTACCCCACTATGGTGGGATAAAGGCTTGAGTGTTGTTGTATAGCCTTATTGTTTTAATCTAATGACTTAACATATATTATAATCTATTAAAAAAAAATTAAAATACAATGTCCATTCAAGTAATTAAACCTTATCTCCAAATTAAAAGTAATGATGAAAATTCATAAAATATAAAAAGTTTTTAGTAGAGCTCCTATACCTACTATGACAGACTATCATTAGACTTGTCAGCGGTATTTTTGAGGAGCTACCATTAAACCCATCAACTTCATTAAAGTTGATTTGACATGCACGATGATATGTGCATCAGGATGAGATTTTTTTATAATAAAAATCGGAAAGTGGTGTATAACTATTTCCCCCGTTAATTAATTGATAATGTGTTTATTTTAAGCTGCATTAATTAATTGATAGGGGCAGAGCCTCGTGCCTGTCTTGGTCGAGGTACTGTCGCGGTTGGCCGTAGGGACAGAGCCCCGTGCATGTCACTCGCGTGTGTCTGTGTGTGTGTATATATCTCGATATATCAATATCATGGATACTGATTCACTTTTCCTATCTACATTATTTTTATTATTGTTGAAGTGTCTAAAGACATTTTAAAATAAAAAAAACAGATCAATCACAATCTTTGCGTGGCAGTATTGCCAATGTTTTTTGCATTGCAGCAAACACAAATAAGTGTATGAAATTTTTTCTTCACGCAGTCATTTGATACTGATTTGCATTTCCTTTCTACACTATTTTTAAGGTTGTTGATGTGCCTGAGGATATTTTAAAAATAAAAAACGAGATTGATGCTGAACTACTTGGGGAAGACCAATCTTTGGGTGGCAGTGATTCCAATGTGAGTTTTTTGATAGGTTTTCAAATTTATTCATAAATAAATCCTGTTATATGACGAGCAAATTTCTATAACATGGTGTCCTTTTTAAATTATTCTTAGTTCTAGTTTAAGATATATTTCCTTCAAATGCAGTTGCAAACTCAATTTCAAACTCGCTATTATGAGCCTGACAATAGAGATTGGCGCGGCCGTTCAGGACAAGTGCCCTCAAGCGGAGGGGACAGGTCATGGGATACTATCCGCGAGCATAAAGAGTCGTTTACATCTAATGCAAGGCAGCAAGATTCAAGCCAACTTCGGCAGGATCAATCAAGCTCTCAATTTTCTTTGCAAGTTCAAGCTTCATCCTCCAGAGGGGTAAGACTTACCACTTTGTTAGCCTATTCAGTTTAAGTCCTAAATTGAAGGTTATGTTGCGAGCTAATTGATTTATCTTGATCATATGTCTTAGACCAAAAGTATTTTTATTCATCAGCTTTATCTAATTCCTTTGATTCTTTTCTTGGACTTGCTAACATCTAATAAATGTGATTTTTTTTATATAAATGATTAGTTTTATTTTAAAATTAGTAGGCACCTGGCAATCTCTATATTGTAGATTAAAGATAATATATTTATCAATGCTTGGTGCATAATAAATTTATTTCTTTTACTTTTGGACCATGACTTTTGCATCCAGGTACATATCAAAACTTAATTATTTGAATTATAAGTTTAATTCTTCTATTATTAGTACAATCTTATACATCCACAAAAGGTTTCTTCTCTAATCATTTGACATTTTCTTACTGAAATTTTAATAAAAAGTTTTTCAACCAAATCACCGCAATTTACTCCAAATTTTGATATATATCTCATATGGACCTATTGTTGAAAGATAAGTGATGGCGTGCAACGCCCGACACAGGTCTATTCCTGCAGGAGGTGGTGAACCACTACCCATTCTGGTGATCTGAGTCCACGGTTACGCCCAGACGGTCGTTTTGAGTCTTTTTGATGTATTATTTTATTTTTTTGAGTTATATTTAGCGTCCGATCGTCTTGGATGTTGCGAGCCATCCGATTAGGATGCCCTAATCTTGCTTTGGGTATATATTTACACATGTAGGGGAACGACTGGGCCATCGATGGTTTGATTCAGAATTCTGAAGCCGCCGATCTTCTTCAAGGTGTGACGCCAAGAGGCCCTCTCCCTGGTGCGATTCCAGGTTTCTTCCTCTCCTCAACTTCTATTCCCGCTGCCCCCTTCGTTCCCACTCCCAACCGATACCGCTGAACGCTCCACTGCCCTAATAACTCCCGATTTCCTCAGTCTCCAAATACCCGCTGATACTTTCCCCCTCCGGAAACCCGCTGCCTCCTATACATCCACGCCGCCACACCGCAACTCCCCCTCACGCTCCAGCCAGAGTTTAGAAGTCTTCTCTCCAGATCTGAAGCCCGCCTACCCCTCACACCACTCCTACGACTGCTCCACCCCAAAACACCATAAACTGCCTACACCCTTTCCTACCAGAGCCCAACTGCATCCTCCCAAGCCTTCTTTCAGTCTTGCCCTCACCCATAACCGAATCTACTCAACCCCTACCCTTTCCAAGCCCTCCCTTGCCGCTGTCCAGCAATTAGCCACCCATGATGGAGCTTCCAGCCGTTGGGTCGTCACCATTCGCCACCCCACTGCCACCTGCATGTGTAAGTTGTTTGGAGTTGTTATTTCCTGTCGTTTATACTTAACACTGTATTTTCTGTGGATGTTTGTTTCTTTTGTTATGAGTATTAGTTGCTGTGTAACTTGCAGTGTTTATTTTGCGCATGCTTAGAAATATTTGCGCCTTGGTTTGTTTGCCGAAATTCATTTACTTTTCCTTATTCAATATTTGCGAACGCACGTGCCTCTGCAACTGTTTATATTACTAATTACTGTTGTTATTTTAAGCGGACCTTCTCTTGCATTTTCATCATACCACATCGCATGTGGATCACATTTAGTGTGTTCACCTTGAGTCGACTTGCCACTGCATCAAATTGGTATCAGAGCCCAATGTTTGGGCCACATTTATAAACGTAGTGGTAGGTCATATTGAGTCTTTAGATTCATCTATTCCTAGTTATCGCCATCATTCCTCTCCTCTATTTGGGGATCCCAAGTCTATCTATACCCGATCTCATAGAGCCACTTCAGAGAGATATCCATGTTATCATGATGATTATTATCATTCGCAGCACACCCATTCCAGAAACCGTGTCGACACCTCAGAGAGATCTCCACGACTTTATGATGGTATATTTGAATGTCGTTTGGGTCATCGTCGCTATGTCCTCTATTTGAGGAACCCGAGTCTGAATATACGCGACCATCACCGCACGTTCGTAGGGATCACGTCCACCCACGAGCACGATTTGACTATGTTCGGAGCGACCGTCTAGATGACCCTCAGGAGCCCTATGGAGGTCACCATTGCCAAGATCACAACACATGTCAAGACCCTCTTATTGTTCCGCAAATAGAGCTACACGTGGCCGAATTTCAACTATTAGTTCTTTATCAATTTGATTGCTTGGATGCACATTTTGATCACATGAGGTCTACATTATGAAGAATCAACAAGAGAAAGCCTAGGGATTTAGGTCAAGCCACCAATGTGTCTAGTAGTGATCTCACTGATATGAGAGACCCGACACCTGATTTTGATACTTCTCATTTTGATGAGACTTAATGCCCATGTGATTTTGAAGTTGTCTGATCATGACCTTATGATACAGGTGGAAAGTGATACTAGTATGACTAGTGAGCGTGGTCACGAGAGTCAGGACGAGCGGCCCAGTGACACTGTGATGGTGCATTCATCCTCCGCACCTCACTTAGACCTAGTGTCTTCTTTGGCTAGGGATCCGATTCTCGACACTATATCGATTGACTCACACTTGAGTATGGGCTCTTCCTATTCTACCCATGTCATTATCCTGAGTCACATCACTATTGAGAGCGAGAGCATAGTGTTGACTTCATAGTGACCGCCTCACCCGCTTACGAGGACACTACCTCTACCGGCGATACTCATTTGGAGGATCATCCCACTATTATTGACTTCATTGTTGAACCTCTCTATAAGCCTCCTGATGAGCCACTACTCCCTTGGGAGGGTCATGGGGCTAGCATTGACTTTGTTGTGGGTGTCCTACTTGTTCCCATGGACACTACCGTTTTTGGTGCTTTCCTCTTGGAGGACCATCCTGACAATGTTGACCCCCTCAGAATTAAGTCCCCGAGAGGCTCATTTGACGAGCTTCCCCTCCCAAAAGGCATTCACTCTAGTATGGATGGTTTGTGTCATCACGTATGCGATGAATTTCCGTATACACCTCCTGGTGAGCCACCTGACGAGCTTTATCATTTGAGGTACCCATCACACCTGTGCGTCGTGCTCTTTTGTCACCATCTACGACGTTCCTACGGGTGATGACGTCATTTACGCCGAATTTTTCTATCGACCGCCCGGTGAGCCTCCTGATAGGCCGCCCTATGTTAGAGATATCCAAGTCATTGTCAGGCTTTCCCTTAGGAAGTATGTCGAGCATGACATGCTTCATTTGCATCATTCACATCATTTGCATAAGTCTGTTGAGTCGTTTGTTATTTATTTGCATGTGCTACATGAGTCGCTCCGTATGAAAATTGCATCTAGTAATGATTATTATAAAGATTGAGCAGATCAACATAGGAGGGAACCAAATTTTGAGGTTGGAGAGCAAGTGATGGTTCATATCCGATCTGAGTGGGTCCCCCAAGGACTAGCAAAGAAATTAAGTGCTCGCCGAATGGGCCCCTATACAGTCATGCGGCAGATCGATACAAATGCTTATGAAATTAACTAGGGTTGTAGGTATGTGCTTGAGTCATGCCCATCTTTTGTCATGAATGTTTTGACCTTTATATAAAGGCTTCATGTCCATGTATCAAGAGGAAGAAAAGGATGACAATCCCCACTTTGAATCAATGTAGCCTTTGAAGCTCTTTCTAATACGAACTTGAAAGAGAATGCTTGAATTAATGAACCACGGATACAATCCGGAGCAAGCTCCGGCCAACTCTCGGAGGTTGGTCCCTCCAAAGAGCTTCTCTCTAATGAGAGCCTAAAAGACTAAGGATCTAAAGATGATCTAACTCCCCAAAACCACCTCCTTATATAGGGAGGGGGGGGGGGAGCTCACATCAAACTAATACATTTAAAGAAAAGCAATAATAAAATAGGAGGCGCGTGCGCGTAACAATACATCCCGTCAGAAAAGCGACCTTGATCCCAAGGTCGGAGCGCTGCCCGCCGGTCAGTAGTGATATGCTCGCGGTTGGGATGCCGTCGAGGTGCCCGGGGCGTCGTCCGGTAGTCCGTCCGAGAGCAGCAGGGTGTCAAAGTCGGCGGCGGAGAGCGCGACCACGTCGTCGCCGATGAGGACTCGACACTCCTTCACCGAGCACTCATGACCAAGAGAGTAGGGGTGCTTGCAGCGGAAGCACATGCCCTTGCTTCGTAAGTCGTACTCCTGGTTGGACAGGAGGTGGGTAGGGACACGACGGTTGTTGCGAGGACCCATCATTGGTGGCCGGGGTAGGGGAGGTGGCAGAGGTGGAGGTTTGGGATGGGTCGAGAAGTAAGGTTGGGAGGGATGCCTGGAGGAAGGTGATGGGTACTGAATGTCGCCGGACGTCGTGAGGAATTCCGCCTCCACAAGGGGGGAGAGGTTGATGGCTTGGTGGACCGTTAATGGTTTGAGGGTGCGGAGACGGGAGCGGAAGTGAGGTTGCAAACCGTTCATGAAGAACCCCAAGTAATGGTCTGGGGGGAGTCCGGGAACATGAGTGACCAATTCCACGAAGGCATCAATGTACGAGTCAATGGAGCCGGTGTGACGGACCCCGCAAAGCCGCTCGATCATGGGGCCGGAGTAGCGGTCGTCATACCGCTGAATCAGGGCCTCGGTGAGATCTGTCCATGTGAGGGCGGGAGAGGTCTGGCGGACCCAATGGAGGGCCGACCCTTCCATGCTGATAAGTGCGGTGGAGACCCGTTGCGCCGGAGGTGTCTGGTGGATGTCGAAGAACTGTTCGGCGCGGGCAATCCACCCAAGGAGGTCGGTCCCGTTGAATGTAGGGATGTCAGGTCCATGGTACAGTGGAGTAGGTAGTTCCACCACTGCGGGTGTATCGGGGATTGTAGTGCTGGGTGATCCCACAGCCGAGGCGGCAGGAGGCCCGGAGTGCTGGCTGGGATGTAAGTTCTGGAGCATGGTCAGAATCAAGGCGAACTGCTCGGTTTGTGCCTCGAGACGGGTGTTTATAGTGGCGAGGGAGTGTTCGAGGGCTTCCACGCGGGATTCCATCCTCCCCTTTGGCATATGAGGATGCACAATGGAGAGATGTCGCTGGAGAGTGTCGGAGCGTGTCGGAGAGGGGCGAGCTGGCAGGGGAAAGCCGGCTGGGCGCAGCGGCGACGGCCCGGAGACGGATCAGATGGTGCCGATCCAGGGCGGTTTAGGGCGGAATAGTCACTGGAGGAGCCGGCGTAGGGATCGGCGGCCGATGGAGGCGTAACGGGCGCTGGAGGGAAGTAGGCGCTGGTAGCAAGCGCTGGAGCTATCTACGGACGCGCTGGATCGGTCGAAGAAGGCGCTGGATCGTTCGCTGGATCGTCGTGCGCCAGATCATTCGCGGAGGAATCAGTCGCTGGATCGTTCGCTGACGGATCGGTCGCTGGAGCGTTCGCTGGTCGCTGGTCGCCGGATCGTGCGCTGTAGTAAGCGATCGCTGGATGCAGCAGTCGAACGACGAGACGGACTGGGGCCAACCGACGGCTTATAGCGGGCGGCCGGGCAGGTTGGACCAAATAATACGAACTTGAAAGAGAATGCTTGAATTAATGAACCACGGATACAATCCGGAGCAAGCTCCGGCCAACTCTCGGAGGCTGGTTCCTCCAAAGAGCTTCTCTCTAATGAGAGCCCAAAAGACTAAGGATCCAAAGATGACCTAACTCCCTAAAACCACCTCCTTATATAGGGAGGGAGAGGGGGGGGGGGGGGGGGCTCACATCAAACTAATACATTTAAAGAAAATCAATAATAAAATAGGAGGCGCGTGCGCGTAACACTTTCCCTCTCCCCCATTTCTCCTTTTGTTTAAATTTTTTTTTTTAAATTCCAACACCTATGGCCTCACCTTTATGTATGTGTGTCTGTGATAGAGCGATCAACTAAATCACTATTATGTATTGCTTCCCAATCCTCCAATTAGATGATGTGCTCTACAAATAAAAAATCTTTCGAAAGATCGACCTTAAGAGTGAATTCATATCTGGATACTCCCTGGGATGAATTGAAGTCCGCTTTTAAAATAAAATGACTACATGAGTGAGTAGTGATTCCTTTTGGTCCTTCTGATGCACGCAGCACATTCATGAAACTAATGAACCACGTCCTTAGACCAGTAATAGGAGTTTCTGTCATAGTTTACTTCGATATTTTCATCAATAGCACATAGTTGATCAACACCTTGGCCATCTTAGACATGCTCTACAAAATATTCCAGAAACTAAGTTATATGTGATCCTAAAAATGTAGTTGTATGATCGATAACCTAACCTTTCTAGGATACATTGTGTCATCAGAAGGAATTATGGTATGTCCAAGCTATTAGGTCGTGGGCCAACTCCTAAAAGCATAGCTCGAGATTTCACTATTTGGCTTCTTTTTATCATATGTTCACTATGAATTTTACTACTCTTATTGTTCCCACGATTGATAGTCTTAAAACATGTCAATTTATATGGATGGAGGAAGTTGAGTGTGCTTTCACTCTCGTGAAAAAAAACTTAGTAGTGTTCTTTGATTTTTACAAGATACTCGATTTAGATTGTAATGCATCAATAGTTAATGTACGAGGCATCTTGAGTTAGGAAGGTCACATTGTAGTCTATTTTAGTGAGAAATTGAACGAAGCAAAATTCAACATTCCTTTATAATATTGAGTTTTATGCTATCTTTCAAGCTCTCTTACATTGCCAGCACCATCTAATTTAGATTGAGTCCATACTTACTAAAATCATGAAACATTAAGATATCTAAACTTAAAAAAAAGTTAGGCGGCATGTGGGTATTGGACATGACCTAATTGACATCCCAAGTTGGTTGTTTATCTTCAGGAATTTACATTTAAAACACAAGCCTATTGTTTCAAATCAGTTAGCTGACGCACTTAACTGAGAACACATTTATTAGTTACCTTACAACCTCGTATCTTGGATCTTGATTTTCGAAAAGAGCTTTATTCTTAAAACCTCTATTTTAGTGAGATTTGGACCGCATGTCGGTGAAGTGATACTGATTCTTCGGTGCAATTTATGTTACGTGGAGGCTTTTTCTTAAGCGAACCCGTCTTTGTATCTTGGATAACCCACTTCAGGAAGCTTTGCATAGAGAATGTCATTCATCTTGTCTAGGAGGCCATGTCAGTCTGTCAGAACTATTAGGTTGTCTAGCACTCAATTTAATTTCCCAAGATGAAGCGTAATGTCTAATTTGGTTAGGAAATGCGCTACATGTCAGCTATATAAGGTCATACACCACGTCATCCATTCTCGAGAAGCCATGGGATGACGTATCGATGGACTTCATTGTTGAACTGCCACTCACCAAATGCAAAAGTCAATTATTGTTGGTAGTGTTAGATAGGAATTTCGATGCTACACACATTGCTGATCTTTGCTTTAAAGAAATTTTGAGATTACATGGATACCCAGGTTATTTACATATGATAAAAACCCATGATTCATGTGATACTAATGGAAGATCTTATGGGGAAACTTGAGTTTAATAATGCTTTTCATCTTCAAACAGATGGTCAAACACAGGTTGTTAATCATAGATTCATAGTTTAGGGGACATAGTGTTTAACAGAGGAAACACCTCGAAGCAATAAGATTTTTCTAGTCCACATGCTAAATTTGCTTATAACTGTTTGATAATAGATCCACCACAAAATTTTCCTTTCAAGTTGCTTATGGTTATTCCGGATGTCATTTACTTGATTGCCACTCTCTTCCAATTTTTGAATGAATCTCTTTTGATGCTCTCTATTGTATTGATCACTTAAGAGCTTTACATAAATTTATTGCTAATAGTATACAAGCATCTTTTGAGAAATATAAAGCTACGACTGATACACATCATCGAGAATTATATTTCTCAGAAAGAGATTGGATGCTTGCCTTCTTCAGGAAGGAGAGATTTCTTACATACACTTACCACAAGCTGTAACAATGTGGATTCAACCCTTTTTTAGGTAAGAAAGCGGTTGGGTGAGAACGTCTATCTCCTAGTTCTGCCAGTTGAATTCGGTAATTCACAGATATTTAACATAACAGATCTAACCTCTTTTTTATGTCGACCCACCAACCTCTACCCTTAGCCCACCCACCTTCTCGAGATTTTTCCATCCCATGTGTTCTCATTTTCCACACCTATCAAGTACTAGACATATGAGAGTTCCAAACGTTCTAAGGCACTAATCAATGTTATTTAGTATCTTGGTATGAAAGAAGTATTTCAGATAGTTCATGGGATAGCACAACAGAGCTTCAATGAAGATGCCCAGACCGTTCTAAGGCACTAATCAATGTTATTTAGTATCTTGGTATGAAAGAAGTATTTCAGATAGTTCATGGGATAGCACAACAGAGCTTCAATGAAGATGCCCAGACCTTTCTATAGGTGGCTATTGTGAATTTACGACAGGTCTAGTTCTTTAATCCCTAGGGAAATTGATGCACCATACAAATATCAGACTCATTTATGTTATTATATTTTATCTACACATCTATTTTATTTTTTCGGTATAACATTTTTATAATTCACAATTGTATTTGCTTGCACAATTTTGGTGCACACTATCAGCATATTGTTACAACTTAAGTGTTTGACCGACCAATAAGATCTTGAATGAACATGCCTACTAATTTAGGAGCTAAGGACAATAAAGCAAGCAAAATCATATTCATGGAGGATTATTTGCTGTGTTCTAAAACTGAAACAAGGTTATGCTAATGTTGCAACTTAATTCTCTGAGTTCAAATGTTACAGACAAATTACGTCGAACCAAGACTTACGAACACAAATGATGAAATTGCATTGCATGAAAGTAATGGATACAAACTCTAGAGACAAGTTCTCGCTTAGCACTCAGAGGCTGAGTCCTATATTGTTACAACTTAATTGTTTGACCGACCAATAAGATCTTGAATGAACATGCCTACTAATTTAGAAGCTAAGGACAATAAAGCAAGCAAAATCATATTCATGGAGGATTATTTGCTGTGTTCTAAAACTGAAATAAGGTTCTGCTAATGTTGCAACTTAATTCTCTGAGTTCAAATGTTACAGACAAATTACGTCGAACCAAGACTTACGAACACAAATGATGAAATTGCATTGCATGAAAGTAATGGATACAAACTCTAGAGACAAGTTCTCGCTTAGCACTCAGAGGCTGAGTCCTCCAAAGAATTCCACTCTCCAAAGAGTGTCCAAAAGACTAACCTCCCAAAGATCCCTCATCGCTCTTACCCCTCCCCCTTATATAAATGAGGGAGGGTTTACTTAATACGAAGATACAAAATATATTAATTAATATAAATACTCTAATTATCATTAATCAATAATCACTAATTAATATTCACCGGTTAATTAATACTAATTATTTACATAATATTATATTCCACCCTGAATTTATCATGACGGCTTTCTTATGCGTTCTCCAATGGTTCCCACTTCCCACGAGGGGGGTTAACACAGGCATATATGTGAGCGCAACACTATACTGCCCTTGAAAATCGATCTTGCCCTCAAACACACGATGACATGTAATATGCGCATAACAAACATTCAATATGATGTCAAACAACCACAAATGTTGAAACAAAAAAAATGAATTCCCCTGTGGTTGAGAGAACTTGACCCTGTCGAGGAATTACCAAAACCCACAACACTGAAGTTGGGCCTAAGACGACGAAGCTCAGAGGCACTAATCCAAGAACTGTTTGGGAGACTCCCGCCTTTCCAAGATATGAGGTAACACTGATACGCCCCCGTGTGCATTTGAAACTCACGAACGTCCAAAACCTGTTTAATCTACTCAACCGTAGGTGTGGATGTGGACAAAGGGGAATGCAAGGTGTTGGTGGGAGTGAGGGAGGGTGGACTAGGGGTCGCAATTGGGGGGTCACCAAAGAAATGCACAAGATCGACGGTTCTAAAAATAGGGGAGGTACCAAATTCGGCTGGTAGATCAAGAAGATATGCATTAATACCTATTAGATTAACCTGAAAAGGGCCAAATCGCCGGTGATGCAGTTTAGGACAAGTACGTATGGGAAATCTTTCTTTCCTGAAAAAGGCATGAACCCTATCTCCTTCTCAGAAATATAACTCTCGGCGATGTTCGTCAACCATAGTTTTATATTTCTCAGAAGATGCTTGCAAACTGTTAGAAATAAATTTATACAAGGATTTTAAGCGATCAATATAGGGGAGAGCATCAAAAGATGCTCTTTCAAAAGAAGAGAATGACGATCAAGAGGGTATCAGGTAGCCATAGACGACTTCGAAGGGAGATTTGGTGGTAGAGCGATTTCTTGAGCTATTATATGCGAATTTTGCCCGCGGGATAACCAAATCCCATTGCTTCGGGTGTTCTCATGTTAAACATCTAAGAAAATCGCCTAAGCTCCGATTTACTACCTCAGTTTACCCATCGGTCTGAGGTTGATATACATTGCTAAATTCTACTTTAGTTCCTAATTTACCGCCATAACGTTTTCCAAAAATAACTCATAAAACGAGTGTCTCTATCAGAGGTAAAAGTGCGGGGAATCCCGTGTAAACGTACAACCTCACGAAAGAAAGATCAGCGACGTGAGTAACATCTGAAGTTTTTTCATGTGGTATAAAATGTGTCATTTTTGGGAAACCTATCGACTACGACAAAAAATGAATATACTCTTCTTTCGTACGAGGTAAACTGACAATGAAATCCATAGATCATTCCATGATCTCTCGGGAATGGATAAAGGAGTATATATTCCAGTGTTTTGAGCGTGACCTTTAAATAATTGACAAGTGAGACATGTCCTAATTAGATTGACGACATAAAGAAACGGGGCTAGCGAGGTCTAAAAGTTTGGATTGTCCAACGTGTCTCCCTAGCCCTGAGGAGTGAAGCTCACTAAGTATGGTCTCTCGAAGAGGGCCTTCATAAATACAAAGGCGGGTTCCCCTAAATAAAAAACTTTCGCTCAAGATATGTTTGGTGGTGGAATAGGTACCACTAGCTTGACATTCAACCCAAATCTCCCTAAAATATGGGTCAGAGGAGTATAAATCTTTTTGCAAATCGAAGTCTAGAATGTGGGGCCGCAAAGTGACTAAGACGTGCGCGCGTCGTCTAAGTGCATCTACAACCCTATTCGAGATTCTGGGTTTATGTTTTAGATTAAAGGTGAACTCTTGATGGGGGCTGCACATTTTGCATGTCTACGGGCCTCCTTTTGTTAAGACGAACTCACACTGGATCAGATTGTGTTGCCAGTGACAGAGAGCTTGAACGTTATCGAAAAACTCAGGATCGTAAGTGGAATATTGAGTTTTCACATCGTTCAATTGCTCACTAAAGAAGGCAGTTGGGCGACCCTCTTGGCTATGTACAACTCCTATACCAATGATGGAAGCGTCATAATCGACCTCAAACATCTGGGAGCGCTAGTACCGGGGCATTAGTGGGTTTGTCTTTCACGAGAGTGAAAACACGCTCCACCTCATCGGTCCAAACACTTTAAGGCAATCGGTCATAAGGGATATGAGGGTGCTAAAGTTCCTAATGAATCACCGATGAAAAGAAGGTAACCCTTGAAAGCCACGAGCTTTGGCGAGTCTTTGGGCTAGGCCACGATCTAATCGCTTGGACCTTTTCGGGATCGACCTTAATCCCTTTCGAGGATACACTATACCCCAAGAAAGTTAAGCTATCAGTCAAAAATACGCATTTTGTCAGGTTTATAGAGTTTATTTTCTAGTAATTTGTAGAAACTGCCGTAAGTGATCTAAATGTTGGTCATAATTTGCATTATAAATCAGTATATCATCAAAATAGACCAGCACACAAACTCCGATCAAAGGTCGCAAAATCTTGTGCATCAGTCGCATAAAGGTACACGTGACATTGGAAAGCCCAAAAGGCATAACGAGCCACTCGTATAATCCTTCACAGGTCTTGAATGCGGTCTTCCATTTATCCCCGGGACGGGTCCAGATCTGATGGTAACCGCTCTTGAGATCTATCTTGGAGAAGATCTTAGACCCACTGAGCATATCGAACATATCATCCAATCGGGGGATTAGGAAGCAATATTAAATTGTAATTTTATTTATGGCTCGATTGTCAACACACATGCACCATGTATTATCTTTCTTTGGAACTAAAAGTGCGGGAACAACGCATGGACTCATGCTCTCTCTAATGTGCCCTTTTTGAATAAGCTCAGTGACCTGTCAGTGCAGCTCTTCATGCTCTTTACTTCTTTAGGATTCATGTGATAATGGGGAAGGTGTGGGAGGCGAACACGTGGCACGAGATCAATACAATGTTGAATGTTTCGCATGAGTGGTAGCTAATCAGGTAGCTCATCAGGCATAATTTCTGAAAATTCTTCGATAAGAGGTCAGACTCTACTAGGTATGCCTATAAGATTCGGATGGTGTCCAAACCTGCTAGTACATAAACAACCTCACAACCCTTCAATTCTTCCCGGAACTGGGATCCAAAAAGAAGCATAGAGGTGGAAAGGAAAGATGTGGCAGAAATTAGAGGGGGAACGCTACTCTAGGAGGAAGTCAAGGATCTCCCAGGTGGTTTGGGCACAAGGCTATTCTTTTGAGAGAGAACAACAACTTTACGCCAATTCTTTTCAAAGGTGTGAGAGTTCCTCGCACCATCATGAACCATGCGTCTATCATACTGCCACGGTCGGCCTAACAGAATATGACAAACTTCTATTGCGACAACATGAGACAAATCAAAATCTTGATAATTTCGTCCTATTGAGAATTCAACAAGGCATTGTTGGGTGATAAAGCATCGTTGGGCGATAAGGCATCGTCATGACGCTAGTGACCCAGGATAGACTATACGACTTCCCTAGGGGTTGTGCTTTCAATTTAAGTTTGTCCACTATCTGTTGGGACACAGTTCTTCATACTACCACTAACAATAATGATGGAGCAAAACTGCTCCTGAATGCGTGCGGTGGTGCGAAAGATGTTGTCCTAACCACTCGTTCTTAGCAGGAATCCTATGGTGTGAGCAAACTATGCTGGAGAACACATACCAATTGATTGTCTTGTTCTCCTTCAACCTCTACATCACTATCACTTTCCCCGTCAGTCTGGGACTCATTAAGGAATATGCCATATTCAGGCTCCTGACCTTCCTCAGACTTGATGACTGTTACAAACTGCATACAGGGTCGCTCAGAGGATTTGTGCCCTGGTTCCATACTCATGAAACAACGAAAAACCCCAGAGTTGGGTCAGAGAGCAACAATCTCTTTGTCTTTGGATGTGGCGGGTGGAATCCACAGGAGCATTAGTGGAGCCTAAGGGACGGCTCATAGTCAGGGGTTTGAGTGTAGTAATATGAGGAGTTGCATTAGATGGTCTATCCGTAAGTTTAGGTCCTGAAGCTTTCTTCTGAAGGGAAGACTCTACACCCCGAGCCCTACTGGATATCTCTCCTAAGTCTCGGAGTCATGGAGCTCCAATTGCTCTCGGATGGCATACCTGAGATCGTTTAAGTAACGTGACACCGTCATGTCATCTTCCTCTCGTATGTCTAACATAGACCGGAGAATAAGAAACTCATTGGTGATTCATCCACCGTGAGTTTATCTTGACGAAGATTATGGGATTTGTGGTATAGGTTTTAAATGTAGTCTGGGAGGACGTATCACTTTCGTAGCTGGATTTTAAATTCTGCCCACATGGTAATAGGAGCTAGGCGTTGGCTAAAACATGTGCGCTCTAATTGGACCCACCAAACTAGTGCTGACCCCCTTAAACCCATGTGTGTTATATTCTACCTGACGATTTATGGGCATTTGTTTTCATGCCATGAATCGTTCCATACGTTCACACTAATCTAAGCATCCTTCGGGTTCTACTCAGCCCTCAAAATCTCTTACATCTAACTTAATGCTATCGTCCTAACGTGGTTGATTTCAGAGCTCAAGGTATTGTGGCATGAGTGCTTCTTCCCTAGGGTTTGGAGGTGCTCGATTCCTACCCAAATGAGTGGTAGCCTTAATATTATTAATGGTGGTCCTTAACCCATCTTGACTTGTCGAACATCACTCATGTTGGTGGTGTGTCTCAACCAATTGCATGAGGTTCCCCATGCGTTGGTTTAAGTCATCGACGCTCATTTCTTAGCGATCCACTCGATTATTCATTTTTTAAATAGAAAATTATGTTTTAAAGTACTTAAAGTTTTTTTTCTTTCTTTTTTTAAATTGGGAAACCTTTTAAAAGAAAATATTTTTAGGCTCTTTTAAAATACTAATAAATTTTTTATGAGAAAATACTCAAATTAAATTGTGATTTTTTTAATATCATATATCTTCTTAAAGTTTTTATTTATTTAAAAAAATTTATGAAACTTAAAAAAAGTAATAAACCCATTTTTTAAAAGATATTAATATTTTTTTTTGAAAAAGCAATAGATCACCTAATTCAGACTCTCAGAAGGTATCGTCGGCGGTGGGCGAGGTCGTAGAGGCCAGCGGAAAGAGGAAGAAGGTCTGTGTTGAGGCTGCTTTTTGCTGGATTTTATTGAGAAACAAAGAGCTGTTTCTCACTCCTGTTTCTCGGATTTTTCCGGTTCCCCTTTTTTGCTTAGGAGAGGTGAGATTAAGGCTCCGTTTGGGGGGACTTATTTTCACCGGTCAAGCGGTTACGACCGCATGAACCGGACCTTAATTAAGGTCCGGTTCATGCGGTCGTAACCGCTTGACCGGTGAAAATAAGTCCCCCCAAACGGAGCCTAAATAAGCTAATTGATGGAGATGGATCAGATTTCTAAAAGGGACGTTCAGACTGGATAACTTAATAAAAAGCAATGGGTCAAATAAAGGGGATAGGTAAGAGACAGGTCAAAATAATAGAAATTGACTCGTCATACTTGGCATTTGGCAACTAAGATATTTGTCTTGTGAGAAGAATAAGTCCAATATAATTAATTGGAGGTGAAAATAAATTCTCATATAGATTTATACAGGTACAAGTTAGGCTCCAAAGTTTCTTTCCCAATGCAATTAATTTTGGAACAAGGCTTATTCCGAAATTAATAATTTAGTAATTTAATTTAATTTTATGCAATTTTATCACAAATGTTCACAAAAGTTTTTTTTTTCGAAAAATGAAAATAATCAGAGATTTTATTCAGACACAGGATGCATCATGCATTCATGCGAGGGCAATCCCACGCCCCAGTGGTTCGCACCGAACCTTGGCTACACCAAGCCCTCTAATTAGAGGCAGCGGATGCCGCCAAAACCACAATTAATGCAATAAAAACAAAGAATGCAACAACACATCTTAAAAACCGGTAAGAGAGGGATCATTATCTTCCGTGATTTTCTTCCTGCCATTGAATCGTTCCAAGAGAGGGTGGAGAAAGATCGTGGAAGCTCGATCTATCCAATGCCGACGACGGTTCGTCGTTTGGAGTCACGAAGCTCTGACTGCCTACTCTTCTTGTTCCTCCAAACTCTCTTCCTCCTTTCTTCTTTCCAAACCCAGGTGAGAGAATGAGATGATGAAAATGAGGCCTCTAAACCCTCAATCCCCAGCATATGAGCATTGTATTTGATCTTGGCCATTGATTCCAAAGATCCCAAATTGAATGACTCACATTTGAGGCTTAAAATCTGTTTACGACTTTGTACACGACCTCCCATACATTTGTGTATATCGACGTGTTCCGCCATACAAAGCCAAGGCACACAACTTGGTTTCCTGGGGCTGGACACGACCTGTGACATGGCTTGGTCAAGCCGTATCCCTTGTCGTGTATCTTGACGCGACAACCAACATGGCCGTGTAGAATGGCCCAATTAGGTCGTGTACTGCTCGAGAACACGACTCCTTCTACAGGGTTGGGACAAGCTGTTTACATGGCCGTGTAGAGCAAGAAGCCCTCCAAAACCTTCCCAAGCAGCCCCCAACCTTTATGGGGCTCTCCTAAACTTCTTAAGTCTCTTGTGGTCTCAATCAACATGGAGTTTGGGGGTTTACAACCCCCTCCCCCTTAAAATAAATTTCGTCCCCAAAATTTCAAACTTCACTTAAATAAACATCATACCTGAAACTCCAGATATTCCTCTCGCATCACTTGTTCTTTTTCCCAGAGAACTCGTCTCGCCCGCATTTGTTCCAACGCACTTTTACGAGCTTGACTTCTTTATTTTGCAACTTATGGATCTCTGTATCTTCTATGCAAACCGGACGCACCACGGTTGCCAAACTTTCATCCACCGGTATTGTCGTCGGCTCAATCACAACACTAGGCTCCATTAAGGCCTTCCTCAAAATTGAGATATGGAATACATCATGTAAACCCCTCAACTCCGCCTACAATGCAAAACGGTAGGCCGCCTCTCTCATGCACTTAAGAATTTGGAATGAGCCCAAATATTTTGGGCTCTACTTCTTCAAACGTCAACTTCTTAATATGCCCTTGAATGAGATCTTTAAGTACACCATATCGCCAACCGCAAACTCCAAGTTTCTATGGCGTGCATTATAATACTTAGCCTGTCGGTCTTGAGCGGTTTTCATACACTCACGAACCGTCTCCACGATCTCAAATGCATCAACCACCACTTTCTTTTCCCAAAGATGGATGTGAACCACCTCCGCCCAAGACATCGGCGTCCAACACCGCTTTCCATAGGGAGCTTCGTATGCTGCCATTTTGATACTCGCTTGGAAGCTATTGTTGTATATGAACTCAATTATGAATAGGTGTTCCTCCCACTTCTTCCCAAAGTCGAGCGCACACATCCTAAGCATATCCTCCATCGTACGATTCGTTCTCTTCGTTTGACCGTCGATCTATGGATGAAACGTCGCACTAAACTTGAGCTTTGTCTCCAAGCTCTTCTGAACCAACCTCCAGTCCTTGGACGTAAAACACTCGTCTCTGTCGCTAATGATACTCATTGAAATTCCATGCAATCGAACAATGTTACACACATACAATTCTACCAATCTCTCTGCATTTTCATCTATCTTATTTGGAATGAAGTGAGCCACCTTGATCAGACGATCCGCAATCACCCAAATAACATCATTCCCCTGCTGGGATCTAGGTAAACCATAAATAAAGTCCATCGAGATATCGTCGAACTTCCACTCGGGAATAAGAAGAGTCTGTAGAAACCGACGTGCCTTTGACATTCCGCCTTCACCAAGGCATAAGTCTGGCATCTACTCACATACAATGCCATGTCCCTCTTCATGCCAGACCACCAAAAGGATTTCTTCAAATCCATATACATCTTCGTGCTGCCTGGGTGAATGGAATACTTGGCGATGTGCGCCTCAAACATCAACTCCTCACAGAGCTTTCTAAAGTGGAACACACTCTCCCCTTCTTCTTCAGAAGTCCGTCAACTAACTCCAAGCCACCATTGTTGCCTTCTTGAGCTTCCAACACTAAGGGTTGGAGCTCCTCATCAGTCCTGACCGCCTCTCGAACTCTATTGATATATCATACTGCAGTTCAATCCAACTCAAACAAGCCACTATAGCGCCGCACGTGCAACATATGTGATGTCCAACGACTGGAAGTCCCGCATTAGCTGCTCGCAACGCGCCTCGATCCAATTGCCCTATCCCGAGTATTTCCTTCTTAAGGCATCGACCACCTCATTCGCCTTCACAGACGTATACTGAATCTCCACTTCGTAGTCCCCAAAGAACTCGACCCACCTGCGTTGCCTCATATTCAATTCCTTTTGATTTAGGAGGTACTTTAGGCTCTTATGATCTGTAAAGATCTTTACCTTGGCCTCATATACGTAGTGCCTCCACAACTTCAACGCAAAAATCACCGCCGCCAACTCCAAGTTGTGCACATGGTAATTCTTCTCATGCGACTTTAGTTGCCTCGATCCATATGCGATCACTCTAGCTTGCTTAACTAGGACGCATCCCAAACCACAGCCCGATGCGTCGCTAAATATCTGAATCCTTCTGTTCCACTCAGGATACTTAGGATTGGGGCAGACATCAATTTCTCCTTCAAGTTCCCAAAAGCTTGGTCACACTCAAGTGTCCACACAAACTTGTGTTTTTTGCGAGTGAGAGAAATAAGGGGCAATGCAATCCGAGAGAAGTTCTCCACAAACCTCCTGTAATAACCGGCTAGTCCAAGGAAACTCCTGTTTTACCCAACGGTCTTCAACACATGCCAATCTCTAATGACTTCAATGTTCGTCAGTTACACCGCCGCCCCATTGTCACTAATCACATGGCCTAGAAAAGCAACCTCCTCAATCCAGAACTCGTATTTGGAGAACTTGTCATACAGTCGGTTCTCCCTCAACGTCCGCAATATTTGTCTCAAATGAGCTTCATGCTCGACCTCCGATCTAGAGTACACTAGAATGTCGTCAATGAAGACCACCATAAACATATCCAGATACTTTCGAAACACGTGGTTCATGTGATCCATGAACATCGACGACTCGTTCGCCAGTCCAAACGATATAAATGAGAACTTAAATGTCCATACCGCACCCAAAAACAATTTTCGGGATGTCTTCCTCCCGAATCCTCAACTGATAGTACCTCGACTTCAAATCCAGTTTCGAATACACAGCCGACCCAACCAACTGATCGAAGAGATCGTCGATACGTGGAATCGGGTACTTGTTCTCTATAGTTAACTTGCTCTTTATAGTTAACTTTCTTTATAGTTAACTTGTTCAGCTCACGTTAGTTTATGCATAGCCGCATACCACCTTTCTTCTTCACAAATAACACCGGAGCACTCCGCGGTGAAGAGCTCAGTCGGATGCAACCTTGCTCTAATAGCTCTTGTAATTGAATCTTCAGCAGGGTTAACTCCTTTCGCGCCATCCGATATGGAGCACGCGATGCTGTCCTCACGCTAGATACCAACTATATCGAGAAATCAATCTCCCTGTGAGGAGGTACTCCAGGAAGCTCACCAGGAAACACATCCTCAAACTCTGCCACTATCAGCACGTCTCCAATTGCTAACTTTGGGGGGTGAGTCTCCAACAAGGTTATAAACGCCTCACCTCCTTGATTCACCACTCGATTCACATGTATGACAAAATTAAAGAACAAACGACGCCGATCAAACCTATGAACTGTACTTCATCTTGTCCCCACTCCTCAAAGTTACATTCAACTTGCAATCGATGTTGGCTTGTCGCTCCACGAGCCAATCCATTCCCAAGATCACATCGAACCCTACTAACGGCAAGATCGCCTCTTCCAAATCGAAGTCCTGTTGATCTGTCCTCAAGATAATGCGACCCCTCCTGCTTGTACTCATAAAGGATCCATTAAACATTCACACACTCAGCTCTATCTCTGCACCAAAGGGATCCACACAAATACTTCGGATAAAGCTATCCGCAAAGAATGAATGTGATGCTCCTGTGTCGAATAAGACATTCACAGATACGTTGAATACTAGTACGATGTCTAACAACACATATAAAGCGCACATAGTTAGTCGCAATCTAAAACATAGAATATGTAAGCTTAAGTGCGAAACATATTCTAAAATTTTCGTACTTGTCACCACGTTAGGCTGATTGATAGCTTCCTGTTTCCTGAGGCTGTAGGCCCTTGGTTGCACCGATGAGAATTTTGAAGCGCTCGACTCCACCGCCTTGCCCTTCTCTGCATAACTTGGTCCTGCTGGTGCAGTGGGCTCCTCCTGCTTCCGCTCTCCCTCGAACACAGTCTCCTAGCACCTTCAGGATATATGGCCCACCTTGCCGCATTTGAAACAGGTCAGAGGCCCCCTCACCTGGAATCCACTATTCACAACTCCGCTCCCTTCGCCCCGATTTCTGGGGGCGGAATCTCTTTCTCCCTTTGCCTCACTCTGATCTCCACTGAGATTGGGAAAACTTACCTCCCCCTGCTTTACCACATACCCCTTGCTGCACTGGGTCCACTTAATATCCATTTTGAACGATCTAGAGGCTTCAATTAAAGCACTAAAACCCGCTGTATTCAATGCAATCAGTGGTTGTCGCAGGTTGTCCCACAACCGCTCATAGAAACGGTGAGACTTCTCCTCATCATCAGCTATAGTGGTCCCCACATAACAACCAAAGTGGGTGAACTCCTGTAAGTATGCATCTACGATCAGGTCCCTCTGTAGAAGTCTCAAAAATTTCCCTTAAGCGCTAGCCTCGTCTCCGTCGGGAGATAACGCTTCAAGAAAGCGATCACAAATTCTCCCATCGCGATCCAAGTGGGAAGACGCCTAGAGAAAACTTCCACGCTCCTCCAACCACCACATATTGGATCCGCAAGATCATATTGCATTGATCCAATTCATATTGGACCGTAAACCAATTCAAACATGTCATGCTAGCCTCGCCATGAGCTACACAAGTGATATCTAGCGCTTAAAATTTTCTTGCCAACTGTTCAATGTGTGCTTGTTCCTTTGCCCCGAGTATTTTCGGCTCAAAGTATCGATTACAACATTAGCCTTCCTAGGTGTATACTGAATTTCCACATCATAATCACCAAGGAACTCTATCCATCTGCGTTGTCGCATATTCATTTTTTTTGCTGCAGGAGATACTTTAAGCTCTTATGATCAATAAATATACATAATGTCTCCACAGTTTTAAGGCAAAGATCACCACTGCCAACTCCAGGTCATGCACTTGATAGTTCTTTTCATGCGACTTCAGTTGTCATCAACCCTTCTGTTCCACTAGGGAGACAAAGGATTGGCATCATCAGCCTTTTCTTCCAACATTCAAAGGCTTGGTTGCATTCCTGAGTCCAAATAAATTTATAATCCTTCCGTGTGAGAGACGTAAGAGGCAATGCAATGAAGTTTTGGACAAACCTTCAATGATATCCAGCTAGTCCAAGGAAATTTCGCACTTCAGCTACCTTCTTTAATACTGGCCAATCACGAACGACCTCGATCTTTGTTGGGTCCACTGCCACTCCTTTGCCACTAATTACATAGTCTAGAAAGGCAACTTCTTTCAGCCAAAGATCGAATAAAATTGACTAGAAGTAGCTGTTTCTTGAAAATAGAGTTTTGTTATAAAACTGTTTGGATGAAATGTGCAGTGCTGTTCAAGAAGCTGTTTTCAAAAAACTGTTTGAAAAAATGGAGTTTTGTTAGATGATTTTTTTCTAATTATTTTAAGCTTCTTTTTCAAAACCAGAAACAATTTTAGACATTGAAAACCTAAGTACATGACTTTCTAAAGATCACTTTCTTTGCTTTCAGTCTTTCCTATTTCATTTCAGGGTTTACTAAAGACCTGCCCCGACCATTCGCGGTCTGTCTTTCTTCCTTCTCTCCAATGCAGTCTTAATGTAGATGGTGAAGAACTCTTATGCATGCATTCGAACCTCCTTCAAATCATATGGAGTGAAACAGTTTGCATGTTGATGAAATAACAATTCTGTAGGAAGACCCAAAGAAAACATCGGTAAATAACATCTTGCAAACTATTTGCTGATAGAATTAAACATTTGAAACCTTCTGAAACTTCCAACAAGAATTGAATCCATCCCCCTAATTAACTCCATAGTTAACATCAAACAAAGAAATCGCGATTCGTTCAGCTGAAGCAAACCGAGGGTTCGTCCACCCGAAGCAAAATAAGGGTTTGTCCACTTGAAGCAAAATGAGGGTTTGTCCACCTGAAGCAAACAGAGGGTTCAGAATGACGACATGATAAAATAAAGTGAGAGTAAGAGAACCTTTATTTCTCGATGACATGGCGGGTGAGGCAGTGGTGGGAGCTGCGGACTGAAAACTGACCCACTATGCTTGATTACGAGAAGAGCAATTCAGTAATGCTGGATTCCGAGAAGAAGAGGAAGACATTACCTGAATGAGAGAAGGCGCAGACCTCGCTTGAAGGCAAGGGTTGAAGGAGAAATATCGACGTTGTTTGCGAGAAAGACATTGGCGAGAAGAGCAGTTCAGACATTCCGAGAAGAGCAGTGTACCTATAGACAACTTATTTTATAAACGATGTTTTATTCATCAGCCCAACCAAACACAACTTTTGACCAAACCTGCATTTTGGAGCTGCCTCACCGGACGCTATCTGCTCTCCCAAACGCTACCTAAGTGAGAAATTTATCTCTTTAAATGCTATACATGCAAAAGAAAGGTTTAGTATCAATATTTTCATATAACATTTTATTTCAAAATGTGTATCATAATCAATAGTCTACTTGAACAGTACATAATTGTACATTTCATGTTATATCTATTTGAACAATAAGTAGTAATTATAAAAGAGTGTAATAGTCAAGTAGCATTCATGGAGTGATGTTCATTCTTTATAATTCATTTTCTTATTCCATTTTCATTGTCTTCATTTATTCTTTTTACTTATGTATATTAAGAGTCGTTGCATTTATATCAGTCTTCACTCTTGGGCCCGTTCCACTTGGGTCAAACTCAGTGCGCACAACTCGCATAAGACCTGTTGAGGCCCAACTGCGTTGACCCGGGAATTTGATCTAGTGCGCACAACTAGCACAAGACCTATTGAGGCCAAACTTGATTTAAATCAGTCTACAGATACCCTTAACCAAGGTTGCAGATGTCGGATGTCGGGGACATGTCAGATTGAGTTTTTAGATGTTAGATGTCGGATGTCGGAGACATGCCGGGGACATTTTAAAATGTCGGATTCCTAAAAAATATTTATATTATAACTTATAACAATTTTGAGTGTATATTTCTATGCATCTGCTCTTTCCACTACCAGTAAGCATTAAGGCAAAATGCTAGCTGCAACATTTTATACTTGAACTGGGTGCAATTACCTAGTATTTCTAACTATTATGGTATCTATATCCTCACAAGTATATGTAAAATGAATAAATAGCAAAGCATATGAATCATTGAATAGATTAGTCCAGAAAATAAATATTTTCTCTTCAATCACAAAAGATTCTAAGCCCGACATAGCGGATTTGATCCGAAATGTTGGGCGACATAACCGATTTGATCCGAAATGTCGGGCGACATAGCGGATTTGATCCGAAATGTCGTGCGACATATTGCAAAACGTCATAACCTTTATATTTTCATTATGGAAGTCGTTTTCTGTTCAAACATGACATATCGGCCGACATGTCAAACATGTCGGCCGACATGTCAGACATGTCGTCCGACATTGAAAACAGTGCCCTTAACTCATGCATCGATGCATTCAGTGTGGTATTTTATTATTAATTATCTCTATTAGAATGCTGGTAATTGTGTGAATTCCTTTCCTTTAATGATAATACTATATCTTGTACAAAAAATAGTCTCATTATGGGATATAGTTTCATTAAGAAAAATACTTGAAAAGTAAAGCATAATTATAGAGATAATCAGTTTCTCTTTTCCCTTGTCTTTCCTCGGGTCATTGTCACGTCTATCTTGCGACACCATCCCTCTTCGTAATGGAAAACAAGCATCAATTTAAGCACTGTTCACGTCTTTAAATAGTTATAATGTGGAATCTAAGGGTAATTAAGGCAAAAGGTTTTTCTAGGGTAAGGAAAAAGGACAGCCTAAATTCATATTATATCTTCAATTAAAACCAATTTCATCTCCATTGTAATTAACATCTCTTAGTTTTCCTAATACATTTGATTACTCCCATAATTGCATGCTTATCATTATCATCACTTATATCCCATATAGTGTAATCAATTCAACAATTGATAACATGACATCTCAACATCATCGTAGTAATTAATCACGCGTTCCTACACCCGGCCCCCTCATAAATCCCAACCGTGGCATGTATGTAGTATTTAATTTCATCAAAAACTCCATCATTCTAACATTAATATGAGGGCAACCGATGTAGGGTAGGCTACGGGGTGCACAAAACCTAGGACTCTAGGTGGAAATGCAAATGCGACACACCAACCCTAGTCTAAATGCAATGCAACCATTGGCGACGACGATGAATAATTTGAGTAATGAAATTTTCTAACAACACGCAAATATTTGAAATTGAAAAAGCAATTAATTAATTCAGCAATTGGTAACGGTTTCCTCCGCTCGGAGGGCCAAAACAAAGCGCGCGACGAATAACTCCTCCTGCAAATTAATAGCGTATCATAAACAATTTTCTACTAGCGAGAATCACAGCAACATATATTAATTCACCACTGAAAAATGTCAAATCAAATAAGCTAATACCACAAGAAACTCACAAAAGTAGCGGGCTGAACTGAGACACTGAAGAATTTGGGTCCGGGTGTGTAGATCGGCGATCGAAGGTGGAACCAGAGGTGTGACGGGATGGCGGTGGATGTCCTTGGCGGAAAATGGGGAGATCGGGCCAGAAGTGGATAGATCCGGCCACTAGGGAATAGGTCCGGGTGGGTGGTGGATAGATCCGACGTATGAGAGCGGATCCGGGGTACTGGATGATGTATGACGGTGGAAATAACGGATCGGGAGGCGAAAACCCTAGATCTGGATTGATCTAGAATTTTAGGGTGGAAGGGAGGTGGATCCACGTGAGGGGAGGTTTATGGTGGTCGATTAGGGCTGGGGACGAGTGTGTGTGGCTGCTGGAAGGGAGATGGAAGCTGGCGGGTTGCCGTAGTGCTGTGGAGGGGCGGCTGGGGGCAAGGAGGGCGGGCGGCTGGGGGCTGGCGGCCGGGAGGAGGGGCGGGTGGGCCTTGGACAGTACGAGGGTGTGGCGGATGACAGGTTTCTGGAGGGTGCTGGACAGGGGAGGCGGCGGTTTGGGGGAGGGGGTTTGGGTGGCCGGCGGTGGATGGGAGGAGGGGAAGAAGAGGGGAATGGATATAGGTTACTTTGGGGAGAAGAACGAGCACATAGGAATCGTTACCTAGGGTTCCACGACGTCGGCACCGCGGGGTGATCGCTGGAATCCGGGATTAGAGATCTCCAAATTCTGCAATGCTGGATTCAACACCTACAACATCTATTTATAAGAGAAAGCAAAACTAGAGCTTCCCCATTATCGACTATGATTGGCCGGTGGGGTCGAGCACTAAATACATGAAAAATAAACCCAGAAAAATGAACTAATATATGTTTTTGACTCGCAGCGACGTGTCAGACGCAACCGCGGAGTCAGATCGGCAATCCGATCAAGCCTTCCTGCGCGAATAAATGAAGTGGGTCCCGCTTTGCGACGAACCCCTCCAGGTGCACGAACTGATTGATCCCCATCAACTCCCCCCGACTGAAAAGTCTTCGTCTCCGATGAATGGAGACAATCATACTGAAGTCGAAGTCCGGGGGGCGAGTCTATCAAGCTCTGTCGGTAGTATCCATAAATCGTCTGCGTCGGGGCGGCCATGCCAATGAACCAAGTAGGGACATTGCGACCTGTCTGTGGTGGGAACAAACTGGTGGGATCTGACCTCTGTGATGCTCTCATCTCTCGCCTCTCGAAAGGTGGATCCCGGTGCGATCGGTGGTGCCGGTGGTGAAACCAGAGAAGGCAAGTCCCCAGGTGGGTGGGTGTCAACAATGGGTGGACTGTAGTGGCTATCAGACGTAGGTGGGGTATGAGGGTGGTAGAGCAACGACAACGGGATTGGGGGCGACTGGGCATCTCCACTGCTCGGGTCCACATACTCGCGAGGCTCGTAGTATGGAGTCAGATCCTCGACATTAAACACCGGGTGAATTCCCATACTAGCCGGGATATCTAGCCGGTAGGCGTTTGTCCCAATACGACTAATAATAGAGTACAGACCCATTCGCCCGACGCTCAACTTTTTGGCAGACCCCGAGGGGAGCCTCTCGGGATGGATTCACACCATTACTTTCTTGCCTTCCTTAAATATTTGCTCTCGCCTTCGCTTATCTGCATGGATTTTATAATTTTCATTGCTCGTTATTATCCGTCGGCGAATCGACTCATGCATTTAATGCAAATGATGTGCAAATGACTCAGCTGACTCACTAGGGCGCGACTCCAAAGGACTCGGGACGAGGTCAATGGGCTTCCTAGGGTCGTATCCTGATACTACTTGGAATGGACTCAACCCGATGGACCTATTGACTGAGCTATTGTAGGCAAACTCCGCAACTGGAAGATCTAAATCCCAACTACCTACGTGCTCTCTTACTAGACACCTCAAAATGTTTCCTAAGCTCCTATTCACTACTTCGGTCTGCCCGTCCGTTTGTGGATGATACGCCGAGGAGAACCTAAGGATGGTGCTAGTCTTATGCCACATGGTGTTCCAGAAGTAACTCATGAACCTCACATCGCGGTCTGACACGATTGACTTGGGTAGGTCATGCAATCGAAAAACTTCCCTCATGAAGATAGATGCAACGTGAGGCGCATCCGCCGTCTTACGGCAAACGATAAAGTGTGTCATCTTCGAAAAACGATTGACTACCACGAAGATGGAGTCGTGTTTCTGTAGGGTGCAGAGAAGTCCTAGAACAAAGTCCATGCTAATGTCCTCCCAAGGGCGGTGTGGGACAGGTAAAGGCGTGTACAGATCCGTGTTCTGTTTGGTACCCTTCGCCGTTTGGCAGATACGACGACAGTGGCGGACAACGCGAGCCACGTCTTTCTTAAGGCTGGGCCAGTAGAGACGGTCCTCAACAATGGCTATGGACTTATCTCGCCCAAAGTGCCCCGCCGCTTCGCCCGCATGCAACTCCCAAATCATATAGTCGCGATATGATGTCTGAGGAATGCACAGGAGGGAGCCTCGGTACAAGTATCCCTCAAAGATCTGATATCCCTCAATGGGGTCTGGGGGGTCTCTGGATAGGGCGATGTAAATCTCGCCAAAGTCAGGGCATGTCGAATAATCCCGAATCAATCTCTCAAGCCCATCTACACTTGCGATCATCGTCTACAACAGGGAAACGCGGCGACTCAACGCATCAACCGGTTTGTTCTCAACACCAGCTCGGTGCTTGAGAACATAGTGAAAGTCCTGCAGGTACTCGACCCACTTGGCATGCCGGTGTGCCAGCTTGCGCTGCGAATCGAGATAACGTAAGGCCTGGTGGTGGAAATACAACACAAACTCCCGGGGAAGGAGATAGTGTCTCCAGTAGCGCAAAGACTGGACAATAACATAAAATTCTCGATCATAGTTCGAGTATTTCTGCTTGGCCTCGTTCAACTTCTCACTAAAGTAAGAAACCGAGTGTCTCTCCTGGCTCAACACGCCACCGATATCAACCCCAGACGCATCACATGCAACCTCAAAAGCACGGCTAAAGTCCGACAACCTCAGAACGGGGGCCGTCGTCAGTCTCTCTTTTATTTCCTCCAAAGCCCTGGTGGTCGCGGGGTCCACTGGAACTCTCCCTTCTTAAGACAGCTCGTGAAGGGGGCCATAATTGTACTAAACCCTTGGACGAACCTCCTATAAAAGGTGGCTAGCCCGTGAAAACTACGAGCCTCTTGGATGTTCGCGGGCACAGGCCGCTCGCGAATGGATTTGACCTTCTCAGGGTCAACAAATACTCTAGTCGAAGATACAATAAATCCTAGAAAGTGAACTGACTCGGAAAGGAAGGAGCACTACTTCAGATTCACATACAATTTCTCTTGGCGGAGGGTGCCAAAGAGAAGCCTCAAATGATCGAGGTAAACAGCCTACGTCTGGCTATAGATCAATATGTCATCGAAATACACGACCAGAAACTTGCCATGTAGGGCCGCAATACCTGTCATAACTCTTATGAAGGTGCTAAGGGCATTCGATAGTCCGAAAGGCATAACTAGCCACTCGTAGAGACCGTCCTTGGTCTTGAAAGCGACTTTCTACTCATCGCCCTCACGAACTCGTATCTGATGGTACCCACTACGGAGATCGATCTTGGAGAAGATCTAGGCACCGAACATAGTATCCAGTAAGTCATCGAGCCGTGGGATCGGAAAGCGATACTTGACCGTGATTTTATTAATGGCATGGCTGATGCACATACGCCAACTGCCGTCCTTCTTAGGGGTAAGAGGGGCGAGAACCGCACCCGGGCTCATACTTTCACGAATAAACTGCTTTTGCAACAGCTCGTCAACCTGCCTTTTGAGCTCAGCGTGCTCATCAACCACACCCTTCGATCTCTCCCGGGGCTGGGTGGGCGTCAACGTAATCTTTCGCCCCTTGTCATAGAAGACACACATGTTTGAGCGGCCGAAACACGTGACGTCACGATCGAACAGCCAGGGGCGGCCGAGTAATACATGAGCGACGTCCATGGGGATGGCGTCACACCAGACCCGATCCTGGAATGAGGCAATGCTAATCGGGACGAGGCAGTGCTGGGTGACCTGAATCGCCGTCTTATCTACCCAGACGACACGAGAAGGATGAGGGTGAGGCTCTGCCTTCACCTGCATGCGGTCAAGCCCCTTTTGGGCCACGATGCTCACACAACTCCCGCTGTCGATGGCCAACTTGCAGGGCCCACCTGCGCTAGGAAAGTACGTGTAAAAGATGGTGGTGCGTCGCCAATCCTCATCTACACGCGGGGTGTGTAGGAGGCGCCTAATCACTCCCACCTCCAATGATCTCTCTGCGTCGCTCTCCCAGCCTTCCTCGACAGTGGCCTTAATCTCTTCCGTACCCTCCTCATCTTCCTCTAAACCGCATTCCTCATCCTCAACTAGCAGGGTCCGCGCGGGGCACTGCGCTGCCACGTGCCCTCTGCCAGAACATCGATAACACAGAATACCCCCAAATCGCTGGCCATCAGTGACGACAGTCTTGCCCTTAGTGTTCGTGGGAACACGTGAGGGTGCAGCTGAGGTGGTCTGGGGCGGGGCGGGTTTCCTGAAAGTCGAGGAATCGGTCCGAGAGGGAAACTGCCTCGTATTAGATGATCGGAGGTACTGCTCGTACTCGAGGGCGAGCTGGAATATTTGATCGACGGTCTCTAAGCGGTGGGGAATCAACTCTCTCCGAATCTCAGTGCGTAGGCCCGTCTTGAAACGAGAGGCAGTGGCAATGGATTCCTCCGAGACGTCACTCCTAACAACTAACTCGTTGAAGCGACCCATATACTCTGCGACAATTAGTGTCCCCTGCCGTAAGTTGTGCAACTGCTCAAATAACTGGTCTCGGTAGGACGCGGGTAGGTACTTCTCGCTCAGTCTCTGCTTCATCTCATCCCATCTGGCGATGGGGGTAGTAACCATCTCGCTCCAAAGCTCTCTCTACGCTAATCCAGAATACCTTAGCCTGTCCGATCTGCTTCATTTTTGCGAAGCGAACACAACGCTCGTCACTCATATCATACCACTCGAATATGTGGTCCATGTCCAGGAGCCAATCGTTGTAAGCTTTCGGATCCAAACGACCATCGAACGTAGGGGCGTCGAGTCCAATACGACGACTGATGTCCAAGTGCTGTCCACCTCTCCGTTGGTCGGGATAGTCCTCGGGATAATCATCATGGGCATAGTCGTATCGAGCGGGTGGGGGTCCACGCTCTCTCCGAACCGGAGGATAGTACTCATCTCGGTGATGATCCCGTCGATCGTGTGGGGGCACATGATCTCTGGGGTCTGGCTGAGGATGACGTGACATACAATACTCATCACGCTGAAGTGGAGGTCTATCTCGTGTCGGAGCTTGTCTACGCTCAATCGCAAGATCAGGGTCTCGCCTTGCCGGTGGAGCTGGGGCTCGTTGAGGAACTTCACGACGGTGGCGGTCTACTGGAGGCTGGCCATCTCTCGGACGTTGGTTAGGACGTGGCGGAACATCAGGGTCGTCCTCAAGTGAATTGTCACACTGTGCTGGAGTGTCCCTGGCATTCTCTAAGTGGTCTAGGCGAAGATTCACCACGGCAAGATCATGAAGCACATCGTCGAACTGGGCGCCTAAGGTGTCAAAACGATCTAGGATAAGACGCTAAAACTCAGCGAAAGCGGTACCCGAATTCGAGCTCGCCGTTCGGTCGTCGGTGACTTGAGGATCTACCATGCTTCTTCTAAAAAACCTACCAATACGGAGCATGCAAATGACACAACCTGTTGCTTTGATACCAATTGATGTAGGGTAGGCTACGAGGTGCACAAAACCTAGGACTCTAGGTGGGAATGCAAATGCGACACACCAACCCTAGTCTAAATGCGATGCAACCATTGGCGACGACGATGAATAATTTGATCAATGAAATTTTCTAACACCATGCAAATATTTGAAATTGAAAAAGCAATTAATTACTAGCGAGAATCACAACAACATATATTAATTCACCACTGAAAAATGTCAAATCAAATAAGCCAATACTACAAGAAACTCACAGAAGTAGCGGGCTGAACCGAGACACTAAAGAATTTGGGTCCGGGTGTGTAGATCGGCGATCGAAGGTGGAACCGGAGGCGTGACGGGATGACGGTGGCTGTCCTTGGCGCAAAATGGGGAGATCGGGCCGGAAGTGGATAGATCCGGCCACTAGGGAATAGGTCCGGGTGGGGGGTGGATAGTTCCGACGTATGAGAGCGGATCCGGGGTACGGGATGATGTATGACAGTGGAAATAACAAATCGGGGGGGGGGGGGGGGGGCGAAAGCCCTAGATCTAGACTGCTCTAGAATTTTAGGGTGGAAGGGAGGTGGATCCACGTGAGGGGAGGCTTAGGGTGGTCGATTAGGGCTGGGGACGAGTGTGGGTGGTTGCTGGAAGGGAGATGGGGGTTGGCGGGTTGGAGGGTTGGAGTAGGGCTGTGGAGGGTCGGCTCGTGGCAGGGAGGAGCGGCGGCTGGGGGCAAGGAGGGTGGGCGGTTGTGGGCTGGCGGCAGGGAGGAGGGGCGGCCAGGCCTTGGACAGTACGAGGGAGCGGCGAATGGCAGGTTTCTGGAGGGTGCTGGACAGGGGAGGCGGCGGTTTGGGGGAGGGAGTTTGGGTGGCCGGCGGTGGCCGGGAGGATGGGAAGAAGAGGGGAATGGATATGGGTTACCTTGGGGAGAAGAACGAGCACCTAGGAATTGTCACCTAGGGTTCCACGACGTCGGCACCGCGGGGTGATCGCTGGAATCCGGGATTAGAGATCTCCAAATTCTGCAATGCTGGATTCACCCCCTACAACATCTATTTATAAAAGAAAGCAAAACTAGGGCTTCCCCATCAACGGTTATGATTAGCAGGTGGGGTCGGCCACTCAATACATGAAAAATAAACCCAGAAAAATAAACTAATATATGTTTTTGACTCGCAGCGACGTGCCGGACGCAACCGCGGAGTCGGATCAGCAATCCGAATAAGCCTTCCTTCGCGAATAAATGAACGTGGGTCCCGCCTTGCGGCGAATCCCTCCAGGTTCACGAACTGATGGATCCCCATCAGCAACTGACTCTAAAAATTTAAAGAAACCCATAGGTAATCATGATTTATAATTGACACATCTGAAAGTGCAATCATCCTATGTAAAAACACCCCTCCAGTGGGAGAAAGCAGCAGCCCCATGAGTAAATACTGCAATTATAGCAGTTCCCTATAAAGGACAGCAGCCCTATGAACAGAAAACAGCAATTTCATCAATTAACAGCAGTCTTTCATGGGTTTCACAGCATAATTTTGCCTTAAGTATGATTCCCGCAAGTTCTAGCAAGTTGGCAGCAAACCCCCATCAATTTCAATCAATTTCCTCACAGAAAGACTTAGATATTTTACATGCAAATCCAAATCAGCACCCCATTAAAATCCCAAAAGCTGACCTTACGATAGTTACAGAAATTTGTACCCCAAGTCTCAAAGATTTGAAGAAAAATCTCATTTTCCATGCCCCACATTATTACAGCAAAACTGAATTTTCCCCTTTGAAATTTCCCTAATCGGAACCGTTCTATTCAATAATTGCATGAAAAGAGAGGGGAAGGACTTACAGTGGGAAAAGAAGGAGAAATTTAGGACTATGCTGTAATAGATACCCAAATCCTTCTTCGGTTAGAGTGTAGGGTTCCCAAATTCGGCCACGAGCAAGGAGAAAACACCGGATACGTATCGTACCCGGTATCCGTACTCGTACCGGTGCTTCGTAGGAGAAAGTTGTTATCATGAGGGAGGGGGTTGATCCAACCCTATTTCTGCTGAGAGAGTGAGAAATCAGATGGGGAAAGAGGGGAAGTAGGCGGTTCCTTCAGGGTTGAGGCGAGGACGACGAGAATGGGAGATTGTCGTGCGGTGCGTGCGGGATTTTGGAGGCAAGGTGGGCTCGGTTATTTTTCTCCCTCCCTGGACCGGTCCAAATTTAACTGCCCAATACTAAGCTTAATTCAATTAGTCCCTAAGCGAACCCAATAATTTTATTACTTCTTTATTTCTCTTAACCCAACTACTTTACTATTGGCGCACCACAATCAGCTATTAGCACACCAATTATATTATGTTTAATCATTTAGTTATTCGCACCCCTAAATAAATTCAGCATAAATATAAATTTCAAAATTTAGACTTCATAACATACATAATTTACGAAAATAATTTTTCGATGAAAGTTTATTTTTTTTAGGGAGTTGTACGAAATTTATGTGTTACACAGTAGTCCTGACATCTAAGGAGATATCGGACAGGGTCAGCATGTCGGACCAATTTTACCCCTTAAGGTTTCACGGCTCCAATTTGGGAGATTAAGAGGAATGAAGAGAGGAATTCCAAGAGGGACTCTTGGCCAGCCCTAGGCTCCAAAATATTTCATTCCAAATGATCAAAGATACAAATTACTAGAGGTTTGGGGTATTAGAACCCATCTCCAGGCAAAAGCGTAATTAAGCAAGAAATCCGAAATGCAACTTAAATAAAAGATAAAACACTCCGCCCGGGGCATTAGCAATCACGCCGGCGTCTCCGCGGTGGTCCTCTTCCTCCTGGAATAAACACGCCACGCTGTCGACGCCCCTTCAAGCTCCGTGCCGCATATGTAACAGTATGCTAAAGCCCATATGTAGAGGCTTATAATGGAGCTCATTGTAAATTCTTTCTCTCTCTTTTAGTCCTATTCCTCCATGAGGTTTAGCTATCACACTCCTTAGTGTATATATAGAGGGAAGGTGTAATAATTTGTTTTTAGTTTTGATATATACAGCATTAAATTCTCAACTATTTATTGTTAAATCTTGGAGAACAATCATGTGAAATATTAAGAGCTCTCTTACATGGACCAAAATTTCTTTAGGATGTCGTGAACAATTTTTCTTTTCCATTGCACATTTCATTGCTTTATTATTTTAGACCGTTACTTTTTTTTATCATACAAAGAAAACGTCTAGTAATATTATCACAATAAAGATCATGGCTCATGTTGTAGCTTCTTTTAAGCTCATCTTCTATAGAATTTTCCTTCTTTTGGTGTCATTTCAAATGATGACTCATCGTTATACTAAATAGGGTGGACCTGCTCCTGCACTTGTTAAAGCTGAATTGCCTTGGTTTGGACGTAGGAGCAATCTCTCTGATAATGAACGAGTTCTTAAAACAGTAAAGGGGTAATTTTTTGTATTCCTTGTACTTAATTCTGTATTCCTTGTAACCTTACCTTTCTTAAAAATTTTTTATTCATCATTTGGCTATAATTAATCTAGTTTCTCCACGGTATGCAGTATTTTGAATAAGCTGACACCCGAAAAGTTTGATATTCTCAAAGGGCAGTTGATTGATGCGGGGATAACTACTCCAGACATTTTAAAGGTTCATGTGTTCATAGTAGAAGAAAAGCAGCTTCTTTATTTTTCCTTCTTTTCTCCTAGATTTTCAGCTCACATAATAATAATCAATAAGTTTGCAGGGTGTTATTTCTCTAATATTTGATAAAGCAGTCATGGAACCCACCTTCTGTCCCATGTATTCTGAGCTGTGTTCTGATCTCAACGAAAAGATCCCTCCATTCCCTGCCGAGGATCCTGGTGGAAAGGAGATAACCTTCAAGCGTATATTGTTGAATATTTGTCAGGAGGCTTTTGAAGGTTCTGATAAACTTAGATCTGAGATCAGCAAATTAACCGGCCCAGACCAGGAAATTGAACGCAGGGATAAAGAAAAAATGGTTAAGCTTAGAACCCTTGGCAATATCCGTTTAATTGGAGAACTTTTGAAACAGAAGATGGTGCCAGAGATAATTGTCCACCATATTGTCCAGGTTCATATAATTAGAGCATTTTACTTTCTCCGATGCCTTTAGATGCTCTGTAAGAAGATATATTTTCTGATTGGTGGTATGCTAACAGGAACTACTGGGACCAGATGTAAAAGCATGTCCAGCGGAAGAAAATGTCGAAGCTATTTGTCAGTTTTTTATCACCATTGGAAAGCAGTTGGATGCAAGTCCCAAATCAAGGCGTTATAATGATACCTACTTTAACCGACTGAAAGAGCTAACTATCAACCCCCAGCTTGCTCCACGTCTGAGGTTTATGGTTCGTGATGTGCTTGATCTTCGGTCACATAACTGGGTTCCTCGCCGTGAAGAGGTAAGACTTCATTACACGCTTTATCATTTGTTAACCTGTATATATATATATATGTATATTCATCTCTAAGTTATCTCATAAGAAAAGAGAGATTAAGATTTAGGAGAGAAGTTGAGGGATTTAGGTCATTGTTTTTTTTCTTGTTATTATGTACATATAATTGGGGTATGGATTGATGTTGCTGGAGGCATAAGGATTATTTCTTGTTATTATGTATACCCTTCTTCCACCTTCTTGAGCCCCAGTCAGCAGGGTGAGACTGGGCTGTGGAATTGGCAGTAGAGGGCTTGGGGTCGCCGCTTGGAGCTGGCGTTGAGGAGGCATTGCACAACTGGAAGACGAAGAGCGGGCGCGAACAGTAAGCGCACAGTTGGTAGAGGATGCAATGTTGACCATGGCAGGCTTGGCGTTGTGTAGCTAGAGAAATGTGGAAGAGGCGCATGTAGGTGATGCAGGCTCTGCATGAAGGCTGCTCGTCGGCGCAAACCGTGAGAAACTTTTTGCTAGCAACCCTATTTGGCAATTTGTTTGGAGAGAAGCTCGCCAGCCGACCGAGACGGGGCATGTCGGATCGGTTGATAGGAATTAGGAAATAGTAGATTGATCGACAATAGAAATTGGTAAAACACAATCGTGAGGTATGCTCGCTCCAATTCTCTTTGGGGTTGGTTCCCCCTAAGGATCCCTCTCCAAAAATATTTACAAGATTCACTCCACCACCTTCCTAAGATTCCCTACCCTCCCTTATACATGGGATGACTCGGTAGTGACTGAATTTACCAAAATGCCCCTCAAATGGGAAAAGTACATAAAAAGTATTTAAAATGAAAGGACATGGGAAGTGACAGAAGGGCGTCTCTGAGCCTTCAATAGTTGCAAGGAGGGCTCACCGTGAGGGAGCATATTGAGAATAATCTAATTAAGTTAGGCTCTCTTGCCTCACAATTGAAAAAAAAGGTTCACCTAGTCTAGCCAAATACTGTGAGGGAGCATATTGAGAATAATCTAATACCGGGAGTCTAATATTGTCGGTGCATTTGGTATAAATCTTGGGCGCCTCCACTTGCAATCAATTATGATATTTGATGAATGGTTGGTTGTAATATAATTTTATGGAGCTGACAAAATGTTTTTTATTCTTGACATTTTTGTTGCTTTTCTCTCTGCTGGGCAGGTGAAAGCGAAAACCATCTCTGAGATCCACTCTGAGGCTGAGAAGACTCTCGGGCTTCGTCCCGGAACAACCGCTAATATGAGAAATGGTCGTGGCAGCAGTGGTTTGGGAGGCATGAACTCTGCAGGATTGTCTCTTAGTCGTCCGGGAGTTGGAGGCATGATGCCCGGTATGCCCGTTGTGCGAAAGATGCCAGGGATGCCAGGGATGGATGGTGAAAATTGGGAAGTTCAGCGTTCTAAATCAATGCCCAAAGGTGATACTTCTCGTAGTCAGCATACGCTCCAGAACAAACCATCACTCATGAATTCAAAGCTACTGCCTCAGGGTACCGGCGGCATATTAGATGGAAGGCCGAGCGCACTATTGCAAGGTGGTAATCTACCATCACGCCCCTCCACTGTTGTTTCAAGCCCTGTAGAGACCGTTTCCGCTTGGTCGGGACAAACACAAGCCAAACTTCCCCCAGCCGTTCAAGCTGCTGAGAAGCAAATTCCAACAGAAGTGAATCCAGTCGAGTTGCGTAGGAAAACGATTTTGCTCCTGGACGAGTATTTCCATGTACGCCTGCTCGATGAAGCGTTGCTGTGTGTTGAGGAGCTTAAGAGCCCTCAATATCACCCAGAAGTTGTCAAGGAAGCTATCAGCCGCGGCCTTGACAAGGGCGCGTCTTTCGTGAATCCTCTAGTCAACTTTCTGGAGTTCATGCTTGCCAAGAAGGTTTTCTCACCGAGGGACTTGGGCGCTGGCTGCTTGCTCTTTGGATCGATGTTGGACGACATCGGAATCGACTTGCCAATAGCACCGGCTCTCTTTGGGGAGGTCATTGGGAAACTCATTTTGGTCAATGGACTGAGCTTTAAGGTTTTGGAAGAAATCTTGAAGAAAGTGGAGGATGATAGGTTGCAGTCTGATTTATTCAATTCTGCGATGAAATCTGTGCAGGCGAGCCCTGCGGGTCGGGTGATACTAGCCGAGCAGGCTGATGATGTCAAGGCGTGCCTAAGCTTGCTTCCTACTTGAATTCCATCATTTGTCTTTGTGCAACTCATCAACTGATGTCGATTGATACACTCCTGTTTTCTTTTTATATTTATTTATTTTTGCTTTCGGATTTTCCTTATTTCCTTTTTTTCTTCTAAGAGGTACTTCAACAATCTTATGAGCTGTGAACAATCTCTAAATTTTTATGAGTTGTATATTTCTGCGAGTTACTTCTCATTGAAGATTCAAGTGTGTGTGTGTGTGTGTGTGTGTGTGGAGATTTATCTTGCAAAACAAATCTTTTCTTAGGCAAATTGTTTTATTTTTGAAATATATTTAGCTTCTGTTGTTTTGAAGTTACAATCTTGAACCGCATTGTCTGGTGGCAAGAAAGATGTACACAGGGAAAGCTGATTTTCTTGTGTTTGTGGTGGTTGGCAAGTATAACAGCTCACCTGCACGAACACAGCACGGGCAAATAGACGTACGTGCCCACGAATGCAAACATGTACGGGTAAGAAAGCAGGCAGACTAATGATCAATCGATAGATATAATTTTTATGGTTAATTACTGTGATGTTTCCTGTATGACCTTTCTTTTAATATTATCAAAATCTACTACTTTTGTTATGTTATAAAACATTTCTCAATTTATATACACTGCGTGCATTATCATTGATATTTCCTGTATGACCTTTCTTTTAAAACTTCTTTGTCCACATTATTTTCGCTTTGTTGAGCTTCACATGCAAATCGTAGAAGCCTGTAAATAATAAATAATGTGTCAACAATTAAAAATAGAATGTTAAAAATACCTTGCAACTGATTAAAACCTTATCATGCTTTAAGAGATGATAAAGTACCTTGCAACATGTTAAAATACCTTGCAACAGATCAAAACCTGAAGAAAACCTCTGGCTTTTTATTAATTTTTATCATGCTCTTTAGTGCAAATTTTTTATCAGTAAAAGCTTTATCATGCTTTAAGAGATGCCTTTTTTTGGAGAGTTTCGATTTTTGTAATCATACTTTTATGCTTCTTCTCTTAATGCTTGTTACAATCAAGCAGTGAAGAAACTTTCAGTGAACTGAAAACACAGATTCTACTACGCTCGTGACCATAATTTCCAACTAATGCATACATGACCACAATTATCAACTAATGCAGTGAAGAAACTTTCATATATACATCACAAGTCAAATGCAGACGTGTTTCTATGTTAGTTGTAGTTCGAGGTAAACAATCACCACAGTTCTATGTTACCAAACCTCCAAAACCATTTTCACATTCATCATTGCATTGAAAATACAGATTCTCCAAACAACGCAACTATGCTCATGACCATAATTTCCAACTAATGCATACATGACCACAATTTTCAACTGCTGTGTTCACGATTGCCACCGCCACCCCAAACGCATCTAAATTGTACACCATTGATTTTGTCTGAGCACACAAGGATTGGAGAAGGAGCATCATGATTGAAGATAGAGCGAGGCCTCACGACCCTAGGAGAGATCTTGTTCGAATGGCCTCACACAATACCCCAAAAGCATCTAGAGAGCATTCCAGAAATCTTCATCAGGCGGGGCCTCGAGGTCTTTGTAGTGGTCTCTCGGCGTGTTCCTCACGAATGACTTCCTATTTTGGGCTGCATGTAGACCCATCAGGCATGCCCCTTGTTGAGAAAAATCCCTTTATGATTTGATATATCTGGTTATCTAGGTGAATATAAGCAAATGATTCTGGTTCATGTCATATTTAAGGTCATACTCAGTTTGTATAAAGGCATTGTATAAAGAACTCTCTTAAAAACGTCGATATGCAATATTCTAGATGTCGATGAACGTCCAGTGGATCTGCAGGAAATATCGAAATACGTTGATATACAAATATTCTTTACTTTGACATTGCGCTACACGTTGCGACTGCGTAAAGTCTGGAGTCAGAGTTTTATCAAAAACGTCAAGACGCTGCTTATTGTCCGTCGATGTTTTCTTACTTATTCTGTCAAAGTTTTTCTCTTTCTCTATCGACTTACTATGATATGGAGTCGAAGTTCAAGATTTAATCAATCTCATTATGATGGTTTCGAGATTGAATTATAGCCGTTGTGATTCTATTATGGAAGTTTCATTGTTGACGCCAGGAAAATCCTGACCCCAAAATTCGGACCGATGCAGCCGGAGGCTACTCGCCCAGCAGTCCGACGAGATGACCTGGCTGGCGACTACTGAAGAGCTAGAAGAGCAACACACAGGACCCCAGGTGCTTGGCAGGGAGGTCCCACCACGTACCCAGAAGCTCAAGAGAGTCTTCCCCTCCGAAACCAAAGTGGCCGAGCTTGGTACAGGGAAGGCACCGACTTGGCTAAAAGCAAGGGTGACGGGCTCGAGAGTTTGGGAATCGGGGTCCAAAAGCTCAAGTCCAGGTGCCAATCCGAGTACCCCTGGGGTCCTATTTATAGGAAAACCAAAGGGTGGGTGGGGGGGGGGGGGGGGGGGGGGGGGGTTTATAGCCCAGCCCCCAACCTGGCGACTATGGGTTACTCGGCGAGTATCATGCCATAGTCGCCCATCTGGCGAGTATTGGGTACTGCTCGCACACGCCGGGCCAATACTCGCTCAGGGCTTCTGCTGTCTTCTGTGCGCGGCGAGCTCTTCTGGTTGATACTCGCCTACCTGGCGAGTATTGCCTGCATTCCTGCCAGGGTCTCTTCTGCTTCTATCTTGGACTGCTGGTCTCTGTGCTGACCCTTTGACCTTGAATTATGTCTACGTGGCCTTGGGGGGGGGGGGGGGGGGTCCACCCTTGGAGAATGAGGGTTGTACACAATCCCCGCTCTTTGCGAGTAACACCGTTGCTCGGAAAGAATCATCCAACCTTCATTCGACGAGCTCTCCTGCCGGCGACTATCGGCTTATATTCGCCATCTCGCTGGCCGATGTTCGAATTCTATAAATAGAGGGGCAGGGGTCTCTGATGGCACGTCTTTTCTGAACTCGCTCAAGATGGTGCGCGACTATGCTGCCGAGGCTAAGGCGGCTATGGCTGGTCTTGTAGGCCTGTTTGATGGCTCTTCGCTCCCTCTTCGCCCGGATCTCGCATCTGGCGACCTTCCCTCTTCCAAGAAGAGGAAGAGGCTTGCCCAGAAGAAAAAGAAGCAGGAGAAGAAGAAAGCCGTTGAGGGTGAGGTCGTCGCTCCTCCGTGCGACCAACACCAGCAGCTGCTGGACGACCTGGGGCTCTCTAATGAGGGCGACTCGCCGGCCGCTGATCCTCCTGCTCCAAATGTCGCCGAGGAAGCGAGCATGCCTGGGACCTCGACCCAGAATCAACCGGAGAATCTCGCTCCTGCGCGAGGTGGGAGCTACCTACTCGCCACCTTCTTTGATTGACCTCGACTTGGGCCGAGATGCTGAATATTTCTTTTATGCTTCGCAGATTCGTCCACCATTGGAGCTCAGGAGGAGCCTCTGGCCGTGCCTCCGCTGAGGTCGTCGCCTATGGTCTCGCCTCGGGGTGGAGGTCGCTCAGGGCGAGTTCTCCACAGCTCCTCGCTGGAGAAGAGGCCGATGAGCGGGCAACATGATCTATTGGCGAGCATCGTGCCTCCGCCTCCTCCGCCTCTTCAGTCCATGGGAACGGCGAGTAGTTCGCAGCTGCCCGCAGGTGGGCTTCCGCCACCTCCTCCGTTCCCTCCTTCTGCTACTCCTCAGGGCGATCAGCGCCCTTCGACCTCAACTGCACCTTCGACTTATCAGGGCGAGTCCTCGCGCCGTGGCGGGACTGGGGGCTCCTCGGGCTTTTTTCCTGCAAGGGGAGGAGGACGACCAGTCGATAATCGCGGTCGGGGGAACGCGCCTCCCAGCCGGGATCCGGCAATTGGTAGCTCTTTGCGGTGAGGCGACCATCATCGCAGCACATCTCCTCGCCGGGCAAGGGTCTCTCCTCGGCGTCATTCTCGTAGTCCTCGGCCAGGTTTTTAGTCGCCGTCTTCAATAGTCGCCATTGTCTTTACTTCACTGTTTTCGTCATCTAAGTTCTAATACTCAAACCTTTTTCGCAGCTCGCGCTCATACTCCCTTAGGAGCTTTGATCGACGCGGTCGGGCTTCCTTCTCGCGAGTACCAGGAGAGGGCTACTCACGCGATCCTGGAGCTGGAGTCCAAGCTGGAGCGCTTGGCGATCTGCGAGCCTCATCGCCGCCTGTCCGAGGTTGAATCGCGAGTTGAGCGCCTGGCGAGCACTGACGCTCATCGTCGTTTGACCGAGCTGGAGGTGCGAGTATCACGGTTGGAGGAGTTCGATACTCGCCTGGCTGGTGCAGAATCTCGCCTTCATACTGTCAGCGATCTGGAGCGTAGAGTTGCGAGGATCGAGCATCGCCAGCAGCTGCATCATGACGAGTTGGTGGGGATGCGCGCGAGCATGGGCTCGGTCGGTCGGTTGGCGAGGATCGAAGACCAGCTGCGGCAGGGTGAGGACGTGATGTCTCTGGCTTTTGAGCACTTCAAGCGTGCTCGCAGCATGGGCTTCGTTGGGCGACATCCTCAGCCTCCGGATTTTCAGGCGAATCTTCAGGCGCCTCCCTAGATGTTGTCCCCCTTTTTTTTTACTCCTCTTCTTTCTGTGCTAAGTCGCCCTTGGCGAGCATTCCTGTAACTCTGAACTATTTCTTTATTGGTGTAATATTTTTCGGCGAGTATTAGAAAACTCGCCTTTTATTACTTGCTCCGCTTTCTTCTTCTGTGATGGATTTTTGTCAAGATTTTCTATCTTCTTTAACTTTGGCGAGTATTGTCCGCCCGTCGCCTATGCATGGCGAGCTTCGTTCATGTTTCTTTCTTGCAGGTCTTCTCGCCTTGGAGGTCGACTTCCTGCTGACGCGCGTTGTTGAGCTAGTGACTTCAACTTAATACTCGCCACCCCCTTATTCCTGATCGCGCCGTCGTGCTCGATAAGCCAAGTTATCCGACCACTATAAATAGGGGGGGGGGGGGGGGTGGGTGAGTCTTAATTACGCTTTGGCGATTTTCTAACTCTCGCGCGAGTATCTTCTGTCTTCTCTTCTCTTCTTGTCTTCTTTGATACTCGCCTCTCTTTCCTTCTTTCCTCCCAGATGACCGACGAGGCGACCATCCGGCGTGCCAATCACGCCAGGAACTTTACGGCGATCACCTTCAAGAAGTCTGTCACGACTGAGAAGGATTTGGAGGTCATCAAGACGAAGTACCTCCCGCCAGGGTTTGTCGTTAGGCTTCCTCGCCAGGGCGAGCGACTAAACACCTTTTTGACCAATGAGCAGGTATTCCCTACTCGCCATTTCGAGGTGGGCTTGCGACTACCACTGTGGACGGAGTTCTCCCAGATACTCCGTTACTTTGGGATAGTCCCTGCCCAGATCAACCCTAATGGGGTGGCGATGATTGTGGGATACCTGTGCTACCTGCGCGACCAGGGAATAGCCTTCGACCTGTCGGTCTTTAGGCGAGTATTCCACTTTATGGCGACTGGCGAGGGCGTCGTCTTCCTCTGCAGCCATGTCTGCACACTGGTCGGCACGGCGAAGAAGAACCACCGCTGGGGAGAGCGACTAGTCGTCATCGCTGGCGACTTCCAAGCGATCCCCGAAAGGTCCTTCCAGCCGTCGGAGAGCGTCTTCGGGGTTTCCTTTCTGAACGAGGGTGGCGAGAAACTGCTCGAATCCTTTAAGAATCGCCGCCTTGATGTGGTGTTCTGGAGGAGGCGAGTGGATGAACTCGCTGAGGTTTTTGCAGGCGAAGGTAATCTATTGCGTGAGTTCTACTGCGCGAGTATTCACAATACTCGCTCTTCGTCTTCAACTTTGGCGACTAACCGGAATTATCACTCCTCTTGTTGCAGCAGTCCAGGTTATGCCGCGTGAGCTTCTTCCCGTGGTGGTGAAGGCGACGGCTTCCACACAGGGAGGTGCGGGGACCTCTGCTCGCGGGGATGGGGTCTACTCGCCCATAGACTTGTCGCCAGGAGGCGATGAGCCCTTGATCGTCGGCGAAGGATCTGGGCCTTCGAAGAAGCGGAAGGAGAGGGGCGAGCCCTCCGAGCCCTCGAGGAAGAAGAAGGAGGTCGCTCACCGGGACCTTGGCAAGAAGGAGGACCCTTCTGAGGCCGGCGAGCCCTATACCCACCCTAATTTCAACTTGGGTGTTCGTGGTGAGGACGCCTATGGTCGCCGCCTAGTCGCCTGGTCGGAGGGCGACCATGTGGTGTCTCTGAGCTCCAACCTTCCGCCCTGGTCAGAGGACTGGGAGGATCAGGGCGAGGCCTTTGATGTGCTTCATGCCATCTATGGTCGTGAGGACGCTGAGAGGCTGCGAGAGGAGTCTTCCGAGTACCTGGCGCACCAGACCTCGCGATCTCTTCTGCGGTCCGCCGAGCTAGCGCACATGACGGCGAGGAGGTTGCTGGAGTATGAGGAGGTGATCCGGGTCAGCACAAAGAAAATGATCGCCATGGGGCTCAAGGCGAAGGAGCTTGAGGTACTCGCTTCTCTATGATACTCGCCTACGGGATAGTCGCCACTTTGCCGAATAACTTGCTGACTTTGTGTGTCTTCTTGTTTTTGCAGGTCGCTGAGGTGGAGATGGCGACAAAAGTGTCCCAGCTGGAGAAGGAGCTGGATGACACTCGGCTGGCCTTGGAGGCCGCCCAAGTTCGCATCGCTGAGCTGGAAACTCGGCCTGCCGAGCAACAGCCAGCGGTGGCGGGCCCCTCTAGGGTTGGCAAGCAGATCCGGATGCATGACGACGATATGCCACGCGTTCGCCGAGAGATCGCGCGAGCTACCTGGACCGTCATCCTGAGCCAGCTGAAGGCGGATGATCTTCTGAAGCCGGCGGCGATGGAGCTGACCGTGGAGGACATTATCCCGGCGCTGCTCGCCGAGGAGTCCACCTCCCCCTTGCGAGCATCCTCGCCGCCGTCCAGTGATGCTGCGGACGACGATTCCGAGGACGAGGATGACGATGATGATGACGATGATGTTGATGACGATGGTGGCGACGATGGTGGCGACGATGCTGATGATGCCGACGTAGATATTTAAGGCGAGGATGTCGCCTAGTCGCCTGGGCACCCTTTTTTGCTCGCCCGACGACCTTTTGTAAACTCCTTGAAGATTCTTTTGTAATGTACATCAAATTTTTATAAATGAAAAAAGTCAAAGCTTTTGCTCGCCTGTTTCTTTGGTGCTTGCTTTCTTTTTTGAATGCCGCTTAGGCTCCTAGGCTCGGGGCGAGGTTGAGTGCTCGCTAGGCTCTTAGGATCGCGGCGAGATTGAGGACTCCTTCATGCTCGCACCTATATACTCGCACCTCCATGCTCGCACCTGTATACTCGCCTAGGTACTCGCACATGCCATACTCGCCTTCTTCAATGTTTCCCTTGGTGGAGTCGAGTCGTGGAGGCTACTTGGAGGGTCCCGAGGGACACATGCTCAACTCAAGGTCTCGCTCTGTACCTGGTGAAGAGCCCAAAAATTATTTAAGGGAGTTTGTTTATGAGAGAGGGGGTAGGGAACGGCAGTCGGGGAGGTCCGGAGGGACACCTCATCCCAAAGCCTTCATCCTACTTAGATACCAGATGTCGACGAAGAATGACGTCAAGTAGGGAACGACAGTCGGGGGGGGGGGGGGGGGGGGGGCCAAAGGGACACACCCTCCCGAGGTCTCCATCCTACTTGGATGCCGGAATGTTTCCATTCTTTGGCCGGTCGAATCGATCGCTCCCCTTCTCAAGTTGGAGTATCGGCTTCCAGACTTTACCCTAGTAATCTCTCCAGTCGGACGAGAAGTGCGGTCGGTGGGAACTGCGGCCAACATGCGAGGGGGGAGATGATCTCGGCCGTCATTGCAGAGGCTTGGTCTTAAGGGAACGCACACCCGAGGCACTGTCCCATCATCCGTTCTGAGTTTTTACGAGGGTTGAGCCAGAGGCTCGCTTTCCAACTTGCGGTGTGGTATGTTGATGTAGGACGACGTCAAGCACGGAGTGGCAGTCGGGGAGGTCCAAGGGGACATACCATCCCGAGGCCTCCATCCCACTTGGATGCTGGATGTGGATCGGACCTGCTTCCTGTTGCTCAATGAGTTTAGCAGGGAGTTAAGCACACTTCAGGCATACTAACTCATATGATCTGACACCATAATTTAGAAAACGAAATGCTTTGCTGCGAGCTTTTTAGCTCTCGTGGGTACATGACACCTTTCTTCAAGGGTCCCCAGAGCTAGTGAAGTCGATCTTCTCTTCGCCGAATCGGAAGGTCGGCGTCCAGACTTCTTCCTGGTAATCTCTACAGTCGGACGAGAAGTGCGGTTGGTGGGAACCGCGGCCAACGTGCAAGGGGGGAGCTGATCTCGGCCGTCATTGCAGAGGCTTGGACTTAGGGGAACGCACACCCGAGGCACTGTCCCATCATCCGTTCTGAGTTTTTACGAGTGTTAAGTCGGAGGCTCATTTCCCAACCTAGCGTGGAGATCAACTTCACCTACTCCCATTCTTTTACTGGAAAACACATTTTTGATGAAGCAGATAAGGGTGAGCACCGCCTTGCCGAAGTCGATTATTCCTTCGTCGGATTGGGAGGTCGGCGTCCAGACTTCTTCCTGATAATCTCACCAGTCGGATGAGAAATGCAGCCGGTGGGGACCGCGGCCAACATGCAAGGGGGGTGCTGATCTCGGCCGTCATTGCAGAGGCTTGGACTTAGGGGAACGCACACCCGAGGCATTGTCCCATCATCCGTTCTGAGTTTTTACGAGGGTTAAGTCGGAGGCCAGTTTCCCAACCTGACGCGGAGATCGGCTTCGCTCGCTTTCTTCTTTCTTGAAAACACATAGCCGAAAGAGACAAAAGACTCACCATTTCCCATGTTTCAGGGAGGTGATGGTTTTATTTATGGATAACAAATTTACAGGGGTGGGATGTGTACATACTCCCGTTCAGGAGCCAAACCCTTTCAAGTTGTCGCCGTTCCATGTGTTTTCCAACAGCTCCCCTTCACGATGAAGGGTTCTTCCCGTCTTGGATTACCTTCCCGACGGCGGTTGATCTTCCTGCCGCGTCCACCTTTTGCTTACCTAAGGAATCAAAAAAGGGAACTATCCAGGATCATCATCCTGATTGTCTCAACCTCCAGGTTGTCAAACGTGTTCGTGAGAACGACGTAAAGATGACACAGACAGATCCCCCGTTGCACTCCAGGATTCGGTTGACGGTGAAGTCTTCGACGATCGCATCAATCACACGGGCCTCATGGAAGGGATTCTCATCCCTTAACATGCCCTCCTCCGAGAAGGTGACTTCCTCTAGCGGGGGTGGTGCTTTAGAGGTCGGAGCGACATTCTGGCGGTAGGCTTGGTGAAAATTCGTTTTGCGGAAAGATCCGAGCTCCGCTTCTCCAGAACTCACTCCTACCTCCCCGACCTTGATACTTTCTTGACATCCTTGGCTGACCCGATCCCTATTCCTCCTCCGGCTATTCCTCCGGCTACGTCTGTTCCCCTGACGGATATGGTCGTCTCTCCCTGAGCAATAATTCACAGCGGGATTTTTGAATCTTTCTGGCAATTGCGTGACATGGATCTCCTCGCAGAAGGGGCTCCTCCCTCCTGCCCGGCGACGATCCTCCACCTGGCGACTATCCTGACCATACTCGCCATATGGGCGAGTAACCTTGTATCTCGCCTGCTCGTGCGGCTTGCGAAAGCGAATCCCTTGCGAGGTCGGCTGGTAGAACTGCGACCTCCTTGGTCGCTTGGTCTCATCCTCCACGTGCTCCTTTCCTGCTCGCCGAGGGGGACTCCTTCCCTTGGTCAAAACCGGGCGATGCGGCGAGGTCGCCGTGACCTCGGCGCGCGGCTGAAGCGCTGCTCGCATGGCTCCCTCCATGCGCTGCGCGAAGGCTTCGAAAACTGCTAGCGTCACGAACTCGCCACCTGCGGACGAATTGCCGACTACCTCCTCATGGTCGCCAACTACGACCATCTCGGCCTCTTGCTGAACTTTCTTCCAACGACTACGGTCCACGCTCACCGCACCAAAGTGTTGACACCAGGAAAATTCTGACCCCAAAATTCGGACCGATGCAGCCGGAGGCTACTCGCCCAGCAGTCCGATGAGATGACCTGGCTGGCGACTACTGAAGAGCTAGAAGAGCAACACACAGGACCCCAGGTGCTTGGCAGGGAGGTCCCACCACGTACCCAGAAGCTCAAGAGAGTCTTCCCCTCCGAAACCAAAGTGGCCGAGCTTGGTACAGGGAAGGCACCGACTTGGCTAAAAGCAAGGGTGACGGGCTCGAGAGTTCGGGAATCGGGGTCCAAAAGCTCAAGTCCAGGTGCCAATCCGAGTACCCCTGGGGTCCTATTTATAGGAAAACCAAAGGGTAGGGGGGGGGGTTTTATAGCCCAGCCCCCAACCTGGCGACTATGGGTTACTCGGCGAGTATCATGCCATAGTCGCCCATCTGGCGAGTATTGGGTACTGCTCGCACACGCCGGGCCAATACTCGCCCAGGGCTTCTGCTGTCTTCTGTGCGCGGCGAGCTCTTCTGGTTGATACTCGCCTACCTGGCGAGTATTGCCTGCATTCCTGCCAGGGTCTCTTCTGCTTCTATCTTGGACTGCTGGTCTCTGTGTTGACCCTTTGACCTTGACTTATGTCTACGTGGCCTTGGGGGGGGGGGGGGGGGGGGGTCCACCCTCGGAGAATGAGGGTTGTACAGTACATTCATTATATCCATCTGCTAGACATTATATAAAAGGATATCTACTCCTCTCAGAAAAGAAGATCGATGAAAAATATTCAATAAGCTATTCAATTTCTTTCGGGACTAACGATCTTCTTGCAGAACAAATAAAAAGGGCAACAATCTTCTTCACCTTTCTTCTCTTGAGGATTTGAAGAAGAACAACAGTCTCGAAGGATCTCCTTTCTCTCGATTCAATGACGGTTACAATTTGAAGAACAAATCAAGGGCTTCAACATATTATTCTCCTCAACAGATTCATCTTCTTTTCTTGATTGAATCTGAATTTCAAGGGGAATCAACTGTTCTTCTTCTTGCAGATACTCTTCATCAAGTTTAAAGAGTTCTTGAGATCACTCTTCAAAAGATTTCGTGTGGTGGTTGATCCTCCATATCAAAAGGATCAGTGGTGGTTGATCCTCCTTATCAAAAAGGATCAGTGGTGGTTTAGCCTCCTTATCAAAAGACTGTTGGTTTGATAGACCTGATCAAAATCTCATTTAGTTCTAAGAATCTCCTTAACAAAAGATTCAAAAGTTTTCGGTTCTAAGAATCTCTTTAACAAAAGATTCGGTTGTTGTGGTTCTAAGAATCTCCTTAGCAAAAGATTCAGTTGTTTATTAGTTCAAGAGTTTCCTTATCAAAAGACTCGAACACTGTCTTAGTGAAATTCCTACCAAAGGGGTAGAAGATGGGACGTATCCAAATTTGGGGAACCTCTTTAAAATTCTTGTGTCTTGTGGATTGCAATTCTTATATCTGTGATTGTGTTTGTTTGATATTTTATTTTCACTGTGCTTAACATAGAAAACATATACTTCTGTGAATGTTTGATTTGTGAGAAAAGTCGAAAGAAAATTTAATACTATATTCATCCCCCCTCTAGAGTAAATCTCAGTCGTTTACCCGACTTTTCACCACCTCCATCTTATAAATGACCCATCATTTTCTTGAATGGGGACATAACATTTTGACAATCTCCTCAATGGTGGTCGGATTTTGAGTACCTGGAGACCTGCTTAGAAGTAGCCATCAAGCCTATCCTTCTCGCCCAGTTCTTGGTTTTCTGGGGGGAGTGTTTGTACACTCCCAAATTAGCAGCCTATCCTTCACGAGATTCTTTCATTAGTTGATTCTGTAATCATTTCACTCAACTAATGAAAGAATCTCTTTTCTCTCCTCCTCTCCCGCTTGCCTATGAGCGCTCTTTCTCTTCCTTTTGCATGTCATTTTGACGAGTAGCTTTCATCTATCCAAGTATAAAAAAAATATCATCTCCTTCTCGCCTAGTACTTGGCCAACCAGCACACCGAGGAAGCGACACCCCTCATTTCTTGTGCCAGGCCTTGCAAGAATAATGGAAATAGAGACCGATAGATCATCGGGATGAGAGTCTTGCTCCTTGATATCTAGATTCTGTGAGATGAATCACGTGACCCTGTATGTGACCCCATCGAGGCATCTGATGCCAATGAGACCCTATGCCAACAAGCGCCATTGACGATTCTTAATCATATACATTTTATTTTATACTTTGTCTAATGAAATGAGCTAAAATATGATTAAAATAATATTGTTTAATTTGATTTTTTTTTGTTCTAATGGCTTTTTGAGTTTTTAATAAAGCAATTTGGGGGCAATTTGGAGTACATTTGGATGATTTTTGCAAGCCCAAGACTGAGAGATGCACGAGCTAATCAACAAGGCATGTCATATGGTCGTATACAATAGTTTGATGTGGTTTGAGGAGAAAAGACACGACTTTTGGTCTACATGAAGCTATACGACCGTGTCACCTGAGCGTGTTGGCTAGTGATGGTCGTGGCAGCAATTGGGAGCGGTTCAACCCAAAAGGCACCTCAATTGGGTCTACACGACCAACCCACACAACCATGTCATCTGGCCATGTTGGGCTAAAAACCGACCGTTGGGTACGTGCTTATATATAGACCAGTTGTCTCTGAAGAAAGTAGGCTGGATTCGATCATTCTAATGTTGTAAATAATTGAAGAAGAAGAACCACAAGGAATGTGAGATCAAGAAGGAAGAAACCACACATGAAGATCGTTCGTTTAGTATGATCTTCATTATCTTTATTCTACTTCTCGTCTCTCCCATATCCTATGTACTTCAAGTGTATTTCTAGTAGTGTTTTATAAAAGTTTATTTGTTTGGATTGATGTAAAAACTTATATTACTCATTCTTATTTACTTTTTCTTCATGAATTGTGTTCCTACGATTTACATACATTTATTATCGCACTAAGATAGTAGTCTAGAGATACTATGCTTAGATATGAGTCTTATAATTCCATAGAGCTTAGGCCTGTTTTATGAAAAGTTCATGAAAGTGCACAGTTGATCCCCTGAGAATTCTCTAGAGGGGGGGGGGGGGGGGATAGAGATTTAAAAACCTTTAATAAAAAGTGCACATAAAATTAATCCTAATTCATAGGAATCTAAGATTCCAACCAGAATTAAAGCAATCACAGAATAATAAAAATAAACTAGAGACAATCACAGGAAATTCACAAGCACGGAAGACACAAAAACTTATAGTGGTTCCCCAAAACTATGGGTACATCCACTCTTCTACCCTTTTGGTAGGAATCCACTATCACAGTGCTGAGCCTTTTGATAAGGAGACTCTTAGAACCACTGAGTCTTTTGATAATGAAACTCTTAGAATAACTGAGTCTTTTGATAAGGAGACTCTTAGAACTAGTTCTGAATCCTTTGGAGAGGGATTCTTAAAACTTTTACAATATAATTGAGTGAATCAGAATAAGAGCAAGAATAAGAGTAAGAAGTAATCAACAGAATTATAAGAGGAGAATTCTTTTGATCAAGATCCTCTTTCAGCAGCACTGAGGATCTTTGAGCACTAAGCGGATGATCTCTTTAAATCTGATGAATCCTTGATAAGCAGAAGGTCAAAGATTGTTTTGCTTCACGACTATGGATCTGTTCTGGATTAGCTTCACTCAGAGAGGAGAAGAAGATGAAGCTTTTGCAGATTGAGGAAGAATTCTGTCGTGTCTTTTTCTGGGAGAGAGAGATAACTCTTTATCCTTCTTTCAGGAATGATGTATCAATCCTTCTGTCGATCCATTTGAATTGAAATTGAATGACTTTCCCTTTCTGATATTTCTCTAGTTGGAATGTCCAAAGAGAATTATCGCTTTCTTTCTATCTATGTTGACAGCCCGCCAATGACCTTTAATATATCTTCCAATTTTATCACATCTGAATCCCAAGATGCTTTCTTTCTCTATTTGTACTTCTGCGTCCCGTTAAGATTCAAATAACTTCTATATAGATGATCTGAATAATCCTCAGAATCCATTCCAAGAAGTTTCTAATTCTTTGTCTGTATTCGGCGTTGCGTCGAATTCCTTCTGACTTCATATCGAAGCACCTTTGAATTCCACTAGAAGCTACGTCGAGATCTGCTTCAGAAAACCTCAGCTTTGAATTGAACTTTGTTATCGACGTTGCATCGATTCATTATCGACGTATCCGTCAAGATAAAGAACGTAGACTTCAACTTCTGACTTCTGCGTCGAATACCAGTCGATGTTGCGTAGACTACCAGTGATGCGTCGACTTGACTTCTGAAGCTGCGCTGATATCCAGTCGGAGTAACGTCGACTTTCAGTTGACGTTGTGTCGACTTCTAGTTGACGCATAATTACTCTGGATAATTTTCTCCATGATTTTAGTTTGCCTTTCTCATGACTTTGACTCAACTGACTTCCTACAACTTCTATGACCAAATTACCCTTACTTTACATCATGAGTAATTAACCTAGAAAGTAAAATCACTTTATAATTAATTTGTTAAGTTAAATTAAAAGAATTTTTCCTAACAATCTCCCCCTATTTAGCTTAACAAATTTTACAAAATGTTTAAAGTGATTTTACAAAATGAAGCAAGAAAAGAAGAAATTTACATCATTCATATATAAAGAGAAAGAAGAAATCATGAGCATGCAAATGAAAACTTGTGTCTTCAAGATGGTCATTCTTAAACTTTGCCCTTTACAAATTCAGCATTCATCCTTTGTTTCTTTGTTCTTTTATCAACTGGATTTTTTGGCAGAGGTATTGGAGGAATGCTGCAAATTCCTCTGGTTATCTTTATTTCATATTCAACTGACTGTGAGACTGCCCTGAGAGATAACTTCCTTTTTCTAGACTGTAAAATTCTTTCAAATCTTTGGGAAGAAATGACTTGCTTCCCTCTTTCTGAATATCTAATATAGTGAAAGTATCTAGTTGCTACCTAAATCACCTAGAAGAGGGTGAATATGTGAGTTCTATGGTTTTAAGCGGAATTAAAAACTTGTAAACAAAAACACACAGAAAAGAGCACACAACACAGACACAGATTTATAGTGGTTCCCCAATGTGGGTATGCCCACTTTCTCGCCTTGCCTATCTAGCACTTCGGTCTAGATTCAGCTACTTCACCAATCTCAGATTTCTACAAATCTTACAACTCGGAGTCTTTAACTCCTACAATCTCTGAGACAACGTCTCCTACAAAATCTCGGAGAACAACCTCTCCTACGCTCAATCATCTAAACTAGGATCTGAACTTAGTTTCGTCTTGATCTCTGAATGTGAGAATAAATCTGAGCAGCAGGAGATCAGACGATACTTTTCTTGCAGGAGGAATCACAAAACTCTAGGTTTCTGTCGGCGTGTTCTTCATAAGAGGCGATTTGAGATTACGACAGAGAACTTTCCAAAAGCACGATTAGGGTTAATAAAATATCCCTTGACCTATTTACAAGCGTTTCCTACTCCAATGGCTAATTTTGAAATCATAAGAAGGCTCCAAGTGTATTGTACATGGCGCAAAGACTTCTACTGGCAAGCCGTCAAAACTGGGTTCTGGAAAGCAGCTTAAGTCAATTCATCGAGTACATGAAAGACATCTCGAGACGTCTCGACGAATTCATTGAGACATTTCGACGAATTAGCTGAGACCTCTCGACGAATTAGACTTGGCTGAGTAGCTTGCACTTCACTGGAAAACTCGACAAGAACACCCAAGACTTCTCGACGAATTGGCTGAGACTTCTCGAGAGTACTCGACGATTCTTTGAGTAACCATAATACCATACGTCGAATCTACTTGGATGACTCAGAGAAAGAGTATCTGAGAGAGCTAGAGAGCACTCGATGAATTCGTTGAGTATGCGCATGATCACTCGACGATTCGTTGAGTGTATACCAACTCACTCGACGATTTCCTTGAGAAAACTTCTTGGACTCAGCACAACAACTATTGCTCAAAATTGAAGTACCCCCCATTAAAGAGATTACATATGAGTCAACATAAAGTTCTATGCAATGAGGAATTACATTGCATAAACTTGTGATTGATGACCCATTGTAATCTGACATTGGTTTGTACTTATCATTTAAGATTTGCAATAACATAACTAGAATACAGAATCAAATACAAATTCAATTCATCTTAGTTCAAGGGGGACTTCTTCAAATCAAGGTTATTGTGGATACAATACCCAACACATAGATAACCCTTTTTTGCAAAGTTTAGAGGAGACTCCTCTTCATCATCTTCAAGTTCAGTAACTTGATTAGGAGTTTAATTAGCATCTTCCTCCCCCGGAATATGTGCACCCTGTCCAGCATGTTCAATATCAATCTCCCCCTGAATATGTGCACCATGTGTAGCATGTTCAATCCAATCTCCTCCAGTTCTTGATCAGTCTGCTTTATCTCTTGATCAACCTGATCTTCTTCCAGTATCTGATCCTCCTCCTGATTCTCCCCCTTCTTAACCTCGTTAGCAAGGGAGGTTAAGAATTACCTAGTCACAGAGGAGAAGGACATTCTTGACTGCATGTACTATATAGAGACAGTGACCACACTAAGCTGAGTTTGCATGGTTTCAAAGGTTGTTTGAATTTGAAAAACATGCTCATTCATAAGAGTTGAGATTGTGCTTGTGACCATCTGTACTGCTTGAAGAATTTTAGAATGTAGATTGAGAGGAGAAGAGTCTCTTGTCAGGAGGAATGGACACTCCTTTCGACTTGCATAAGGTAGGATGGTGGTTCTTCAATATTTGACTCATGAGTGTCATATATGCTTTCTCCTTTAAGGCATATTTGTGTGATATCATTTTTAACAGACATCTCCCCCAGTTTACCTTCTTCCAAGGATTATTACTCCCATCAGATGCAATTGTGCTCTGGGTATGGCATCACGGGCAGAGACTTTGCATAGCAGTACTTTCTCTGTCAGATAGCTTTCTGCTTCTCCAGAAGGAAGGTCAAAGGTACATCCTGCACATATAACTCCTTTAACTAAAATTAAAGTTCATTTTATCTGCATTACCCTTCCTTTAGTTGGACTGTCCTATGATATCATCCTGCACATGTAACTCAAACATCAATAGTGACCCAGATTACCTTGGGCCTTTGCTTTTACCAACATAGGGGGTAATGAAAGTATAGGTTGGTCTTTCTGGGTACCCTTTGATTTGGTGAAGTGTTGGTTTATTATACCAACAATGTTTTGCTTAGTGTCCAATTTTGGAACAATAATAACATTTAGAATGAAAGAGTGAGTTTGCAGGAGAGAATCTAGAATTGAAATTTCTTGAAAAGTTTTCTGGAAACATATGTCGAGTAGAAGACGACGCATCTATAGGGTTGCGTCGAAAAAAATTCGACCTGCCTGCAAAGTTACGTAGATAACAAGTCAACGCAGGTTGTTGGTTGTGTCGAGTATAATTCGACACACCTTCATACCTGCTTCGAATTGATGTCAAAGCATTTACAGAATTCCGTCGAATTGGATTTGACGTAACTTCAAAGTTGCGTCGATTTCTATTCGACGCATAGTTCCTCTTGTTCAATAATTGATTGTTGTTTATGAATTTTTCTGAAGAATGTTTGCCTAGAATTTCTTTTTGATTATTAAGGTTCACCCTATTAAATACAATGATTCTATCAGGATGATTATGCAGTTCTTCACAAGATTCTATATTTTTATTTACTTGATTCTCACTAGATCTAACAAATACTACTGGATTCTCTCATGCAGGTTTGCTGGAATGTCCATTACTGAGTGATGGATCTGCTCATAATCCAAGATATTTGAATCTCCTAGAGAGATTCTCTAAGATATCGTTTAGCTTTTGAATTCTCCCATTGTGAGAATCTTCGAAGGCTTTTGTCTTGATAAGCACTTCCTTTAGTGTTTGATTTTCAGCATTTACCTTATCTATTTCCTCTTGCAACTTATATGTTTTAACTCTTAATTCATAGTTATTATAACATGTATCTTCTTCTTTAAGATCTTCTAATTCTTTTCTAAGAGTTTTAATTTCTTTTTGAGCTTCCAGATGATCATCAAAGAATTCTTTAAAAAAAATTAAATCAATTTGAAGAAAAATCACAATCATCAAAGAAAGATTCCTGATCTTTTTCATCATCTGAGGAAACCTCCAAAGCCATCAGGCAGGCTTCTTCAGCAGCAGCTTCTTCCTCACTTTGAGATGAGGAACTTGACTCAGTTTCTGAGTCACTCCAAGTTTCAGCTATGAAACTGTAACACCCTGCCAGTACAAAAAGTATAACAGCAGGTCCGGCCGGGACCCCACGCCATACAAACCACACTAGCTAGGAGTTAAAAGGTGATAACCAGAAAAGTAACAACTAACGAGAGTACAAAACGTAAGCGAAAGCATTAATTAAACCATTCAAATAGACATGTCCACTATCATAGGAATAAATCCAGAAATAAGAGTTACGGCCTTAGGGCCTTACATCAAATCAATGTACAAAACTCCAAAAAGCATACATCGGCACGCAGGCCGGCAATACATGAGAAAACAGGAAAAAGGCTGGCCTTCGAGGGCCAACTCAGCAAAAGGACAGCAAAAGGACCAACGCCCGCTATTTCCCGCTAGGCTCACCTGCACCTGCATAAGAACATTCCACCAAGCGGTGGTAAACAAAGCAACGGTCAGCACAGCTGACCAAATTATAACGACCCCACCCCTTTCCCGGGGTGGCGGAGATTCTACCCTGCAAGTAAGCCACACTAGCACAAGTACTAATCTAAAGAGAGTGCAACTACACAAGGTGAGGTTTCAAGCACAATCAATCTTCTAGGTTGAGCATCAAAAAGAAGGGAACCTAGGTATGCACATGATGTTGGTTGGGTTCACCCGAAGGTTTCCCACAACCGCCTAAGCAAATCGCATGTGGCTAAACATAACATCAAATTCACAACACTCCACCCTAAGGGTCACAACCTTAGGTGGGAAACAAGAGCTTTTGGTCGGTCTAGGTATGACACCTTCCACGACCTCTCCCATGATCACACGGCCTTCATGAGGAAGGGACCTCTCGCCGATCTGCATGGAAACGGGTTCGGTTCAGCTTTGCCCGTGCTCTAATCGTCGCGATCTATCGCACGACGCGGGTACGGCTTCACCTCGGCCCGTAAGGGTTTAGCACTTTCAAGTGCTCCACAAAAATATACGCTACGCACCTAACCCCTTCATAAGGATCTAGGCTTCGCGAATTCTCAACAAGGGAGGTACATACGCTCCGCATCAATAACGTGGTGAAGGTTTGCCTTCATCCAAAACTCAAAGCATGGGGCTTTCGTAGGGATCTTCACAAGACGCCTACACTTAACTCCCGCAATACTATAGGTGAGTTCACGGAGTCATTCTCCGGCACGCATTCTAGGTCTAACCTAAATGCAACGTCGCAAATCAAGCATCACCGATTCGGGCTCACGGCCACGAATAGGCTTCACACAAAATGCCTAAATCCGCACGACTACCGGATTTTCTACATGCAATATGCCGGGGACGGACACAATCTACCCGGAGTCCCGAAGGACTTGAGGAAATCCTACACTTCACCCATTTGGTGAAAGAGATACCTCATGCAAGCAAAGAAAGAGGAATAAATGGACAAATACAAGTCCAAAGTTCGGGAGGAAGAATCGTTACCCTAGACGTGTTCCTCTTCGCCATGGATCCGAGATTCTACGCGGAGGGAAAGAACCGCACCGGGCTGCACTCTCCGGATCTGGAAACGGCTCGCGAAACGGAGCTCCGGAGCTCCGTCAATGGCGAAATCTCCTCTTCTTCTTCCTTGCCCCCTTCTTCTTCCTCTAGCCTAGGAGAGAGAAACACTATGAAATAATGAGGGTTTAATCCCTCTCCAAAGCCCTAAGACCCCCCAGCATCAAATCCCAGCCGTTGGATCGAATTCCAAGAAATTTGATCGGTCGGATCTTCTTCTCCGCTCAAAATCGCGGAACAGAATAAACAGGGCGCACGATCACAGGCGCACGGTCAGTGGTCGTGCGCGACGAGGGCAATGGTCGTGCGCACTATCCGGGACAGAACTCTGAATTCTTGCGAATAAGCGCACGATCGCTGGCGCACGATCACTGGTCGTGCGCGAAGAGGGAAATGGTCGTGCGCACTGTCCGAGACAGAACTCGATTCTCTTCTGAATTAACGCACGATCGCTGGCACACGATCACTGGTCGTGCGCGATGAGGCCACTGATCGTGTGCTAAGAGCAGACAGGGAAAATTCTAGCCTGCTTCACGTGCCGCACTACCACTCCGCCTACTTCGCGGAACTACCAGATCCACCCTCCTTAAAAGAATTTCGTCCCGAAATCCAGGAAACAGTAATAGCATAAATTACAGTTATACTTTACCTGAGGGAAATAGCTCGGGATACTCCGCAAGCATCGTTTGCTCTCTCTCCCAAGAGAGCTCCTCTCGGCCGCAGTTATCCCACCGGACTTTTACCATCCGAATGGACTTGTTCCGCAGCTGCTTTACTTCGGTATCTTCGATGCGTAAAGGCTTGACTTTCGTCGACAACCCACTATCGACCGGAACTTTGCCGACCGCAACGATATGAGTAGGCTCTTGCACTGCCTTCCTCAACACTGAAATGTGGAACACGTCGTGCAGACCGCTCAGCTCTGCAGATAGCGCAAGCCGATAAGCCGCATCACCAACACGCTCCACGATCTCGAACGGTCCTAAGTACCTCGGACTGAGCTTTTTCAAGCGTCGAATCCTTGATACCCCTTTGAACGGTTTGATCTTCAAGTAAACCCGGTCACCGACGGCGAACTCTAAGTTCCTATGCTTGGCGTTGAAATACTTTGCTTGCCTATCCTGGGCAACCAATAGCCTTTCGCGTATAGCCCGGATCGTCGACGTTGCTTCTTCAACATCCTTTCGCTTCAATAGCTTAGTATCGCCCGTTTCCGCCCAAGACAACGGCGTACGACACTTCTTACCATAGAGGGCCTCGAAAGGAGCCATCTTTATGCTGGCTTGGTAGCTATTATTGTAGGCGAATTCGATCATATAGAGGTGATCCTCCCACCTCTTTCCAAAGTCTAGAGCGCACATTCGGAGCATATCCTCCATAGTCCTGTTGGTTCTCTCGGTCTGTCCATCCGTTTGCGGGTGGAAGGCCGTGCTGAACTTCAATTTTGTGCCCAACAGTTCATGGATAAGCCTCCAATCTTTCGATGTGAAACGCCCGTCACGATCACTGACGATGCTACGAGGGACACCGTGCAGTCTCACGATACTATCCACATAGAGCTTTGCTAGCTTCTCTACGGAATCATCCTTCCGGTTCGGAATGAAGTGTGATACCTTTGTCAAACGGTCCACGATCACCCATATGGCGTCGTTTCCATGTTGCGATCTCGGCAATCCGTGCACGAAATCCATCGAAATATCATCAAACTTCCATTCCGGAATCGGCAAGGACTTCAGAAACCCACCGGGACGTTGACATTCCGCTTTCACCAACGCGCAAGTATGACACTTGGCCACGTAAAGGGCAATGTCCTTCTTCATGCCCGGCCACCAGAACAGTTTCTTCATATCCATAAACATTTTAGTGCTCCCCGGGTGGATCGAGTACTTGGTATGATGAGCCTCGTACATCAATTCCGCCCGTAGAGTACCAACGTTTGGGATGCATAATCTTTCCTGCTTCCACATAAGGTCGTCTTCGAAGGAGAAATCAACGTTTAACCCTTCAACGGTTTCCGCTTTGTATCGTTTCAAGCTCTCGTCCAACTCCAATGCTTGTCGAACTCGGTCGGCAAGGTCGTAGTGAACTTCCGTCCAGTTCAAGCATGCTGAAGTAGACGTTCTCCTATCAATGCATATGATCTCCATTTCTTCTAGCTCACGGATTAGACGCTCATCGTGCATCAAAATCCAATTTGCTTGCGCGGGAGCCCGACGACTCAACGCGTCTGCAACTACGTTTCCTTTACCGGGAGTATATTTGATATCGAAGGTGTAGTCCCCAAGGAACTCCATCCACCTCCTTTGGCGCATGTTCAACTCCCTTTGGTCTAGTAAGTACTTGAGGCTCTTATGGTCGGTAAAGATATCGATCTTCACGCCATATAGATAGTGTCTCCAAAGTTTGAGGGCAAAAACCACGGCCGCTAGCTCCAAATCATGGACCGGGTAATTCCTCTCGTGAACCTTCAGTTGCCGGGAGCCGTAGGCAATTACCTTCCCGAACTGCACTAGGACACAACCCAAACCACTTCCTGAGGCGTCGCTATATATTTCGTAGCCTTCCGTACCTTGTGGCGAGCATAGAATGGGCGCCGTGGTCAGACGGCTCTTTAGCTCTTCAAAAGCTCGTGCGCACTCGGGCGACCAAACGAACTTATGATCCTTCCTAGTCAGTTTTGTGAGAGGAAGTGCGATCCTCGAGAAGTTTTCCACAAAGCGCCTATAATAGCCGGCAAGTCCTAAGAAACTTCGGACTTCCGCTACGTTTTTCAACAAAGGCCACGCTCGGATCGCTTCTATCTTCGACGGATCAACTGCAATTCCTTCGCCACTAACAACATGACCAAGGAATGCCACTGACGGTAGCCAAAACTCGCACTTGGAGAACTTGGCATATAGCTGACTCCTCCTCAAGGTGCTCAGGACTGCGTGCAGATGCCCTACATGCTCCTCTTCTGACTGAGAGTATACCAAAATGTCGTCGATGAAGACGATCACAAATTGATCTAAATACTCTCGGAATGTCCTATTCATCAAGTCCATGAATACCGACGGTGCGTTGGATAGACCGAACGGCATTACCGTGAACTCAAAGTGCCCAAAGCGGGTACTGAACGCTGTCTTTGGGATGTCGCATTCCCTTATTCGCAGTTGATAGTAGCCGGACCTTAGGTCTAGCTTGGAGTAAACCGTCGACCCCATCAGTTGGTCGAATAGATCATCGATTCTAGGAATCGGATATCGGTTTTTCTCGGTCAACTTGTTTAGCTCTCTATAATCGATACATAGACGCAAGCTCCCATCCTTCTTTTTCACAAAGAGGACCGGTGCACTCCAAGGCGAAGAACTTGGACGTACGTAGCCTTGCTCTAGCAGCTCTTGCAATTGGACCTTCAACTCTGCCAATTCCTTTGGCGCTATTCTGTATGGTGAGCGGGCCACAGGTTTGGCACCTGGCACCAACTCGATACAGAAATCAATCTCCCGATGAGGCGGAGCCCCAGGGAGTTCGTTAGGAAACACGTCGGCGTATTCCGCTACAACTGGGACATCACACAACCTGGGCTTTGGCTCCGAAGCCTCCAACAAGGTGAAGAACAACTCGGCGCCTTTTCTCACCGCCTTAACCACCTGGAGAGCAGACATCAGCGTCTTGCTCGCTCCTCGCATACCGGTGAATGTGGTTTCATCGTCGGTGTTCGTTCCCAGAGTGATCTCCTTTGTATTGCAATCTATGCATGCTCGCTGCTCCGAGAGCCAGTCCATGCCGAAGATCACATCGAATTCAGCTAACGGTAGTAACGACGCTTCCAAGTCGAAATCTTGACTTCCGATCCGCACCTTCACACGGCTCTTCCTATCCGCACTCATTCGAGATCCATTGGGTAGCACTACTTCCAATCTATCCTCTACAAAGGTAGACGGCACTCCGATTCGCACCACGAAGTCCTCAGACAGAAAAGAGTGCGATGCACCCGTATCGAATAGAGCTCTCGCCGGATAGTTGAAAATTAGGACGAAACCTAATTGTACACAAATAACACATAGTCGTACAACAGTGAGAATCATATACATAGCTGTAAAAGCTAACTTCTAATTCGTACCTGTGACGACGTCGGTTTGTCGTATAGCTTCTTGTTGGCCAAGCGAATAGACTCTCGGCTGAGTCGGAATGTGTTGGGAGGCCGAAGACTCTGCCGCTTTGCCCTTTTCCGCAGCCCGAGCATAATCCACCGCTCGATTTGCCGCCTTTGGGGGACCACTTCGACACACCGCAGCTTTGTGTCCCACCTTCCCGCAGGTGAAACACGTAATAGGAGTCCGCGCGGTCGTGGCTCCCGAAACATTCGAAGAAGCTGGTTCCGCCTGCTTGAACTTCCGCTTGTTCCTTCTGAAGTCCGGCTTGGACTGAGAGGCCGGCGCATGAAACTCGGGTTTCTTTACAACACTCTTTGCTTGTACCCTCTTCATGTCCAACTCCAAAGATCTGGCGGTTTGCACCATCACTTGGAAGCCAAACGTCATAGGGCCTGCAAGGAGCAGCCTCAACTCGTCCCGAAGCCCTTCATAGAATTTATTCGTCTTCGTCTCCTCATCCTCCACCAATGCCCCCGCATAGCGACTCAGTCTGGTAAACTCATGTAAGTAATCGTCAACGGAGCGATCACCTTGAGTTAACCTCAGGAACTGGTTTTGTAACGCAATGCGTTGGGCAGAGGGGATAAACCGCTGGAGGAACGACTTTGAAAACTCAGCCATTGTTATTTCAGTGATGTCTCTATCGCCGAACTTGTGCAGTTCCTGCTCTTCCCACCACAGCACAGCCTCTCCGTCAAGAAGGAAAGTGGCTAAGGTGACCATCATGGCTTCGTCCGTCGCCGTCGCCCTCAGAGTTCTTCTAACTCTTGACAACCAGTCTTCTGCCTCCGTTGGGGACTCAGATCCCGAGAAGGTAGGAGGATTAAAGCTCAAGAAGTGCTTTAATTGTTGGTCACGCGCTCGCCCCGCAACTACTTGCGCAACTTGACGCTCCACCCTCGGTGCTAACGCCGGTTCCACTGCAGCTACTGGCACAGGGGCATCAACCCTTGGTGCTACCGCAGGTTCCACTGCAGGTTCAACTACCGGGGCTGCATCAGTAGTAGGCGTAGCAGGCTGTGCAAGCCTTTGCGGTTGAGCATTGATCATCGCGAAGACTGCTTCTGCGACCATTCTGATCATCTCAGCCGAAGGAGTGGTCGCTGGCACCTCAGCCGACCCACTACTTTCAGCGGTGTTACGGGGTTGAGACCGCCCCGCAGCACTTCTAGTCACCTATAATCATGCAAGGCACAATTTAGTGACCCTAAACATATCAAACATCAATCATGGAACGCTCAGGTTCCGCAAACAAGTATGTTTTTTCATTCCTAAGTGGACATTCTTATTAGTTTTTGTCGTTTTAAGTGAATGCACAGCCCGTGCGCACCACCCCTTAAAAGGAATTCGTCCCGAATTCGCTAAACTACGGATCGACGCCTTAAGTCCGATACCAAATTGTAACACCCTGCCAGTACAAAAAGTATAACAGCAGGTCCGGCCGGGACCCCACGCCATACAAACCACACTAGCTAGGAGTTAAAAGGTGATAACCAGAAAAGTAACAATTAACGAGAGTACAAAACGTAAGCGGAAGCATTAATTAAACCATTCAAATAGACATGTCCACTATCATAGGAATAAATCCAGAAATAAGAGTTACGGCCTTAGGGCCTTACATCAAATCAATGTACAAAACTCCAAAAAGCATACATCGGCACGCAGGCCGGCAATACATGAGAAAACAGGAAAAAGGCTGGCCTTCGAGGGCCAACTCAGCAAAAGGACAGCAAAAGGACCAACGCCCGCTATTTCCCGCTAGGCTCACCTGCACCTGCATAAGAACATTCCACCAAGCGGTGGTAAACAAAGCAACGGTCAGCACAGCTGACCAAATTATAACGACCCCACCCCTTTCCCGGGGTGGCGGAGATTCTACCCTGCAAGTAAGCCACACTAGCACAAGTACTAATCTAAAGAGAGTGCAACTACACAAGGTGAGGTTTCAAGCACAATCAATCTTCTAGGTTGAGCATCAAAAAGAAGGGAACCTAGGTATGCACATGATGTTGGTTGGGTTCACCCGAAGGTTTCCCACAACCGCCTAAGCAAATCGCATGAGGCTAAACATAACATCAAATTCACAACACTCCACCCTAAGGGTCACAACCTTAGGTGGGAAACAAGAGCTTTTGGTCGGTCTAGGTATGACACCTTCCACGATCTCTCCCATGATCACACGGCCTTCATGAGGAAGGGACCTCTCGCCGATCTGCATGGAAACGGGTTCGGTTCAGCTTTGCCCGTGCTCTAATCGTCGCGATCTATCGCACGACGCGGGTACGGCTTCACCTCGGCCCGTAAGGGTTTAGCACTTTCAAGTGCTCCACAAAAATATACGCTACGCACCTAACCCCTTCATAAGGATCTAGGCTTCGCGAATTCTCAACAAGGGAGGTACATACGCTCCGCATCAATAACGTGGTGAAGGTTTGCCTTCATCCAAAACTCAAAGCATGGGGCTTTCGTAGGGATCTTCACAAGACGCCTACACTTAACTCCCGCAATACTATAGGTGAGTTCACGGAGTCATTCTCCGGCACGCATTCTAGGTCTAACCTAAATGCAACGTCGCAAATCAAGCATCACCGATTCGGGCTCACGGCCACGAAAGGCTTCACACAAAATGCCTAAATCCGCACGACTACCGGATTTTCTACATGCAATATGCCGGGGACGGACACAATCTACCCGGAGTCCCGAAGGACTTGAGGAAATCCTACACTTCACCCATTTGGTGAAAGAGATACCTCATGCAAGCAAAGAAAGAGGAATAAATGGACAAATACAAGTCCAAAGTTCGGGAGGAAGAATCGTTACCCTAGACGTGTTCCTCTTCGCCATGGATCCGAGATTCTACGCGGAGGGAAAGAACCGCACCGGGCTGCACTCTCCGGATCTGGAAACGGCTCGCGAAACGGAGCTCCGGAGCTCCGTCAATGGCGAAATCTCCTCTTCTTCTTCCTTGCCCCCTTCTTCTTCCTCTAGCCTAGGAGAGAGAAACACTATGAAATAATGAGGGTTTAATCCCTCTCCAAAGCCCTAAGACCCCCCAGCATCAAATCCCAGCCGTTGGATCGAATTCCAAGAAATTTGATCGGTCGGATCTTCTTCTCCGCTCAAAATCGCGGAACAGAATAAACAGGGCGCACGATCACAGGCGCACGGTCAGTGGTCGTGCGCGACGAGGGCAATGGTCGTGCGCACTATCCGGGACAGAACTCTGAATTCTTGCGAATAAGCGCACGATCGCTGGCGCACGATCACTGGTCGTGCGCGAAGAGGGAAATGGTCGTGCGCACTGTCCGAGACAGAACTCGATTCTCTTCTGAATTAACGCACGATCGCTGGCACACGATCACTGGTCGTGCGCGATGAGGCCACTGATCGTGCGCTAAGAGCAGACAGGGAAAATTCTAGCCTGCTTCACGTGCCGCACTACCACTCCGCCTACTTCGCGGAACTACCAGATTTGGGGTGTTACAGAAACTTCTTCATTTCTTCTTGTCCGTCCTTTCATCTGAGCTTCCTTCAACTATATTTGAAAGGGAATCCCAAATCTCCTTAGCTGACTGACACTCAGCAACCTTTTGGAATATTTCATTAGTCATGGTGGATACTAAGATATTCATTGCCTTGACATCCCAATCATTTATTTTCTTTTCTCCCTTTATCCATTCCGCCCTTGGAACAAGTTCTAGTGTTGAGCTCCCACTGGCATCCTTTTTGTAAGGCATTGGTGGTCCTGTCAAAATAGAGTTGAAAATGCATTCATCAATAGAATTCATGTATAATTTTATTCTGACACGCCTTCCAGAGTGTAAACTTTTTCAGGTTACACACTGGTGGTCTAGTGGATGCATAGTCCTTAGAACTCATTTTCTTAAAATAGTTTTGAAATATAAAAATATAACTGAGAGGATGTTTTGATCAAGGTGTTAACCTTTTTTTGATCAACCTCGCTCTGATACCAATTGAAAGTACACAGTTGATCCCCTGAGAATTCTCTAGAGGGGGGGGGGGTGAATAGAGATTTAAAAACCTTTAATAAAAAGTGCACATAAAATTAATCCTAATTCCTAGGCATCCAAGATTTCAATCAGAATTAAAGCAATCACAGAATAATATAAAAAACAAGAGACAATCACAGAAAATTCACAAACATAGAAGACACAAGAACTTATAGTGATTCCCCAAAATATGGGTACATCCACTCTTCTACCCCCTTGGTAGGAATCCACTATCACATTGCTGATTCTTTTGATAAGGAGACTCTTAGAACCACTGAGTCTTTTGATAATGATACTCTTAGAACCGCTGAGTCTTTTGATAAGGAGACTCTTAAAACCACTGAGCCTTTTGATAATGAGACTCTTAGAACCAATTATGAATCCTTTGAAGATGAATTCTTAAAACTCTTTTACAATATAATTGAGTGAATCAGAATCAGAGCAAGAATAAGAGTAAGAAGTAAACAGAAGAATTATAAGAGGAGAATTCTTCTGATCAGATCCTCTTTCAGCAGCATTGAGGATCTTTGAGCAATAAGTGGATGATCTCTCTTTAGATATGATGAATCCTTGATAAGCAGAAGGTCAAGGATTGTTTTGCTTCACGACTATGGATCCGTTCTGGATTAGCTTCACTCAGAGAGGAGAAGAAGATGAAGCTTTTGTAGATTGAGGAAGGAGAACTACTGTACAGAATTCTGTAATGTCTTTTTCTGGGAGAGAGTGAGATAACTCTTTATCCTTCTTTCAGAAATGCTGTATCAATAATCCATCTGTCGATCCATTTGAATTGAGATTGAATGACTTTCCCTTTCTGATCTTTCTCTAGTTGGAATGTCCAAAGAGAATTATCGCTTTCTTTCTATCTATGTTGACAGCCCGTCAATGACCTTTAATATATCTTCCAATTTTATCACATCTGAATCCCAAGAGGCTTTCTTTCTCTATTTGTACTTCTGCGGACCGTTAGGATTCAAATAACTTCCATATATATAATCTGAATAATCCTCAGAATCCATTCTAAGAAGTTTCCAATTCTTTGACTGTATTCGACATTGCGTCGAATTCCTTCTGACTTCATATCAACGCACCTTTGAATTTCACTAGAAGCTACGTCGAGATCCGCTTCAGTAAACCTCAGCTTTGAATTGAACTTTGCTATTGACATTGCGTCGATTCATTATCGACGTATCCGTCGAGATAAAGAACGTAGACTTCAACTTCTGACTTCTGCGTCGAATACCAGTCGATGTTGCGTCGATTACCAATGAAGCGTCGACTTGACTTCTGAAGTTGCGCTGATATCCAGTCGGAGTAACGTCGACTTTCAATTGACGTTGCGTCGACTTCTAGTCGACGCATAATTACTCTGGATAATTTTCTCCATAATTTTAGTTTGCCTTTCTCATGACTTTGACTCAATTGACTTCTTAAAACTTTTATGACCAAGTTACCCTTTACATCATGAGTAATTAACCTAGAATGTAAAATCACTTTATAGTTAATTTGTTAAGTTAAATTAAAAAGATTTTTCCCAACAGATCATATGTCGGTAAAGAGAGTTGCACGGAGATATCCATATGAGATCGACATAAGTCTCCTATATATCTTTGAGTGAAAGCCAATGTCTTACTTGGATTGAAGCGCCAACGGTTACAGTTTAATGAGCATTAAAGTATTTTTTAGTGAAGTTTTTGTAGCGAGTTGAGTTCTCAAGTAGATGATCTTAAAGTTAGTCTCCGTTCATCTGAGCCAAAGGGTTCAGAGTAGTGTGAAAAATCCTCACAGTCCAGAACAATCATTATCATGAGAGAAAAATATTTTAAATGATTAAGTTACATTTATTTTTACTACGTCATTTGAACAAATTATTTTCACTAAATAGAAATATGATTTTGAAATCAAAATCCTTATTCATATCTCATTTATCTTGTTATCATGTAAATTTAGGTGTGTAACATATCACCTGTACAAGTAATATCACATGGGTTCGTCCGGAACCACACCGCATACTACGTATACAAGCTAAACATTAGTATAAGGCACATAAGTAAAACTACCAAGAGAATGTAAATACTAGCAGAAGTTTGATTATAAACCAACTATGAATGTCCATAAAATTATACGATTGTCATACAAAAGTGGCAGCTTTACATCCCAACATGAGTATCAAAGTAGCAAACAGGTACAATGATCAAAACATTAGCTTGCATGTTGGACTAATTAAAACAATAAAAATAGAGATCAACTTTCATTTTGCAATTTTAGCTTTGGGCTTTAAGCCTGCTATACTACGTTATGCTCTATAGAACCTACACCAAACACAAGTAAGAGGTAAATGAGGGTCAACTATGTGCTGACCACAAACCATGTAACGATCCCTCCTCCCGGTCATCCTAGCGGACTCCAAGACCGGATACCACTCACTTGCAAGTACGTCACAACAAGCAATATGAAACAAATTGAAAGTACTACTAAGCTACACAAGGTTAAGGCTCAAACACAAACAATCTTCTAGGTTGAGCATAGAAAAATGGGGAACCTAGGTATGAGAGTGATGATGGTTGAGTTCACCCGAAGGTTTCGCCACAACTGCCTAAACAACAATGCATGAAGCTAACACACCATCATCCAACAGTACAACATTCGTGGGTACTCATGACCACACAGTTCATGCACTAATGTCACGCATGAGGAGTGCTCCAACATGAACACCACATCTAATCTAGGATATACAATCACAAAATTTCCGCTTGAGCATTTGCCGGTCGGGTTGATCACGCCGGATATAGCCTTTCCCATGACCCATTAACATTTATTAGGTTTTACCTCATGCCAAACTGAATGGGAGCGGGTTCGGTATAACTTCTTCTCGTTGCTCAAGTCGCCGTGTTAATAACATGATGCGTGTTCAGCTTCAACACAACCCATTTCATGTTTATCTAACGCCAACATACTACATGTCTAATCCTTCACTCTATGACATATGTTTCAAATGCTCTTCCCAACATAGGAGGTCCGAGACAACTCCACTACAACATGTGGTGAAGCTCTAAGATCCACTTCAAGCACATTCACAATCTCACGATCGACGGACAATGACTACCACAATAGTAGGGTTTGCGACGTGGCAAACTTTAGGGCCATATAGGAGGACGTAATCCTAGGGATTTTGATAGGAACACCAACAGTTTATACATCCCCAAACTCTGCACACAATATGACGTATTGTTTGTTACATTCATGGTGTTACAAATTTGGTATCAGAGGGAGGTTTCGATCCTCCGACCTGTGGGTTATGGGCCCACCACACTTACAAATTCTGTATCAGCTTACGGGTCGGTCCGTTTTCTTCCAAATTCGTGGTCGAATTCTTTTACGGGGTGGATAGCACGTGTAGTGCATCACCTTAAAATGATAACATACAACGAATGTCCACTTATGAATGAAACTACAACATGTTTTGCTTATTGATTGCGAAACCTGAACGTTCTTTGTTTGTTGTTTTGTTATGATGTTAGTCACTAAATTGTGTGCGACACGTTAGGAGTGGTGCGGGGCAGTCCCGACTCCGTCACTCTGTAGAGAGTAATGCATCTGCTGAGGTAAGTCGTGTTTGCTATGATCAATGCATAACCAGGAAGACTTGTACAGTCTCCTACCCTTGGGGTGGCCCCGGGGCCGGTTGGTGTAGTTGAGCCGGTTGCTGTGAGATGAGAGTCTGAAGAGCTGGTAGTGGCGAAAAGCGCAGCGGACCAACAATTGAAGCACTTTCTGGGCTTCCATCCTCCATCATTCTCGGGGGAAGAAACACCAACTAATGCTGAAGATTGTCTCTCTAGGATGAAGAGAACCATGACAGCTATGGAGACGGAAGAAGCGAAGAAAGTTACCTGATGGTCACGAATCTCACTTAATAATAAATTTCCAAGGCAAGCGAACCTATCAATTGTAATAAATAAGATATCCATATCTTATGTCGTATTCCAGAGGGTCTTTTCAATTACTCGTACTCACTTCTCATCAATTATCTACCAAGCGAATTAAGAGTGGATTTCTTATCTAGAAACAGAAATTAAGAAATTAAACTAAGTTACCTATCAATGAAAACAATAAATTGCGATAGAAAGATCTGATAATTAAAGGATATCGTTCGGATGTAGAGAACACATAGATGAAACAGTAGATCCTTGACGCCCCTACTTCAAACTCTCAAAACCTAGTCAACCGAGAAGATACAAAAATAATTAACTTCTCTCTCGAGCAAGTTAATACTAAGGTAAGGTTGAATGATTAGGATTTCTCCTAAATCAAAACTCCTTCACTTGCTTTAAACACGAATAAACTATTATCTTAAAACACGGAAGAATATCGCAATCTATCTCTAAAATTGCGATCTATTCCCTTCATTCATACAAGGTCTTAACATGCTAAGGATTTCTCAATCTCAAAGGATGAAATCATACAAGAATTACAATTCCAGAAAAATATAATTCTACACAATTGAATTGCATGAACAAATTAACATAAGGTTGAGAGATTAAAAGAAGTGTTCATTCAAAACAATTAAAACATCAGCATATGGTTCTTACATCCAAACGCTAAAGAGAGATTAGTTCCACATCATCTTCTCTAGACAAAGATTAAATTCAAACATAAAATTAAATAAAAGATCATACTCAAATCCCCTTTTCTCTTCTTCCTTCACAATCTTCAAACTTCAGAAAACTCCAGCCCTTCCAAAACTACTTTCCTCAGCCACACTTCTTTCTTTTATAGTTTGTGTTGGAAAAGGAAAGAAAATAGATGGACGCGGCCTTGCACACGGCCGTGTCAGTGGCCGTGTATAATGAGTGGGAACGGTTACATAGTACATGGTAGTCATGTTGCTGGACACGACCATCCACACAGCCGTGTATGAAGCCGTGTTCGTTGATAAGCCTTCCTATGACACGGTCGTGTCCAAGGCTGTGTGTCAAGCCGTGACTTTCTCTGTCTTTTTTTGTTGCAAAAATTCCCTGAACACGGCATATCATCCAACCGTGTTGGAGGTCGTGTGTCTTGAAATGGCCGTGTGTCTGGACGTGTGTCTGGCCGTGTAGAGTCCACTTTCCTTAGGATCTTCATTCTTCAACCTGAATACACCTGGATGCATATGTTTAAGTTAAAACTTCATTTAATGTGAGCAAATAACTATTATGATGAGGATGAGTATGAAAATAATGAGTTTAGACTTTAAATTGAGGCAAATTCAAATTAGATTCTCAATTATAGTTTGATAAATATGACCTTATCAAATACCCCTACACTTAGAGTTTTGCTATTCCAGAGCAAAATACATGAATAAAGGACGAGCGTATACAAACTAGAACTAGATTTCTCATAAGCAAGTTACCCAATTTAACATTATTTTCAAAAGATTCAATTAGTGGAAGGAAATTTTCACAACTTAAAACAAAAATTTTACCTTCAAATGCGATCAAAACAAATTATGAAATGATCAATATTCTTGTACTTATCTCCAATCAATCCAGAAAAGAAAAAAAAATGTATCGAATTCACCATCAATTTCTGAAATAAAATTCTATTAGTTTTCTTAATGTTACACTCCATAGTTTTGAACTCTATTTTGAATGACATGGGCTTGCTAGTAAACTTCAACTTCAACTCATATAAAGAAATAATAAGATTAAAGGATCACTAGGACTTTTGAGGTGCTAACTTTGGCCTGGGCTAGGATATGATAAACAACGATATCAAACACAATTTCTCATCATAAAAGAATACATTTAAACTAGTGAATAAACTCATGATTATGAAACACATCATGACATTATCCTATTGAAAAAGTATAATGGCTAATCATTTTTTTCCTTTCTCCTTTTTTTTTCATTCTTTTATTCTTAGATACAAACTTTTGTATGCTCATTTTTTTTTCAGAACATGGAGGGAAAATCAGATTGAGCCAATAAATGTAATAAATCTCTCCCACATAGAAGAGATCAGTCCAAAGGATATTCTCAAATGATGAGATGCAACATATATTAATCATATTCCATTTATTCAAAAAGTTTAACTGTAAACTATGATGATGAGTACTGAGGTTGTAGAGAAACGAATGTTTGAGGGTTAAAAATAATATCAAAGAAGCTAAGTATGTGAAGGGTGCAATGGTAATTGATAGGAGTGGAATAAGAGTTGAAAAGGTTCAAACTAATCAAAGGTGGCCTAGATCATTTCCAAAAAAACTTATAGTTATGATATATTGAGTTGCATATGGAGTGTATAAAAGCAAGATCCATAATTCAATAGAGTGAAATAATTGATAGTCTAATAGAATTTTTGCTTTAAAGAATAAGTGAATTGATACGTGAATTAAATTTCAGATTAAAGTAAAGTATAAAATATAGAAATTTCAAAATGGTTTTTTATCGCAATGTGACGTAAAACAACGGAGTTATGCAAATTACAACATCCATAATCGAATGACATAAATTGTAATGCTTTAATTGGGTAACTGATTAAGAGAAATCTAATGAAATTATTACTTTTTATAGTGAATACGCATGAACAGATTGAAAAGTCTTTGCTCTATATTGTAAGGGTATTTAAAAAGAGGAAATGGCTTGGAAATTTTTTATACATTGAGAATGTAAAGTTCTAACAATGCTCCCCCCTAACTTAAATCATGCAATGTCCCCATTGCTATAAGCATGAATAGAAAAGAAGCGAAGAGGTGCAAAAAGAAAAATCTCCAAGCGACAAATGTATACATCCGCGAAGTAGCGACCATCATATAGTAATACAGTAGAGCAATACCATAACCATTCAGCGTTAATAAAAACAATAGAAGATATAGTTCATGAAAATAGTAAAACAGAAACAAGTAGATATCCCTGGTGTTGAAACCGATTTCTCGGCCTCTTGTGGAGCTCGGGGCCCTCACCGAAATGAGGGGCAGCTAGCCCTTACTGATCCCTCGGAGAAGGTATACTGAAGACTAGAAAAATGACTAAGACCTTAGTCACAGCGAGGAGGTCCGTCCACTAACCCGGAAGATCGTTGAGCGCTTCCCCTCCCAAGCCAAAGTTGAGACTCGGGCACCTTGGAGAGCTCTAGAAATGCTAACCAAAGAAAGCCTGAGGAGAGAGAAGCTGAAGTGAAGTCCTCTCCAAAGGTGCCCTTGAGGTCATATTTATATGTTTTCTGGTCTGTCCTGCAAATAGCAGGATCCCGCCTTTTGATTTTACTATCCGCACCCCAAATGGGTCTGCTAACAGCCAAACTCCGTTGTTTGGAGAGGCTAAAGGCAGACCACCGAGGGTAAAAGGGTAATTTGGCCCTATCAACCAATGGGCATGGAACTGCGAGAACCTTACTGGCTCATCCTGGCGGTATCCGCCGAGGTCCAGTCTCGCGAGTCTTCTTGCGAGACCGCCTCCTGACTTCGTCAAGCTCAACACACCTTTCGTCGAACGTAGGGCACTTCGCCGATCACGGACGAGCTTGACGAACGCGGAATGTCGACCGCTGCTCCCATGTTGCGATTTATCAAGCGCTGTTAATAGAATAGACTTGGTTCGTCGGGCGCCGTCCGGCGAATGCTGAGTTCCGTTCGACATTCGTCGAACGCGAACTTGGGCTCGCTGGACGCTGAGGCTCTAAACTCGCGAGCCTTCCCGCGAGCACTGAACACATTTCGCTGAACATCTGAACATAGGTCTCTTCTGCCAACGGCCCGCGAGGTATTGGTTTGTCGGCCCTCGCTTGGCCCAATCTTTTTGAGGATATCTGTCGAGGGCTGGATGTCGCGACTCCTCTTGCGAGACCGTCCCTCTGGTTTTAATGAGCCTAGAGCGCTTCGTCGACTTCTGATGATTTCGCCGAACGGGGGTGAGCTCGACGATGCCAGATGAGCTCAACGAACACGGGAGAGTTCGTCGAACGCAGTACTTCTTTCGTCGAGCCCTCTCACTCGCCTCTCAGCGAGCCCTCCGAGAGTGACTTCTTCAAGGCCTCTCTCACGAGGTCTTTGGCCCTAAGGACTCCATCTCTTACTACATCTTGTTGCTTTCTTAAACCGTGCCTCTTCGCCTGGCGAATATCGGGGTTGTACAAAATCCCCGCTCTTCGCGAGGATATTTATGCTCGCGAAGAAACATCCAACCCCTGGTATTCGCCAGCCCCTTGATGTCCTGTCAGGAATCTTTGGTAGGGCCCATCCTGAGGGCTATAAATATCGTCCCGAGTCCTTAGTGGCGTGCACCGCCACTTCCTTTTCTTTCTTTTTGCCCCGTACTGTAGCTGCCAGGAGATGCCGCTTTCCGAAGAAGTTGAGGCTCGCCTGAGGGCTGTGAGAGCCGGCGGGCTACCTTCTACGACCAAGGTCCCCGCCTGGATGAATCGGCCGCCTCCCGGTCAGTCGCCGAAGACCAAGAAGGCGAAGGCGGCTTGCCGAACCAGGGATGGCTCCGTGCTGCTGGACTCCTCCCCAGATAGTCGTCCCCACGAGAAGGTAAGAGCTATCTCTTTAGCTTAAGTTAATAAGTTTGCCTGTGATTCATGTCTAGTCGCAGGATGCCTTGCCGAACGAGGATGCTGGCGAACCTTCTGGTGGGTCTCGCCAAAGTCTGCCGGCGGGTACAAATCCCGCTGGGAATACTGTCGTGGGTACGCCCTTAATCTCGCATGCCAGCCCTTCTTTTGTCAACTGACATTCATTCCCTGCTTCTTACAGTCTCGCCCCGGAAGTCCCCGGCTCGCCAGACATTGCGACCTCCGTCTCCGCCTCCTCCTGACAAAACTATAGATAAGCCAGGGTTCCGACTCCTGACGAGCGAGGAGACCGGCGGCTCTGTGCCGCCAAAGATCCCTCCGACCAACAGCGCAGCCTACCCTCCTGGCCTGGGTAAATCTCTCTACCCCCACTATGGTAACATCTTCCAGGGCCGCCCTGCGACTTCTCGCCCCCCTCTGGGTAAGCATTCCGACGACCCCCCTGCCCTGCGCGAACTCAAGCGCGCTATCTAACTTTTTCGTAATATTTCGCAGAGAATTATGAAAATCTGCCTGCCGATTCCGAGCTGGGCGACGACGAGATGTCCCCCCTTCCTGACCAGGTGGAAGACTTCTTAGGGGATCCGCGAGATCCTGAGATGATGAAACAACGAGCCGCAGAGTTGCTGAGAAAACATGGTCGGATGCTGATGGACCTCAACATGCAGGTGAGGCGAGACAGAGAAGACGCCGAGGATAGGAATGCTGTCTTGATGGAAGAGTGTGCGAGGCTTCGGGCCGCGAGACAACACGATCACGGTGAGAACATCACGACGCTGGAGGTGCATATAGCGAGGATGAGGGATTACGCCTTCCTCATTGACCGGGAGCGCCGCGCGGCCGAGGATTACTCTAATTCTAGGGTACCGCCACGTTCCGGGTCACGAGGTGGGGGTAGGTGGAAATGGTTGCCCCATGATTCTCGCTAACTTTTCGTTGTCGCGAACTTTTATTGTTAATGAATGCCGTTATTCTAGACGATCTCGTAGTGGCTTGCAACTCGTATATTTGCCACTCATATATTGGCTTTATATCGTTTATAATAATTATTACTAGCTTTTCATTAGCTCTCGCTCGTTGCTAATAAGTCCGTTTCATTCTCATGTTATGTTGTGCTCGCGAGGACCCTCTGTTCTCACTAAATGCATCTCGCGAAAATGTTGCTTGTACTAACCCCGCAGGCCTTTCTCGCCCGCGGCCGTGATGTGATGTTTTGGCTAACCGCGCCCACCGACGCTTGGGCTTCATCCCGCCCTTTTACTTTTGCTATAAATAGGCGGTCATAACTGATTCAACCACCGCATTTACTGTCAACCTTCTTCCTCCTCCGCTTCAGAGCTCTCGCTCCTTCCCGTTCTCGTTCTACTTCCTTTCTCGCAAGTTATTGAAATGGGTGGCGATGCTAACGAGTCGGAGGGTCGGCGAAAGATAGCTAAGGCTTTCACCGAGCACAACTTCTTCCACTGCAACCTGACAGACGAGGAATACTTTAGCGCAGTCGCCGACTACGTCACCCCTCCATTCGAGGCACGCCGTCCTAGCGAGAACGACGTGATCAACGCGCCACTTGTCGACGAGCTGGCCATCCCCACCGCTCATTTCACGGTCGGCTTGCGTCTCCCCTTGTGGCCGGAAGTTTGCCAGGTAATAATCGCTCTCGCTCGCTTCTTATTTTCTGCAGGTCAAATCTCGCTCATTGTGTGAACTAATCCTGGTCTTCTTGCTGCTCGCCAGGTGCTCAAGCATTATGGCGTTGTTCCGGGTCAGCTTACCCCTAACGCCATGGCGGTGATCACAACCTTCGCCTGCTACCTACAAGAGGAGCGCATCGAGTTCAGTCTTCCGGTCTTTCGGAAGCTGTTCTCCTTCCGCGCCTATAAGGACGGGACCGCCTACTTCGTGGGCTCAGGTCCTATGGTTGACGAGACCGTCAACAAGGCCCACTTCTGGGCCCAGAAGTTCCTCTTCGTCAAGGGGAACTTCGGCAATATCCCGATCTCGCCAGTCCAGCATGGCGAGACCACCTACCGGCCCACTGCCCTCAGAGGACATGACGCCCTCCTTTATCAGTTCTTCTGCATGAAGAACTTTGAGGTTGTTCATCTTCGCCGCAACCTCGACTCGCTGCCTCTAGTGCTCGCTGGGGAAGGTAAAGATCTCACTCAATATCAACGACTTTAATCCCAGTAGCTCCGTATTTATTGACGTTTCAACACTTATTTAGGCGAGCGGGATCTCCCTATCCATCCCCCCTACGCGAGCAATCGGAAGACCGATGCTACCCTTGCTCTAGCTACCATGGGGGCGGAGGCTTGCCGAGGCACCGTCACACCAGGTGAGCCCTCCTCTCGCAAGAGACCGGGGGCTTCTAGTAGCCATGCCCTTCCCCCAAAATCCCCGCTGAAGAAAAAGAGTAAGAAGAGCAAGGTCTCGCTCGCCTCCTCGAAGGGGAAAGAGCCTCGCGAGGCCGCTTTCGATGAGTTCGACCTCACCGGCCTCTCCGCGGGAGGCGAGGATGACGAGCCCAGCCAGGAGGCTGCCAGAACCTCCGCTCCGCCCATCCCCGTCAACCATTATAACTATGGTCTCGTCCAGAGGCGCCGAGATGAGACCGGCGAGGTCTTGGTGAACTGGAAGCCGGAGACGAACCGGGCGGACATCTCTACCATCCTCCCTACCTGGGTGGAGAAGGAGACCGTCAGCGGCCACGCCTTCGATTTCTCATTCGTCCTCTATGGACGCGAGAACGCGGGGGCTTATAAAGACGAGACGGCGAGGACTCTCGCTTTTGAGAGTGCGAGGTCCCAGCTGCGCTCCGCCGAGCTTGCCCACATGACGGGGAGGCGCTGCTTGCAACTGGAGCTTCAGAACGTGGAGCTCGCGAGGGCCTATCAGGGGCTTCTTGCCGAGAACGCGCAGCTGAAGGAAAAGCTGGTCGCCGTGGAGGGCAGTGTGGTGAGTTACCTAGACCTCATCACCCTCCTCTCCTTCGGCCATTTCGTTCGCAAAATTTATCTTTCTTGCAGGATGTCGAGGCCGCCGGAAGAGCCGACGCTCGCATCCGGGAATTGGAGGGCGAGGTGGCCGGGCTAAAAGCCCGAAATCGCGAGCTCGCCCGTGCCGTCGTTCCCCCTTCTCCTCGCCGTCTGAAGGAAGAGCGGCGATCGCGAGACGAGGAAATTCGCTTGGAGTCCACCGAGTCAGCTCGCTACATCTTCCAGACGATTAAGGTGGCCGGCCTCCTAGCCGACGACGCGGCCGACATGACTCTGGAAGACATCGTCCCGGAGCTCTTTATCCCGCTTCCGCCAGTGAAAAGCAGCGATGACGAGGAAGAGTTCGCGAGCGATTCCTGATGCTTGTAATTTTTGGTTTTATTTCCTATTCCGTTTTGGGCTGGCGAGGTCGCCGCCTCTTGTAAATCAAACCGTGAAAGGCATAGATGCATGTTTTTGGCCTTGTACTGTGCTTGCCCTTTCTGCTATATTGTTTTTCGTGCTGATATCTCGTTCTCGCTTGCCTCGATATTCATCTTTGTGATAATGCTAAATCTAGTTAGTTTAATTAGGTTATTTTTAGGCTATTTACTCTTACTTTTTGCTTATTGTTGTTTACCTAAATGCAATTTTGGTTTATTTTCCTATTTTTAGTGCTAACTTAAGTTTTTTGAATTTTCAGGTCAAAAATGCAAAATTTCCTAAGTCACGCCCTAGGTCACGCCCTAGGTCACGCCATAAATAATAATAATTTCGAATAAAGCCCAGCATAATTCACATGGTGCAGCAATACGTGCAGTTCGACGGATTACAAGATGAAGATCCGAACGCACATATTGCTAGCTTCCTTGAAATCTGTGACACCTTCAAAATAAATGGTGTTACGAATGATGCAATTAGGCTAAGACTTTTCCCATTTTCTTTAAGAACAAAGGCTAAGCAGTGGTTGTCGACTCTACCTAGAGGTTCTATCACCACTTGGGCCCAGTTAACTGAAAAATTTATAACTAAGTATTTTCCACCTGCAAAAACTGCTAAGCTTAGAAATGATACTTCTTCTTTTTGCCAAATAGATTCTGAAACGCTATATGATACCTGGGAAAGGTATAAAGAATTCTTAAGACGTTGCCCTCATCACGCTCTGCCTGTATGGTTACAAGTGCAGACGTTTTATAACGGGCTAAATCAACATACTAAGCAAATGATAGACGCCGCTTCCGGTGGTACCTTAAATAACAAAACCCCGGAAGCCGCTCTTGAACTATTTGAGGATATGGCCATGAACACCTATCAGTGGAATGTGCCAAGATCCCGCCCAAACAAACCTGCAGGTATGTACGAAGTGGATAACGTCTCCCAGCTGGCACTACAAGTGGAAATGCTTAGCAAAAAGATATCTGAAATGAATGCTCCTTCCGCACCTCAGGTTTGGGAATTCGCAAAAGCCACCTCCGAACAAGCTGATTACGTAGGCAATAGAAATGCTTATAATAATTATTCTGCTTCTATTTTTCATGCACCTGGTTTTCAATTACCGAATAATTATAATCCTGCGCTGCGTAATCACCCGAACTTTTCTTGGAGTAATCCTGCAAACACAACTCGCCCGCCTCTACAAAATGAATTTACACCACCTCCACCCCCTGTTAACTTTCAAAAACCTCCATCTTTGGAGGAGATGTTTTCAAAATATATAAGTACGAACGAAGCAACCGTCCGGAACTTAGCCGGATCCATTAAAAATCTAGAAAACCAAATCGGGCAGCTCGCCAAAATAATATCCGAGCGACTGCCCGGGACTCTTCCCGCTAACACCTCCCAACCCGAGAGAGCAAGCGAAAGCTATAACTCTTCGGAGTGGGAAGCAAGTATCCGGTCCGGTTAGCGAAGATCCCGATGCAAGATCCGCCCCTATTTTAAAAACACCACTCACTCAAACAGATTTTATCACTCCACCTCATATTTTCAAAAACAACCCCGCCCCGCCTTATCCTTCTCAACTCAACAAGGAAAAATTAGATGATCAATATCATCGCTTCCTGGAAATGTTTAAGCAAATACACATCAATTTGCCCTTCCATGAAGCAATATCACAAATGCCCAAGTACGTTAAGTACCTGAAGGATCTTCTAACTAATAAGAAAAAGCTAGAAAATCTATCGCACGTAACTTTAAATGCTGAGTGTTCCGCCGTCCTAACAAATAAATTACCGAAAAAGGCTAACGATCCGGGTAGTTTTTCTATCCCGTGCCTCTTTGGTGATCTATTTGTAAAGAACGCGTTGGCCGACTTAGGAGCAAGCATCAACTTAATGCCATTCTCCTTGTTTAAGAAGTTAGGAGTGGGCACCCTTAGCCCCACACGTATGAGTATACAACTAGCAGATAGGATGATAAAATATCCGCTGGGAATTGTGGAGGTCGTGCTCGTAAAGGTAGACAAATTCATCTTCCCGGTGGATTTTGTCATTTTGGACATTGAAGAGGATGTCGAGGTTCCCTTAATCCTTGGCCGCCCCTTCCTTGCCACCTCCCGTGCTATCATTGATGTGAGTAATGGTAAGCTATTCTTCCGAGTTGGAGATGATGAAGTAACCTTCTCCATAACACCCTCTATGAAAAATACCATAGAAAATGACGATTCGTGTTTTTTCTTAGATGTGTTAAGTGAAGAACCTTCTTTTTGTATTTCTGAAAATGGTTCTTCTTCTTTTTGTTCATCTTCAAACACCTCCACTGAAATATTACAAGAAATGAAAATGGCCATTGCTCCCGCCCCCTCAAATTTTCAAATTAAATCAAAATTTTTTGAAGAAATTACTTTTGAAAAAGAAAAGTCTTTCAAATCTTCATACGAGGAACCTCCCACATTAGAACTTAAAGAACTACCCAATCATTTAAAATATGAATTTTTAGAAAAAGACTCTAAGTTACCAGTAATAGTGTCGGCCCATTTAAGTGGATCTGAAAATGCCAAATTGCTAAAAGTTTTACAAAAGCACCGCCAAGCAATTGCTTGGCAGATTTCTGATATTAAGGGCATAAGTCCATCTTTCTGCATGCACAAAATTCTAATGGAAGATAATTCACATAATTCTATTCAACCTCAACGCCGATTAAACCCAAACATGAAAGAAGTAGTAAAGGGTGAGGTCGTGAAATTATTAGACGCAGGAATTATCTATCCAATTTCAGATAGCAAATGGGTAAGCCCCGTTCAAGTAGTTCCTAAAAAGGGAGGGATCACGGTAGTGTTAAATGACAATAATGACTTAATCCCAACACGGACGGTGACTGGGTGGCGTATGTGTATTGATTATCACAAATTGAACGACGCCACCCGCAAGGACCATTTCCCCTTGCCATTCATCGATCAAATCTTAGAACGATTATCCGGCCATAGCTTTTATTGTTTTCTCGATGGTCTCTCGGGCTACTTCCAAATTCCCATCTCGCCCGAGGACCAGGAGAAAACGACGTTTACTTGTCCTTTCGGCACCTTCGCCTATCGAAGAATGCCGTTTGGCTTATGTAATGCGCCGACAACATTTCAACGGTGTATGTTGGCCATTTTCGACAAGTACGTAGAAAGTATTATGGAGGTATTTATGGACGACTTTTCCGTGTTTGGTGATTCCTTCGATTTTTGTTTAGAAAATTTAGAAAAAGTGTTAGAATGGTGTGAGAAGACCAATCTCGCCCTGAATTGGGAAAAATGTCATTTCATGGTACGGGAGGGATTGGTTTTAGGTCATAAGATATCAGCAAGAGGAATTGAGGTCGATGAAGCAAAAATAGAAGTGATCGAAAAACTGCCACCGCCAACCAACGTTAAGGCCATAAGAAGCTTTCTAGGACATGCCGGTTTTTACCGGCGATTTATAAAAGATTTTTCGAAAATTACCAAACCCCTCACTCATCTTTTAGAAAAAGACACTCCATTTATTTTTGATGATACCTGCTTATCTGCTTTTCAATTAATCAAAAATAAGCTAATAAATGCGCCAATTATGATAGCTCCAATCTGGGACCTTCCATTCGAAATCATGTGCGATGCAAGTAGCTTTGCGGTGGGAGCCGTTTTAGGACAACTTATATCTAAAAACTTCCACCCTATTTTCTACGCAAGTAAAACACTTACATCTGCGCAAGAGAACTATACCACAACGGAGAAAGAATTATTAGCAGTTATTTTTGCATTCGACAAATTTCGACCTTATATTACGCTTTCAAAAATTATTGTTTTTACGGACCACTCGGCCCTCAATATTTACTTTCTAAACCGGATGCCAAACCACGCTTACTTCACTGGGTCTTACTCCTCCAGGAGTTCGACTTGGAAATCCGAGATAAAAAGGGGGCTGAGAATTTGGCCGCGGACCATCTTTCACGATTAGATAACCCGTTTATTGAAGATTTAAATGAACAAACTTTTAATGATTATTTTCCCGACGAGAAGTTATTATCAATCAACACTACTCCTTCTCCTTGGTTTGCAAACTTCGCCAACTACTTAGTAGCTCGAGTCCTCCCAAAAGAATTTTCCTATCAGCAAAAGAAGAAATTCTTTTCTGACCTGAAGAATTATTTTTGGGAGGACCCGTATCTGTTTCGAGTTTGTGCAGACCAAGTAGTACGGAGATGTGTTTCTTTCGAAGAAGGACAAAATATTTTCAAACACTTACACGAAGGACCGACTGGTGGGCACTATCAAGCCAATCGGACCGCTCACAAAGTGCTAAGTGCAGGCTTTTATTGGCCTAGCCTTTTTAAAGATGCCCAATCTTTTGTGAGACAGTGCGATAGCTGCCAACGGGCCGGAAATATCTCAAATAAAAATGAAATGTTGCAAAATTATTTCCTCGAGTGCGAAGTTTTCGACCTTTGGGGAATTGATTTTGTAGGTCCTCTTCCTTCTAGCCATGGTAATAAATACATTTTAGTTGCGGTAGACTACGTGTCTCGATGGGCAGAGGCCCAAGCTCTTCCTACCAATGACTCCCGAGTCGTTATTATTTTCTTAAAAAAATTATTTTCTCGTTTCGGTACTCCTAGGGCCATCGTTAGCGATAGGGGTTCACACTTTTGTAACGCACAATTTGCAAAAACACTTTTAAAATATGACGTTACACATAAGCTTTCAACTGCTTACCACCCCCAAACTAACGGCCAGGTCGAGGTAGTGAATAGAGAAATCAAGCGTATTTTAGAAAAAACTGTTTCCACCTCACGTAAGGACTGGTCACATAAATTAGACGATGCTCTATGGGCTTACCGAACAGCGTACAAGACCGCCATCGGTTGTACACCGTATCGGTTAGTATATGGGAAATCGTGCCATTTACCGGTCGAATTAGAACATCGTGCTTTCTGGGCCCTTAAATTTTTAAATTTTGATCCCCACTCCACCGCCGATCTTCGAAAATTCCAACTCAACGAACTCGATGAGTGGCGCTCCAATGCGTATGAAAATAATAAATTATATAAGGAACGAACGAAATGCTTTCACGATAAAAATTTAAGGCACCCGAAAACATTTAAACCAGGCGACCAAGTATTACTTTATAATTCTCGTCTACGTTTATTTCCTGGAAAGTTAAAATCTAGATGGTCAGGTCCTTTTAATGTAAAGGAAGCTTATCCGTATGGAACTGTTTTGATATCACACCCAGATAAGGGTGATTTCAAGGTTAATGGGCAGCATCTAAAACTTTATTTTTCTGGTGACAATGTTGACATGGACAGTGAAAAACTTCTTTTGTCTGGACTGTAATAATTTGGATTAACTTTTGAACTATATTCTTTTAGTCGAGCTCAAACGACATTAAACAGAGGGCGCTCTTGGGAGGCAACCCAAGGTTTTTAAAATTTGTTGTTTTAATTTTTCTTTGGCCCTGGGCGGCTCCGATACTCTCAACTTCGGCGATCGCCTGCTTCAACATTGCTGGTTTCAAGAAAAATTCAAGATGATATTTCATGAAGATTCAAAGCGCCAATAAGGGGGAGCGGCATCACACATCCTTTCAAGCCCATAAATCCAGGGAAGTGCCTGTTTCAGTTTTTCAGTTTTAATTTCTTTTCTTAGTTACCCCTTCCTTCACTCTCCTTTTCCATTGAGGACAATGTCTATCGTAAGCTTGAGGGAGAATGTCTTCTTTTCTTTTCTTTTGTTTTAGTAGTCTAAATTAGATTTTGGTAAAATCAATAGTACCCCTTGCTTTATGTTTTATTTTTCCCAAAATATTTTATATAGCCTTAGTTAATTTCAAAATTTCTAATCCTACTTTTTAATTATGTTTCACAAGTAAATTGTTGACTCATGTAGTGTTCTAATTCTAGGTAGCATGTTAATGTGAAAAGTTTTTTCTAAAATCTTGTACTTTCCTTATCGTTTTCTCTTTTATCTTCTTTACTTTCGTAAAAATTCTTCATCCACTATTTTCCTCTTCATTTTTAGATATATTTTGCAAGGTTAACTTTTGATTTGTGTAGTAAATGTGAATAATCCTAGACGCTTATTATTCTTATTTTCAGGATAAGTTCATTAGTCTTTATTTAATATCTAGGGCTTACTTTTTGAAATCCTTCAAAACTCATGCTTTAAATAAATTTAGAGAGCAATGAAAATGATTTAGGCCATTTTTTTTTAAGTTTGAGCCTTCATGCCAACCCTTAAAAAGAAACCCTTTGTTAGCCTCTTTTGAGCCTTTTCCCATGTTTTATTGTCACCTTCACTTATCAAATTTTTCACCAAAGCCAAAATTTCCAAACCTATTTGAATCACACTAACACTTTGAGTTTTATTTAAATTTCTAAAAGAGTGTGATTGGTTTATTGCATGGAGAGCTTCAAAGAAAAGAATTTGCTCAAAAAGAAGATATTTTAAGCATATTTGTATTAGTTATCTTTGCCAAAATTTCAAAATAAATAAAAAATGGCTATGAAAGAGAAAGAAAGAAAATATGCTATATGCTTATAATGAAGGATTGCCTCTTATCATTCATATCGAAAATTTTATAAAACTCATGTTTATGGTTTAGTGTGATTATAGCAATCACTTTTATCTTCGATTTCCATTCCAAATCATATGCCTAAACCAAACATTTCGGTCCTAATAAAGTCCTCTTGATTCATGCTCCTAAATTTGCTTTAGCTAAGTAAAGAAGAAAAGTAGAATAGTTAAGTCTTGGGTATGAATTTAGATCCCTGTTCTTAGAATGATATAATTATAATTTGTCTCTTAGGGTTTAGTAACAATTCAATGCACTATCTCACTTGTTACTTTGCTCAATTTTATTTTAAAACTTTTTAATTAAAATTTTGGATGATTAATTTTTGTTAGTAAAGAGTATAAAAATTAAGCTTAAATAAAGTACTTATTTTAGGTTTCCTTTTCACTATTCTCCCTACTTGGAATTTCGCAAGGTACTCGTGTTTAGCATAATTAAATCTTTTTGATTAGTCATTTTGTTTTATTAGCTAAGCATATTTCTTTGCTTGGGGACAAGCAAAGTGTAAGCTTGGGGGAATTTGATAATGCTAAATCTAGTTAGTTTAATTAGGTTATTTTTAGGCTATTTACTCTTACTTTTTGCTTATTGTTGTTTACCTAAATGCAATTTTGGTTCATTTTCCTATTTTTAGTGCTAACTTAAGTTTTCTGAATTTTCAGGTCAAAAATGCAAAATTTCCTAAGTCACGCCCTAGGTCACGCCCGTGACCTAGGGCGTGTAAGTTGCTGTTTCCAGTTAAGCTGCTGCCACCATAATTCAGAAGATCTGGTCAGACACGCCCAAAGTACACGGCCGTGACACACAAGTCACGCCCGTGACACATAAGTCACGCCCGTGACACACAAGTCATGCCCGTGACACGCAATTCACGCCCGTGACCAGCCCGTGAACAGCTCAGATTCGACCAGCTGACCACCGAATTGGTCACGCCACTGTTACACGAGCGTGCTTCCAGTCACGCCCGTGACTGCCACGTCAGCCAGCCGCCAGCGCCCATGATCACCGCCAGCGCCCATGACCAGACTAACCACCGAAATGGTCACGCCCTCAGTCACGGGCGTGACTTAGGGCGTGACCCATCAAATCGCGTCAGAATCGTGCGCCGAACTTGATCCAAGCCGCAGAATTGATTAAACAATGTCACGCCCCTAGTCACGGGCGTGACTGAGGGCGTGACCGAGGCAGAAAAATTTCTATAAATTGAAATGACCTCCAAGCTTTCCCCATTCAGTTTTTGGCAGAGAGAACTGGTGCTACTACTCTATTTTCAGTGATTTTCATGTTATTTTATTCTCTTTCTCTCTCTCTCTCTCTCTCTCTCTTATTTCAATGCATTTCCTTTTCTAGTTTTCATATGAATGTTGTAATGACTTTGTAATTTCCTTTCATAGTGTATTACTAATGCTTAGTAGGCTTTCCATTCAAATGTAATCTCAGTTGAACTTTTGTTTAATAAAAATTGTATGTTTTTGTTCTCTTAAAATCTTCATCATTTCTCTCTCCTACCCCTCCACCATGAGTAACTAAATCCTCATAGTACTCGATCTTGATGATCTGAGGATGAGTTGATCAAGTTATGATCCTTTAGTCTTCTTTCATTTTCTAAAGTGTTGGGCCTTAGATTTACTCTTAATTAACATTTAGTGGAGCTATATTATCGACATATAATCCCCACCTTTGCTTTCATTCTTGGCTAGCCGAGAGGCCGATAGTCTGAAGTGATCACTTAAGAGTAAAGAGAGTTACACACATTTCTCGAGAGAGAATGACGTAAATCTCCTGGATTGGAGTCAAACCCAATAGCGGGGTTCACCACTTAAAGCGAGTTTTAGGTATTCGAATACGGGACGAGAGTTCGGTCGGATTTTCCTAAACTCAGTTGGGCATATCTTCGAGAGAAGCATGTTCAAACTATAGGAACCCCCACGGTCAAGCTACCCTTACTTTATTAAGTTTTAAGTTTGCTTTTGAATTTTGATCAACTTAAGCCGAAGTAAGTCAAGATCAAGTGCTATTTCTTAATCATCGTTTAGCCGTACTTTTATCCAGCTTTTATTTCAACTTAGCAGACAAAACCTTCCAAAAAAATATTAAGATAAAATAATAGTAATTCGTTTGAGTATAAGTAATCAACGGTTCTCGGATTTTAATACGACACTTGTGTTCCTATACTATAGTTCGATAGGTATACTTGCCTTCTCGGATTGCTAGTTCGGATTTTATTTCGTGCAAGCGGAATTTTAATCACCACTTTGCGAAGGTTATTCTCGCGATGATCGTTCTCTCACCTTACGTTATCGAATAGATGGGCATAGGATGTTTTTGGCTGCTCTGGCTTTTCGCCATTTGCCTTAGGATTATTACCCTTTAGGTATGCATTTTTCTCTAGGTTTCGCGAGGTACTTTCCTTCTCGGCGAGAGCTCGCCTCACGCTCTGTGCCGGCGACTTGTCTGCTGAGCACCGAATACCCTGGAGTGCTTAGGGTTGATTCTCGCCGCTCATATACTATCGTGTGAGATCTTTCTTCTCGCCGAGCGAGCAGGCTCGCAGAGCGAGAAGGCCCGGGTCAGCGCCGAAGGCTTGCCAACCTGAGGCATATCATCTTGACCTTATGAAGAACTCATTTCCTTGCCAACTTCCCCATTGATCAACTTGCATCTCCCGTCTAGTGAGAGCCCGAGAGCGGAATGGACCTGATGCATTCCAGCATCGATATTTGTTACCTTGCCAGCCTCTCCAGAGATCAACTTGAAACTCCCCGTCTAGTGAGAGCCCGGGAGCGGAATCGATCTGATGCACTCCAGCACCAATACTTGTCACCTTGCCAGCCACTCCAGAGATCAACCCGAAACCCCCCCGTCTAGTGAGAGCCCGGGAGCGGAATCGATCTGGGGCATTCCAGCACCAATACTTGTCACCTTGCCAGCCTCTCCAGAGATCAACCTGAAACCCCCCGTCTAGTAAGAGCCCGGGAGCGGAATCGATCTGGGGCATTCCAGCACCAATACTTGTCACCTTGCCAGCCTCTCCAGAGATCAACCTGAAACCCCCCGTCTAGTGAGAGCCCGGGAGCGGAATCGATCTGGGGCATTCCAGCACCAATACTTGTCACCTTGCCATCCTCTCCAGAGATCAACCTGAAACCCCCCGTCTAGTGAGAGCCCGGGAGCGAAATCGATCTGGGGCATTCCAGCACCAATACTTGTCACCTTGCCAGCCTCTCCAGAGATCAACCTGAAACCCCCCGTCTAGTGAGAGCCCGGGAGCGGAATCGATCTGGGGCATTCCAGCACCAATACTTGTCACCTTGCCAGCCTCTTCAGAGATCAACCTGAAACCCCCCGTCTAGTGAGAGCCCGGGAGTGGAATCGATCTGAGGCATTCCAGCACCAATACTTGTCACCATGCCAGCCTCTCCAGAGATCAACCTGAAACCCCCCGTCTAGTGAGAGCCCGGGAGCGGAATCGATCTGGGGCATTCCAGCACCAATACTTGTCACCTTGCTTGCCTTCGCATAACAATTATAACTATCAAGTGAAGAAGTAAAATATTCAACTAATATCATAATAAAACTTTCAAGGGTAGAATCGCTTCAAATCGTCGCCACTTCTGGCTCGGCCGAGAGGTACCTCTTCCACATCTCGGAGGTGATACCCCCCCCCCCCCCCCCCCCCCCCCCCGACTTGAGCACTTCGCTTACAATTTATGGACCCTCCCAATTGGGGTTGAGCTTACCTACCGCGGCCCCTCTTCCGGCCGCGTCGACCTTTTTCAAGACCAAATCTCCTTTTTGGAAGTGCTTTACTCGGATGTGCTTGTCAAAATATCGCGCTATTCGTCGCTTGATTTCCTCCTGCCTGATGGTGGCCTGGTCCCGAAGTTCCTCCACCAGGTCCAAGGATAGCCTTTGTTCCTCATCATTGGCCACTAGCCACTCTTCATTTCCCTTCTCCTGTGGCGATCACCCTGGGGGTCTTCACTTCGAACTCTATGGGAAGGACTGCTTCGGACCCATGCGAAAGTTTAAACGGGGTCTCTCCGGTGGCGGTGTTAGGGGTAGTCCTCAGGGCCCAGAGAACGGATGGTAGCTGCTCTACCCAGTTCCCCCGGAGGTTCTCCACCTTCTTCTTCAGTAGGTTGACGATTATTTTGTTTGCCGCCTCCACCTGGCCGTTGCTTCTCGGGTGGTGAACCGATGCGAACCTGAGGTCGATGCCAAGCTGGGTGCAGAAGCCAACAAATTCTTCGCTAGCAAAATTGTGGCCCATTGTCCGTCACTATGGCCAGGGGGAGGCCGTGCCTGCAAATTATTTCTCCCCACACAAAATTCTTCACAATTTGAGATGTCACCTTGACGAGCGCCTTCACTTCTACCCATTTGGAGAAGTAATCGATCATGACCAGCAAGAACCTTCTTTGACCACTAGCTTGAGGGAAAGGGCCGACTAGGTCCAACCCTCATATGGCAAAAGGCCAGGGAGCCGTGATGGTCCGGATCCTCTGGGCTGGGAGGAGTTGGAGTGGAGCATAGAGTTGGCACTTTGAACACCTCCTTGCGAACTCCGCCACGTCTTTGCTGAGGGTGGGCCAGAAATAGCCTTGCCTCAACACCCTCCCCTCCAGGGTTCGGCTCCCGGAATGACTGCCACACTCCCCAGAGTGAATCTCTTCCAGGACTTTCGGGACCTCCTCCTCGAAAACACAACGGGTCAGGAGTCCCGAGAGAGTCTTCCTGTATAGCCCTCCTGCATGCAAGGAATATTAAGCTGACTTATACCTGAAGCGCCGCCTGTCTATGTCTCCTTCATGGAACTTCCCTGATGAGAGGAAAGTGACGAAGGGATCCATCCATGAGACCCGTTGATCCACCTCCATCAATTCTCCTTCCTCGATGGTGGGTCGGAAAAGTTCCGAAACCGTTCCTCCTGCTCGGGGACCGAACTTGGCTAAGAGATCTGCGGGGGTGCTCTCCTCCCTTGGCACGTGCTTGACGGGGAAAGTGCGGAAATGCCCAATGACCCCCTTGACCTTTTCCAAGTACCGCAGGAGGGTCTGGTCATTTGCCTCAAACTCTCCCTTGACTTGACATGCTACCACCATGGAGTCCGTCGAGACCTCCACATCTTGCACCCCCAATTCCCGAGCTAACCGCAGGCCCGCGATTACCTCCTCGTACTCTGCTTAGTTGTTGGTAATCGGGAAATGGATGTTTAAAGCTTGCTCGATCTTGGTTCCTTGGGGGCTCACCAAGATGATTCCCCCTCCATAGGAGTGCTTTCCTGACGCTCCATCCACCAACAGCTTCCATGCCACTGAGGGGGGAGATTCATACTCCCCTACTTCGGTTGTGTAGTCAGCCATGAAGTCTGCCACCGCTTGGGCCTTGATCGATGCCCTGGGCACGAACGTAACATTGAACTCACTCAGCTCCACAGACCATTTTGCCAATCTTCCCGAGTGCTCCACCCCTTCCATGACTTTGCTAAGTAGGTGATCAGTCACTACCTTGATCGAATGTGCTTGAAAGTAAGGTCGGAGCCTCCGGGCCGCCACCACCAATGCGAAGGCCAACTTTTCCAGAATCGGGTACCGGAGCTCTGCCTTCCTCAGCACTCGGCTGACGTAGTAGATGGGGAACTGCTTTCTCCCTTCTTCCCGGATCAGTACTGAGCTTACTGCCTCGGACCCTACCCCCAGGTATAGGGATAGGTCCTCTCCCGGCCTCGGCCCTTGGAGTAGAGGTGTTTGAGTGAGTTGTTCTTTCAAGGCCTGGAAAGCCTCCTCACACTCTGAGGTCCATTCGAATTTTTTGTTTCCTCTCAACACTTTAAAAAAGGGGGCACACTTGTCTCCCACCTTGGAGAGGAACCTACTGAGCCCGGCCAGCTTTCCAGTGAGGCTCTGAACCTCCTTCGAGTTTCTGGGCGATCCCAACTCCATTATTGCATTGACTTTGTTCGGGTTTGGCTCCACTCCCGGCGGGGTGAGCAGGTGGCCTAGGAATTTCCCTCGACTAGCCCCGAAGACACACTTCAAGGGGTTGAGTTTCATCTTATACTTCCGCAAAGTCTTAAAGGTCTCTTCGAGGTCTCGGAGGTGGGATCCAAGGTCCCGACTCTTGACCATGAGGTCATCGACGTAGACCTCCAAGTTTCTCCCCTTTTGTTCTCGGAAGACCCTGTCCATCATTCTCTGATATGTGGCACCTGCATTCTTGAGCCCGAAGGGCATCATCTTATAACAATAACACCCATCCCCCGTGATGAAGGAGACATCCTTGATGTCCGAGGGATGCATGCGAATCTGATGATAACCTGAAAAAGCATCTAGAAAAGACATTATAGGGAAACCGACGGCTGAGTCAACCAACGCGTCAATTCTAAGCAGAGGATAGCAATCCTTGGGGCATGATTTATTAAGCAAGGAAAAGTCGATACACATTCTCCACTTACCTCCCCCCTTCTTCACCATGACTACGTTAGAGACCCAGCCTGGATACTGGATCTCTGATACAAACCCTGCCTGAATGAGCTTACCCACCTCCTCCCGGATGGGTCCTTCCAACTTGTCTGCTATGGCCCTCCTCTTTTGACGGGTGGGACGGGTGCCAGGGTCGAGGTTGAGGCGGTGGCAAGCCACGTCAGCATCGATCCCGGGCATCTCTGCGGCGCTCCAAGCGAAGACATCCACGTTCTCCTGAACACATGCTAGGATCTGCTTCTGCTCCTCCAGGCCGAGCTCCCCGCTGATCCTGACTTTCTCCACCACCCCGGCTCGGGTGGTGACTTCGAGCTCCACGACCTCCTCTACGGCCTCCAACCGGGACTGCTCTCCCCAATCTCCTTCCTTCTCTTCGCCACTAGTGAGTGCTTCGACCTCCCCCTCCTTTCCTTTTTCTCCGACCACCATCAACTCTTCTGCCCCCTTCCCGAAGCCTGACCCTCTACCTCTTCTTCCTCCATCGGCTCTCCTGACCTCTGCTCCATCTCCTCCTTCCGACCCTCTCCTTCGAGCCCTGCCGGCTCACCCACCTCCTGGTCCCATTTTTCTGCCTCTCCCATCCAAGAGATGGTGTTGACCGCCGTCACGTAGCATTGCCTCGCTACCTTTGGATCTCCTCTGATTCAAACTTGGACTCCTCCGTCATTGAACTTTAGGCACTGGTGGAAAATGGAGGGGACACAGCGGAACACGCTGATGAGTGGCCGTCCGAAGATGGCGCTATAGCTGCTGGGAGCATCCACTATTACAAAGCGGCAGTTCCTGGACTGCCCCCCAAGACAACGTGGAGTCCTACTCCCCCTTCTACTTCTTTTCTCTCCCCGGAGAATCCGAACAACGGACCATCCGAGGCCAACACTCTTCGCGGCTCCACCTCCATCCCATCAAATGCCTTTTTGAAAATGACATTGACCGAACTCCCGTTATCCACCAGGATTCTGGAAATGGTGAAGTTCTCGATCGCTGTCTGAATGACCAACGCATCGCAGAATGGGTCCTCATAACCTGGCATGTCCTTCTGGGTGAAGGAAATCTTCTCTGTCGGGGGCGGGGCCAGGGATGTCGAAGCCACGCTACGACGGTAGATAGTATGGAGGCTCGCCTTCCGGGTTGCCTCAATCCCTACCCCCCCCCCCCATGGATCACTCCGACCCCCCCTCGGGACCCCAAATCTGCTCGGTCCTCACACCTCTCCTCCTCCTCCTGAGGCCCAACCTCTTCAATCCTTATCGGTTGCTGTTGTCGCGGCACGGGCACTCAGGCCCTTTTTGTCTCTAGGAACTCTGGGCAGGTAGCCGTCGCGTGACCTTCCTCATCATGGAAGTCGCAATACGACAACGTCACCTCTCCCGCTTCGCCCTCCGCCATCCTATTCCATCTTCTTCTTCCTGCTCCCAATTCTTCTCTCGCCTCTTCTCTCCTTCCTCTTCCGCCTCTTCCCTGCCTGATTGCCATGGCTTGCTGTGGTGGGGGAGGCATCGGACTCGGACCCTGCCTCCATCCCAACTGATGGGGTCTTCCTTGACCCCCATTGAAGTTACCCCTCCCCGGGGCGTAACCCCTTCCTTGTCCTTGCATTCCTCCGCCATGATGCCTCTACTCCCCCTCCGGGGCCCTGGGCTCTTCCCTTCTCCTCACCTCTTGCTGCCTAACCTCCGGCTCACTGAGCTTTGCAAGCCTCTTGGTGAGTTCCGGGTTGTCCTCTTCACTCTCAATTTCCTCCGCCACCATCTCCATTAACTCCTCGTAGGAGACGGGGGCCTTCCTCTTCAGAGCCATTTTGAAGAAACTTTCCCTCAGCCCGACCGTGAAGGAGAGTTGGAGTGCAAACCCAGGCATCTCTTAAGTGAGCAGCACTTCTTCCTGGAACCGATCCGCATAGTGGGCCAACGACTCCTTCGGCTCCTGCTTCACTTTGAAGAGGGACTCAGCGTCTTTCTTCCTTTTCTTCGAAGTCGAGAACCGCAACAGAAAACTTCAGCGCAAATCTTCAAAGGCGTAGATCGACCCTGTAGGGAGCTGATGGAACCAGTCCCTGGCCTTTTCTTTAAGGGTGGCGGCGAAGAGCGGACACTTGAAAGCATCTGACATCGGCCTGATAGAGACCGAGTCCTCAAAAGACTAGAGATGTTGGACAGGGTCATCCCTTCCGTTGTAGTATACTCTGTCCCACTCTCCGAACCCTGCCCGGACAGGTGCAGAAAGTACCAACTCGCAGAAGGGACTTCCCCCTTCTGCCGCCCTTTCTCGCTCCACACGCCCCCTGAGCTCTCTCGCCAGACTCGGGCTCGCGGGGACTGCGCGCGCGAGAACGGTGTTCGCCTGGACCACTCCCACAGTCGCTACATTCTCCGGGCGCGCGCTCGCCTGCGGCGCGCTTGCCGACACAGAGCTCGCCTGCGGCGCGCTTGCCGGCACAGAGCTCGCCGGCAAAGAGCTCGCCATCACGAAGCTCGCCGGGCTGGCGAACAGCACTCGACCCTCCAATTCTTGAACTGAACTTCCTGCGATTTCCTTTTTGGCCCTCTCCCCCGGGGCGTTCTCGCCAACCGCTGCTGGGGGAAGGGTCGCCTGAGGTGCTGGGGTCGCAAACTCACTCCGCAGCGCCGCGAATGTGAGCCCGAAGGTGTCAAGCACCTCCCTCCTGAAATCCGCGAACATCCTCGGCGTCACCACCTGCGGTGACTCGCTGAACTCCTCGCCTTGATCCTCGCCTCCTATCATATCTGCTCCTTGGAACTTTCTTGGACCAGCCACGCTCCACGCTCACCGCACCAAAATGTTGAAACCGATTTCTCGGCCTCTTGTGGAGCTCGGGGCCTCACCGAAATGAGGGGCAGCTAGCCCTTACTGATCCCTCAGAGAAGGTAGACTGAAGACTAGAAAAATGACTAAGACCTTAGTCACAACAAGGTGGTCCCTCCACTAACCCGGAAGATCATTGAGCACTTCCCCTCCCAAGCCAAAGCTGAGACTCGGGCACCTTGGAGAGCTCTAGAAATGCTAACCAAAGAAAGCCTGAGGAGAGAGAAGCTGAAGTGAAGTCCTCTCCAAAGGTGCCCTTGAGGTCCAATTTATAGGTTTTCTGGTCTGACCTGCAAATAGCAGGATCCCGCCTTTTGATTTTACTATCCGCACCCCAAACGGGTCTGCTAACAGCCAAGCTCCGCTGTTTGGAGAGGCTAAAGGCAGACCACTGAGGGTAAAAGGGTAATTTGGCCCTATCAACCTATGGGCATGGAACTGCGAGAACATTACTGGCTCATCCTGGCGGTATCCGTCGAGGTTCGGCCTCACGAGTCTTCTTGCGAGACCGCCTCCTGACTTCGTCGAGCTCAACACACCTTTCGTCGATCGCAGGGCACTTCGCCGATCACGGACGAGCTCGACGAACCCGGAACGTCGACCGCTGCTCCCCTGCTGCGATTTGTCAAGCGTTGTTAATAGAATAGACTTGGTTCGTCGGGCGCCGTCCGGCGAATGCGCCTGTGTACAACCCCGATATTCGCCCGGCGAAGAGGCATGGTTTAAGAAAGCAACAAGATGTAGTAAGAGATGGAGGCCTTAGGGCCAAAGACCTCGCGAGAGAGGCCTTGAAGAAGTCACTCTCGGAGGGCTCGTTGAGAGGCGAGCGAGAGGGCTCGACGAAAGAAGTACTGCGTTCGACGAACTCTCCCGTGTTCGTCGAGCTCATCTGGCATCGTCGAGCTCACCCCCGTTCGGCAAAATCATCAGAAGTCGACGAAGCACTCTAGGCTCATTAAAGCCAGAGGGACGGTCTCGCAAGAGGAGTCGCGACATCCAGCCCTCGGCAGATATCCTAAAAAAGATTGGGCCAAGCGAGGGCCGACAAACCAATACCTCGCGGGCCGTTGGCAGAAGAGACCTATGTTCAGATGTTCAGCGAAATGTGTTCAGTGCTCGCAGGAAGGCTCGCGAGTTTAGAGCCTCAGCGTCCAGCGAGCCCAAGTTCGCGTTCGACGAATGTCGAACGGAACTCAGCATTCGCCGGACGGCGCCCAATGAACCAAGTCTATTCTATTAACATCGCTTGAGAAATCGCAGCAGGGGAGCAGCGGTCGACGTTCCACATTCATCTAGCTTGTCCGTGATCGGCGAAGTGCCCTGCGTTCGACGAAAGGTGTGTTGAGCTCGACGAAGTCAGGAGGCGGTCTCGCAAGAAGACTCGCGAGACCGGACCTCGGCGGATACCGCCAGGATGAGCCAGTAAGGTTCTCGCAGTTCCATGCCCATAGGTTGATAGGGCCAAATTACCATTTTACCCTCGGTGGTCTGCCTTTAGCCTCTCCAAACAGCGGAGCTTGACTGTTAGCAGACCCGTTTGGGGTGCGGGTAGTAAAATCAAAAGGCGGGATCCTGCTATTTGCAGGCCAGACCAGAAAACCTATAAATAGGACCTCAAGGGCACCTTTGGAGATGACTTCACTTCAGCTTCTCTCTCCTCAGGCTTTCTTTGGTTAGCATTTCTAGAGCTCTCCAAGGTGCCCGAGTCTCAGCTTTGGCTTGGGAGGGGAAGCGCTCAACGATCTTCCGGGTTAGTGGAGGGACCTCCTCGCTGTGACTAAGGTCTTAGTCATTTTTCTAGTCTTCAGTCTACCATCTCCGAGGGATCAGTAAGGGCTAGCTGCCCCTCATTTCGGTGAGGGCCCCGAGCTCCACAAGAGGCCGAGAAATTGGTTTCAACACCTGGACTCAGCCCCAAGACACAATCAGAAGGTAGGCGGTGGTGGTGGGTCACGACGACGTCGAGCAGAGGAATGTGGTGGTGGTGGCATGGCTACCTCGATGTGATCACAGAGCTGGTAAATAGCGGGCTGAGTCCATTGATTAGACTCCTCATACTGCTCCTGCATATTGCGCTGATTGCGCAATATTTCCTCCTGATTATAATCCATGTGGGCGAATATATCTGTCGTAGCCTCTTGATTCTGCTCGACTCTATCCAATCGTCGAGACATATCCATACGAAAGAAGTCGTATGAGTCATAGAGATCGTCATATAAGTGATGCTCCTGGGGTGCGTGAGAAGAGGACGCACTAGGATGTGAATATCGTGCATGCTGTGGAACATCATGTGGCTCCTCCTCTTCCTCACTATTCATCTCCTCCACAATCTCATCTCCCACCTCATCCTGATGTCTAGCTACATGATAGACTAGTCTGCCAACTCCAGGACGGGCTCGAACTATCCTAAGTGATCGAAGTGAAGCCATGGAGATGGGTATAGTGCGAGCGACCACTTCCATGGTAGGAAGACCGTCAAAGAGATTCATGTCTTTCAGAAGGAGTGTGATGTATGGTGCGATACAGATAGTCCCGACTCGGTCGTGCTCGGCCTGGTGGCGAATGAAGGTGGCAATAAAATATCTAAGTGAAGTGGAAAATGCACCGTCATGCTATAAAGATATAGGATATCTTTGGTACTGACGAATCCAGATGTCTCTCCTCGCCCAGACAAAGTATGGCTCAAAAAGTGATGAAGGTAGTGGACAGCGGGGTTGATCAAATAGGAGGCCTTGGAGCTCGTGGATTCAAAAGGCGGACCATCTGCAATGCTACGCCATATGGACTCGGAGTGCACTCCATGAGGTAGGGTGTAGTGAAGGTCATGGTATTGTGGACTGTTGAGGAACTCCTCGTCGTAGAGTCAGAGGAATGACGTGAACTCCCGAAGACTGAGCGAGTAAACGTGACGTTGAACCCAAAACGAAATAGTGGCAGTGTTAGAAGAGCGATTCGTGCTCCCCGCTACTGTATAGTAACTCGACTCCATGTTGAAGGTGGAAAGGAATTCTAACGTAACCTCGCGATAACCAAGCTCATTGATAGCGAAAAAAGCGTCCCAACTGCTATGTCCGATGAGGAGTCTGACTTCCTCGTTCAAATGGATTTCCTCCAACACGTCCCAATCTATACATCGACAATCTTGAAATTTTCGCTTGCGGAGACGTTCGAATCTGGCAAGATGAGCGGGGTCTTCAAAATGTAACATGCCGACTTCAACATGAATGGTGGGAAGTGTTGGGTTTTCTATGCCCCTTCATAAGGGATGACATATCAAATATGCGCAGCGGAAATGAACAAGAACAACCCAAAAAGAGATCAACTGATCTTGCGGTTTTCATGATTCAAGAGAATAAGAAAGCAAATACAATATATACCTTCGCGGGATTGAGTCAACACTCAACCAAGGTGCTCCAAGAAAATACGAAATCTGCCTTTGAGTTCTTCAAGGATCGAAATAGATCGATCCCTCTACAGAAGTCCACACAAGCAAAGGAGAACCCTAGCTTCTTGTCGCACAAGAACTAGGTCGGAGAAGGATGCTCTCAACGTCCCCACGGACTGCTAGATCCGATCCAGGGGAGGCGGCGACCGACGACGGCGGGAAAACGATCGGCGGACGGGAAGAACGTGCCCTCGCGCGGAACGGTTCCGGTCGGCAGTTCTCGTCTTCACGGAAAGATCAAGTCATACCGAAGACCTAATCGCATTCCCTTTTATAGGCAAGGTATAAAATAGGCTATCCGCAGACCAGAGGAAAAACTGTCCAGATTTACATTCGCCGAATTTGACTAATCAAATTAACCGAATTCGACTAATCACTATAACCGAATTCGACGAAACCATTTCGACGAATTCGACTATATATATAAATTTGGCTATATAAATTCGGTGAAACCCTTTCGTCGAACTGACCTGATTCGGCTACACCCTTTAGTCGAATCTGACTTTAGCCGAATTCGTCTAAACCCTTTAGCCGAATTCGTTTAAAGCCTTTAACCGAATTCGTCTAAACCCTTTAGCCGAATTCGTCTAAACCCTTTAGACGAATTATCTAGTGTAAATCCATTCGTTTAAACCGTTTAAACGATTTCCCGTTGAGACATTCTCAACTTAATTCCAAGCATTCACAGGATTGGTCCTTCACTCATATCCAATATGAGTAAGGCCAACACAATCCTTTCTCCAACTTCTCCAAACGCTTTTATGTGCGACCCTATATGCTCATATTACGTTGGCAGCAAGACTAACTATTGATTGCTTTGAGATCACCTCAGAAACTCCAACAGTCTCCCATTTGATCACAAAGTATCAACAAAAGTCTCACAAACAATGAGCGGCATCTAGCAATACATCATTGCTACCCAATCAATAAGAGTTCATAACTCATATAAGCCTGTCATGACCAATGTATCAGTGTTGTCATGTCCCTTTGTCCTTTACATCCGGATAGAACTAGAGGCATGGACCGTGTCACCCTCATAATCGTTCAATCCTAGTTTCTTGATCCAGAATAGACTGTCTGAAAATTGGTGAGCTCAATATCACATATTGACTCAACCAAGCATGGCCATGCATTTCTCAGTCTCATTCCATCAAGGGGCCCTTGGATGTAACTCCTATCATATAGGAGGACAAATCCCATATCTGCTCACACACAAACATCCAAATGATTCGTAACATACCCAACAACCACCCTTATCGTCAACCTTTCTCAAGAGAAGACTTTAGATGGCATCAAAGTACGCTCTTCCTCACTCAATGAATGTTGTGACTTCAGGTCAAAGAATCACAAACACCATTGCCAGCTGAGATCTACTTATGACACGTTCATTTAACAATCCACAAAGTAATCTCAAGGTGGGTCTGTCCAGTACAACTTGTTCACTAACAAGTACCCATGTGATGACTTGATATCACAATATCATGACCTATGAGAACCGGTCATCAGTCAACGCACATGCTAGTCTCAATGTATCATCATCGCCCTTAGCTTCTAAGATGATACTCCGACCAGGGACCATTTAAGAATGAAGCTTCTTATAAACATAGGCTCTCACAATCAAGTCACGTACTTGAATTCCTATGGAAGCAAACATTCTAAGGGCATTTATTATGCTAATTAATCTTATCAGACAGATATAAATGATGTAATAAAAGAACTTGCCATAAATATAAAATGAAATACATAGTACCTATTATAATTCATCCAATGAACAAACAACCAACAAATATGCAATCCACAAGGCTCCCACTAAAGATAATCATTCAGGTATCTAATACCCATTGATCTAACATGACCATCATGCTTCTTTTGCGCAAGAGGCTTTGTCAGTGGATCCGCTATATTTTCTTCAGTCGGTGCTCTGCATATGCTCACATCTCCTCGATCGACAATCTCTCGAATAAGATGGAAGCGCCGAAGTATGTGCTTGGAGCGCTGATGAGATCTAGGTTCCTTAGCTTGTGCAATTGCACCGTTGTTGTCACGGTAGAGAACTACGGGATCAACAATGCTAGGAACTACATCAAGCTCGCTGATGAATTTCCTAATCCACACAGCCTCCTTCGCCGCATTCGCTGCAGCGATATACTCAGCCTCAGTTGTAGAATCAGCAACTGTCTCTTGCTTGGAACTCTTCCAGCTTACAACTCCTCCATTCAGGCAAAACACAAAACCTGACTGTGACTTTGAGTCATCTTTGTCAGTCTGGAAGCTTGCATCCGTGTAACCCTTTACAATGAGCTCTTCCTCTCCACCAAACACCAAGAATGTATCCTTAGTCCTTCTCAAGTACTTCAGGATATTCTTGACTGCGATCCAATGACCATCACCCGGATCAGACTGATACCTGCTAGTCATGCTTAAAGCATATGAGACATCGGGTCGAGTACATAACATTGCGTACATGATTGATCCAATTGCCGAAGCATATGGAATCATCTTCATGCGGTCCTTATCTTCCAAAGATTTAGGACACTGGTCCTTAGAGAGACTCACACCATGTGACATGGGTAAGAATCCTTTTTTGGACTCAAGTATGTTGAACCGTTTCAACACCTTGTCAATGTATGTACTCTAGGTCAAACCCAGCAACTTCTTCGATATATCTCTATAGATCTTAATACCAAGTATGTAAGTCGCTTCACCCAAGTCTTTCATAGAAAAGCAGTTCCCTAGGTTGTTCTTAACAACTTGCAGGGTCGGAATGTCATTCCCGATCAGCAGTATGTCATATACATACAATATCAGGAAGACAACAATGCTCCCACTAATCTTCTTGTAAACACAAGGCTCATCTTCGTTCTTGATGAAACCAAACTCTTTGATCTTCTCATCAAAACGCAGATTCCAACTTCGAGAAGCTTGTTTCAATCCATAAATGGATCGATTCAACTTGCATATTTTAGTGACTTCACTTGGAGATTCAAAACCCTTGGGTTGTGTCATGTACACTTCCTCAAGGAGGTTTCCATTAAGGAAAGCCGTTTTGACATCCATTTGCCAGATCTCGTAGTCATAATATGCAGCAATATTAAGTAGAATTCTGATGGACTTGACCATGGCCACAGGGGAAAAGGTCTCATCATAGTCAATACCATGAATTTGCCTGAAACCTTTAGCCACCAGCCGGCCTTTGAATGTCTGTACATTCCCATCCATGTCGGTCTTCTTCTTGAAGACCCATTTGCACCCTATGGGTCATACACCTTCAGGTGATTCCACCAAGGTCCAAACTTGGTTTGTGTACATGGAGTCCATTTCAGATTTCATGGCCTCAAGCCACTTCTCGGAGTCAGGTCCATTCATAGCCTCTTGGTAGGTTGTAGGCTCATCATCATGATCCATAAGCAATACATTACCTATTTGAGTCATGAGAAATCCATATCTCTCAGGCTCAAATATTGGTCTACCAGATCTACGTAGGACTTGTGTTTCTTGAGCAGGATCTCCAGCTACAACTTCTTATAGTCCTTGCTCAGGTTCCAATTCCGGTTCGTTCATTGTTTGTGGCTCTTGAACTTCTTCAAGTTCTACCTTTGCAGTCTTTCTGGATAAAAATTCTTTCTCCAAAAAGACACCAGTCCTTGCGACAAACACTTTGCTCTCAGACGGTAAGTAGAAGTAGTATCCTTTGGTTTCCCTAGGATACCCAACTAGATAACATTTATCCGATTTGGGTTCCAGCTTGTCAGGCATTTGACGTCGCACGTATGCCTCACAGCCCCAAATCTTGATGAACGACATACTAGGACGCTTCCCAGTCCATATCTCATATTGTGTCTTTAGAACCGTTTTCGTTGGAACTCGATTTAGTGTGAAAGCAGCAGTCTCTAAAGCAAAACCCCAAAAGAAAACGGGCAAATCTGCATGACTCATCATCGATCGCACCATGTCTAACAAGGTACGATTCCTCCTCTCAGAAACACCATTATGTTGAGGTGTTCCGGGCGGAGTGAGCTGTGATACAATACCACACTCTTTCAGATGATCACGAAACTCATGACTCAGATATTCGCCACCTCGATCAGATCGGAGTGCTTTTATCCTTTTTCCCAGTTGGTTTTCTACTTCATTCTTAAACACTTTGAACTTTTCAAAGGTCTCGGATTTGTTCTTCATAAGAAACACGTATCCGAATCTACTGAAATCATCAGTAAATGTAACGAAGTAGTTGAACCCACCTCTAGCCATAGAACTCATGGGTCCGCATACATCACTATGTATTATACCCAAGAGATCATTAGCCCTCTCATTACAACTAGTGAAAGGAGCTTTCGTCATCTTGCCTAATAAACATGACTCGCATCTCTCAAATGATTCATAATCAAATGAGTCCAGTAGTCCATCTTTATGGAGCTTGGATATGCATTTCTCGTTTATATGGCCTAAACGACAATGCCAAAGGTACGTAGGATTCAAGTAATTTGTTTTTAGTCTTTTAGTATTTTCTATATTATAGATCGGATGGTCTAAGTTCAAAACATATAAACCATTAAACATTTGGGCTACGCCATAACAAACATCATTCTTATAAATAGAACAACAATTGTTCTTAATTACGAAAGAAAAACCAATCATGTCCAAACATGAAATAGAAATAATGTTTCTAGTTATGGCCGGAACATAATAACAATTATCAAGTTCTATTACAAGCCCTGTGGGCAAAGAAAGACAGTAAACACCAACGGCGATGGCAGCAACTCTTGCTCCATTCCCGACGCGCAGGTCTACCTCCCCTTTACCCAGCATTCTTCTCCTTCTCAGTTCCTGCACATTTATACAAATGTGAGAACCACATCCGGTATCCAATACCCAGGATGAAGGAGCAGAAAGGTTTATTTCTATAACGAAAATACCTGAAGTGGAAGTCATACTTCCCTTCTTCTTCTGCAGATCTTCTAGATACTGAGGACAGTTCCTTCTCCAGTGCCCTGCCTTACCACAATGGTGGCACTTCCCTTCCTTAGCCAATCCTTTCCTTTTCAGTGCTGAAGACTTGGGATCAAGATGTGACTTAGGTCCTACCTTAGTCTTCTTGGTTCCCTTGACCTTGCCCTTGCCTTTATGCACCATCAGTATGGGGCTAGCAGGCTTGGTCTTCTTCATGTTGATTTCGGCAGTTCTTAACATGCCTAGGAGCTCGAGCAGTGTCTTGTCAATTTCATTCATATTGTAATTTAAGACAAACTGCTCGTAACTGTCCGACAACGATTGCAGGATCAGATTAGTGGCCAACTCTTGGCTCAAAGGAAACCCCAGTCTTTCAAGGCTCTCTATATACCCAATCATCTTGAGTACGTGAGTTCCTACTGGGTCTCGAGCTCCCATCTTACACTGAAATAACGCCCTGGATATATCGAACCTCTCTTGGCGAGCTTGCCCTTGAAACATTTTCTTCAGGTGCTCAACCATCTCGTAACAACTCATGTTCTCATGTTGCTTCTGAAGCTCAGAGTTCATAGTCGCGAGCATAAGGCATTCAACATCCAAGGAGTCATCTCCATACTTCTTATAAGTATCTTTATCTGCACGTGGTGCATTAGAGGCTGGCTCTTCCAGGGGATCTTCTTCCAAGACATAGAGCTTGCGCTCTTGCCTGAGAACAATTCTCAGGTTTCTATACTAGTCAAGAAAATTTGTCCCATTCAGCTTATCCTTCTCAAGGATCGCTCTCAGGGACAAGACGAAGTGAGATCCACTTGCCATGGATATTCTACAAGGAATTTTTCAAAGTGAAATTTTAGTATTATATTTCAAAATACATTTTATATATTTTAATAAGGACTTTTATTAAAGAGCTCCCACTATTTTAATCAAATCAATAACCCTTGATATCGATTCAGAGAGTTTATGTGAGCTACTCTCTTAGTGGACAAGATCCGTATTTCACCAACACCACGAGTCCGCTTTGGCGTTCCTCTCATAATGCGGTTATTTAGGTAGACAACATTTGTCAATTGCATCACTATGCAACTCTTGTATGGTTGGTGAATAACTCTTTATTCGCATCCATCATATGGAGCATGCCAACCCTATGCCTCTAGGCACTCAACCTTTGAGGTCACCTAGTTAAGTTTGACCCGATGTCGACAGTGGGATATCACAATATCCGCTCACACCCTTACCAAGATAGATTAATGCACCTTGCTTTGGCAAGCCCACACTTCATCGATCGAGGCAGGAAGAGTGTCATCCATCGGAAGGCATCCGAATACTTAATATTGGATAAGGGATTTTATTTTTCAATAGATGAACGTTTCATCGTGATTAACATTTAACCACCATGCACATACACAAAACAAATGCATCCCCTATGTGCACATTACAGGATTATCAACAGTTTGATGAAAAGGGGTTAAATCTGAATACTTAGAACACTTCTAGATCTTCAGATTTACATGCATTGAACATAAGCGAAGCAACTCCATTTGTGCAGTATACAAGCTCGTCTCTCATGTCAGATTCAATAATCCAAACATTTGGTTTCACAAACCATTTTGAGGGACGGTTACTGCAGAGGAGAAACAACATCTGAAACATGAAAATCGCAACGCAATCACATGCGTTCCTGGCGGGGTTCCAAGGGGCCGCGCCCCTGGCGGGGTCTTAGGGGCAGAGCCCCTAACAGGGTCCAAGGGGCAGCGCCCCTGGCGGTGGTCTCAATTTACACGCACTTAAGAACAACCTAGCTCTGATACCACTGTTGGGTTTTCTATGCCCTTCATAAGGGATGACATATCAAATATGCGCATCGGAAATGAACAAGAACAACCCAAAAAGAGATCAACCGATCTTGCGGTTTTCATGATTCAAGAGAATAAGAAAGCAAATACAATATATACCTTCGCGGGATTGAGTCAACACTCAACCAAGGTGCTCCAAGAAAATCCGAAATCTGCCTTTGAGTTCTTCAAGGATCGAAATAGATCGATCCCTCTACAGAAGTCCACACAAGCAAAAGAGAACCCTAGCTTCTTGTCGCACAAGAAATAGGTCGGAGAAGGATGCTCTCAACGTCCCCACGGACTGCTAGATCCGATCCAGGGGAGGCGGCGACCGACGACGGCGACTAGCGGCGGCGGGAAAACGATCGGCGGACGGGAAGAACGTGCCCTCGCGCGGAACGGTTCCGGTCGGCAGTTCTCGTCTTCACGGAAAGATCAAGTCCCGAAGACCTAATCGCATTCCCTTTTATAGGCAAGGTATAAAATAGGCTATCCGCAGACCAGAGGAAAAACTGTCCAGATTTACATTCGCCGAATTCGACTAATCAAATTAACCGAATTCGACTAATCACTATAACCGAATTCGGCGAAACCATTTCGACGAATTCGACTATATATATAAATTCGGCTATATAAATTCGGTGAAACCCTTTCGTCGAACTGACCTGATTCGGCTAAACCCTTTAGTCGAATCTGACTTTAGCCGAATTCGTCTAAACCCTTTAGCCGAATTCGTTTAAAGCCTTTAGCCGAATTCGTCTAAACCCTTTAGCCGAATTATCTAGTGTAAATCCATTCGTTTAAACCCTTTAAACGATTTCCCGTTGAGACATTCTCAACTTAATTCGAAGCAGTCACAGGATTGGTCCTTCACTCATATCCAATATGAGTAAGGCCAACACAATCCTTTCTCCAACTTCTCCAAACGCTTTTATGTGCGACCCTATAGACTCATATTGCGTTGGCAGCAAGACTAACTATTGATTGCTTTGAGATCACCTCAGAAACTCCAACAGGAGGACGGGCGGCGGATTGATCGGGGCGGCGTCGATTTGAGCGGTGACGAGAAGTCGACATGCTGAATGGATGATATTTCCTGTATATGGCAATGAAAAGCCATGGGATGGAGAGAACATAAATGGAGGAAAATACGGATAGGAAATATGAAAATCATCAAAGTTCACCGATGTTTGTGAAAAATTACCTTGAAATGTAGATTGGGGTGAGAGGAGAAATAATCCGCAAAAAATTTCAATTTCGGAGCTCCGAGGAGTGAGATATGGCTGGAAAAGTGGACTGGAAATGGAGGTTGGGTGGCAGGTTTGGTACACGGCTGGAAGGGGAGGAAGATGAAGTGGGGGGGGGGGGGGGGGGTTAAAAAATAAAAATTTCTTTTAAAACACGGCACACGGCCATATACATGGCCGTGTGAGATGCCGTGTTCCGCTTTTTTGAACAATGACAAATGCTTGGCTGAATGATAAACACGGCCGTGTGACTACTCGTGTTCGTGCCCTGTAAGGCTTTAAAACTTGTGAAATGCGGAAGGGTTCGTTCTAGCGTAAATGAACTCGGATAGACACATTGTTTGTACTAGCCAGCATAATATGACAAACTGATAGACATGGTTTGATATATATATATAGATAAACACAAATATTTTTAAACTGGAACAAGATCGAACACGTGATTGTAGAACAAAAACAAAAATACGAAAATAGAACACGAACAAACCTAAAATTTTAAAAACTCTTAGCTAGATGCCATGAAAATTCAGTTAGTGTCAAGCCGGAGACTTAACTCCTCCTTGCCTTGACGCTCAAATTCTTCCCCAAAATATTGCTTTAGTCTATGTCCATTGACTTTGAAAACCCCTTTTTCTGGGTGAGAGAGTTCAACCGCTCCGTATGGAAATACTTGCTCAACTTTAAATGGGCCCGACCATCTTGATTTCAATTTCCCGGGAAAGAGTTTAAGACAAGAATTATATAACAAAACATTATCCCCAATTTTGAACGATTTATGATTCCGAAGTTGTCTATCATGGAAAGCTTTTGCTTTCTCTTTGTATATATGAGAATTCTCATATGCGATTGTTCTCCACTCATCTAATTCATTAAGCTGAAATTTTCGCTTCTCTCCTGATAGATCCAAGTTCATGTTTATAGTTCGAATAACCCAATATGCTTTATGTTCAAGTTCAACCGGTAGATGACATGCCTTACCATATACTAGTCTATACGGTGTAGTGCCTATTGGTGTCTTAAATGCAGTGCAGTGGGCCCATAGAGCGTCGTCCAATTTTTTAGCTCATTGTTTCCTATTCCCTTCTATTGATTTTTCTAGGATGTGTTTCAACTCTCGGTTGGATACCTCGACTTGCCCACTAGTTTGTGGATGATAAGGAGTGGCTACCCTATGCGTAATCCCATATTTAGTTAAAACTTTATTAAACTGAGAATTACAGAAGTGAGTCCCCCGATCACTAATGATGGCACAAGGCGTTCCAAACCGCGAGAACAATTTTCTAAGGAATTCAAAAACAACTCTAGCGTCGTTTGTTGGTAAGGCTTGCGCTTCTACCCATTTTGAAACATAGTCTACTACAACTAGAATGTATTTATTACCGTACGAATTAGGAAATGGCCCCATAAAGTCAATCCCCCAAACATCAAATATTTCACATTCCAAAATAAACTTTTGTGGCATTTCATTTGCTTTTGAAATATTACCCGATCGTTGACAAAAATTACATAAACGAACATACCTTTGGGCATCCCTGAATAGAAGGGGCCAATAAAACCTGAATTGAGTACTTTCTTTGCCGTACGAATTGGCCCAAAGTGTCCTCCCGTAGGTCCTGATTGACAATGCTCTAAAATCTTCCACCCTTCTTCATCTGATACACATCTCCGGTTGATTGAATAAGCACAAATGCGAAACAAAAAAGGGTCCTCACAAAAGTAGTATTTTAGATCAGAAAAGAATCTCTTCTTTTGCTGATGTGAAAGATCTGTTGGAAGGACCTTAGCAACAATATAATTTGCAAAATCTGCAAACCATTGAGTGTTAGAATGAGATTGAGTTTCAAGCATATATAATCGTTCTTCGGGAAAGCTATCATTTATAGCGGATTCATTTAATACTTCTAAATATGGATTCTCAAGACGAGAGAGGTGGTCTACCGCCAAATTTTCAGCTCCCCTCTTATCTTGTATTTCTAACACTACAACAAAATACACTTTTAGTAAGGACTAAATTGTAACGAAGAAAAAATTTGTTACTAATAGCTATATTTAGTAACAAAATTTTGCTATCGTTACAAAAGCTTAATTTTTTGTAACAAGTATTTTATGATTCGTTACAATAACTAAATGTTTGTTACAATAAGCGCATGTATTTGTAACAAGACTAGTTTTACGTTACAATAGTAAAATGTTCTCAGAATAAGTAGCAATTGTGACAACACCATGAAAGTATTTGTAACAATTAGAATTTTCTTACAATTAGTATTTTTTGGTAACCAAAATTTTGTTACAATAAATATATTAAATTTTAAAATAAACGAAAACATGACACTATTTTTTTAATATAAACTTAAATAAAAAAACATATAAACTTAAAGTATGAAAACACGTATATGTCATATCGATTGCTAGAAGACACGTGGCTTAATGAAAATAGATATAAAGAAAGTCATTATATCGATAAATAAAACACGTGGTTTAATGATATATTAAGCTAGCATTACTTACTTTTTAAATAAGATTTACTTTTAAGTCAAGACACATATACATGTGGTACTATTGCGGCATGGGTATTTTCGCGCATGGGGCTTTGCGAGCTGCAGGAGCGTCATCACACGTGGGACAGTAGTACGTACTATCGAGGCGGGAGTAATGTCGCGCGGGGCACGGGCGCTTCCTATATATGCACTTTCAGTTGAACGAGCGTCTGAGAGCGGGCTAGAGTTTGGGTGGAGGTAGCGACGTCGACGCTGTCGGGGTACTGTCGCAGCGGAGAGCACACATCGAGCACGAGCGTAGCACGTACGAAGATACTCGTATCTCTCTCTCTATATATATATATAAATGTATATAATTTAGTAAATATAAATATTATTTTGAAATTAAAATATATAACTTTATTATAAAACTTTAATATAAAACTTTATTATAAAATTATTATATATATACATTATGATATATAAAAATTAATTCAATATTATGTTAATTTAATTAATTGTAATAGTAATTAATATTAAATTTCATGCATATATATATATATTACCGTTTATATATATATATATATATATAGACACACCCCTACGGCCAAGCGCGACAGTATCCGGCCGGCGACGACGGGCTTCGCCCGCCCCCGGCGCGATGCTGTCGGGCGGCCTTCGACCGCATCCAGGCGGGCTACGCCCGCCTCCGCACGGGCTTCGCCCGTGCTCGACGCGTCTGCGGGCTGCGCCCGCAACATATACATATGAGTACTCGAAATAATCGTAAAAAAATTTAAATCAATATTACAATATTTTTTTTGCAAAAAAAAAATTCGTATATTGTTAAAAAGATTTTTTTTCTCTCTCCCTCCTCTTTCTCTCTCCCGCCGCCCTCTCACTTTCTATCTCTCTCTCTCCTCCATCTCTTTCTCTCTCTCTCTGGCTCTCTCCCTCTCAATTTTCTTTTTTACCATCATATAAATCGGACGGCGGCTGATTTAAGGAGCGAAATCCGATGGCCCGGATAGCTCCCATGACAAGATATTTCATGTATATCATATTTCCATATATAATAGGAGATATATAAATATATATATAATAAATTAACTTTCAATCAAGCCAACTCAACTCAAAATTGACTCGATTTCGAGCGAGCTCGAATAATTTCATGTCGACCAAAATAATTATTTTTTGCTGTAAAAGTTAACTTTTTTCACGATTTATAAAGCTGTAACTTTAATGTAATGCTTGAAAGTAATTTTTTTATTAATAAATAGTAACTAACTGTTTATCAATATTAATTCTAAATGAAGACGATGGAAAGAGTAGATTGACGATCATTTATGTCAGAAGCCGCATCTAATGAAACCTATAAATATGAAAAGGAGAAAAAGGACGATAGATAGGAAGCACATGACCTATAAAAGTTATAAGAAATTGTTTTTGCTGGGACTGGATCTCATGACCATGAGAAAAATCATTTACCTTCTACTAGCCGAGCTAGACAATTTTAAAAACTTTGCGTTGATCTAATTTTTTTTTACATATTAAACCATAAAAAACATTTTCTATTAATAAAAACTAATTGGCCACCCACACTCGATCCTATGTAGATCCGCCCTTGTATACAAATGTGCATCTTCATAAACTTTAATTTGTGTTGAATATTAATGTTAATTTAATTAATTATAATAGTAATTAATATTAATTTTAATTTTGTTATATATATAACGGTTTATATATATAATAAATTATAAATATAAATTTAGTTATATATAAATGTATATAAAATTTTATATAAAACTTTGGAGGGAAATTTCACTCCATACAATTTTGCAAAAAACAAATCCAAATTAAAAACATATTAAATTTAAAAATGATTGCAAATATGACATTAATTTATTAATATAATTTTAGAATAAGAATAAAGATCGCGCACGGGCCCCGCACGCACGCAAAGGCACTCATTTTCGCCTGAGAGCGCGTATTCGCCCGGGCACGCATTTTCAAATCATCACTCATTTTTGCCCTGGTGCATTTGTAGAGGACTTTGCCTATATGAGAACAAGTTTTTTCCCGAGCGCGCATTTTTCTTACGGGTGCACGAGAGATGGCTAATAAATATCGTAATATTAAAAATATTGCAACAATTTCGTCATCTTCTCTTTCTTCGTCGACTTTGCCATGCCATCATGTTAACTCATTACATCACTATTTTTTAATCGAGAAAATTGTGTTCATCTAGTCATTTCCTCTTCTTCTTGTATCTCACTACACACACACACACACACACACACACACACACATGCACAGATACACACACACACATACACACATAATAACACACAGACACAGACACATACACAAACACACACACACACATAGAAAAAATACACACAGACACAGACACACATAGACACAAACACGCAGACACGGACACACACATACACAGACACACATAGAAGCAAAACAACATCAAGTGTATTTAAGCATTACAATATACCCAAATACTCGGTGTCGAATTATGACACAAAGCAGCATGGGCGGTTACAGTACAGTGACCACACCATCAGTCCTCTCTGAGACAGTCAGGTCGTAAGGTTACAACATAGTAACTGCACAATCTCTCACAGACACAGACACACAGACACAGACACAGACACAGACACATGCACACACACACATGCACACACACACTACACACACACACACACACACAAACACACACATGCACAGACACACATACAGACACACACACACACATGCACACACACATAGACACCCACCCCCACACACACACCGACACAGACAAGCAGACACACACACACACACACACACACACAGACACACACAAACACACACACACACAGAGACACACACAGAGACACACACAGACACACACACAGACACAGACACACACACACACACACACAGACACACAGACACACACAGACACACAGACACACAGACACACAGACACAGACACACACACACACACACACAACTTGTATGATGACAATATTCGGCGGGCGGCAACGTTCGGCGGGCGGCAACATTCGGCGGGCGGCATCATTCAGCAGGTGACATCATTCGGCGGGCGACATCAATCAATCGGCGGGCGGTATCATTCGACGGACGACATCAATCAATCGAAGGGCTTTGCCCGCATCCAAGCTAGCTTTGCCTTCGTTCAGCGGGCTTTGCTAACATCCAAGCTGGAGACATCATTCGGCGGGCTTTGCCCGTATCCAAGCGGGCTTCGCGTGTTAATGTACACTTTAACTAATTCTTTATAAATTAATATTTATTATTAATTAAAAATAATGGTGAGATGAAGGCTCTGTTTGGCACAACGATAGCGGTCATGAATGCGGTGTCATTTTTGTCCAAACTCACCAGAGCAAATATGCCACGCCAAACGGAGACGAAGGCCTGGGTGGTGTTGTCATATTAATAAAAAAATAATTTTATTAATTTATATATTACACATGCCATGAAATATATGGAGGGAATTCAGATTTAGGCAAAAATTAAAGCACTCTGACATCCTAAAATTTTGCAAGAAAATAAACCAAAAAACTAAAACCCTCCTTTTTGCATCATTCGACTATTTCCAGTAAAAATGTAATTATTGTGACAATACCAAAAAACTATCACTTCAAAAGCATATTTAGTGATCAAAATTTTATTAGTGACAAAATAATATAGTTATTGATAGTATTAACTAATTACTAATCATATTTAAAAAAGAGAGCCAAATTATTTCATTTCCCTCCAAAATATTTGGCTGTAAAAAAAATTGTCATCTTATCCGTCTTTCCAGATCCCGCCACCAACATTCGGTCTTTCCACTTCTCCTCCTCTACATCTCGCCAGCGATCTAGGTCATCCCATAGAGAGCAAAACTGGCGGGCGAAACCCCATGCGTGCAAAATCGACCAGCGAAACCCCATGCGCCGCGAAAAGTAAGACAATGAAAAGCACCACACGTCTCTTCTCCTCCACTCGCACTGCGCATCATTTATTCCGGATCTAGGTTTTCCTCCACTCGCACTGCTCTTCTCCTCGCCGTCGCCAAAGCTCTTCCTCGCGGCCGCGATCAACATCTTGACTAAGAACAAGGCCCTCGAGGAGGAGCATTCCCTCGCCGGATCGTTGGTTTCACCGCTCTTCTTGCTTTCTTTTTCCGTTTGTTCATTCCCTCGCCGGATCGTCGGTAAGTTTTCAATTTTCTTTTCGTTTTTAGTTTCTGATTTCGTTTCTTATTCCGTTTCGCACCTGGTTTCGTTGCCGTCTTTTATATCTTCTCCTCTACTTCATTTGGGATTTAGGGTTTACAGAATATTACGCTGCGATTTATGACTGCGAGGCTTTCGCTGCTCTGCCTCATCATTCCATCTCGCCTTCGTTCCAGAGGGTTTCACGGCTCTTCTTCCTCGCGTTCATTCCCCCACCGGATCATCAGTAAGTTTTCGATTTCCTTTGCATTTTTAGTTTGTGATTTCATACACATATTTGTTTCTACTTTTGATTTTTGATTTCGTTTTCATTTTCGTTTTGTCCATTTCGATTCTACTCCACCTGCACTCTCCAGAAAACCTTAACAATCTGAGAAGAACTCCATCTACAGCTCTTTCTGTTTGATTTTTTTAATCAATTTCATATTTTTTTTGCAGCGATTGAATCCGCCGAGGAGACTTCCGTTTGATTCGAGAATGAACCGTAATATTGATACAGGGTAATTTTTCTTTTGTACTTCGTTCACGTTGGAGCCACAATATTGCAACTTGAACCGCCTTGATCTCACAACCAGGGCCGTCAATGGCGGAGGAGAAGGTGAGTTTTTTTTTAATAAATCAATTGCTTGTTGTCCTATTTTGTTCATCCTTTTATGACTGCATGCTTGGAGCTTTATTTACTTATTTTCTGGATTTTTTTTTCTTTTCCTTGCTTTAGGATACTGCTTTAATCAAACTTAAGAATGATTTACAAAAACAGGTCTGGTTTTTGGGCATTCTATTCTATTAGTGCAGCTTAACTTTGTTTATTTCTCAATTCAAATACGTGCCACACAAAATCAATTCAAAAGACACTATATGATTATTTGGTGCATACTATGTCTGCCTCACTGAAATCATTTTTTCCTCCAGCAAGTTCAGAACTTTGGAGAGCCATTCTTTTTGGCTATCCATGAAGGTGAAACATTCTTTTTGGAGAGCCATTCTTTTTGTTTCAATATTTTTTTTTTAAAAATTAATCATCTTTGGCCACGTTTTTTTTAAGTGGCCAAAGTTGGCGACGTTTGTTTTTAAAACGTGGGAAAAAGCGGGCGACGTTTTTTAAACAAACGCGGCAAATGATGATTCGTTCCGCAACGTCTTTGCGACGTTTACAAAAACGTCGCTAAAACATTGGGGGCGTTTCAAAAACGTCGCCAAAGGCTCCTAAAAACGCCGCCAATGCTCATATTTGTTGTAGTGTTTATTAAATCGCTCAAACTTCTGCTGGATTGGTTGCCTGATTAAATCTAGTAGAAAAAGCTTCATTAAGTATCGTAAGTGTGTTGGTTTTGTTGTTGTTTAGGAGTTATTTTTAGAAGAATCGAGTAGAATGCTACTTAGGCATGATTAGGATGTTTTTTAGTAGAAAATCCATCTCCACCGCCTCATTAAATCCAGTAGAAAAAATTTGAGAGTAGGACATTCTTTAGTTGTTATTTAGGAGTTTTAAGAATAAAATTTGTGTTTAGGAGTTCTCTTCTGTTCTGAGCATTACTTTGTTGTTTTCGCCCAAAAGGTGTTTGATGGAATTCCTCACAGATTTTGGTGTTCTTACAATTTTTCTTGGATCCTTAAACAACCAAACTCCACCTTCCCCACTCATACAACTTCTAAGTAGACAAATTTGCATTCTAATTGTTTGTCAAAATGCTTGAATGAGTACCTCCAAGAAAGAATTTCTTTTTGTTTCTTAAATTTGTGATCTTCAAGTGATGTCCCGTGCCCAGTGTGTGGCGGGAATGGTACTCAACCATCGTTCTTGTGATGGTCGGGTATTGCCGTCATCGCACACTGTGCACAGAGGACCTTGTGCACGCTGCTATTGTTATTAATAATTTAATTTGGTAAAATATTTCTCCATCTCATTGTGTTATTGGGTCTCTCATCTTATGACTTATGACCTAGGTTTTGGGTAAAGCAGATGCTGATTTAGTTAAGAGAATCCAGATTGCTCTTCCGAAGCTTTCCCCGACCAGAATATCTAGAGATGGCTCCATCTTGGAATGGGTAAATACTCTTTTAACTTGTTTTTTCATCTACGTAAAAGGAGGGCTTAAATGTGTAAGTATGCATTTGAAATTACCTGCTCAGATTGATATATTTGACTAATGGCCTGAAGACCGAATGCATTCATCTGTATTTGGAACATTTTGCAGCGGTGATAAAGATCAGGCCTATGAAAGAATAAATAAATAAGCCAAAATTTTGGAAGAGGAAACTGTCAGCTTTGATGTATGTGTGCTTTTGTGAACAGTTGGATGGTGTGTGTTTGTGTGTGTGTGTGGATGCTTGCGTATAGATGGTGTGTGTGCATTTTTTAATGTATGTTTGTTTTTATGGTGTGTGTATGGATTGTGTATGTATATATGGATGCGAGTGTGTATGAATGTTTCTGCTCTCATGTTTTTTAAATATTAACAATTGCTCTCTTTTACTTGTAGGGTGTTGGAGCATTGGTCGGAAAGTGACAGAAGATTCATTAGTCGAAAAGTGATGGAAGATTCATTAGTCGAAAAGTGACGGAAGATTCATTAGTCAGAAAGTGACGGAAGATTCATTAGTCCGAATGTGTCGAAGTTGATATCTTATTTAAAACATGTTATGTAATATTGTGTCGGAAGATTCATTATTGTTGTTATGTAATCTTACTCTATGTAATATTTTTATTTGTGAATAAATTCATGTTCATATAAATGATTTTTGTTAGTTTCGAAAGTATATAACAATTGTAACGAAATAATTATTAATATGTTACAACAACTTATTGTAACGAAGTAATGTTTATTATAATTATTTGTAATGATAAATTAATTTTAATATATTTGATATATAAACATGATTTTTTAGTGAGGAAGAAATCAAACATTTGTAACGAAATATTCATATATAAATATAATTTCTTTAGTGGGGAAGAAGTCAAACATTTGTAACGAAATATTCTTTACTATAACTCATCTTATTGTGAGGAAGTAATGTTTGTCACAAATAAATTATTTGTAATGACAAACAAAAATTCATTACAAGAACTTCTAGCGTCGAGCCTTAGGTAACGGTCGTCACATAAAGTAAATTTCGTACAAAAATTTTGTGTAACGATATTAGTTACCTTTTGTAACGTTTTTAGTCCTTACTAAAAGTGTAATTTGTTGTAGTGTAAGTCGAATTCTTGCAAAAGCAAGATCCAACGGAGAAAACGGGGTTTTGCTTCAGTTTTCGAAAGTAAGTAATGTAGAGTGGAATGATCAGTGTAAACAATCACTTTGGACAATGTTAAGTATGAACGGAATTTATCAAATGCAAAAATAACTGCTAATAGTTCTTTTTCAGTTGTTGTATAGTTCTCCTGTGCATCATTCAATGTCTTACTAGCGTAGTAAATGGGGTGAAAATGTTTGTTTCTTCTTTGTCCTTGTACCGCACCAACCGCAAAGCTATTAACATCACACATTAATTCAAAAGATTGAGAAAAATCTGGTGCAATCATAATGGGAGAATTAATTATTTTTTCTTTTAGTATCTCAAAAGCTTTTAGACATTCACCATCAAAAATAAAAGGAGTATCTTTTTCTAATAATTTTGTTAACGGTTTTGAAATTTTTGAAAAGTCTTTTATAAATCGTCGGTAAAAACCTGCATGGCCTAAAAAGCTACGTACTGCGTTAACCGTGGCGGGAGGTGGTAAATGTTCAATAGTTTCTATTTTAGCTATATCCACCTCAATTCCTCGACATGTAATCTTATGGCCCAAAACCAAACCTTCTTGTACCATGAAATGACATTTCTCCCAATTAAGTACAAGATTAGTTTCTTCACATCGAGCAAGAACCTTTTTAAGATTTTTTAAACATAAGTCGAAAGAATCCCCCAAAACTGAAAAATCGTCCATAAACACTTCCATAATATCTTCAACCAATTCATTAAATATGGCTAGCATGCATCTTTGAAAAGTAGCGGGTGCGTTACATAATCCGAAGGGCATACGTCTGTATGCAAAAGTGCCGAAAGGACAAGTAAATGTGGTCTTTTCTTAATCCTCCGGGGCTATAGGAATTTGTAAGTAGCCTGACAATCCATCTAGAAAACAATAGTAAGCGTGTCCCGATTAACGCTCTAAAATTTGATCTATGAAAGGAAGCGGAAAGTGATCTTTTCGTGTAGCATCATTTAGCTTCCTATAATCTATACAAACTCGCCATCCTGTGATAGTACGTGTAGGAATAAGTTCAATTCGTTCGTTTACTACTACTGTAAGACCTCCCTTTTTAGGGATTACTTGAATAGGGCTCACCCATGAACTATCAGAAATATGATAAATCATCCCAGAATCTAGTAATTTCAAAACTTCAGTTTTCACAACCTCTTTCATATTTGGATTGAGTCTACGTTAAGGTTGGACAGATGGTTTATAATTATCTTCCATAAAAATTTTATGAGAACAAAATTAAGGATTAATTCCCTTAATATCAGAAATTGACCATGCTATTGCTCTCTTATGCTCTTTTAAAACATGAACCAATTTTGTTTTTTCAGATTCGGATAGATTACTATAGACAATAACAGGAAAAATAGAATTAACTCCCAAAAATACATATTCAAGATGATCAAGGAATTTCTTTAATTCCAAAATTGGAGGATCGGTTTTGATTTCTTTTAAATGATCTTCATCGCCTTTTTTTATAACATAAAAATCCACTTTTCTAGTTAAATATCGAGAATCCTCGAGATAAGCTAAGTGCTCACAAACATCAGTGATGCGCAAAACTATGCTTGCAAACGATAACGGCAAGTGTACCGTATCGAATGTAGTATAGGTTGTTAAAACAAGGTCGTATTAGACTCGGGGCGGTTGAGTACTCTTACTTCGGAAAATATCTATTATTTTATCGAAAGAAACTTGGGTTGGTTGGTTGCAAGAAAGAGAAATAAATTGTTAAAACTATGATAATTAAGAAGGATTAACACTCAACCTCGAATCACCTTGGAAAAAATAAATAAATAAAGAAATAAAACTTCTAATTCTCTTTAGAAGAAATGCTTGACCGTGGAGGTTCCCGATTTATAAACGTACCTCTCTCAAGGATACGCCTAACTGAGTTTAGGTTGATCAATCGAACTCTCGTTCTAGAATCGAAACCCCTAAAACTCGCTTTATCGAAGTGAACCCCTCTATTGGATATAACTCCAATCCGGGAGATTTATGTCGTCCTCTCTCGCGGAGTGCATTCAAATCTCTTTATCCTTGAAATGATCGATTCGAACTCAAAACCTCTCGATTATTAGACTACGAAAACAAGAATGAGATTATATATCGATAATATAATCTCAATCAATATAAATTCAAGGATAAATCTTAAGCGATCTAAATAAGAGAAAAAGAAGTTCTAAACTAAATTATGAATTATATTTTCCTTGGATCATCTCGGCCGAGTACTAATGAAATTTAGCTACTCGTGGAGATGGAGGAATTGATGAAATAGAAGAAGTGCATAATGAAGATTGAGAGTAGAATAAGAGAAAAAGTACTATTTTATTAATTGAAAAGAAATTACAACTAGGAAACAAGAAGTTACAAACCTCAAATGAAAGTGCAAGCTAAGAAGGAAGATTACAAGCTTAAGAATGACAAAAACAGTGCAAGAAAATAAACTTAGAACTCCCAAAATTCGTCCCCAAACATCTGGAAAAGCTCCCTTTAAATAGCTGAATTTTTGGTGTTACACGCCCTTGGTCACGCCCTTGACCAAAGGCGTGTAATGGGCGTGATTTGCTGTGAGCGGAGAAGGCGCCGTCTGGCTTCAATGCAGGCGTTACGGACGTGTCACGCCCTAGGTCACGCCCGTGACCTAGGGCGTGTAATCTCAATTAAGTGCTGCTGGCGGGAAGCTTCGGCGGGAAATTGGCGCGGGAAAAGTCACGCCCGTGTGCTGGATATCACGCCCTTGGTCATGCCCGTGACCGAGGGCGTGTAATTTTAATTGACGTGGCGGCGTGCTCCGGATGCTTGTGGCGGGTCGTGGCTGTGACATTGGGTCACGCCCTTGGTCACGCCCGTGACCTGGGGCGTGTACTTGGCGAAATCTTCACGGAGCGTCCCCGGAGTGGCAGAAGCAGGTCTGGAGTATTTCGTAGGTTACACGCCCATGGTCACGCCCGTGACTTGGGGCATGTAATTTTAACTTTTTGCTCGAAACAGCCCAGAAAAACCTGAAAACGCAAAATAAACTTAAGTTAGCTTATGAAATAACAATGGAAGGATTTATATGATAAAATTCCTAAAAAAAAACATAATTTTATATAAAAAAACATAATAAACCTAAACTAAAAGATGAGTAAATAAATTACTCATCAATCAGTACGAGTAAAATCCTTTAAATGATAATTAGCAATACAAAGTTCTAAAGGATCAGTGCAAAGCAATTCAGAAGGTATCGTTGAAACAACATGATCAATACTATTAAGAAAATAACACGTATCATCAGCCTCTATTGGTTGTTTCATATCATTGTTAATTTGAAATGTAACCTCCTCCTCTCCAACTCGTAAAACTAATTTTCCATCGAAAACATCAATCAGGGCTCTAGAAGTTGCTATGAATGGACGACCAAGAATGAGCGGTATTTCAGTATCTTCATCCATATCTAATATAACAAAATCTGCGGGGAAAATAAATTTATCAACCTTTATTAAAACATCTTTTATAACTCCCCTTGGATATTTTACCGTTCAATCAGCAAGTTGAATACTTATTCTAGTTGGGAGTAGTTCGCCTATTCCTAATCTTAAAAAGAGTTTATAAGGCATGAGATTAATATTTGCTCCTAAATCAACTAGAGCTCTTTTAACTTGCATGTCACTGATTAAACATGGTATATAAAAACTACCTGGATCCGTTTGCTTTTTGGGTAACTTGTTTTGTAAAATTGCTGAACATTCTTCACTCAACGTGACTGTGGAAAGCTCCTCTAATTTCTGTTTGTTAGAAAGTAAGTCTTTCAGGAACTTCGCATACTTGGGCATTTGAGACACTGCTTCTGCAAAAGACAAATTAATATGTAATTGTTTAAATAAGGATAAAAATTTACCGTATTGTGCATTCATACGATCCTTGCTCAACTTTGCCGGATATGGTATCAGGGACTTGTATTCTTTCAAGGGAGGAAGTGGCTCTGATGGTGATTGAACTGCTTCTGGTGATGGGGTGTTCTCTTCCGACTTTTCGGTAATCGTAGGTTGTAGGTGAAGCGGCTTCCCACTGCGCAAGGTGACGGCCTTGGCATGCTCCCTTGGATTTGTCTCAGTGTTCCCTGGGAGGGTTCCGACAGCACACTCGGAGAAGAGTTTCGCCAATTGCCCAACTTGGTTTTCCAAATTCCGGATTGAACTCTCTTGATTTTGAAAAGACGTTTCGGCTGTTTGCATGAACCTTGCTAAGATCTCCTCAACTGGAGGCTTCCGTTGTTCAACTGGCGGTTGTTGATGTTGAAATCCCGGTTGCATGGCATTGGGTTGCTTAGGACCTTGTCCTTCCCATGAGAAATTCGGGTGATTTCTCTATCCTGGATTATAAGTTGCACTATATGGGCTGTTTGCGGGGTTGAATGGGGGTCTATTTGCATTGCCCAAATAATCCACTTGTTCATGTTCCGTAGAGCTAGCGCTTGTCGGACCTCATTGTACCGTCGTAGGAGGTGCTTGGGCAAGCGAGAGATTGTCCATCTTTTGATGTAGTTTATCTACTTGTATTGCCAATGCGGTTGCGACATCAATATCATATACCCCGGCAGGTTTATTTGGTCTTGCTCGAGGTACGCTCCACTGGATGTTGTTCATGGCCATCCCTTCTATCAACTCGGTTGCTGCGTCGGGGGTTTTGTTATTCAATGCTCCTCCTGCGGCAGAGTCTAACAATTGCCTTGTAACATGATTCAGACCATTGTAAAATGTTTGGATTTGCTGCCAAATAGGTATTGCATGATGAGGTAGACAGCGCAATAGCTCTTTGTAGCGTTCCCAGGTGTCATATAGCATTTCTGTTTCCATCTGGTAGTAGGTGTTGATGTCATTTCTGAGCTTAACAGACTTTGATGCGGGAAATACTTCAGTAGAAACTTTTCAACCAATGTATCCCAGGTTGTGATTGAACCCCTTGGTAGAGAGTTCAACCATTGCTTTGCTTTATGCCTCAAGGAAAATGGGAACAATCTCAATCTAATGGCATCATTGGTTGCTCCATTGATCTTAAAAGTATCACAGATCTCCAAGAAATTCGATATATGCATATTAGGGTCTTCGTCTTGGAGTCCATCAAACTGAACGTACTGCTGAACCATCTTAATAATCCCCGGTTTGAGTTCGAAATTATTTGCTTCTACAGTTGGTCGAGTAATACTGTATCCAGTTCCAGTTGTATCGGGACGTGCATACTCGGCTATGGTTCGTTGCTGATTTGCTTCATCCTGATTATCTACCATGGTGTTAGATTTTCTTGTATGTAGAACTGATGTCTCCTCCACCGAATGATTATCTAAACTTGCACTGGCTTCCGAATTAGTCGATTTTGATTGACGATCTATCCTTTGTGGTTCAGACTGATATTGCACAAGAACATTGTTTCGTTTCCTGGTCATAAACTAGAGTACTACAAAAGAAAATCAAGTGAAATAAACAAAATTAAAATATAATGTCAATTATACTAATAATAAAGATAGATTAATAAAATCCAAGTTTTCAGAATATTGAAAATAAACTTCCCCGGCAACGGCGCCAAAAACTTGATGGTCACGAATCTCACTTAATAATAAATTTCCAAGGCTAGCGAACCTATCAATTGTAATAAATAAGATATCTCTATCTTATGTCGTATTCCAGAGGGTATTTTCAATTACTCGTACTCACTTCTCATCAATTATCTATCAAGCGAATTAAAAGTGGATTTCTTATCTAGAAACAGAAATTAAGAAATTAAACTAAGTTACCTATCAATGAAAACAATAAATTGCGATAGAAAGATCTGATAATTAAAGGATAGCGTTCAGATATAGAGAACACATATGAAACAGTAGATCCTTGACGCCCCTACTTCAAACTCTCAAAACATATTCAACCGAGAAGATATAGAAATAATTAACGTCTCTCTCGAGCAAGTTAATACTAAGATAAGGTTGAATGATTAGGATTTCTCCTAAATCAAAACTCCTTCACTTGCTTTAAACACAAATAAACTTTTATCTTAAAACACGGAAGAATATCACAATTATCTCTAAAATTGCGATCTATTCCCTTCATTCTTACAAGGTCTTAACATGCTAAGGATTTCTCAATCTCAAAGGATGAAATCATACAAGAATTACAATTCTGGAAAAATATAATTCTACACAATTGAATTGTATGAACAAATTAACATAAGGTTGAGAGATTAAAAGAAGAGATCATTCAAAACAATTAAAACATCAACATATGATTCTTACATCCAAACGCTAAAGAGAGATTAGTTCCACATCATCTTCTCTAGACAAAGATTAAATTCAAACATAAAATTAAAATAAAAGATCATACTCAAACCCCCTTTTCTCTTCTTCCTTCACAATCTCCAAACTTCATAAAACTCCAGCCCTTCCAAAACTACTTTCCTCAGCCACACTTCTTTCTTTTATAGTTTGTGTTGGAAAAGGAAAGAAAATAGATGGACATGGCCTTGCACACGGCCGTGTCAGTGGCCATGTATAATGAGTGGGAACGGTTACATAGTACATGGTAGTCGTATTACTGGACACGACCATCCACACGCCCGTGTATGAAGCCATGTTCGTTGATAAGCCTTCCTGTGACAAGGCCGTTGATGAAGGAAACTATATCTGCAAACGACAACGGCAAGTGTACCGTATCGAATGTAGTATAGGCTTATAAAAACCAAGGTCGTATTAGACTCGGGGCGGTTGAGTACTCTTACTTCAAGAAAATCTCTATTATTTTATCAATTAAAACTTGGGGTATGTTGTTTGCAAGAAAAAGATAGAATTAAAAGATATTAATTAAGCAAAGGGGAAAAAGGCTAGCACTCGATCTTTGAATCACCTCGGAATAATTAAATAGAAGAAATAAGAAAATCCAAATCTTTTAGGAAAACTGCTTTGACCGTGGAGGTTCCCGAATTATGAGCACGCCTTGGTCGAGGACTGCGCTCAACTATGATTAGGTTGATCAACCGAACTTTCGTTCTATAATTGAAACCCCTAAAACTGCTTTATTGTAATGGACCCCACTATTGGATTTGACTCCAATCCGGGAGATTTATGTCATCCTCTTTCGAGGGTTGCATGCAACTCTCTTTATCCTTGAGTTGATCGATTCGTCTTACGAGCTGGTTCGGCTGACTAAAGAACGAAAACAAGAACGAGAATTATATATCGAAAATATAATCTCAATTTATTAAAATCAAGGATAAATCTTAAGCGTTTTAGAAAAGAGAAAGAGGAATTCTAAATTACTTCAAAACCAATTTAATTCCTTGGATCATGTCGATCGAGTACTAATAATATTTTAGTTACTCATGGAGATGGAGGAATCAAAAGAAATAAAAGATTACATAATGAAGAAAGAATAGAATAAGACAACAAAACTATTTTATTAAGTGAGGCAAAAGAAATTACAAATTATGAAAAGGAAATTACAACTATTGAATTGAAAAGTACAATTTGCAAGAAGTAAAAGGATGATTATAAGGACTACTAAAAACAATAAAACAAGGAAATGAAATGTCTAATCCTAAAATTCGTCACCAAAATCCCCCCCCCCCAAACATCTGCTGGAGCTGGCTTTTTATAGCTGCAAAATTGAGGTTACACGCCCTTGGTCATGCCCGTGACCAAGGGCGTGTAAGGGGTGTGATCGGTGCTGGTGCGGAGAGGGCGCGTTCTGGCTTCAATGCAGGCGTTTCGGGCGCGTCACGCCCTAGGTCACGCACGTGACCTGAGGCGTGTAATCTCTAAAAGTGTTGTTGGCGGGAAATCTTTGGCGGGAAGGCGCGCGGGGCGAGTCACGCCAATGACTGGATGTCACGCCCCCTGGTCACTCCCGTGACCTGGGGCGTGTAACTTTAATTGACGTGGCAGGCGTGCTGGCAGCTGGTGGTGGGGTCCCGACCGTGACTTGGATGTCACGCCCTTGGTCATGCCCGTGACCTGGGGCGTGTACTTGGCGAAACTTCACGGAATGCTCTAAGGATGGCGGAATCAGGTCTGGAACACGTCTAGACTGTCACGCTCCTTGGTCATGCCCGTGACCTTGGGCGAGTACTTGACATTTTTGCTCAAAGTGTCCAGAAAACCTGAAAAACATAAACTAAGCTTAAATTAGTGGCAAAAATAAAAAGAAATGAATTAGATAAGATAATACATATAATTTATATAAATTCACATTAAAACAATATTAAAATTATACTAAAAGATGAGTACAAAAAGTACTCATCAGCCGTGTCCAAGGCCGTGTGTCAAGCCGTGACTTTCTCTGTCTTTTTTTGTTGCCAAAATTCCCTGAACAGGGCATATCATCCAGCCGTGTAGGAGGTCGTGTGTCTTGACACGAACCGTGTGTCTGGCCGTGTAGAGTCCACTTTCCTTAGGATCTTCATTCTTCAACCTGAATACACCTGGATGCATATGTTTAAATTAAAACTTCATTTAATGTGAGCAAATAACTATTATGATGAGGATGAGTATGAAAATAATGAGTTTAGACTTTAAAATGAGGCGAATTCAAATTGGATTCTCAATTATAGTTTGATAAATATGACCTTATCATTACCTTAACAACTTTCCTTCTAAACGGGGAAGCGAGGCTTTGGTGGGAAGAGGTGGAACTACATAAGTTCACGGGAAAGGACATTACTGATATCTCGTGGAAAGAATTCACAGAGATTTTCCTACAACGATACGTCCCTTCTACCCAACGCATCGCGTTGCTAAACCAATTCTTGAGTCTGACTCAAGGTGATCGTTCAGTAGATGATTACTTCCATGAGTTTACTAGGCTTAGCCACTATGCTGGAGAGATGATGGAGGATGAGGAGAAGAAAACAAATAAGTTCTATGAAGGTCTGTTAGACGACCCGAGGCTGCTCATAGCAGGCCCGATGACATTTGGTTTTCTCACCTTAGTCATTACTGCCAGATCTCTGGAGCTAGATATGAAAAGGGTCCAAAGCAAGAAGGACCTAAGTGCAAAGAAACATGAGTACAAAGTACCGAGCTCTGCAAAGTCTGAGTTTAGGTTTTCAGGGACAGCTCCCTCTGCTGTTTCAAGAACGACGACTGGGCAAAGTCCGATCACTTGCTTCACTTGTAGCAAGGTGGGACACAGTGCCCGAGAGTGTCTAAGTGGTCCTCCGAAGGCAAACAATCGAGCGTTGGAGTACGCCAAAAAGGCGGGTGTTTCTTATACGGAGAAGGGAAAGCAGCGAAGTCGTATGCATCCCAGTATCCGCCAACTCAACCGCGAGTGTTCTCTCTTGATCAACAAGAAGCCATCTGTCAGAGCGATGTCGTGACAAGTATGAGTTAGTAGCTTTCATAGCTTATTGTACTTTATACCTTATGTACGATTGCTTGTTTGACTTGCTTGTATTATGCTTCATGCTAATACTTAACTATTCCGTGAGAACTCTCTTTGACATTAGAGCATCTCACTCCTTTCTGTCTGAGGACTTCGTACTGCATATCATAGTGCCATCTTTCGCATCGAAAGATAGATTGGATGTAGTGCTACCAAATGGGTACATGATGAGTGCGGATATGAGTTGTTATGTGAAGGTGCAGATAAGAAGTCATGACTTTGACTTGGAAGCGTCAATGCTGCCAATATCTGAGTTTGATGTGATTTTTGGCATAGACTGGCTCTCAAAACAGCGGGCATGCATCGATTGCAGTCTGAAGTAAGTCACACTGGGGCAAAACACTGAACACGAGACTACGTTTTCTAGTATGCAATGATCGAGCAAGATACTGATGTCTGCTCTCCAAGTGGTCAAGGCAGTTCGGAATGGCACAAAGTTATTCTTCACGTTGTTGGAGGCTTCAGAGCCCAAACCCAGTTTGAGTGATGTTCCAATCGTATTGAAGTTTGCGGATGTGTTCCCAAAAGATCTCCCTGGAGCTCCGCCTCAGCGAGAGATTGATTTCTCTATTGAGCTGGTGCCATGTGACAAACCTGTGTCATGCTCACCATACCGAATAGCACCAAAGGAGATGGCGGAACTAAAAGTTCAGTTGTAAGAGCTACTAGAGAAATACTATGTACGTCCGAGTTCATCCCCTTGGAGTGCATCGGTCCTTTTTGTGAAGAAGGACGGAAGCTTGCGTCTACGTATAGACTATTGCGAACTGAATAAGCTGGTAGTGAAGAATAAATATTCGATTTCGAGAATCGATGATTTGGTTGATCAGCTAGTTCGATCAACTGTGTATTCGAAGCTGGATCCGAAGTCTGGTTACTACCAGTTGAGAATCAGGGAATGAGATATTCCCAAAACGACGCTCAATACCTGTTACGGGCACTACGAGTTCATGGTGATGTCGTTTAGCCTATCAAATGCGCCATCGGTATTCATGGACTGGATGAACAGAACGTTCAGAGAGTATTTGGACTAGTTTGTGATTGTCTTCATCGACGATATACTGGTGTACTCTCAGTCGAAGGAAGAGAATGAAGATCATCTGTGAGCAGTGTTGAGCACCTTGAGGAGGAGTCAGGTGTATGCCAAGTTCTCTAAATATGAGTTTTGGCTACCATCTGTGGCATTCCTAGGTCATGTGGTAAGTGGAGAGGGTATTGCGGTGGATCCGGCGATGATAGTTGTTGTACGAGAGTGACCTGTGTTAACTAATGTGGCAGAAGTCCGAAGTATCTTAGGACTTGACGGCTACTATAGACGCTTCGTAGAGAACTTTTTGAGGATAACACTACCTCTCACTACGTTGACTAGGAAGGAGCAGAAGTTCATTTAATTTGGTCGTCGACGTGTGAGCTAGCTTTTGAGGAATTAAAGAGTCGTCTTACCACGACGCCAATTTTGTGTTCGTCATGTGGTACGAAAGGCTATGAAGTCTACAATGATGCCTCAAAAGTGGCTTAGGTTGCGTTCTTCTTCAGTTTGGAAATGTTATTGCTTATGACTCTCGCCAATTGAAAGTGCATGAGAGAAATTATCCAGTCCACGACTTGGAGTTGGCGGCCGTGATATTCGCTCTTAAGCTATGCCAACATTACTTATAGGGCGTGAAGATTGACATTTTTACAGACTATAAGAGCCTAAAGTATCTGTTAAATCAGAAGGTGTTGAATATGCGACAAAGGAGGTGGATGGAGTTCCTTGGGGACTACGCCTTCGATATTCATTACACTCCCGGGAAGGAAAATGTTGTCGCGGATGCGTTAAGTCGGAGGGCTTCTGCGCAAGCAAATTGGATTCAGATGCATGATGAGCTTCTAATCAGTGACTTGGAGTCCATTTCGATTACTTGTGTAGATAGGAGGACAACTGCTAATGCATGCTTGAACTGGACCGAGTTGCAGTGCGATCTTGCGGATCAGATCCGTTAGTCCTTGGAGCTTGATCAAAGCATGAAGCGTTATGTGACAGAGACCGTGGATGGGTCAAATGTTGATTTCTCCTTCGGCGATGGTCTTCTGTGGAAAGAAAGCTAGTTGTGCGTCCCAAATTTTAGGAAATTACGGGAGGAGTTGATGTACGAGGCTCATTTTACCAAGTACTCAATCCACACGGGGGGGCACAAAGATGTATATGGACATGAAGAAACTTTTCTGGTGGCTGGGTTTGAAGAAAGAAACAACCCTCTACGTGGCGAAGTATCATACTTGCGCACTAGTGCAGGCCGAATGTCAAAGACCTGGTGGATTTCAGAAGTATTTACCAATTCTAGAATGGAAGTTCGATGATATATTGATGAATTTCGTGCATGGATTGCCGAGATCGCACCATGTGAATGACGCCATCTGAGTGATCGTAGACCATTTGACTAGAGTATCTCACTTCATTCCGAACCGAGAAGATGATTTTGTGGAAAAGTTGGCAAAACTTTATGTCGACAACATTGTACGATTGCACGACGTTCCCCGTAGCATCGTAAGCGACCAAGATGAGCATTTTACATCGAATGATTGGAGGCTAATCCACCAACTATTGGGTACCAAGCTGAAGTTTAGCACGACCTTTCATCCGCAAATGGATGGGCAGACCAAAAGGAGCAATAAAACCATGAAGGATATGCTCTGAATGTGCGTATTAGATTTTAGAAAGAGGTGGACAGATCATCTTTTTATGATCGAGTTTGCCTACAATAACAACTACCAAGCGAGTAATCAAATGACGCCCTTCGAGGCCATATATGATAGAAAGTGTCGTACTCCCTTGGCTTGGGCGGAAACGGGAGACACAAAGTTGTTGAAGCAAAAAGACGTCGATGATGCTAATTCGACGATTTGAACGACCCGGGAGCGATTGTTGATTGCTCAGGATAGTCATGCAAATTACTACAACACCAAGCACCGAAATATCGATTACGTTGTTGGCGACTGGGTATACTTGAAAATTCCATTCAAGGGTGTATCGAGGATTTGACGCTTGAAAAAGCTAAGTCCGAGTTACCTTAGACCGTTTGAGATCTTGGAGTGTGTTGGTGAAGCTACCTACCAGCTTGCTCTTTCGACAAAGTTAAGTGGTTTACACGATGTGTTCACATGTCGGTGTTGAGGAAGGCGTTGCAAGAGCCTACTCATGTTATTGTTGATGCTAAAGTGCCAGTTGATGGTGGGCTATTGATGAAAGTCAAGCTCATTCGCAGCAAAGACACTGAAGTTCGACAGTTGTAGAACAAAGCGATCATAATGGTCAAGGTTCGCTGGGATAATTACGGACGCGAGGAGCTTTCTTGGGAGCGCGAGCAGACCATGCTTGAGGAGTTCCCCAAACTATTCCGTTGAGGTACAATTTACATGTTTTGTATCTTTTGTTGCTTTCTTAGTTATGGAATTTTGGGACGAAAATTCTTTAAGGGAGGAGAGTTGTAACACCCCAGTTTTTCCAATGCTAAGAAAAGCAAAAAAATTGTAACAGAGAGCTAGTGCTAAGCGGTAGGTGCTACCGTTGGCGGTAGCAATCGACTTAAAAATTCCCATATCGTCGAGATAGGGCTCGTGTTGGCTAGATGTCTAGCCGATCGATTAGACGCTAACGCCGCGCGATATAATGATACCGTTGGCGGCAGCCTTCAAGTCGATAAACCTGAGTTTAAGTCGATCGACTAGAAACTTGTCGTGTCGTCGATACTGACGGCTAACGCTGCGCGGTAAGTTCTACCGTTGGCGGTAGTGGAACTTTAAGCACCATCGGCTAGAGATCAAGACGATCGACTAGATGCTTGTCATGTCGTCTAGATGACGACTAATGCCGCGCAGTAGGGTGATTCCACTGGCTTTTATCTCCGTGGTGCGTTGTTATATAATTGCTGATTTTCATTACGTAACTCTTTGTTTGTGCGCTCGATATGGCGTGGGGTCCCGACCGAACCTACTGTTATATTGTTTGTTACATTCAGGGTGTTACAAGGGTACCCCGCCCGGATTTGGCTAGGATGGTCGGGGGCTGGGATGGTTATGCGGTTTGTGGTTAGCTCATAGCTGACCCTCGTTTATCTTCTATTTGTGTTTGGTGCAGGTGCCGTAGAGCAGAGCGGGAAGTAGCGGGCTAATGCCCTAAGCTTAGTTGGCCAAAGAAGGTCGAACTCCCTTTTACTGCTTTCTGTATTTACCGGCATGTGTGCTAATGATTGAGTTAGCATGTTGTTGTTTTGATATGATATATACATTGGTTTTGATGTAAGGTCATAAGCCCGAACCTTTGTTTTGAAACATTTCTTAGTAACTGTGGACATTCATGCTGAGTTTAATAAAAGCTTCCACTAGCATTGTTTATTTAGCGTTGTGTTGTTTATTACTTTTGTTTATCATTTATTAACTCCTAGCTTGTGTGTTCAATATGTCGTGTGGTCTCGACTGGACCTATGTTATATTGTTTGTACAAGCAGGGTGTTACACGTAACATGAAATTTCAATCTGGTGGCGCCGAATCATCCCCAACTGTTAGAAATAGGCCAAATACATTCCTTGGTCATGGATCTATGTATCTCTTGGCTTCGGACATCCAAAAAGTGTACAAATGTAGTTCAGTTTTCCCCAAATCACTCATGCCTGCTCCTAGTAACTCAAACACACAATAAATACATAATAATCATATTAAACACTTAATTTAACCAAAATTTATTTACATTGACATAGTACCGAATAAAATGTATATGATGAAGTGTCATCAAATACCCCCACACTTTGCATTTGCTATTCCAGAGCAAAACATGCTATGTATAAGAGTTCAATAAATTAAAAAAAAGTCTTAGTAAAGTGTCTTAGGACTCTCCCCTCTACATACAAGATGGAACTATCTTGACACACAACACCATAACATAGAATTGATTCATATATCTTAATCGTATATTAAATGAGAGTAAAAATAATTGTAATCACCGTCTCTTCGTATCCTTAACTAATGTGTAGTTAGTTTTCCTATATACTTCAATAGGATCATAAAAGCCTTCTCTATATACAATATCTATTATACAAATACTAACCCTTAAGAAATCATATATTTCAACATATTCAAATATAAAAATCATTAGGTTTTATAATAGGTTGTAATGGGGCTTAGGTGATTAGGAAATGATATATCAATGGTAGCAAACTTAATCACAAACTAAGCATCACAAACTAAGCATATGTTGAGCACTTTCTTCTTAAGCAAGAGATCACATTCAAGCTCCAAAATATAACACCCCCACTCTTATTTGTTTTTGTGGGATGTTTCCTTTTTATTTTATTTTCCCCACTCAATTTTTTTTTCAAGAATGAAGAGATATATAGATAGATATTTTGTTTGTATATTTCTCTTTTTTTTTGCATTTTTTTTCAATTTACAAATCTCATCCTTACTTAAAATAAACAGAACAACTGCTCTATTTTAGTTGTGATTTTTAGGAATGGAAATTTGGGCCTTGGTGGAAATAATTTTTTTATTGTTCAAAGTGGGCAATAGCGGTAAGATATGTTGGTTAAGGCACAAAGGCTCAAACTATTTTTAAAAGGTGGCCTAGATCATTTCTTTACTACTAATCATATTCTTAAACCTCTGTTTCTAGTATATAAAGAATTAGGTTTTAGCCTTTGTGAAAAGTTATATAAAAGGGCTAACATAGCCAATCTCTAGTTTTCTATGACCGAATTACTATATTTTCATTAATTCAACTTGAAGAGGTGATCAAATTAAGAAAATTTCATAGAAAATACAACTTTATTTCTCATAAGGACTTAGTTATTAGTGTTGACGCCAGGAAAATACTGACCTCAAGATTCGGACCAATGCAGCCGGAGGCTACTCGCCCAGCAGCCCAACGAGATGGCTTGGCTGGCAATGACGAAGAAGCTAGAAGAGCAACAAACAGGACCCCAGGTGCTGCGGCAGGGAGGTCCCACCACGTACCCAGAAGCTCCGAAGAGACTTCCCCTCCAAGACCAAAGAATGGCCGAGCAAGGTACGAGGAAGGCACCGACTTGGCTAATACCGGGAGTAGCGACCAAGTGCGACAGGTTTTAGAATGCAAGAGCAGGGTTTCGAAAGCTCAAGTCCAGGTGCCAATCCAAGTACCCCTGGGGTCCTATTTATAGGAAAACCAAGGGGTAGGGGGGGTTTTATAGTCCAGCCCCCAACCTGGCGACTATGGGTTACTCGGCGAGTATCCTGCCATAGTCGCCCATCTGGCGAGTATTGGGTGCTGCTCGCACACGCCGGGTTAATAGTCGTCAGGTCTTCTGTTCCATACTCGCCACCCTGGCGAGTATTGCCTGCATACTCGCCGAGGCCTTCTCTTCTCTGCCTTGAACTGCCGGGCTCTGCGTTGACCTCTTTGACTTTGACTTCTGCCTACGTGGCCTTGGGGGGGTCCACCCTCGGAGAATGAGGGTTGTACACAATCCCCGCTCTTTGCGAGTAACGTAGTTGCTCGGAAAGAATCATCCAACCCTTCATTCGACGAGCTTCCCTGTTTGGCGAGTATTGGCCTATACTCGCCATCTCGCTGGCCGACGCTCGAGCTCTATAAATAGAGGGGCAGGGGTCTCTGATGGCACGTCTTTTCTGAACTCGCTCAAGATGGTGCGCGATTATGCTGCCGAGGCTAAGGCGGCCATGGCTGGTCTTGTCGGCCTTTTTGAGGGTTCTTCGCTCCCTCCTCACCTGGATCCCGCATCTGGCGACCTTCCATCTTCCAGGAAGAGGAAGAGGCTCGCCCAGAAGAAGAAGAAGAAGGAGAAGAAGAAAGCCGCCGAGGAAGAGGTTGCTGCTCCTTTGGGCGACCTGCACCAGCAGCTGCTGGACGACCTGGGGCTCTCCAATGAGGGCGACTCGTCGGCCGCTGATCCTCCTGCTCCAAATGTTGCCGAGGAAGCGAGCATGCCCGGGACCTCGATCCAGAATCAATCGGAGGATCTCGCCTCTGCGCGAGGTGGGGGTTACCTACTCGCCACCTTCTTTGATTGACCTCGACTTGGGCCGAAATGCTGAATATTTCTTTTATGCTCGCAGATTCTTCCACCATTGGTGCGCAGCAGGAGCCTGTAGCCGCACCCCCTCTGAGATCGTCGCCTATGATCTCGCCTAGAGGTGGAGGTCGCTCAGGGCGAGTTCTTCACAGCTCCTTGCTGGAGAGGAGGCCGATGAGCGAGCAATATGCTCCTTTGGCGGGCATCGTGCTTCCGCCTCCACCGCCACCGCCTCTTCAGTCTGTGGGGACAGCGAGTAGCTCGCAGCTGCCTGTAGGCGGGCTTCCGCCACCTCCTCCGTTCCCTCCTTCTGCTACTCCTCAGGGCGATCAGCGCCCTTCGACTTCTACTGCGCCTTCTACTCATCAGGGCGGGCGAATCCTCGCGCCGTGGCGGGACTGGGGGCTCCTCGGGCTTCTTTCCTCCAAGGGGAGGAGGACGACCAGGCGATGGTCGCGGTCGCGAGAACGCGCCTCCTAGCCAGGATCAGACGGCTGGATCCCATCCTGCTCGGCGGGGCGATCATCATCATAGCACGTCTCCTCAGCGAGGCAGGGGCTCTCCTCGCCATCGCTCTCGTAGTCCTCGGCCAGGTATTAGGTCGCCATTCATGATAGTCGCCACTATCCTCACTTGGTTCCTTCAGTTGTCAAATCTCCCATAGGAGCCTTGATCGACGCGGTCGGGCTTCCTTCTCGCGAGTACCAGGAGAGGGCTACTCGCGCCATCCTAGAGCTGGAGTCCAAGCTGGAGCGCTTGGCGATCTGCGAGCCTCATCGCCGCCTGACTGATGTCGAATCGCGGGTTGAGCGCTTGGCGAGCACTGATGCTCACCGTCGTTTGACTGCCGTGGAGTCGCGCATAGAGCGTCTGGCGAGCAGCGATGCTCATCGCCGCCTGGCTGAGTTGGAGGCGCGGGTTTCTCGACTGGAAGAGTTCGATACTCGGCTGGTCGCTACCGAATCTTGCCTGCAGTCGGTCAACGATCTTGAGCGCAGACTTGGGAGGCTCGAACATCGCCAACAACTGCACCACGACGAGCTGGTGGGGATGCGCGCGAGCATGGGCTCGGTTGGTCGGCTGGCGAGGATCGAAGACCAGCTACGTCAGGGCGAGGACGCGATGTCTGTGGCCTCCGAGCACTTCAGGCGAGCTCGCGGCTTAGGATGGGTCGGGCGACAACCTCAACAGCCAGACACTCAGGCGAACCTTCATGCTCCTCCGTAGATGTTGCTTTTTCTTTATTTTTCTTCCTCCTAGGTCATGTCGCCTTTTGGCGAGTATCCCTGTATTGCTGAATTATTTATTAATATTCATTCGGCGAGTATTAGAAACTCGCCTTTTATTACTTGCTTCTGCTTTACTCTTCTGCGATGGTTTTCTTGATTGTTTCTATCTTCTTTTACCTTGGCGAGTATTGTCTGCGCGTCGCCTTAGGCATGGCGAGTTTGTTGATCTTGGCGATTATAACTCGAAACTCGCCTTTTATTACTTGCTTCTGCTTTACTCTTCTGCGATGGTATTCTTGATCGCGCCGTCGTGCTCGATACGCCAAGCTACCAGACCACTATAAATAGGGGGGGGGGGGGGGGGTGGGTGAGTCTTAATTACGCTTTGGCGAGTTCCGAACTCTTGCGCGAGTATCCTCCGTCTCACTTTTCCCTTCTCTTCTTTGATACTCGCCTTTCTTTCCGTCCTTTCAAAAGATGACTGACGAGGCGACCATCCGGCGTGCCAATCACGCCAAGAATTTTGCGGCGACCATCTTCAAGAAGGCAGTCACGACTGAGAAAGAGTTGGAGGTCATCAGGGCGAGGTACCTCCCGCCAGGGTATGTCGCGAGGCTTCCTCGCCAGAGCGAGCGACTAAACACCGTTTTGACTAATGAGCGGGTGATCCCTATTCGCCACTTCGAGGTGGGCTTGCGACTACCATTGTGGACGGAGTTCTCCCAGATACTCCGTTACTTTGGGATAGTCCCTGCCCAGATCAACCCCAATGGGGTGGCGATGATCGTGGGCTTCCTTTGCTACCTGCGCGACCAGGGAATAGCCTTCGACCTGTCGGTCTTTAGGCGAGTATTCCATTTTATGGCGACTGGCGAGGGCGTCGTCTTCCTCTGCAGCCACGTCTGCACGCTGGCCGGCACCGCCAACAAGAATCATCGCTGGGGAGAGCGAATAGTCGTCATCGCTGGCGACTTTCAAGCCGTCCCTGACAAGTCCTTCCAGCCACCGGAGAGCGTCTTCGGGGTTTCCTTCCTAAGCGCGGGTGGCGAGAAGCTGCTCGAGGCTTTCAAAGGTCGCCGCCTTGATGTGGTGCACTGGAGAAGGCGAGTAGATGAACTCGCTGAGGTTTTCGCAGGCGAAGGTAATCCACCGCGCGAGTATTCGCAATACTCGCTCTTCGTCTTCATCTTGGCGACTAACTGGACTTATTACTCTTCTTGCTGCAGCAGTCCATGTCCTGCCGCGCGAGCTCCTTCCTGCGGTGGTGAAGGCGACGGCTTCCACACAAGGAGGTGCGGGGACTTCTGCTCGCGGGGAAGGGGTCTACTCGCCCATAGACTTGTCGCCAGGAGGCGATGAGCCTTTGATCATCGGCGAAGGATCTGGGCCTTCAAAGAAGTGGAAGGAGAGGGGCGAGCCCTCCGAGCCCTCGAGGAAGAAGAAGGAGGTCGCTCATCGGGACCTTGGCAAGAAGGCGGATCCTTCTGAGGCCGGCGAGCCCTATACCCACCCGAATTTCAACTTGGGTGTTCGTGGTGAGGACGCCTATGGTCGCCGCCTAGTCGCCTGGTCGGAGGACGATCATGTGGTATCTCTGAGCTCCAACCTTCCCCCCTGGTCAGAGGACTGGGAGGATCAGGGCGAGGCCTTTGACGTGCTTCATGCCGTCTATGGTCACGAGGACGCTGAGAGGCTGCGGGAGGAGCCTGCCGAGTACTTGGCACACCAGACCTCGCGATCTCTGCTGCGCTCCGCCGAGCTGGCGCACATGACGGCGAGGAGGTTGCTGGAGTACGAGGAGGTGATCCGGATCAGTACTAAGAAAATGATCGCCATGGGGATCAAGGCTAAGGAGCATGAGGTACTCGCTTCTCAATGCTACTCGCCTTCGGGATAGTCGCCACTTTGCCGAATAACTTGCTGACTTTGTGTCTTCTCTTGCTTTTGTTGGTCGCCGAGGTGGAGATGGCGACAAAGGTGTCCCAGCTGGAGAAGGAGCTGGATGACACTCGGCTGGCCTTGGAGGCCGCCCAAGTTCGCATCGCTGAGCTGGAAACTCGGCCCGCCGAGCAACAGCCAGCGGTGGCGGGCCCCTCTAGGGTCGGCAAGCAGATCCGGATGCATGGCGACAATATGCCACGCGTTCGTCGAGAGATCGTGCGAGCTACTGGGACCGTCATCCTGAGTCAGCTGAAGGCGGACGATCTCCTGAAGCCTGCGGCCATGGAGTTAACGGTGGAGGACATCATCCCGGCACTGCTCGCCGAGGAATCCACCTCCCCCTTGCGGACATCCTCGCCGCCGTCCAGTGATGCTGAGGATGACGATTCCGAGGATGAGGATGACGACGATGACGATGATGATGATGACGATGGCGGTGATGATGGTGGCGACGAGCCAGACGCAGACATTGATGGCGAGAATGTCGCTTAGTCGCCTGGGCACCCTTTTTTGCTCGCCCGGCGACCTTTTGTAAAGCTTCTGAAAATTTATGTAATTCATTTAATTATTTATAAATGAAAAATCAAAGCTTTTGCTCGCCTGTTTCTTTGGTGCTTGCTTTCTTTTTTGAATGTCGCTTAGGCTCCTAGGCTCGGGGCGAGTTTGAGTGCTCGCGAGGCTCTTAGGATCAAGACGAGATTGAGTGCTTCTTCATGCTCGCACCTGTATACGTGTACATCCATGCTCGCACCTGTATACTCGCCGAGATACTCGCGCATGCATACTCGCCGAGATACTCGCGCATGCATACTCGCCTTCTTCAATATTTCCCTTGGTGGGGTCGAGTTGTGGAGGGTACTTGGAGGGTTCCGAAGGACACATGCTCTCAAGGCCTCACTCTGTACCTGGTGAAGAGTTCATTAGACTCGTTCAATAAATTTTGAAGGGGAAAGAGATAGGGAACGGCAGTCGGGGAGGCCTGGCGGGACATATCTTCCCGAGGCCTCCATCCTACTTGGGTGCTGGAACATCTCCATCCTCTGGCCGGTCAAATCGATCGCTCCCCTTCTCAAGTTGGAGTATCGGCTTCCAGACTTTACCCTAGTAATCTCTACAGCCGGACGAGAAATGCAGTCGGTGGGAACCGCGGCCAACATGCAAGGGGGGAGCTGATCTCGGCCGTCATTGCAGAGGCTTGGTCTTAAGGGAACGCATATCCGAGGCACTGTCCCATCATCCGTTTTGAGTTTTTACAAGGGTCTAGTCGGAGGCTCGTCTTCCAACCTGCGGCGGCGAATGTTGATGTAGGACGACGTCAAGCAGGGAGTGGCAGTTGGGGAGATCCAAGGGGATACACCATCCCGAGGCCTCCATCCTACTTGGATGCTGGATGTGGATCGGACCTGCTTCCTGTTGCTCAATGAGTTTAGCAGGGAGTTAAGCACACTTTAGGCACAATAACTCATATGATCTAACACAATAATTTAGAAAATGAAATGCTTTGCTGCGAGCTTTTTAGCTCTCGAGGGTACACGACGCCTTTTTTCAAGGGTTCCCTGAGCTAGTGAAATCGATCATCCCTTCGCCGAATCGGAAGGTCGGCGTCCAGACTTCTTCCCGGTAATCTCTACAGTCGGACGAGAAATGCAGTCGGTGGGAACCGCGGCCAACATGCAAGGGGGGAGCTGATCTCGGCCGTCATTGCAGAGACTTGGTCTTAAGGGAACGCACACCCGAGGCACTGTCCCATCATCCGTTCTGAGTTTTTACGAGGGTTAAGTCGAAGGCTCATTTTCCAACCTAGCGTGGAGATTGACTTCACCTGACTTCTTTATTATGAAAACTTTGTTGATGCGAAAGAAACTGCCTCGTCCCATGTTTCAGGGAGATGCAGATTTTATTCAAAGAAATGAATTTACAAGGATGGGGTATACACATTCCCTCTCAGGGATAAAACCTTTTCAGGTCATCGCCGCTCCAGGTGCTCCCTAGCAGCTCGCCTTCCTGGTTCTGCAAGCGGTATCCTCCTGTTAGGAGTGCTTCCTGGATGATGAAAGGTCCTTCCCAGTTCGGGTTGAGCTTCCCGACGGCCGCAGACCTTCCTGCTGCGTCCACCTTTTTCAGGACCAGATCACCTGCTTGGAATTGTTTGAGGCGAACATTTTTGTCAAAATGTTTTGCCATCCGGCGCTTGATCTCCTCTTGCCTGGCCGAAGCTAAATCTCGGAGTTCTTCAATGTAGTCGAGAGATAGCTTTTGAACCTCTTCATTCTCTAGTCGCCATTCTTCTCTTCCGTCCTCCGCAGCTACCACCCTTGGGCTTCTGACTTCGAACTCTACTGGAATGAGAGCTTCCGACCCGTGAGAGAGCTTGAACGGTGTTTCCCCCGTGGCTGAGCTAGGAGTGGTCCTCAGAGACCACAGGACCGAGGGGAGCTGGTCCGCCCAGTTACCTCTTAGGTTCTCCACCTTCTTCTTCAGTAGGTTGATGATCAGTTTGTTGGCGGCCTCCACTTGGCCATTGCTCCTTGGGTGATGTACGGAGGCGAACCGAAGGTCGGTTCCTAGCTGCCTACAAAAGTCTTCCAGTTCTAAGCTGGCGAACTGGGGACCATTGTCGGTGATGATGGCGAGAGGGATCCCGAATCTGCAGACGATCTCTCCCCAGATAAAGTTCTTCACGACTTGAGAGGTGGTCTTGGCCAGGGCTTTGGCCTCGATCCACTTGGAGAAGTAGTCGATCATGACGAGAACGAACTTTCGTTGTCCACTGGCTTGAGGGAAAGGGCCGATCAAGTCCATCCCCCAGATGGTGAACGGTCATGGGGAGATGATCGATCGAAGCTGCTGGGCCGGCTGCAACTGAAGGGGGGCGAAGAGCTGGCACTTCTGGCACTTCTTCGAGAAGATCTCTGCATCCTTCCGGATAGTAGGCCAGAAGTAACCATGCCTCAATACCCTCTGCTCCAAAGTGCGAGTCCCAGAATGACTTCCACACTCTCCCGAGTGGATCTCCTCCAACACTCGGGGTACTTGGTCTTCGGAAACACATTTGGCCAGGGGGCCCGAGATGGTCTTGCGGTACAGCTCCCCATCTTGCAGGAGGTAGTATGCCGCCTTATACCGAAATCTTCTTTTATCCCCCTCGTCTGCCGGGAGCTGGCCGCTGGCCAGGAATGCCACGAAGGGATCCATCCACGAGGGGCGTTGCTCGATCTCCATCATCTCTCCCTCTTCAATGGACGGGCGGAACAGCTCGGTGATAGTTCCTCCGGCCCTTGGCCCGTACTTGGCGAGGCGATCTGCTGCCGAGTTCTCCTCCCTTGGCACATACTCGACGAAGAAGGATTGGAAGCCTCCCATCAGCCCTTTCACTTTTATCAAGTACTGCTGCAAGATGGTGTCGCGCACCTCAAACTCGCCTCGAATCTGCGATGCGACCACCATCGAGTCTGTGAAAGCCCGGACATCACGGATCCCCAGCTCCTTGGCAAGGCGCAAGCCTGCCACTATTGCCTCGTATTCTGCCTGGTTGTTTGTGACGGGGAAGAGGATCTCGACGGCTTGCTCGATTCTTGTTCCCTGTGGGCTGACGAGCACGATGCCCACCCCTACAGAGCTTTTACCCGAAGCTCCATCAACAAACATCTTCCAAGGAATTGGATTGAGCCCCCTCTTCTCCTGGCTCCGCTTCCACCGAGAAGTCAGCCAAGAAGTCTGCTACTGCCTGGGCCTTGATCGCTACTCGGGGAGAGAAGGAAATGTCGAACTCGCTGAGTTCTACCGACCATTTCGCCAACCTCCCTGAATGCTCCACTCCCTCCAAGACATTGCGGAGAGGATGATCAGTTACCACTCGGATGGAGTGAGCCTAAAAATAAGGCCGGAGCTTCCGTGCCGACACCACCAAGGCGAAGGCAAGCTTTTCCAGGATTGGATACTTCAGCTCCGCCTTCTTCAGCACCCGGCTGACATAGTAGATAGGTAGCTGCTTCTTCCCTTCTTCACGGACCAAGATGGAGCTAACTGCCTCCGCTCCTACTCCGAGGTAGATGAGCAGGTCTTCGCCTTCCTTCGGGCTCTGAAGGAGAGGTGTCTGAGTCAACTGCTCCTTCAGCCTTCCGAATGCTATCTCACATTCTTCGGTCCACTCGAAGCTTTCTGTTTTGCGGAGCGTTTTGAAGAATGGAGAGCACTTCTCTCCGGCCTTTGAGAGGAAGCGGCTAAGACCCGCTAGCCTGCCTGTCAACCTTTGGACTTCCTTCATCGTTTTTGGGGATGACATCTCCAGGATCGCCTTAACCTTGTCGGGGTTAGGCTCTACTCCCCTCGGAGTAAGGAGATGTCCCAGGAACTTTCCCCTGCCTGCTCCGAAGACGCACTTCGTCGGATTGAGCCTCATCTTGAATCTTCTTAGCGTCGCGAAGGTCTCTACCAGATCGGCTATGTGTTCCTGGACACTCTTGCTTTTGATCAAGAGGTCGTCCACATACACTTCCAGGTTCCTCCCCTTTTGCTCCTTGAAAATATGGTCCATCATCCGTTGATAGGTGGCTCCCGCATTCTTCAAACCGAAGGGCATCATTTTGTAGCTGTAGCAGCCATCGTCGGTGATGAAGGAGACATCGCGGCAATCGGGGGGATGCATCCGGATCTGGTGATATCCTGAAAACGCATCAAGGAAACTCATCACAGAAAAACCGACGGCCGAATCAACCAGCTCGTCGATTCGAGGCAAGGGATAACAATCCTTCGGGCAGCTTTTATTCATTAAGGAAAAATCCACACACATTCTCCAGCTTCCCCCCGCCTTTGTCACCATTACAACATTGGAGACCCAGCCTGGGTACTGGATCTCTGACACAAAACCTGCATCAAGCAGTTTTTTAACCTCCTCCCTAATTGGCTTGGCGAGGATGGTGGCGGTTCTCCTTTTCTTCTGGCGGACGGGCTGGACAGTGGGATCCAGGTTGAGGCGATGACACGCAACCTCAGGGTCGACTCCTGGCATCTCGGCTGCGCTCCAAGCAAAGATGTCGACGTTCTTCTGCAGACACGCCGCCATCTCGATCTTCTCTTCGGTCTTCAGCGACCCGCCAATCTTCAGCAGCCCCGGCACTCCCGCTGCAGAGAGTACCTCGATCTCCTCGACCTCTTCAGCCACTTCCAGCCTGGCCGGGCTCTCTAGCACTCTTCCGAACTCTTCCGCGTCAGCCATCCAACTGATGGTACTGACAACGCTAAGATAGCACTCCCTAGCGGCTCTTGGATCTCTCCTGATCCTCACCTGGACGTCTCCCTTACAGTACTTCAAGCACTGATGGTAGGAGGATGGGACGGCTTTGAAGGCGTTGAGAAGCGGCCTCCCAAAGATGGCCCTGTAACAGCTCGGGGCATCGACGATGATGAATCGACAGCTGATGGAGGTGCCACCGAGTGTTACCAGGAGATCAGCTCCTCCTTCCACTTCCTTCTTCTCTCCGGAGAAACCGAAGAGGGGACCGTCAGGTGCCCGAACCCTGGCAGCTTCGACTCCTAGTCCGTCAAACGTCCCCTTGAAGATGACGTTTACAGAGCTACCGTTGTCGATCAGAATCCGATCAACGGTGAAGTCCTCCACCACGGCTTGAATCACGAGGGCATCATGGAAGGGATTCGCGTTCCCTAGCATGTCCTCCTCGGAAAAGGTAATCTCCTCCATCGGGGGCGGTGTTTATGAGGTCGAGGCGACACTCCTGCGGTAGATCTGATGGAGGCTTCCCTTGCGGGAAGCTTCTAGCCCTGCTCCCCCATGGATTACTCCAACTCGGCCTCCCTGGCCCAGGTCTCCCCGACCTCCCTGGTCGACCCGATTCTCGTTCCTCCTGCGAACGACTGCGGCCTGTCCTGCCTATGGCTCGGCAGGGGCCTCCATCCTCCTCTGCTCTCCTCCAGCCTCTCCTGCTGCCAGCCTCCTCCGGGCTTCCCAAAAGTCTGGGCAGGCAGCCATGGCATGTCCCCCCACCTGGTGGAAGTCGCAGTAGAGAGGAACCTCTTCTGCTTGACGCCTCCTAGGCTTCGGCTTCTTCCTTCCTTGACGGCGGCCTCGCCCGGCTACCGCCATTGCTTCATCTCTCCTCCTCTCCTGACGCCTCTCTGGTTGGCGAAAGGGCCTTCTTTCTGGGGATCTCCCCCTTTGGTCTTGACGTTGGTGCCGTCCAGCCGGCCTCCAAGGTGGCCGGTTGACGGGGACCTGGTAGCGTCTTCCCTCCTCCTGACGCTCAGGGGACTCGACGGGCCTTCTCTCCACGATCCTCCCGGTTTCCTTCCTCCTGAGCTCCTCCTTCTTTTTCTCTTCTTGCCGCTCCGACCACTTCCTTTCCTCACTTCGGGGCTCCTCTCTCTTCCTTTTCTCAGGGATCCCATCCCTCTCTCCACGGTCGCCTCTGGTCACCCGTGCCAACCTTGCCAAGAAGTCAGGGTTGGAGGCCTCTCCCCGGACAAACTTATTGGCCCTCTGAATGAGGTTGTCGTAGGAGTAGGGTGGGTTCTCACTGAGCTCCAACTTGAAGAGGCCTTGACTGATGCCGAATGTCAGGGCCAGCAACAGGATGTTGCTATCCACCTCCTGGATTTGCAGAACCTCCTCTTGGAAGCGCTCGATGTAAGGTCCCAATGCCTCATCTGGCCCTTGCACGAGGTAGAACAGGGCCGTTGCCTCCTTCTTTAGCTTCCTGGCCGTGTCGAACCGGGTCGTCAGCCCACGACACAGGTCTTCAAAGCAGTAGATTGAGCCTGCGGGCAACTGGTGGAACCAGTCCCAGGCCTTTGCTCGGAAGGTAATGGCAAACAACCTGCACTTGAAGGCGTCCGACATGGTTCGGATAGAGACTATATCCTCGAACCATTGGATGTGCCTGACGGGGTCCTCCTTTCCCGAATAGTAATTCAAGGCTGGGTCCCTGAATCCTTCTGGCACGGGCGCGGCGAGAATCTCCTCGCAGAAGGGGCTCCTCCCTCCTGCCCGGCGACGATCCTCCACTTGGCGAGTATCACCACCATACTCGCCATATGGGCGAGTATCCGGGTACCTCCCCTGCTCGCACGGCTCGCGGAAGCGAATACCTTGCGAGGTTGGCTGGTAGAATTGCGACCTCCTTGGTCGCTCGGTTTCATCTTCCATGTGCTCCTTTCCTGCTCGCCGAGGGGGACTCCCTCCCTCGGACGGAACTGGGCGATGCGGCGAGGTCGCAGTGACCTCGGCGCGCGGCTGAAGCGCTGCTCGCATGGCTCCCTCCATGCGCTGCGCGAAGGCTTCGAAAACCTCCAGCGTCACGAACCTGCCAGTTCCCGTCGAGTTGCCGACCTCCTCCTCATGGTCGCCACCTACGACCATCTCGCCTTCTTGCCGAACTTTCTTCCAACGACTACGGTCCACGCTCACCGCACCAAAGTGTTGACGCCAGGAAAATCCTGACCTCAAGATTCGGACCAATGCAGCCGGAGGCTACTCGCCCAGCAGCCCAACGAGATGGCTTGGCTGGCAACGACGAAGAAGCTAGAAGAGCAACAAACAGGACCCCAGGTGCTGCGGCAGGGAGGTCCCACCACGTACCCAGAAGCTCCGAAGAGACTTCCCCTCCAAGACCAAAGAATGGCCGAGCAAGGTACGAGGAAGGCACCGACTTGGCTAATACCGGGAGTAGCGACCAAGTGCGACAGGTTCTAGAATGCAAGAGCAGGGTTTCGAAAGCTCAAGTCCAGGTGCCAATCCAAGTACCCCTGGGGTCCTATTTATAGGAAAACCAAGGGGTAGGGGGGGTTTTATAGTCCAGCCCCCAACCTGGCGACTATGGGTTACTCGGCGAGTATCCTGCCATAGTCGCCCATCTGGCGAGTATTGGGTGCTGCTCGCACACGCCGGGTTAATAGTCGCCAGGTCTTCTGTTCCATACTCGCCACCCTGGCGAGTATTGCCTGCATACTCGCCGAGGCTTTCTCTTCTCTGCCTTGAACTGCCGGGCTCTGTGTTGACCTCTTTGACTTTGACTTCTGCCTACGTGGCCTTGGGGGGGTCCACCCTCGGAGAATGAGGGTTGTACAATTAGTGTGTGTACAAACATAGCCTATCAAATCTAGAGAGAGTACTTCTGCATTAAGATATTCTGACAAATTTAATGTTTACTCAAAACATAATAAAGTTTTGAACTTTCATAAGTAAATGTAGAAATATAAGAATCAATTTATAAAAATGATTTTATTCAATACAATATCAAATGAATAATTCTACTGAAATTTGATCAATTTAGATATCAATAAATTTGACAACCATCTCCCTAACAACGACCCCAAAGATTTGATACGCTCTCGTCGCACCAAGGCCAGCAATAGGATTTGCGTACTTTTTAGGCAAGCACACACATCATTGTGGTATAGGAGAAGCGGTGTATCGAGTTTTACATTTATATTTAGCCTAGCGCCTTGTAAGTATCATACTTCACCTCTCATTCTATTTTCATGCCATTTTATAAATAAGGATGATGTTCCTAAACTAAGATAACTTAATGCTTTGATTTGGTACTTATAAAAGTAAGAAACCCGAGAAGATAGAATATATGTATTTTGTTTACTATAAAGTAGATGTTTTCATGAAGTAGTGAAATATAGATTTATATACTTAATTTTAAAGATATTTCTTCTCTCGATCTCAATCTCTCTAGACCGCGGGGATTCAACTGTCACTCCAATTTCCTATGGGCGGGACAACCGGAGCTCTGGTTTTAGGGAGGCATACCTGGAATTTGGACTATGAGTAGGGAGCTCTAAAGACCGCCTTATCGTCCAGTGAATCCCAACTCTTGGCTTTCACACCATGACATGAGGATTTCAATTCCCAATTCTATCAAGGAGGCAACAAACCCTCTTTATCCACGTGCGATCAAATATAGTAACAATTCCCAAAATCATATATCCCGAGTTACTAGTAACATGTATAAAAATGATAGTCACGATCTACCACTTCATTCTATTATAAACATGGATAAATTTTAGGAAAAAGAGAATGAGAAGAAATATATATTTAAGTAAAGTAGTTTACATCATTTCAACACTAATAATACATGATTAAACAAACAAAAGAGCAATGTTATAAGCACATCAAAATAGGCTAGTAGCACACCAATAATCTAGCCAAAAAAAACTCAAAAACACTAAAGCCACATGCTTTAAGCGCACACTTGTTGAAATCCTCCGCTCTTGTTCCGCTCTTTCGCGATTCCTGGCCGCACGCCCGCGTTCCTTCTTCTTCGCACCAGGTTGCCGCCTTCGGAGGAGAATGGCCCATTGCTTAAGAAGGCGCACGAGGTATCCGGCCTTTGCGACGCCGATGTGGTGCTGGCGTATAATATTTTTGATTTGGTATGGATATGGACCGAGGTAATTTTGATTGCCGATCTTTTGATGTGGTACTCTTGATCTCTCCGGGTTTGATTCTTGGAACTAATTTTAAGTTAGTACTTGTTTATTGAAATCGAGATTTTTGAAAACAGATAAGAGAAAAAACACAACTACACTGTTTAATTGTTTTCACGGCAAATACCTCCACCGTAGCATGCAAACTTAGGCTCCGTTTGGGGGGACTTATTTTCACCGGTCAAGCGTTTACGACCGCATGAATCTGATCTTAATTAAGGTTCGGTTCATGCCGTCGTAACCGCTTGACCGGTGAAAATAAGTCCCCCCAAACGGAGCCTTAATATGCCATTTCTAGCATCATTATCTCAAATATAACTTAAGCCACTGTAGCTTACAAACTTAATCTCATTTGAAGTTAAGTTATTAAAAAAATTAGTGTAGAAATAACGCGTTGGTGTGAAAATAAAATATTTTTGTGTTATAATATAATTTGTCTGTAAATAGCGAAAATATGTGTGCTTTTAACATTGCTCCAAACAAAACACTACATACCACACACGTGGAGTAGAAGAATAGAGGGGAGAACACTAGTAGAGGCAAGGCTTGCAAAAGAAACCCTTCGACTTCATGAAGTTCTTCTCCTCTTCACTCCCCTTCCCGAGGTTCTCCTTCTTCTATTCTTTACGACATTAAGAACTCCAAATCAGGCATAGGTTCTTCAGGATGAAATGACCTTTTATAACCAGGAATCCGTGCGAAAAAGTTAAGTTTACATGCCCTCAGTACACAGGCGTGTACTCTGAAAAGTCACGTACCCTCGGTACACGACCGCTACCCCGTGCCAAATGAAGGCTCAAGGTTTATTATACAAATACTGTTAAATATTTATCAACAATTTTAAAGTGATGGATGTCTTTTAAATTTCTAGATTTTTAAAAATTATAATATTTTTATTAGTAGCACAGGTTGTGATAATGTGTATAATATATTAAGGGAGTTGATATTAGCACTCCGGAAGTGGCTATTCGCAGTTCATCGCTATTCGTAGTCCATAAATTTTATTTGCAGTCCAAAATTATATTTGCACCCCATTCCCATCCCAAATAAGCGAAACACTTTGCTGATTTATTAAGCACTAGAAGCTTAGAGAAACATCTTAAAGACTCTAAGACAATTTAAAAAACTAGCAGAAAAGCAAGTTAAAGGACATGCATAGAGGAATCAACTCTAAATCAAGTTAAATGACATGCAAACCTTCCTCTAACCAGAAATTTGACTACTTTTTTGGGATTTTCGCTTGATAATTTCCTTCTTTTTTGAGAAGGTGAATCAAAAAGAGGGAAAGACGACGCGACCGATAGAACTACGGCTAGGGTTTATGCAACGGGTGCAGAGATGGAGAGGACGAGGTTATTCGATGGGGTGCGATTAGCGAGAATTGGACTGCGAATATAATTAATTTTTTTTTTACAATTTTTGGGGTGAGAATAGCGAGAATTGGACTGCTAATATCAACTGTCTGTATTAATATATATGTGACTGCTAATATCAACTCCCAATTCCCATATAGAGAAGAGAAAGAGTCATCTCAAAAAATCTGACCTTTGAACAACTGTGAAGGGGCACGCAATTACCAGCACTTCGGAGCAAAACGGAAATTGGAGAGAACAGTTTTAGATGAGCGGCAACGGGTGTTAGAAGAAAATTAGTGTTGTGGGACTATTAGGATTAGGATTTTAGGGTTGGGTTTTGGTTTCGTCTTCGTTTCCCAAATCAATTCTCTGCGACAAAAGACCTAATAATGGTTTACTGGCAGGGCTGATTGGTAGGGAGAGGAAAGAGGCGTGGGAGGTGGAAAAAACCCGAGATGAAGTCATCTTCAGGGATCATCAGCATTTCTGCCAGTACGCCAAAGCTGGACGTGGACAATCGGATCTCGCTTCGAAACTACTATCGTATTGCGAATAATCTTATCAAGCAGGTGTTTGTATCTATGATTATGTACTTCTAACCTGCTGTCGGTATCTCTTCGTATGGTTTGGTTTTTTTTAATGAATTTACAAATTATTTGTGTTGGAAATCTTGAGAACTGTATGTTTTAGATGACAGTTTGTTGGATTAGATGTGGTTTTCCCCCCTTTGTTGGTCGAGTTTGGCATGTACTTGTTCCTTGATAATCTGAAATTTCTCAGCAAACTTCATTGCATGTTGATGTAAAATTTTTTTATGCATCATAATCTGCTTTGAAGTGATAGTTTGATTGATTTGTTGGAATCAAGCCCTAAATCCTCATTTAATTGATTATTTTGATTGCAAAGTCATGCAAGAAATTTTTGGGGGTATAAAATGCCTCCACTCTACTCCCACGAAAAATAAAATAGTTAGGGGGTCCTGCGAGTGGAAAGTTACTGTGAGTTACAAGTATCGGAGCGGGAAAAAAGAGATGACGAGACCAGATGTCGCACAACGAGAACCTTTAGTTGTGCGCGATTGTATTGATTTTTAAGTTCGTTACAAAAAGATGGGCGATGACGAAGGCTGAAAAGGTAGCTGCAAAGAAGGTAGTGAGGAAGCTTTAGAGTTGGTGGTTGAGAAAGCAACGGAGGAAGCTACAAAACTTGAGGTAGCAAGGTAAGCAGAGGAGACTGCGAGACTTGCTGAAGCATAGGAGGTCACGAGACTTGAAGCATTGATGACAACGGAGGTGGATGCGAGGTTTGAAGCAATGAGGACAACAGAGGAGGTTGTGAGACTAGAGGCACGAAAAGCTGCGAAGCGTACGCAAGGTTGGAAGATAGGAGGCCGCGAGACTGGAGGCGTCAAAAGCTGCGGAGGAGGCCGCGAGGTGTAATGTGCCGGAGGAGGCCGCGAGGTTGAAGGCGGTGTGGGAGGCCGCTAAATTAGAGGCCACAAAGGCTGCTGAATCCCAGACGCTAGAGATCAAATCCAGAGCAAAACTCGTCGTTGCTAAAATTGCAGTTGTGAGAGCTAAGGAAGCGCAGGAAGCGGTAAGGATGCCAAAGTTGCCAAGAAGGTTATCAAAGTCGACAACAAGGGAAAAATAATCCTGCTTTCGTAATCTGTTAATATTCCTTGAAGAAAAAGTTGTCAAGAAGGCCAAAGAGCTCTCGTAGGTCCCAAGAAAAAATTTCGGATAAGAGGAGCAACATATTCCTTGAAGAAGGCGAGTTCATAGGTGCTGATGAACTGAAGTGCTGACGATTAGAGAAGGATGCTGCCAAAATGAAGAAGTTCGCGGTCGCTGACGCAAGACGATATAAGAAGACATTTTATGGGCGAAACTTCTCAAGCCAAAGGAGTGAGCGAGCAAACCTTCAAAGGAGTTGGCGAGCTTACCTTCCATAATATTGACAGTGAAAACTTTAGAGATTCAGCGAGCGTAGCACGCAAGTCTTGTGTATCTATTTGTTCTTCCTTGACAGTTGGTGATAACTTATTATTCGGGTTGCAACGACGAGACTAGATATGGAGCACGCTCTGTGGCGAGGTCCAAACATCGAAGAATTCAGGTGAGCCCTGATTTATAATGATTATTTGTGGCGGCGAGTCCAGAATATGGAGAAGGATATCGACCACATGTCGAACGACATTAAGTGCATTCTGGAGAGACAACCTCATTCTCATCCTCGTATTTCAAGATCTGCAACAACAACTTGGGGTGTACGAGCTGTGATAGAAACAACAAAACTTCATTCTCTGATTGCCCAACATCATAGAGTTAGTGCACAACTTGCGGTCATTGTGTGTCCGATGTTGGATATAATTGCACGCATGCGCCGCGAATGATCCCTTAAACAAGTCTTGTAACTAATATTATCTTGTTTAATGAAATTTTCTTGCTTTTAAGTATCTGTGAATTATTTTCAATGTTTGAGAATTTTTCTTAACCTCTACGAGTTCTTCTACTCCGTCTTGTTGTATACAAAATCAGTGACCAGGGTGAGGACATCTGGAGGATTAACACAGGAATTCCCTATCGCTATTGGCTTACATCAAGAGTCAGTTTTAAGCCCTTATCTCTTTACCCTTATCTTAGATGAGCTCACCGGACATATCCAACAAGCAATACCTTGGTGTTTATTATTTGCAGATGATATTGTTTTGGTCAATGAGACGCGCGAGGGTGTAAACGCGAAACTTGAATCTTGGCGAGAAACTTTAGAAATGAAGGGTTTTAGGTTGAGTAGGACAAAGACGGACTGTATATAACTTAAATTTAGTAGTGCAAGAAGGTCGGATTACTCCGTCATTAAATTGTGTGACCAAGATATTTCCCGCTGTGAATGCTTTATATATCTGGGATCGATAATTCAAAAAGATAGAGGTGTAGATAAAGATGTGGTACATAGAATCCAAGCAGGTTGGTTGAAGTGGAGAGACGCGACTGAGATCTTATGTGATCAGTGATCGTAAAGTACCAGTAAAACTTAAAGGCAAATTTTACCGTGCTGCAATTAGGCCAGCAATGCTCTACGGTTCTGAGTGTTGGGCAGTGAATGGTGTACACGAGCAAAAAATGGGAGTTGCGCAGATGAGAATGCTTAGGTGGATGTGTGGTCACACGAGACTGGATAAAATTTGGAATGAATGTATCAGGGATAAGACAGGAGTGGCGCCAATTGTTGAGAAGATGCGAGAAGCTTGTTTAAGATGGTTCAGACATGTACATAGAAGACCATTAGAGGCACCTGTTAGGCGTTGTGAGAGTTTAGTCACTAGACATGTTAAACGGGGCAGGGGTAGACCAAAAAGGACTTGGAATGAAACTATAAGGAAAGACATGATGTACTTAGGCATTAGTGAGATTATGATTCAAGATAGGGCGCAATGGCGACAAAGGATCCATATAGCCGACCCCACTATGGTGGGATAAAGACCTAAACTGTTGTTGTTGTTGTAAGCAAAAGTGAAATGGTTAAGTGCTCGTGAATATGTACCTTGGCATTTGCGTGTTTGTTTTTCTCGGCGTTTCGGTTATCGAGGCATGTTCTTATAAATAGGGGCCACTGTTGTTTTCATTATTATTCTTTCTATTCATTTAGATCGAGGCCTAGCGTTTGTGAGCGCAAAAATGCCTACTAAGAAGAGCTCGCCGAAAGTGAAGGGATTGGTCTTGCAAAGACCGAAGATAACCGAGCGATTCCTGAAGTATACTTTCAAGAAACTTTCTATCACAACAACAGATGTTTCCAACTTTTGCAGATCCAATCCTTTGTTACCAACAATAACCGCGAGGATTCTCTTGCTCTGTACTCGCTGATGGACTGAGTACTCGCCAACTCTCCTGAGAACTCGTAGCCTTGTTCCAAATCCATAGTCGCATTGGAAATTTTGAAATGTATATCACCAACTCACTAATCCTATGGTGTCGCATGACGAATATAGTGAGCGTAATTGTGCCCTCAAGAAACTGGGCAGTGGTGTCTCGGCATGGGGCTAGATGGAGAGGGCTTAATTGAGTGGAAGATTGTTAAATCTGGAAGACACATTAGGCAGGAACAGTGGTCTGGAAGGCTTCCTAAAGGTGAAATTCAAGGGGCTAGATGAAGAGGGCTTAATTGAGTGGAAGGTTGTTAAATTTGGAAGAGGCGCTGGGCAGGAACAATGCTTTGGAGAATTTCCTGATTCAAGGCATTGCCTGGGATGGTGAAGGGGAGAGGGTTTGAGGTGGTTTGTTTGTGGGTTTGGTGGCAGCGAGGGGATTTTGGGTTTAATTGATTGTAGGGGAAACAATTATGGGTTGCAGTTACTAGAGATTTTTGTGGATTATGGGGTGATTTTATAGTGGAGGGAGGTAGTTATTGGTGGTTATGAGTGAGAAGGTAGTTACCTTGGCTTCGACACCAATGAACCGCAAAATCAGCACCGTGAGAAGACTGCATGAGCTCAGAAATTCTCTCCAAATTCTGCGATATCTGAAAATCAACCACATATACCTCTATTTATAGACTTATAACCACTAGGGACGACCAAGATCGTCTGGAACATAAATCTACTAATTTCACATGAAATAAAAAAACAAAAAATACATAAAAATATGTTGTCGTCGCTCTGAACGTCACTACTTACTCAGATCGTCTATACGACGATCCTAGCTCCGCCTCCTGTGTATGTAGACTCGTGCGGTCTCCAATAAGTACCGGCCCTTGATCCATGATCCCATCATAAAGGGCACTTTGTTGGGCATAAGACACTATGGGGTTACTTAGTAGCCTTTTTGGCCTCCAGTTTAGTTTGTTGGCATAAGACTCAGTCTATCAACCAGTGCTGACGAAGATTCGGCGAACCCTTAGCAAATGGTCGGCGGATACTTTGTTTAGTGTTGGCGAACTTCTGGCCTTCTATAATGTTAAGATCTACTCTAATAGATGTCTAGGAACTCGGGGCAATCTCGGCTTAAGTAGTTAGAAGTCGGAGGTTAGGGTGGACCTATTGGTCATAGAGTAACAATGGAGCTTATGGGTGATTAGTAGCTTAGAGTCCTCCGCATGATTGGATCCGGGGATCGCAGATCAAGGGGGTAAGAAGTAAGCAATATTTTGATGATATAGTTGCTTGTTATCTGTCGTTCAGATGCAAACCGAGAGACCTCACACCAAAGAAAAAATGTTACCAAATCATAAGCAACCACAAAGATATATAAATTGTTCGGAAGATAACAACTGAAGAGAAAGAATATAAGAAGGATATCATACCCTAAGAGTAATATCTCTTTAGGCAGAAAACACCATTTTAAGCACTTCCTTGGCGATGAAAGGACCTGCCCAGTTCGGGTTGAGCTTTCCCACCGAAGACATTTTGCCTGCTGCATCCACCTTTTTCATGACGAGGTCTCCAACGACGAATTGCTTTACCCTGACGTGTTTGTCAAAATACTTGACCATTCTCCTCTTCTTTTAATTCAACATTTATGGAGATTGTTCTATCTCCGTCTCCTCCGGGAACTGGGACATGATGTACCTCTTGGGTGGCCTCCAGATGAGTGCCGTTCACCACTGTTTGTATCTTTGCAGAGCTTGCTGCGCTCTCTTCAGACCCATCCTTTGGATCCAGGGTTCCTGGGCTAGTGACCGCGACTCCTCTACTTGGACCTGTCCGAGGAGCGGACACTCCATCAAGTAACCGCCCATCCTGGGTTGTCCTTAGCTCGGGCGAACTCCTTTGTTGTTGTCCGACCATTCTAGCGGATTCTTCGATTGCTTGAGATCTGAAGGTCGCATGTTTGAACTGCTGGGGCCAAAAATGTGCCCAAACTCCTCACTTAGCCATCGACCTTTTGAGAGCGGGGGAATCAGGGATTGCAAGCAACCTACTACTAGCCACAAAGACTTGGAGAGAAAGAGAGGAAAAGGATGACGTGAACGGCTACACCAGATGTTCCCGTAACGAGAAAAACCCTCTTGTCGCGGGAAGTATATTGCTTACTCAAACAACTATTACAAAGCTATTACAAGGCATAGTTAGGCGACTGAAAGTTAGGCGACCGAAAGTTAGGCAACTGAAAGTTAGGAAACCGAAAGTTAGGCAACAGAGAGTGACGAGCACTTGAGACCGCACCAACAGGGAGGAGCATACTCAAGTTTCAGCGTGCCTTTCTGGTTCCCTTGGTCCCCTATTTATACTAAAAGGGACCTGCTCGAACGGGCAGATGCAATAAATGCAAGTTGCCCGGGATACATGAGAGCCGGGCAGGAGAGAGAGAGAGAGAGAGAGAGAGGTTACAACAGGCTGTAATCTCCCCTACTACAGCTACTTGAGGGAGGAGCCGGAGCGGTCACTCGGAGAGTTCGCTCGAGCTTCATGAGGCTAGGGTTGTTGTTGCTTGGCTTGGAGACCGAGAGGGTGCGGACACTCTGGGAGTGACCGCCCACACGACCTGATGCTCAAAGTGTTGCTCTGACTGAGGCTGACTGACACTTGTTGCGGTCGCAGGATCCCGGGTTAACACTGTCGATGATACCTGGATAGCGCCCACAGAGCTTGACCGACTCTCCCTGGACTTGGACTATAGTATGCTCATCTTCATTCATCGGAGATGAAGGCTTTTCAGTCGTGGGGAATTGATGGGGATCACCCACCATATGTGGCTCTCCGCAAGATGGGACCACGTTCGTGTATTCGTGCAGGAGGACTTGATCGGATCTGACTATCTGACTCCATGGATGCATCCAGATTTTTGCTTACTTACGTTTTCATATATTATATTGTTGCTCATAACCATTGATATAAAGGTGTCCTAAAGTAGTTTTGTTATAAATAAGAGTTGGGAGGCAGCCATCATATGATTGCTGATTTTGGAGAAGAACTATTCCCGGAATTCGGCAATACTCTCACAACGGCGACTCCGTGAAGCCCTAGGTGACGACTTCTAGGTAAGCCTTGTATCCTTGCTTCATCCTCCTCGTAACCACCTCTAAATCCCTCATCCTCCCTCACAGGAAGATCCCGTTGCAGCCCAAACAGCCTGCTACTATTTTTCCACAGCCATCTACAGATCCCCTCCTTCACGTTTCCCCACAAACATCCTCCCAGAACATCTACGCCTTAACCTCCACCAAAAAGAACCCACGGCACCTTCCCAAAAATCGCACAGTCCTCTCCCTGGAAGCCAAACCCGCCTCCCAGGATTCCCACGACCTCCTCCCAGCAAATCCACGCCCCAATCCACAAGCATTCCTACCTGTTTTCAATATTAAAATATGGTTTTGTGAACTCTTGTTCTTTCGGGATCTATAGTATTTTGAAATTTTGTTCTAGATTACTTTGTGGTTTGTAGGAACTATTCGTCGCACGCTCTTTATTTGACCCTCCATGCGGGGGAACACCAAAGTCTGCTTGCTTAAAAGAATTATTTTCCCTTGCTTAAAACATGTACGTGTTATCTTTTATTGCCGTGTCTTCAATTCACCATCAGTCATTGCGTATGTGTTGTATTTAGCCGTCAAGGAGAATAGAGTTATCCTCCAGCACGTCACATTAGGATTGCATTTTAGCATTTACACACATTAGGATTGCATTTTAGCATTTACACACACGTAGCTTACCTTACATCACGATGCATCATAGGTATTTGAAACTGTATTTGTATGTGATTGTGCATTTATTCCATGCAAAATTTCCATCCATGCACGTTACTGTTAACAAATGTTTTATTGCATCTACGCAATGTTGTGTGTTTCATTTAGCTTCCCCCCCCCCCTTTGTAGGATATACTGAATTCCCAGAGTTCCTTTCTTTAATTCATTCGCACACCTTACTTTTCTCTTTAATAGAATAATGTGGGAAGTTTTCCAGTAGGCTAAAATCAGGTTGCTTTAGATTAATCTGTGCTTTTTATTTACCACGCACTGGCAGAAAATCTACACAACAATTTTTGTACTTTTACCTAGTATACATCTACATTTTTGGCACTTTATCCTGCTTGCTGGTCTACTTGATCTTTAAATTGTTTAAATGTAGGCTGACATCTATCGCGAGGAAAATAATATCATCGACTTGTATGTAATGCTACTGCGGTTTTCAAGGTAAGTTATATTTTACATGTGCAAATACATTACATAGATTTGCTTACAGCACATCAATAATTGTACGCATTCTAACTATACAAATAATTTCCGTACTAAGTATATATATGAATAAGTATGGATTAATTTTTTATCAAGTATTTGGAAATAACGAATGATATAAAGTTTGGTGTAAAACAGCCTTACTCATATAGTGGCTTTAAATAGTCATAGTAGCCGTATCGAAATGCTAAGTTTGGGCATGCACATAAAATATGAGGGAAATAACTAATGATATAAAATTTGGTGTAAAACAGCCTTAGTCATATAGTGGCTTTAAATAGTCATAGTAGCCTTATTCGAAATGCTAAGTTTGGGCATGTATCGATATTTTTGTCACAATATTTTTGGAAGAAAATGTAAAATTGCTTCATTATTAATTAAAGGGTTATTGAACCCTGGATTTTGTTACTTACGTGGTTCTAAATGGCAGCGATGAAGCTGTCTGTATAGGTTGATTTAGATTTTGTGCTCTTGAAGAGAAAAGTTGAAGTGTCTATTGGGAGGATTAAGTGCTGCAGGCAGGGGAGGAGATGAGGGGGTGAATTGGGTGTGGTTAGATTAACCTGCCATTATTTGAGTGTAAACGTGTACTTCTCCTTGAAATAGGTAGGAACCAGATTTCATAAAACCTATGTTGTTTTGAAAATAGTCAACCATCAAAAATGATTTAAAAATATGTAATTTATGTATCAAAAAGCTTGTTGGATACTTTTTGAAAAAAAATATGTTCAGTACAAAGTCTTTCACGGAGATAAGTTCCTTAGAAATGAATGAGTTATGAAGCAATGGTTTATTATCCTAGCATTTTATAATTATTGATAACATACTTTATTAGTTAATAAATTATTGGGAAATCATGCGAATTCTCATTCACATTTATATTTAATTATTAAGATAAATCTATACTTCAAAAGCTTTAAAGCCAGAAATTATTAGAAATGAGAGTAAAGGTAACACTGGTTTTCTTTAACTGCACGAAATTCTAACTTTGTATGGGCATATGTGTATTATACATATTTATGTATACGTTATCTTCATTGGTGCATACACATACATTAAAACATTTATGTAAACTTGGCTGCAAAAGTATTTTCCTCGAATCGAGTTCATAAGTAGAAGGGGAGCCTTGGAGCACCGGTTAAGGTGTTGTTGTGTGACCTTAAGGTCACATGTTCGAGTCCCGGAAGCAGCCTCTTGCAAATATGCAGGGTAAGGTTTGCCTACATCTCACCCTTGTGGTGGGACCCTTCCTCGGACCCTCGCTGCGCGTGGATGTTTTGTGCACCGGGCTTCCCCCCCCCCCCCCCCCCCCCCCCCCTTTAGAGTTCATAAGTAGTTTTTATTATGGACTTTATTTATTCCCTTTTATCTATATCCATATTACAATGGGGCTACTTATTTGTCTTTGCTGCAGTTTGATCACTGAAACCATTCCATACCATCGAGATTATCAAGCATCTCTGCAAGGTGAAAGACTCCTCTTTAAGAAGGTATAACCATTTCCTATTCTATTTGTGAATGACTTGATACCTCAATAGAGGTACATGAATTTATTTATATAGTACGAAATACATAATACATACATAATACAAAATACATAATATATCTTACACTCCCCCTTAATTGGGTCATGGGTATCAACTAGACTTAACTTGTTACATAAAAATTTAATTCGAACTCCCGTAACTCCTTTAGTAAGAATTTCTGCAACTTGATCTTCGGTCTTCACGTGACTTAGGGAAATAAGTCATTCATACTTTTCTCTAACAAAATGACAGTCAACCCTGATATGTTTTGTGCGTTCAATTTGTATCCAACTTGATTATCACACCATAATGGAGTGGGATCTTGAACCAAATACCCTATCTAACAAAGGGTCTGTCTAATCCACATGATCTCAGCATGAGAGCTCGATATTCCTCTTCTGTACTAGATCTGACAACCATGGTTTGTTTCTTGCTCTTCCAAAAGACAAGATTTCCACCCATAAATATAGTGAATCTTATAGTAGACTTTCTAGCGGCTAAGCAGCCTGCCCAATCAAAGTCGCAATAAGCTTTTATATTGGAATGACTCTGATTCTTGTACGATATTCCGAGTCCATGATCTTTCTTTATGTATCTGACAATTCGAAGAACAGATTCCCATTGAGAGTTAGCTGGAGCTGCCATAAACTGGCTGACCTTGCTTACTGCACAAGCAATGTCTGGATGGGTCATGGTAAAATAGTTTAGTTTTCCTACTATTCTTCAATATTTTTTCAGTGAATCGAATAACTTGCTTTTGATATGAAGACCCTTTTCTTCTAGTTCAAGTGGAGAATTCATAGGGCCACACTCAGACAACCCAAGATCTGATAGCAGATCGAGAACATATTTGCTTTGACAAATAAAGATGGTGTTGACATGATTTGCGACTTCAATGCCAAGGAAGTAACACAATGATCCAAGATCCTTGGTTTGAAAGTTGGAGTGTAAAAATGCCTTGAGATTGATTATCCTTTCTGAATTGCTTCCGGTGATAACGATATCATCGACATATACCACTAATAGGATAGTACTTGTCGGAGAGTTATGATAGAAGAGAGTTGAGTCTTTCGTATTCTTGGTAAGGCCAAATTGAGTTACTACAGTTTAGAAGCGAGCAAACCATGCTCGGGGGGATTGCTTCAATCCATATAACGACTTCCTGAGGTGTCCATCTTGGTTCTCTCCCCCTCAGCAACGAACCCAGGTGGTTGCTGCATATACACTTCTTCTTCTTCTTCTTCTTCTTTAAGGAAGCTCGTAACGATTTTTCATTAAATACACTCAACTCATGCGAGAGAAATCATCAATAAAAGTAACATAATATTTATGTCCTAACAACGTAGGGACATGACATGGTTCCCAAACATCAGAGTGAAATAAATCAAACGGTGCCGTAACACGTACATCAAAACGAGGGACATAGCTAATTCTGTGGAGTTTAGCAAAAAGACAAGACTCACAATTGAGATAAGAAACATACCCAAACTCAGGATACAAATGACGCATAACATGAATAGACGGGTGACCATGGCGATAATGAAGGTCCAAAAACTTGGTGGAAGCAGCAGAACAAGTGAGCGGTGAGACTTCATCTAGGACATACATGCCACCACTCAGTTTCCCTCTACCAATAATATGGTTCGTCAACTATTCCTGAAATACACAACCAAAAGATGTGAATGTAGCAATGCAATTTAAATCACGTGTAAGCTTACTAATAGACAATAAGTTGTAAGCAGATTGGGGAACGTGAGCAACCATTGATAGTCATGCCCGAAGTCACATCACAACTACCAAACCCAACAATGGGTACAGTCAATCTATTCGCAACTGTAATCAAAGACCCACTATTAGATTTGTATGAGTGTAAAGTACACCCGAGGTACTAGTCAGGTGATCTGAAGCCCCTTAGTCTGCCAACCAACAAACTGGGCGCTGTGAAGTACACACTGGCTGAATGGTTTGTGCAGCAACAACATTATGAGTCGGAGGATCAATCTGGAGTGCTTGTAGACGTCGATACCCCTCTTTAGATATCTCAACCGTCCTTGGAAGCCCAGGTCCAAAAGTCAAATCAACAAGGTGAGCAGAGCGAGATGATGGAGGAGGTTTGGAAGCTCAGTCATACTTCCCACGGACAACCCAACAAGTGTCCTTCGTGTGGCCCCAACGCCCGCAATGGGTGCAATGTCTCGTGTTGTGTCACAGCCACGTCTAGAGCGGACTCCATGACTACTCCCCTGTACACCACGAGAAGCTAGAGCCAACAGATCCCCAGATGAAATATGTAGTGCAAATGAGGTAGTGGTACTGGTTGTTCCGGCTTTGGTCAGACGATGATACACACTAGCAGTCTTCATAGTAGAAGGACTCGCTAGCATTTCAGTCTTTGTTGTAGAGAAATTCGAATTATGGCCATTTAGTAGCCAATGTAGTTCAAGGTGCTTGCGTTGGGCCCGATGTTCCTCCCTGGTAGAAGGGATCTCCCAAAGATCTAAGATCTCATCATCAAGGACCTTCCATTTTGTGAAGTACTCGGTGACTGAACGTGCCCCTTGTCTCAGTTTAGCCATCTTGGGGAAGTGTTCACCTAGACGAGTGAGGTTGTTCACCTGGGAGAACATCATATGCAAGGTATCCCATAGTTCGTTAGTACCATCACAGTTCTTGCACATTTGTTGAACTGAGGGATCCATGGAGCTCAGCAGGAGGGCGAAGATCCGACAATCATCACTGTACCAATCTTCGTACTCTTGACTACCCACAATATGAATTGGGAGTTGAGTAAGTTGATGCATACGTTGTATGCCAGATAGGGACATAGTGACCCCCTTTTTCACAATTAGAAGTTTGATGAGGTAAGGAGTAGTAACAAGTCTCACATTAGGAGGAAATTTATTGTTGTAATCTCCTAGGGGTACGGTCGTCGGAGTGGTGCTGGTAACTGAGGATGCCATGACCTAGAAGTAGATCAAATGGCTGTATTGTAATCGCCGACGAGAGGAAGAGCGCTTTCAGCAATGGAGCAGGTCGGAGGAGGTAGCATCGACATCAACAACAACGGGCAACGACATCGGTATCAACAGCAATGGCGTGAGCATCAACAACAACAGGCAACGACATCGACATCAACAACACGATCGATGGTTGCGGGCATCAACAGAGCAGGTCGGAGGAGGATCTTCCAATTCAGATCAGAGAGGTTGCAACGACATAGAACCAAGGCAGGAATCCCTGGATACTAATCGGAGATAGAGGACATTGAGTAAACATGGTAGGAATCACGACGTGAGTCTTACATTGTAAGGAGTCCGACGACAACCCCTACCTGGCGTGCCAAAACTCTTGCAGATCAGGGCGTCGACGGATTAGGGGCGGTAGTTACGTTGGAGAAGGCGTCGTCTTCGTCGATCGGCAGAGGAGTTACTTGGAAGCATTGTCGTCAATCGCAGAGGAAGCAGAAGCGGGAGTTTTTTTTTGAGATCAACGGGTTACGCCCTAATTCGCTCTGAGTGAATGACTTGATACCTCAATATAGGTACACATGTTTATTTATATAGTACGAAATACATAATACAAAATAAATAATATATCTAACACTATCTATCATTACTGCTTATTCGGCACTTAAATCTCTTTTTTATCTGCTCAATTTTTTGCATTTATTCAACATGCTTTGTTTAACCACGAGATGTTTCTTGACCTGATGAAATATTATTTTCCAATTGGAAATGGATTAGTAGACTAGGATTTTAAGTTACTACTTAAAATATTTATGTAGAAGTTATTACATGTCATGAGCGAGCTGGAGGCACTTAAACCAAAGGTACAGCAGTGTCTTGAAGGTTTAAACCATCAGTGTAGGAGTCAAGTCAGCAAATGGAGTCAAAACTATCAGAACACTTCAGTCGATAACTCATTGGAGTGGCTTTCTGTTCGAAAACAAAACTTAAAAAGCGACAGTAGACAGGTACTAACTCTCATTGCATCATCACCTTATTTTTTCTCAACTGCATTTAATATTTTCTGTTCTAATCAAATGCACTGTCATGAATTGTAACGATATTTTCTTCTTCATTCTGGAACATTAAGGAGGGTTGTTTCATAATGCAGTTATACCAAGCTCGACAAAATGGTGTCCCCAAGTTTCCATTTAGCCAGCGAGATATACATTCGAAACCTATAGGGGAGCAGATTCGCAATTTGTAAGGCCTGCAATATTTTGAGTTAAATAGTTTGAATATATTATTTTTTAATTATATGCATTATTTTGTTACGGGCTTCTCCCACAACAGCAGTGGCGTCGCCGGAGGATGGCCGGAGGTGGGGATGACTGTGGCAAAGGATACAGTGGAGCCGGAATGGCGGTTGCCTAAGCGGAGTGTGCTCGGGAGGAGAGAGCTACCACAATCTTATTAAGAGGAAGATGAATAGATAACTTCTTGTTTGTCATTCAACTAGCCTAAGGGGGCCTTTAAATAAGAGATACACGAGTATAGACGTAATTAGAGACACATCATAATAAAACCTAATGAAACCTAAAGACACTTGGACTATGACATTAAAAACACTAAACATAATGAAAGATACAACATAATAACTAAGGATACATCATAATAATTGGGCACGAAGCCCATAACATCTTGCCCGCCCTTCCGATCGAGCTTTTCCTCAAGCTCGAATGAGGCGTGCACTGCATGACATCTGGTTCCTTAATTTCTCTCCAGAACAGTTCCCAGTAGCGAGTCATTGTAGCGGAGACCGCACTGAGCGGTAGGCCGTCATTGTGCTCACAGATGTCCCGAAGGGTTGAAGGGATCTGTCGTGGCGGGGGCGCTTGCTGGGGAGAGATTTTCATGTATAATGGCTGGAGGCGGGGCAAGTGCGCCAGCTAAATGTGAGTCGCGGCGATCGGAAGTGGAGACGCCAGTTGGGGGGCAGTCACCGGCGGGAATGGCGCCAGAGGGGTTGGTGGAACAGGAATATGTGGTCGAAGCGGAGAATGCGGGATGAAGGTGGCTGGCAGAAGGAATGGCACGGGGCTCAAAGGCAATGAGATCTACGACGTCGAAAGCGACAACTGGGACTGGAGCAGGCTCACAGGAGTCGGCGGCGACATGAGAGGTGGCAGAACAATTAATGAGTTCGATGGCGGCGCAGAGATCAGAACACGAACGAGCAATTGTTTATGTTTGTGTGCATTGATCAGGTCGTCGAGTCTGGCGAGGATGGAGGTGGCGCAACTTTCCATTATCGAGGCATGCGAGGCCAGCCTCCCAATATTCGTGTCGGGACGCCTTAGACGTCATTTATAAAAAATGTAATTAATTAAATACCAAGTAATTGATTAATCAGTTAAAATCAATTCATTAGTGGTTTTGGAGGCAGTGGGAGGAAAAGAAAAGCTCAGGGCTCGAAAAGGAAACATGGTTGCCTACTTGTAGGGCTTGAAAAGGAAACATGGTCGTCTACTTGTAGGGCTCGAAATAGGAGCATAGTATTTTCTCTTTTATGCGTGGGCTCAGCGGACAGGAAGGAAGGCGGGGGGGGGGGGGGGGGGGGGGGGGGGCTCGATACACATGTCTGGTGGCTCGAGGAAGGGAGAAGTGTAGCCTGCGGCTGGACGATCTTGATGGATGGCATTGGGGTCGACGTTGCCTAAGGAAGACAGAAGTTGTAGCTGTGATGTCGAGGAATCTTGCCGATGGCTAGAGGTCATGCTCGGATGACGTCGAGATCGGTGTAGCGGGTTTCTGTGGTACTAGGGCTGGGAGATTGGCGACGGTGAAGACCGGAAGTGGCACGTGCGGCTCGATTCAGTTGGGAACAGAGGGAAACGTGGCGTGCTCCGTCCGCGTAGGAGTACGCGAAATCACGTAGAAGCAAGGGGTAGCGTTTGTTTGGGAGGAAGAAGCAAGGGTGTGGCACTGACACCGGATGAGGGCTTCGACTGGAAGAAAGCCTTGTGGAAGTAGGCAGTGGGATGGAAACCGTAGGAGGTGGAATGATGCTTCAGTTGCCTTGTTTTTTTGGCTGGGATGTTGCGGGAGCAGGCGAAAGAGAGGAGAGACAAAGACTCTGATACCAAGTTGTTATGAGTTTCTCCCGTAATAGCGATAACGTCGTCGGGGGATGGTCGGAGGCAGGGATGACGGCGACGAAGGATATAGTGGAGCCGAAATCGCGACTGCCTAAACATGGTGTGCTCAGGAGGAGAGAGCTACCACAATCTCATTAAGGGGACGAGTAATAAATAACTTCTTGTTTGCCATTCAACTAGCCTAATGAGGCCTTTAAATAAGAGATACAAGAGTATATACGTAATTAACGACACATCATAATAAAACGTAATGAAACTTAAAGACACTTGGACTATGACATTAAAGACAATAAACCTAATGAAAGCTACAACATAATAACTGAAGATACATCATAATAACTGGGCACGAAGCCCATAACAAATTTCTTTGAAAAGTACCATCATTGGAATTAGCTTCCTGAAATCTGTCCATATTTCAGATTTCTTATCATAGTTGCATTCTTACTTTTTTTAAAAACCATTTCAAATATATAGCTATGCTAGTTACTTGTTTTAGTTGAATCCAAGTCCTTTTATTTATGCTTTATTTGTATTTTACCCGCATAAGGGTATTAATGCCCGAACTCTGTATCTTCACCCCTTACTCTATATATATGAGTATGGGGGTTAGTTTATAACATTATCAAATTATTCTCTTCAACTTGGTATCAGAGCGAAAATTTCTGCTCTCTCTCTCTCTCTCTCTCTCTCTCTCTCTCTCTCGCACGTCTGCCCGTCTGCGTCTCCTCTCGCGAACGACTCCTCTCTCTCGCTCCTTCTCCGATGTTTTGAGAGTCCTCCGTTCTTTTTCTCTTTTGTTTTTCCCTTCCTCTGTTTCCTGCTGCGGGTCCTTGACGCCGCCGCTGGTCGCTGCTGCTACCGTTGATCCGCTGCTTACTGCCGCTGTTGCCGCTGAATCCCGCTGCTGCTGCTGTCGGCGGCCGCTGAATCCCTCTGATCCGCCGTTGGTGTTGACCGCTGATCCGCTGCTACCGCTACCGCTGCTTACCGTTGCTGCTATCGATGTTTTGTTTCTTCTTCCCCGATGAGCTGCCTCTCTTCCGCCGATTCGTCGAAATGCCAGATTCGTCGATAGCTGCTTCCCTTCCGCCTGTTTCGTCGATAGCTGCTCCTGCAGATTCGTCGATAGCTGTTTTTTTCTAGTGTTCATCGAGAGCTTCCCTCTCCTGTAGTTCCTCATGGCTGATCTGTCTGATGTCGTTGATTCTCCAACACCAAGTGTGGTGACACCCCGAATAAGTGATCCTCAACGCCCTTCCGGCCATTCAGGGTCCCTAAAGATCACCACTGGTCCCTTGGATGGGACCAATTATTTGGAATGGTCGCGTGCTGCTCAGCATGTTATTCACAGTCATCAGCTGTATGGATACATCGATGGGATGAAGGTGGCACCTTCTACGGATAATCCCACCTGGCAACGACGGGACTCAGAGAACTCGCTGGTTGTCTCCTGGCTCCTTCACTCTATGTCTCCAAAGGTGTACATGAGTTATATGTTGATGGACTCTGCCTACGAGATCTGGACTCGGGCAAAGGAGACGTATTCTCAGATTGGCAGTTCCACTCAGACCTACGAGCTGACACGACGTATGTTGGAGCTTCGTCAGGGAACCATGACGGTATCCTCCTATTTTTCGGAGTTCGAGCGTATCGCCCAAGAACTGGATTACTTTGATCAGTTTACCCCCGCATGTACTGCCGATGCAGTCCAACTACAGAAAAGAGACGAACGATTTCGTCTACATGTGTTTCTGATGGGGTTGAGCATGGACATGGACATGGTTCGCACAAATATTCTTCACCGCTCTCCTCTTCCTTCCCTTTGGGAATCGGGAGGCGTTTAGCATGGTTCTTGGCGACGAAGACCGCCAACGGTCCATCAACACAACTTCTCTACCAGATCGTTCTGCCTTGATCAGTGTTGGTCGTGGTAGCTCCACTAATCCTAGTGGGGTTCCGACGTGTGATCATTATGGTCGCAGGGGACATACTCGGGATGGTTGCTTCAAACTTCATCCTCATCTTATTCCACCTGGATACGGTCGTGGTCGTGGTCCTGGCCGTGGTCGTGGTCCAGGTCGAGGGGGATACCGCCAGACTGGTGCTCGTCCTCACGATGTTGCTTACTCCACTGAGGTGTACGACGACCATCAGGGTCAGTTCCCAGGACATTTCACCACGTCGGAATTGGACGCTCTCCGCCGTCTCCTACACTCCCAGTCTGACACTTCCCAGAGCGGTACCTCTTCTTCCTTTGCTACTGCTGTTATGCCCAGTGCCAATGCTGCTGCCATGTCTCAGTCTGAGTGGATATTGACTCCGGAGCCACCGATCACATAACCGGCTCCTCCTCAGGTTTTTCCTCTTACACTCCCTTGTCAGGTAAGGACAAGGTGATTTCTGCTAATGGCACGTTGTCTCCCATTGCCGGGAAAGGAACCATTTCCTGTTCTCCCTCTTTTTCTCTTCCGTCTGTCTTACATATCCCTTCCTTTCTTCGAAATCTTCTGTCTATTAGCAACCTTACTTGGTCACTTAACTGCTCGGTAACATTCTTTCCTGATTCTTGTGTTTTTCAGGAACTGGGTACGAAGCGGACCATTGCAGTGGTAGGAACCGTGGCGGATTGTACTATCTGGATGCTTCCCCTCCATCTCTGACTCTCTCCTCTTCCGCTACTACTGCTGCGGATGCTCGATGCTGGCACTTGCGCCTTGGGCATCCTTCTCCTGTTTATCTCTCGAAAATGTTTCCTACTTTATCGCATATTATTAAAACTTTAAAATGTGATGTGTGTGATATGTCTAAACATGTTCGACATTCGTTGTCCCATGTTTCTTCTCCTAGTGCTACCCCTTTTACTATTATACATTCTGATGTTTGGGGACCTTCCCCTGTTGTTTCTTTAAATGGCTGTCGTTGGTTTGTTACCTTTATAGATTGTTTTTCCCGCACTGCATTGGTTTATCTTTTAAAGAAAAAAATGAAGTGTTTCCTGTCTTTCAAACCTTCCATAAAATGGTTCAAACCCAGTTCGATGCTACTATTCGTGTTCTTCGTAGTGATAATGGGGGGGATACGATGATCGTGGAGCGTTTGGATCGTACCTCACGAGTCATGGAATTATTCACCAAACTACTTGTGTCTACACCTCCACCCAAAATGGTGTAGCGGAACGGAAAAACAGTCATCTCCTTGATATTGCCCGCTGCCTTCTTCATACCATGCATCTCCCAAAATCATATTGGGGTGATGCTGTTCTAACGATCACTCAACTTATCAATCGTCTTCCCTCACGGGTTCTTGATTTTTCTACCCCTCTCGCTCGTCTCTCTACGACCTCCACTGTTCATACTGCTCATCTTCTACCTCGTGTGTTCGGGTGTGTTTGTTTTGTCCACGTCCATCAGCCTCAGCGTGACAAGCTTGACCCTCGAGCTCTACGTTGTGTCTTCCTTGGTTATTCTGCTACCAATAAGGGATATCGATGCTATCACCCCCCTTCCAGACGTGTCTTCTGTACCATGGACATGACATTCCGTGAGGAGGAATCCTACTATGTGGATTCGCCTCACTCCGTTCGTCAGGGGGAGATTGAGGCTATTGACTCGGTTCCTCGACCTCTGATTCCTCCTCTACCTCTGATTCCTCCTACACCTACCACTCCTTCCTCTCCTACTTCTCCTTTACCTACATTGTTTTCCCCGACATACCAACATCTGCCCCTTATCTCTCCTCTTCCTCATATATATCGTCGTCGGCAAACAGGTGAACAGTCCTCTGTGGTTCCGTCGCTGTCGGTGCCGTCTTTGGACTCAGATTCTGATGCTGACCTGCATGTTCCCCTTGCTATGCTACGAGGTAAGGCTAGGTGTACCGATCACCCTATCTCAAATCATGTTGCTTATGGTCATCTTTCACAGCCCCATCAGGGTTTTATATCCTCCTTGTCCATGATCATTATCCCTAAGACGTGGCAGGAAGCAGTTGGTATTCCGGCACGGGCTCATGCAATGGAGGAGGAAATGTCCGCCTTGGAGAAAAATCACACATGGGACGTCTCTTCTCTTCCTCCTGAAAAGAAAGCCGTTGGTTCTAGATGGGTGTTCTCTGTTAAACAAAATCAGGATGACAAAGTTGAGCGGTACAAAGCCCGTTTGGTGGCTCGCGGTTACACTCAGACTCAAGGAGTTGACTACCAGGAGACCTTTGCCCCTGTTGCAAAAATGGACACCGTTCGTGTTATCCTATCTTGTGCAGCATGCTTGGGATGAGATCTACATCAACTGGACGTCAAAAATGCCTTCCTGCATGGTGACCTTGATGAAGAGGTTTACATGTCCTTTCCCCCTGAATTTGTGAAGAAGGGGCAAGAAAGCCTTGTCTCGCCTAAGGAAGTCCCTGTACGGGTTGAAGCAGTCCCCCAGGGCTTGGTTTGACAGGTTTCACAAGGCCATGGTCAAGTTTGGATACCAACAGGGACATTCTGATCATACCCTGTTTGTCAGGAAGAATGAGGGGAAGATTGTCGTCCTTATTGTTTATGTGGATGACATCGTCATCACCGGGGATGACTCTGATGAAGTCTCGAAGCTGAAAGCCCTCCTATCTGCAGAGTTTGAAGTAAAGGACCTGGGAAGACTCCGTTATTTTCTAGGAATTGAAGTGACTCGCTCTGATCAGGGTATCTTCATCTCGCAACGCAAGTATGTGTTAGATTTGTTAACTGAGACTGGGATGCTTGGGTGTGCTCCTGCTAACACACCTATGGAGGAAAACCATAGGATTGATGAGGACACGGATGGGAACCGCACGGATGCTCCATGTTACCAGAGATTGGTGGGCATGCTGTTATACCTTTCACACACACGTCCTGACATCACATATGCAGTTGGAATCCTAAGCAGGTATATGCATGCCCCCAGAATCAGACATCAGGATGTTGCATACCGTGTCCTTCGTTACTTAAAGAAGGATCCAGGTCGGGGTCTGATGTTTTCAAAGAATAATCATTTAAAGATTGATGTCTTTACCGATGCTGATTGGGCCGGAAGACGTGATGACAGAAAATCTACAACAGGCTATTGCACTTTCGTTGGTGGAAATTTAGTCACATGACGTAGCAAGAAACAAAATGTGGTAGCTAGATCGAGTGCTGAAGCCGAGTATCGGGCAATGTCTCAAGGCCTCTGCGAAGGATTATGGCTGTGCACCTTATTGACAGACCTGAACCTTCAGATTGATACTCCCATCTCTCTGTTCTGCGACAATAAGGCCGCCATCAGTATTGCTAATAATCCGGTCCAGCATGACAGAACAAAGCATGTCGAGGTTGACCGCCATTTCATCAAAGATCACCTCGAAAAAGAGAATTTAGTTACCCCCTTTGTTCAATCCAGAGATCAATTGGCCGATGTCTTCACCAAGAGCTTGGGGAGCGATATCTTTACTGATGATATCCATAGACTTGGAATGACAGACATCTACCATTCGACTTGAGGGGGAGAGTTGAATCCAAGTCCCTTTATTTATGTTTTATTTGTATTTTACCCGCATAAGGGTATTAATGTCCGAACTCTGTATCTTCACCCCTTACTCTATATATATGAGTATGAGGGTTAGTTTATAACATTATCAAATTATTCTCTTCAACTGTTTTCTTCTGGTTTTCTTTTACTTATTAGTCTAAGGTTGAATCTAGATTAAAATCTTATTGCATAGTACACTTCCATTTTAACCACCCCACCTTAACTCTACACTCTATATCTTCATTTATATCATCATTCTTCTGGATAATAGATCAAAGATACTTAGACGTAGGTATTTGTTTATCCTCTAATAAGATATATTAATGGTTAATAATATCACTCCACTTAAATTGCATATCATGGACTCAGCCTATTCGATCTCCGCTCTACTAATTTGAAGCACTCTATCATCTTTACAATATCTTCATTGTTCCAAATTTCAGTAATACAAAAGGATATTGGCTCAATGTTGATGCCCGGTGTAAAACTTACCGTGATTGAAAATTCTTTAGTTGCTCCATAATTACTTCTTATACTATTATTACTGCACCATACATATCTCTAATACTTGTAATATACATCTGCCACATTTTTTTAATCCTCATC